>CM053568.1:59417371-59463144 GCA_028646485.1 Cryptoprocta ferox | reverse complement strand
GGGGGGAAGGGGAAGGGGAAAAGGTAATGGGGGGTGATGGTCTTGGTGGAGGTCACTTGTGGGGAAGAGCACTGGGTGTTATATGGAATCTAACCTGACAATAAACTATAAAGTTAAAAAAAAAAAAAGCTAAGTTTTTCTCAGAACTACATAACGTTCTATATTTCCCTTTGAGAATCTTTGTCATTTTAATTAAATAAATAATTAAGTATTGTTTCTTTTCTTAACATTTTTAATGTTCATTTTTTTTTTGAGAGAGAGAGAGAGAGAGAGAGAGGGAGGATGAGCAGGGGAGGGGTAGAGCGGGAAGGAGACATGGAATCCCACAGCAGGCTCCAGGCTCTGAGCTGTCAGCACAGAGCACGATGTGAGGCTCGAACTCATGAACCAAGAGATCCCGACTGCGCCACCCAGGTGCCCCACGTATTGTTTCGTAATAATCTGTGTCCAAACCTTTCATGTTTTTGACACTTCCCAAAATCAAATTCTAAATGAAGTCTTTTTTTTACTTAAAACTTGGAGATACAAGATATTCCTTAGGGTCCCTAGAACATCTCAGATTTGTTCTCTCTTTTTATAAAAAGTGATTAAACTAATTAGACTTATTTGGTTGTTAAATGATCAAATAAGCATTATCAAATAAGAGATTCTATACCTTCTCAAACTATATATATGAATATATGTTATTAATATAAGTGTTCTAGAAATTATTTAAAATTTCTAAAAATTTAATATGTTCTGGCATAATGCTAGTCCTAATTCTAGTTATTATCTTAAATGTTGTGTGTCATAGAAATAACCAAATTTGTTTGTCGATGACATCATAATTAAGTATAATCTTACCAAATTTCTAATTGTTGCTTTTTAAAGTCTTTCGTCATTTACAGCTATTGTTTTAAGTGCTTTATCCTTAAAGAGATTCATGCAAAAGACTTCGACAAATACACTAGAATACTAGTTTTGATAAATTTAAGATCCTAACACTGAACTGTGTAATGATTTCTAACACTCTAATGGAAAACATTGTTGTAATGTTTTGTTTTCCAGATTTAATAGACCCCTTTCTCTTCTCTTTTTTTAAAAATGTTTTTAAATAATTATTTATTTTTAAGAGACAGAGACAGAGCATGAGACGGGGAGTGGCAGAGAGAGAGAGAGAGAGAGAGAGAGAGAGAATCCGAAGCAGGCTCCAGGCTCTGAGCTGTCGGCACAGAGCCCGATGCGGGGCTCGAACCCGTGAACTGTGAGATCATGATCTGAGCCAAAGTCGGACACATAACTGACTGAACCACCCAGGCGCCCCTCTCTTCTCTTTTTTAACCTATCTATAACTTACAGCAATTTGGTAAAGTGTATCATTACAAAAAGTTTGAGGCAGTTATCTTTTCCCCTTACCTGATCTCTCCAGAATTGAGAAGCTCTTATTAAGTATTCTTATTTTTCATGACAATGCATGTATTTGCATAAATTCAATAACGATCTCTTCTCCTGGTAACAGATTGCCTATTATAATAGTATAATAAGTATACTTAGCCCCTGTTCCTTTTGATCTATGGCTAATAAAAAGTAGCTATACTTCAATATTGTAAAGACCTAGTGGCTTCTGTTAAAAATAACCATGTTTTAATAGAACAATATTTTCACAGCATGCTCCCAAGAAATGAAGACCTTAAACATCACACCTTGCAACCTCGGGACTTTATTTATTGGAAAAGATATCTCCAGAAAAAACTCCATTTAATACTATTGGAAAGGCCTTTATCAGGTACTATTAACCAACCTTGTGCCACCAAATTCCAAGGAACAGTCTTTTGTAAACACCTGTCACATTTAAAGAACACCAAAATCTGACTGGACCTGCATACCAACTGGTGACCAGAAAGTAAAGATTCCCAGGAATTTAAGCAGATGACAGTTGAAGGAGACAGCTTTCTCAAAATGATCAGACCAGACCTGTATACCTTTTCCTCACTGCTGCTTCTTACATTCTTTCCTTCCATTTCTATTGGAAAGACAATGCTCTTATCTGTGTTTCTCAGTCTATTACCAAAGGTAAAAACCTATCTGACTGTTGGGTCTGTCACCAGAAACTCTTATTTGTTCACAATGTTGGAGACCCCTGGGTCTTACCTGTAACCATTATTTCTTTAGTCTCAAATGCCATTGCCAATTATACGCAGAGGTGTATGAATGTTACCTATCAGGTAAGGTTGTTAAGACCATATGTTCTCTTATCTTGTTTCAATCTGTCCTCAGTTATAACCATACTAGCTCAGATAAATACTTCTATCTTTGTTAATCATATGACCCTTGCTCTCCCCATGTTCTTTTTCTCACCAGATGTGATCTGTTTCCCTGCAACCAAGGGAAATACAAATGGACTAACTCATATTTGTAAGGCTTTTAGAAAAGACCCCTTTAAGATGGGATGGCATCTCACATAATATCACACTATTACACAAACTGCAGTCATCGTTCTTCTCTTCAACTTACATTGTGTACTTACCTTTAAGCTCTGTGCCTATTGCCTGTCAAACATTTGTAGAGGTAACATACCCATAAAGGTGAGGCTAACAGTACTTTCAGATAATCTCTACCACTTATGCCCTTAAAGGTATACACTGTATGTAAAAACATGTCTGAGAGTTCTCCCTCCTCCATTTGTTATTCAATATGGACTTGACAGTTTTCCATCTGTCAAGTCCTAGCAGTGAGGGGAAAAAAAAAACACACCAAATATGGAAAGCTCCAATTTTGATCAGCAATGCTATGGAGGAGAGATCATGATTAATAGGGAGAAATGTAAATGTGAATAAAGGAAACATTATTTATTTTATTTTATTTGAATTCCATATAGTTAACATGCAGTGTTATATTAATTTCAGGTACATGATATAGTGATTCAACAATTCCATACATCACCCAGTGCTCATCACAAGTGCACTCCTTAATCCCCATCGTCTATTTAACCCATATCCCCACCCAAGTACCCTCTTGTAACCATCAGTTTGTTCTGTATAGTTAAGAATATGTTTCTTGGCTTGTCTCTGTCTCTGTCTCTTTCTCTTCCTCTCTCTCTCTTTTTCACTCACTTGTTTTGTTTCTTAAATCCGACAAATGAATGAAATCATATGGTTTTTGTCTTTGACTGACTTATTTCACTTAGCATTATATTATATATTAAATATATTATATTTATATTTGTAATTTATATTTATAAATTATATTTACAATTATAATTATTATATGTTGAATATATAATTTATATATTATAATACTATATATATGTGTGTATAGATCACTACTTTTTTTTAAGTTTATTTTTTTATTTTGAGAGAGACAGAGACAATTCAAGTAGGGGAGGGGCAGAGAGAGAGAGACAGAGAATCCCAAGCAGGCTCTGCACTGTCAGCAAGGAGCCCGACATAAGGCTTGGACTCACAAAACCATGAGAACATGACTTGGGCCAAACCCAAGTGTCCAATGCTTAACCAACTGAGCCACCCAGGTGCCCCTATCACTACTTCTTAATCCACTCATCATTTGATGAACACTTAGTCTGCTTCCATAATTTGGCTATTGTATATTATTTTTCTATAAACAAAAGGGTACATGTATCCCTCTGAATAAGGATTTTTTTGTAATTTTTCTGGATAAATACCCAGTAGAGTGATTACTGGATCATAGGATAGTTCTATTTCTAACTTTTTGAGGGACCTCCTTACTGTTTTCCACAGTGGCTGGACCAGTTTGCATTCCCACCAATAGTGCACAAGCCTTCCTTTTTCTCTACATCTTTGCCAACACTTGTTATTTTTGTGTGTTTTTGATTTAGCCATTCTGACAGGTGTGAGGTAATATGTCATTCTATTTTTTATTTGCACTTTACCTTATGATGAATGATGTTGGGCATCTTTTCATGTGCTTGTTGGCCATCTGAGTGTCTTCTTTGGAGAAATGTCTGTTCATTTATTCTGCCCATTTTAAAAATTGGATTAGTTTTTTGGGGGTATTGATTTGTAGTTTTTTAATATATTTTGAATACTAACCATTTTTCAGGTAAGTCATTAGCAAATATCTTCTCCCTTTCAACGGGTTGCCTTTGTAGTTTTGTTGATTGTTTCCTTTACTGTGCAGAGGATTTTTATTTTGATATAGTCCCAAGAGTTAATTTTTGTATTTATCTGACATACCTAGAAAAATGTTGCTATGGATGATGTCAGAGACCTGCGTGTGTCTACTACTAGGATTTTTATGGTTTCATGTCTTACATTTGGGTCTTTAATCCATTCTGAGTTTATTTTTGTGTATAGTGTAAGAAAGTGGTCCAGTTTAATTCTTCGCATGTAGCTGTCCAGTTTTCCTAACACCATTTGTTGAAGAGACTTTCCCATTGCATATTCTTTCCTGATTTGTTGACGATCAGTTGACCATATAGTTATGGATTTATTCCAGGTTTCCTATTCTGTTCCATTGATCTATGTGTCTGCTTTTGTACCAGTACCATAATTTTTAAATTACTACAGATTTTTAATATAATTTGAAGCCTGGAATTGTGATACCTCCAGCTTTGCTTTTTTCTTTTTCAAGATTCCTTTGGCAATTTGAGGTGTTTTGTTGGTCCGTATAAATTTTAGGATTATTTCTTTTAGGTCTCTGAAAAAAGCTGTTGGTCTTTTGATAGGTATTGCACTAAATGTGTAGATTGTAGATTGTTTTGGGTAGTATAGGCTGAGAGACAGAGAGAGAGAGAGAGAGAGAGAGAGCGAGCGAGCACATGAGTGGGGAAGATGGGCAGAGGGAGGGAGAGAATCTCAAGCAGACTCCATGCTGAGCGTGGAGCCTGATGCAGGGCTTGATCTCACAACCCTGGAATCATGACCTGAGCCAAAATCAAGAGTTGGACACTCCACTGACTGAGCCAGACAGGCACCCTAAGTAGTATAAACATTTTAACAATATTTTCTTCCAATCCATGACCATGAAATGAATTTCCCTTTTTTGTGTGTCATCTTTAATTTCTTTCATCAATGTTTTATATTTTGTAGAGGACATATCTTTTTACCTCTTTGGTATGTTTATTCCTATGTATCTTATTATTTTGGGGGCAATTATAAATGGGATTGTTTTCCTGATTTCTCTTTCTGCTGCTTCAGTATTAGTGTATAGAAATGCAACGAATTTCTACGCATTTATTCTATATCTTGTGACTTTACTGAATTCATTAATTAGTTGTATTATTTTTTGGCCGACTCTTTTGGATTTTCTATATACAGTATCGTGTCATCTGCAAATAGTTAAAGTTTTACTTCTTTCTTACCAAATTTATATCTTTTTGTTGTCTAATTACTATGACTAGGACTTGCAGTACTATGCTGAAAAAAAGTGTTGAAAGCAGACATACTTGTCTTGTTCTTGACCTTAGGGTCAAGTTTTTTTCCCCATGAGTATGGCATTCATTATGGGTTTTCCTATATGGCCTTTATTATGTTGAGGTATGTTCCTTCTAAACCTACTTTGTTAAAGACTCTTATCATGAATAGATGCTGTTCTTTGTCAAATGCTTTTTCTGCATCCACTGAAATGATCATATGGTGCTTGTCAGTTCTCTTATTGATGTGATGTATCGTGTTGAATGATTTGCAATATTAAACCACCCTTGCATCCCACAAATAAATCCCAGTAGATTTTGGTGAATGATTTTTTAAATGTATTATTGAATTCTGTTTGCTAGTATTTCATTGAGGATTTTTGCATCTATGTTCATCTGAGACATTGACCTGTAATCCTGTGTGTGTGTGTGTGTGTGTGTGTGTGTGTGTGTGGCATTTTTATCTGTTTTAGTATAATGCTTAACTATTAGAATGAATTGGAAAATTTTCCTTCCTCTTCTTTTCTTGCAATGTTTTGAGAAAAATAGCTATGAATTATTCTTTAAATGTATGGTAGAATTCATCTGTGAAGCAGACTAGTCTTTAACTTTTGTTTGTTGGGAGTTTTTGATTACTGACTCAATCTTCTTGCTGGAAATTGGTCCATTAAAAATTTCTATTTCTTCCTGCTTCAATTTTGGTAGTTTATATGTTTCTAAAATTTGTCCATTTCTTCGAGGTTGCCCGATTTTTGTCATGTAGATTTTCATATTATTCTCTTACAATTATTTGTATTTATGTGGTGTTGGTTGTTATTTTTCCTCTTTCACTTGGGATTTTCTTCATTTGAGTTCTCTCTCTCTCTCTTAATAGTCTGGTTAGAGGTTTATCGAGAGTTTTGTCAATATTAAAAAAAAAAAAACAGCTCCTGGTTTCATTGATCGGTTCTATTGTGGTTTTTTTGTTTGTTTTGTTTTGGTTTTTAGTTTCTATACAATTTATTTCTGCTCTAATCTTTATTATATCTTTCCTTCTGGTGACTTTAGGCTTCATTTGTTCTTTTTTTTTTCTGGCTCCTTTAGGTGCAAGGTTAGGTTGTTTTATTTGAGATTTTTCTTGCTTCTTGACATAGACCTATATTGCTATATACTTTTCTCTTAGGACCACTTTTACTGCATCCCAATGGTTTTGGACCATTGTGCTTCCATTTTCGTTTATTTATATGTACTTTTTAAATTTATTTCATTTTCTGTTAACACATTCATTGTTTACTAACATGTTGTTTGACGTCTATGTATTTGTGGTCTTTCTAGATTTTTTCTTCTAGTTGACTTCTAATCTCATTGCATTGTGGCCAGAAAAGGTGTATTTTATAAGTTCAATCTTTTTGTAATTGTTAAGGCCCAATTTATGATGTAATATATATTATATGATCTATTCTGTAGAATATTCAATGTGCACTTGAAAAGAATATGTATTCTTCTGCCTTAAGATGGAATTTTATGAATATATCTATTAAGCCTATCTGGTCCAGTGTGCCATTCAAAGCCATTGATTTTTCCTTGTTTATTTTCTGTTTAGGTGATCTGTGATTGGTGTAAGTGCAATGTTAAGTTTTCCTACTATTTCTGTATTATTATCAATTAGTTCCTTTATGTTTGTTATTAATTGCTTATATATTTGGGTGCTCTCATGTTGGGTGCATAAATATTTACAACTGTTAGACCTTTTTGGATTGTCCCATTTAGATTATATACTGTCCTTTCTTGTCTCTTGTTATTGTCTTTGTTTAAATCCAGTTTGTCATATGTAAGTATTGCTACACCAGTTTCATTTGACATATATTTGTATAATAAATGTTTCTCCATCTCCTCACTTTCAATCTGCTGGTGTCTTTAGGTCTGAAATGAATCTCTTCTAGGCAACCTATAGATAAGTCTTGTTTCTTTATTCACTCTGACACCCTATGTCTCTTGATTGGAGTGTTTAGTCCATTTACATTCAAAGTAATTATAATAGATACGTATGCATTGCCATTTTCTTACTTGTTTTATCATTTCTGATATTTTTCTTCCTGATCCCTTCTTGTCTTTGTCACTTTTGATCACTCCTTTCCACTCAGAGTCCCCTGTTATATTTTTTGCAGAACTGGGTATGTCAACTTCAGTTGTCATAAACTCCTTTCTTTAGTTTTTTTTCTGGGAAACTCTATTTCTCCTTCTATTTTTAATGATAGCCTTTCTGTATAGAGTATTGTTGGCTCCAGATTTTTCTCATTCAGCAATTCGAATATATCATGCTACTCCCTTCTGGCTTACCAAGGTTCTATTGAGAAATCTCCAGCTAACCTTATGAGCTGTCTCTTATGAGGACTTCTTTTTTCTTGCTCATTTTAAGATTTTTTCTTTTTCTCTATATTTTGTAAAGTTAATTACAATATGTCTTGGTGTGGATCAGCTTTTGTTGATTTTGATGGAAGTTTCTTGTGCCTCCAGGATTTGGATATCTGTTTCCTTCCCAAGATTAGGGAAGTTTTCAGCTATTATTTCTTAAAATCATATTTCTGCCTCCCTTTCTCTTTCTTCTTCTGGGATTTCTATAATACAAATGTTATTACATTTGATGGAGTCATAGACTTCCCTATTCTCATACTGCATAATTCTTCTTTCTCTCTTTTGTTCAGCTTTATTAGTTTCCATTACTTTGTCTTCTAGGTCACTAATTTGTTCCTCTGCTTCTTGCAGCCTGCTATTCATTGGAACAAACATGTTTCTAATCTCACTTATTTCACTCTTCATATAATCATTACTTTAAATACTGTATCAGGCATATTATTTATTTTTCGCTAGATCTTCTGCTATGGCTTTGCTGTTCTTTCACTTTTGACATATTTCTCTGTCTCCTCATTTTGCCTACCTCTCTGTGTATTTATCTGTGTTAGGAAAGTCAGCTACAGCTTCTGCTTTTGAAAGTAATGACTCGCTCTGCCTCTCTCTCTGCCCCTCCCCTGCTCATGCTCTCTCTTTCTTTCTCAAAATCAATAAATAAACTTAAAAAAAAAGAAAAGTAGAAAAACTGAAAATCATCACTATTTCCAACAAATCTCTCTTGGCAACTGAAAAAAAAAATGAATACATAAAGTCAGTATGGATATAAAATATTTGAGGAGGGGAAGCAGCAAGATGGCAGAGAAGTAGGGAGCTCTGTAATCTCTGCCTGCCCACAACTATCAAACTGAGAAGGAATAAAGCCACAATACTGGGATCTGCAAGAATGGGAAGATTCCTTATAGATGGCAGTCTCACGGATGCCTGAGTGAGTGCGAACTGGGACCAGAGGCTCTGAGGGGAGGGAGTGCCAGCCCAAAGCAGAGCCGGGAGAGAGAACGCCCAGAAAGGTGACGCAGGGCCACAGAGGGCCGTGTGTGCAGAAGCGGCACAGGGCCTTGGAGTGCCTCGCGGAGCTGCATGTGGAATGGCTGTGTAGAGTGGTGGAGAGCCGAGGGGAAGAGAGAGAGAGATTGAAAACGCTCATAGAGTGGTCTCTGGAGAGGGAGAGACCTCGGCCCGAGACAGAGAGACAAACCATCCCATATATAGCCGCTGAGCATGGGGAGAGAAATTCGTCCCCCTCAGCAGGCTTGTTCTCCCTTGGGCTCTGTGGCTTGCTGACTCCAGGCAGAGCCAGGGAAAAGCTGGCTCCCCAGTCTCCTTTCTCAATCCCAGCAAGAAAGCCGCCCTCCTGTGGGAAGACATTTTATTTCATTTCATCTGGGGCGGCAGCATTAAAGTGCATGGACTAGGATATGGAAACGTGGCGGAGCTTAGGAAAAAAAGCAATTTGGCCCACCTGTGGTCGGGGAGATTGGACTCAAAAGAGTGGCTTGCAACGCATGGTCTGAGAAGGGCCTGGGGCACTGCCATTCTTCTCCCCGCAACCACTAAGGTGGGGCCTCGGAGAGCAGCCCCCAAGACCTGACCTACCTATACCAAACCACATCCATCCATGCTGGAGAGCTGATTTTTTTTTTAATTATTTTTATAAATTTTTTTAAATTTGTTAATTTTTTTATTTTTTATCTTTTTTCTCTTTTCTTTTTTCCCTCATTTCTCCTTTTCCCCCCTGGAGTCTGGGAAAGACCAACATTTATACACTGCCATGATTAGATCAATTCCTGCCATCCAGATATATTTTTCCTTATCTCATTCTTATCTCTCCCCTTCGCAGGTTTTATACTTTGTTGTTTCTGCCCCCCCTTCTTTTTTTCTTTCCTTTTCCTTTCTTTTCTTTTCTTTTCTTATTTTCTTTCCCCTTTTGGTTTGCTTATTTATTTGATTTGTCTGTGCGTTTGTGTGCTTTTGTTCCCTGTGTGTTTGTCTGTTGTTATTTTCAGGGCTACCTCAAGTAACAAGCCAAAGGGTACATGGTGGAGAGTCCCAAATACCACTGAGCAGGGAAATAAAATAATCAAAGGCACAACAAGAGAAACCAAGAGACACCATGAAAAGAACACTTCCTAAAATGATAGGCCCTGGACAGTCAATGAGCCTCCTTTAATAGAGCAATACTCACAGATGCAGAGTGCATAACAAGCTTTTAAAACTGACAAGAGAAAGAAAACTAGCCAAAATGATGAAACAAAAGAACTCTCCTCTAAAGAAATTCCAGGAAGAAATCACAGCCACAGAATTGCTCAAAACAGGTATAAGCAACATAACTGAACAATAATTCAGAACAATTGTTATAAAGTTAATCGCTGGAATTGAAGAAACTGTCAGAGAAACTATTGATACCAAGACTAGGGACCTTCAAAATAGCTGTGGCAAGTTAAAAAAAAAAAGGCTATAAATGAGGTGCATAATGAAATGGAGGCAGTTACTGCATGGATTGAAGAGGCAGAGAGGAGAATAGGTGAATCATCAGACACAGTTGCGCAAAAGAGAAAGCCGAGAAAAAATGAGAGAAATTGATACAGGAGCACGAAAGGAGAATTCGAGGCCTGAGTGATACAATCAAACGGAATAATATCCGTATCATAGGAGTTCCTGAAGAAGAAGAAAGAGAAAAAGTTCCTAAAGGGGTGATTGATCAAAGTATAGCTGAGAACTTCCCATATCTGGGGAAGGAAAAAGACATTGAAATTCAAGAGACGCATAGAACTCCCTAAGATATAACTTGAATCGACCTTTGGCATGACATATCATAATGAAACTGGAAAAATATAAAGATAAAGAAAGAATTCTGAAAGCAGCTAGGGATAAAAGGGCACTAACATACAAAGGGAACCCCATCAGAGTGGTTACAGACCTATCTACTGAAACTTGGCAGGCCAGAAAGGAATGGCAGGAAACCTTCAATGTGATGAACAGGAAAAATATGCAACCAAGAATCCTTTATCCAGCAAGCCTGTCATTCAAAATACAAGGAGAGATAAAGGTATTCCCAAATAATCAAAAATTGAGAGAATTCATCACCACTAAACCAGCCCTACAAGAAATCCTAAGACGGACTCTATGAGGAAAATATAGCAAGGAATATAAGATACCAGAGACATCACTACAAACACAAACTCTACAGAGAACACAATGAATCTAAACCCACATTTTTCAATACTAACACTGAATGTAAATGGACTGAATGCTCCAATCAAACGACACAAGGTAGCAGAAAGGATAAAAAAACAAAATCCATCTATTTGCTGTCTACAAGAGACTCATTTGAGACCTGAAATCACCTACAGATTGAAAGTAAGGGGATGGAGAAATATCTATCATGCGACTGGAAGTCAAAAGAAAGCTGGAGTAGCCATACTTATATCAGACAAACTGGACTTTAAAGTTAAGTCAGTAACAAAAGATGAAGAAGGACATTATATAATAATTGCAGGGTCTCTCCATCAGGAAGAGCTAACAGTTATAAACATCTATGCGCCGAATTCGGGAGCACCCAAATACATAAAACAACTAATCACAAACAGAAACAATCTTATTGATAAGAATGTGCTTATCGCAGGGGATTTTAATACTCCACTTACAGCAATGGATAAGCCAACTAGACAGAAAATCACTAAAGAAACAATGGACCTGAATGGCACATTGGAACAGATGGAATTAATAGATATATTTAGAACTCTGCATCATGAAGCTAGGGAATTCACTTTCTTCTCGAGTGCGCATGGCACATTCTCCAAGATAGATCACATATTGGGTCATAAAAAAGCCCTCCATAAACACAGACGAATTCAGATAATACCATGCACACTTTCAGATCACAATGCTATGAAACTTGAAATCAATCCCAGGAAAAAGTCTGGAAAACCTCCAAAAATGTGGAAGTTAAAAACCACCCTACTAAAGAATGATTGGGCGAATCAGGCAATTAGAGAAGAAATTAAAAAATATATGGAAACACATGAAAATGAAAACACAACAATCCAAACTCTCTGGGATGCAGCAAAGGCACTCCTAAGAGGAAAGTATATTGCAATCCAAGCCTATTTCAACAAACTAGAAAAAGCGCAAATAGAAAATCTAACAGAGCACCTAAAGGAACTAGAAGCAGAGCAGCAAGAGCACTGCAAACCCAGCATCAGAAGAGAAATAATAAAGATCAGGGAAGAAATAAATAATATCGAATCCAAAAAAACAATCGAGCAGATCAATGAAACCAAGAGTTGGTTTTTTGAAAAAATAAACAAAATTGATAAACCTCTAGCCAGGCTCCTCAGAAAAAAAAAGAGAAAACATCCAAATAGACAAAATCAGGAATGAAAATGGATTTATTACAACTGATCCCTCAGAAATACAAGCAATCATCAGAGATCACTATGAAAAATTATATGCCAATAAACTGGACAATCTAGAAGAAATGGACAAATTCCTAAACACACATGCCCTACCAAAATTCAAATGAGAAGAGATAGAAAATATGAACAGACCATAACCAGTGATGAAATCGAGTCAGTTATCAAAAATCTCCCAACGAATAAGAGCCCAGGGACATATGGCTTCCCAGGGGAATTCTACCAGACATTTAAAGTGGAGTAACACCCATCCTTCTCAAGCTATTCCAAAAAATAGATATAGAAGGAAAACTTCTGAACTCATTCTACGAAGCCAGCATCACTTTGATTCCCAAACCAGACAGAGACCCAACAGAAAAAGAGAACTACAGGCCAATATCCTTAACGAATACAGATGCAAAAATCCTCAACAAGATACTAGCAAATCGAATTCAACAGCATATAAAAAGAATTATCCACCAGGATCAGGTGGGATTCATTCCTGGGTTACAGGGCTGGTTCAATATTCGCAAATCCATCAATGTGATACATCACGTTAACAAAAGAAAAGATAAAAACCATATGATCCTGTCAATAGTTGCAGAAAAAGCATTTGACAAAATAGAACATCTTTCTTAATGAAAACCCTCAAGAAAGTTGGGATAGAAGGAACTTACTTAAACATCATAAAAGCAGTTTATGAAAAGCCCACAGCTAATATCATCCTCAATGGGGAAAAACTGAGAGCTTTCCCTCTGAGATCAGGAACACGACAAGGATGTCCACTCCCACCACTGTTGTTTAACATAGTGCTGGAAGTCCTAGCATCATCAGTCAGGCAACAAAAGTAAATAAAATGCATCAGAATCGGCAAAGAAGTCAAACTTTCCCTTTTCGCAGATGACATGATACTCTACATGGAAAACCTGACCGACTCCACCAGAAGCCTTCTAGAACTGATCCATGAATTCAGCAAAGTCTCAGGGTAAAAAAATCAATGTACAGAAATCAGTTGCATTTTTATACACCAATAATGAAGCAACAGAAAGAGAAATCATAAAATGGATCCCATTCACAATTGCACGAAAAACCATAAACTACCTAGGAATAAACCTAACCAAAGATGTAAAAGACCTGTATGATGAAAACTATAGAAAGCTTATGAAAGAAATTGAAGAAGACACAAAGAAATGGAAAAGCATTCCATGCTCATGGATCGGAAGAATAAACATCGTCAAAACGTCATTATTCCCCAAAGCAATCTACACATTCAATGCAATACCAATTAAAATTGCACCAGCATTCTTCTGAAAGCTAGAACAAACTATCCTAAAATTCGTATGGAACCACAAAAAACCCTGAATAGCCAAAGTAATACTGAAGAAGAAAACCAAAACGGGAGGCATCACAATGCCAGACTTTAGCCTCTACTACAAAGCTGTCATCATCAAGACACTATGGGATTGGCACAAAAACAGACACATAGACCAATGGAATAGTATAGAGAACTCAGAATGGGACCCACAAATGTATGGCCAATTAATCTTTGACAAAGCAGGAAAGAGTATCCAATGGAAAAACGACAGCCTCTTTAACAAGTGGTGCTGGAAGAACTGGACAGTGACATGCAAAAGAATGAAACTGGATCACTTTCTTACACCATACACAAAAATAAACTCAAAATGGATGAAAGACCTGAATGTGAGACAGGAAACCATCAAAACCCTGGAGGAAAAAGCAGGAAACAGCCTCCTTGACCTCAATCTCAGCAATTTCCTACTCGACACATCCCCAAAGGCAAGGGAATCAAAAGCAAAAATGAACTATTGGGACCTCATCAAGATAAAAAGCTTCTGCACTGCAAAGGAAACAATAAAAAAAAAAAACTAATAGGCAACCGATGGAATGGGAAAAGATAGTTGCAAATGGCATATCGGATAAAGGGCTAGTATACAAATCTATAAGGAACTCACCAAACTCCACACCCGAAAAACGAATAATCCAGTGAAGAAATAAGCAGAAGACATGAATAGACACTTCTCCAAAGAGGACATCCAGATGGCCAACAGGCAAATGAAATGGTGCTCAGCATCACTCATCATCAGGGAAATACAAATCAAACCCACACTGAGATACCACCTCACACCAGTCAGAGTGGCTAAAATGAACAAATCAAGAGCCTATAGATGCTGGCGTGGATGTGGAGAAACGGGCACCCTCCTACACTGTTGGTGGGAATGTAAACTAGTACAGCTGCTCTAGAAAATAGTGTGGAGGCTCCTCAAAAAACTATCAGTAGAACTCCCCTATGACCCAGCAATAGCACTGCTAGGGATCTACCCAAGGGATACAGAAGTGTTGATGCATAGGGGCGCATGTACCCCAATGTTCATAGCAGCACTTTCTACAATTGCCAAATCATGGAAAGAGCCTAAATGTCCATCAACTGATGAATGGATAAAGAAGATGTGGTATATATATACACAATTGAATACTACATGGCAATGAGAAAGAATGAAATCTCGCAATTCGTAGCAAAGTGGATGGACCTCAAGGGTGTCATGCTAAGTAAAATAAGTCAGGCAGAGAAGGACAGATACCATATGTTTTCACTCATAGGTCTAAAAGGAGAAACCTAACAAGGGTCCATGGGAAGGGGAAGGGGCAGAAATTAGGGAGAGTGAGGGTGGCAAATCATGAGAGACTCTTGAATACTGAATACAAACAGGGCTGAAGAGGGAGGGGGAATGGGGAAGGGGGGTGATGGTCATGGAGGGGGGCATTTGTGGGGAAGAGCACTTGGTGTTATATGGAAACCAACTTGGCAATAAACTATTTTAAAAAAAGAAAAAAAAGTAATGGCTCTATGAAGGTATTTTCCATACTGCCCAGCAGTGCACTATACCCAGTTGACTAGAATTTGACACATTAGGGACTCTTATGTGTGTTGCTTGCATCCTGCTGTTGTGTTTGAGTCACTTTTTTTTTTCGGCCCAGATGTCTACACTGACTCTTTGCATTTTGTGGGCTGTGTATTCTCTCTGTGATGTTTGTTTGTACTGATCCCAGGGCCAAGGCCAGCAGGCTAGAAGTGGATGAGTTCTCAGGAGAACTGATGGGTAGGGCACACTGCCACCAGGCTAGGCAGCAGTGTCTGTGCAGTGTCACTTCCTGCAGATGGCTCTGCGTTTATGCTGGGGGGGTAAGGATGGGAAATAGTACCTGCTAACTCTTTTATTCCCAGAGAAATATACCAACACACACCAAAATCAAGATAAACAGATCTCCATGCTGTTGCAAACTGTAGCCTCTATGTAGCCTCTCCTGGGCTGTTGTCTCTTTAGGATGGAGACAGGCGATCATTCATCCTGTCTGTTCATCCAGTGCTGAGTCAGATAACACTTAAAGCTCAAGGCTCCAGTTCCTAATGGTTATAGAAACTCACAGAATTCAGCCCTTCTGGTTTTCAAGATCACACAATATGGCTATTAATTTTTCCAGTATAGGCTCCCTGGTAGTTTGAACTGTTCACAACCACAGCTCCTTCCCTCCAGTGGACAGCTCCTGACCACCACTTCTGCCCTTCCGAACCTCTATAATATGGCTTCTTTTCCACCTTTAGTTGTGGAGTTTATTTTTCCAGTCTTCGAACTGCTCCCTGGTCTATTCAGTTGTGTAAAAGTGATATCGAGTAAAAAATATGGGACAAGGTGAGCTTAGAATATCCTACTAAACCATCTTCTCAAGCCTCAAATGTGTTACATTTCTCCTTTTTAATAATGAAACAGCAGAAAGATAAATTTAAAAAGTCATCCCATTTTCAATTTCACCAAAAATAATAAGATACTTAAGAATAAACCTAACAAAAGAGGTCAAAGACTTGTAGTCTGAAAACTGTAAAACACTGATGAAAGAAATTGAAGTCAAAACAAAAGAAATGGAGACATTCCATGCTCATGGATTGGGATAACAAATATTGTTAAAATCATTATACTACCCAAAGCAATCTATGCACTTAATATAATCCCAACCGAAACACCGACAGCATTTTTCACAGAGCAGCAACAAACAATCCTAAAATTTGTATGGATCTGCAAAAGACCTTGAATAGCCAAAGCAATCTTGAAAAGGAAAAACATAACTGTATGAATCACTTTTCCAGACTTCAAGTGGTACTACAAAGTTGTACTAATCAGAGATAGTATGGTACTGGCACAAAACAGATACATAAATCAATGGAACAGAATAGAAAGCCCAGAAATAACCCCACTCTTATAAATTCAATTAATCTTTGATCACAGAGGAAAGAATATGCAATGAAAAAATAGTCTCTTCAATAATGTGTTTGGAAAACTGGTCAGCTATATGCAAAAGAATAAAACTGGATCACTTTATTACACCATACACAAAAATACATTCAAAATGGGTTAAAGACCTAAATGTGAGACATGAAACCATAAAAATCCTGTCACAGGAGTGCCACATTGGCCATGGCAACATTTTTCTAGATGTGGCTCCTGAGGCAAGGGAAATAAGAGTAAAAATAAACTATTGGGACTACACCAAAATAAAAAGCTTTTGCAAAAGAAACAAGACTAAAAGGTAACCCACCAAATGGGAGAAGATATTCGCAAATGACTTGCCTGATAAAGGGTTAGTATCCAAAATATATTTAAAAGAACTTATAAAACTCAACACCTCAAAACAAATAATCTAATTAAAATGGGCAGAAAACATGAGTAGACATTTCTCCAAAGACATCCAGATGACCAAAAGACACATGAAAAGAATTTTCAACATCACTCATTGTCAGGGAAATCAAATAAAAGTACAAGTACACTGAAATATCACCTGACACCTATCACAATAGCTAAAAGCAACAGCACAAGAAACAATAGGTGTTGACAAGGATGTGGATAAAGGGGAAATTTCTTTCTTGCACTTTTGGTGGGAATGGGAACTGGTGCTGTGGCAGAATTCTCACACAGAGAGTCATGACACCGAGGCTTTTTAATTTCCAAGAAGCAACTTTATTCGTGCCAGCACCACTCAGTTGGGTTCATGCTCAAAGAACTGAGCACCGAATATCACATGGCATAGTTTTTCTTAATACATTTTCTATTTCTTTTTCTCCCAAACATGGTAATACACATAAACATGCAGTCTGATTAAGTAGTCTGTTTATAAGGTCATGAGGTTTGTTGTCACATAGGCATATAGCCAGATTACCTTGAAGTTTTCTCTCTCTTTTTTTTTCTTTCTCCTTAGGGAGGGGACCCTACTACAGTGCAGCCACTGTAGAAAATTGTACAGGGTTTCCTCAAAAATTTAAAAATAGAACCACCCTAGAAGGCAGAAATTGCACCCAAATAATAAAAAAAAATATTAATTCAAAGGTGTACATGCACCCTGATGTTTATAGCAACATTATATATATTAGCCAAATTATGGAAACAGCCCAAGTGCCCATCAACTGATGAGTGGATAAGAAGTGGTATATATATCTATATCTATATCATCTATCTATATCATCTATCTATATCATCTATATCTATATTATCTATCTATATATCTATATCTATCATCTATATCATCTATACTCATCTATATCTCATCCATATCTATCTATATCTATCTATATCTGTATCTATATAATGGAATATTATTCAGCCAGACAAAATGATGAAATCTTGCCATTTTCAACAATGTAGATGGAGCTAGAGAGCATTGTGCTAAGTGAAATAAGTCAGTCAGAGAAAGTAAAATACCATATGATTTCACTCATATGTGGAGTTTAAGAAACAAAACAAATGACTCTGGAGAGGCAAGATGGTGGAGAAGTAGGGAGCTCTATATGTTTTGCCCACCCGCATCTATCATCTAAGAAGGACTGAAGCCACAATACTCTGATCCCCAAGAGTCTGGGAGGAAAAGCGACAGAGTCCACTAAGAAGACAGCCTCGTAGGGGTGTGAGTGCGAACTGGGGAAGATAAAAACAGGCTGGGACCCAGAGCCTCGGAGAGGAGGGAGTCCTATCCATGCAGAGCTGTGTAGAGCTGCGTAGAGCCACATAGAGCCACGCAGAGCCACAGAGAGATGAGGGGAAGATAGAGAGAGGCTGAAAACACTCATAGAGCTGTCTCTAGAGAAGAGGAAAACCTCGGCCCAGGACAGAGAGGGATCCTATCATCCCATCTATAACCACAGGGCATGGGGAGAGAGATCCTTCCTCTCTAGCTGGCGCATTTTCCTTGGGCTCAGCGCCCTGATCCCAGGCGGCGCCAGGAGAAATTGCTCCCCTACTCCCCCAACTAGATCCCTGGCTAGGAAGCTGCCTGCCTGCAGGAGTACATCTCATCTTGGGCGGTATAATTAAAGTGCGTGGACTAGGATCTACAAAAGAGGTGGGGCTTGGAAAATACAACTTGGCCAGCCCACAGCACAAGGAGATCTGACCCAAAAGAATGGGTCGCAACACTTGTTTCGAGAAGGGAGTGGGGCGCCACCATTCTTCTCCCCACAACCACCAAGGCGGGGCCTCAGGGAGCAGCGAGTGGCTCGTGGGACCACAGTGGGGGTGAGACCTGCATACACGCCCATCCGCCCTGGAGAGCTGCCTTTTTTTTTTTTACCGGAGCCTGGGGCAAGACCAACATTGATGCATAGCTCTGATTAGATCAATTCTTGCTATTCAGATATATTTTCCCTTATCTCAATCTTATCTCTCCCCTCCGCTGGACTGGGCACGCAGGACGTGGGTTTGCCTAAACAGTCATACTTAATCCATTCTCTTGATGCTACTTTCCTTTCTCTCTTTCTCTGGAACAATCAGACTGTGGTAGGATTTCCTTGGGTCTTGGGGACACGACAAACGGGACGTAACGACTGGGACATTCCCAACCACCGATGGTTGGAACGTGAGGGACGTTTCTCAATGGAAACATGAATGGTCCCAGAAAGCAAGGGCACCGTGAACTTCTCTGAAAACCATGCAGACAGACCAAGAGCTGATGGCTAATGGCAAACTTTATTAGGAACAGCATCTTATTTTATACCCTCCTTGCAAACTTGGAGAGCACAGTAAATGTTACAGTGAATGTTTTACTCAGAGCAGGAGCTACAGATAAAGGAAGGGCAGATCAGGAACATTCTGCAACTGTGCGTGGGTATATCTCCGGTGCTGTGGTTTCTTGGCGCACTTGGCTGATGACCAGGAAGGCTCTGTCCTGCACGTCCTCCTGGGACTTCGTCAAATCCTATGCTCCCAAGGCTCTGGGAACAGAAGTCTGATAAAGACAATACATACACAAGGACAGTGCTGGGAACAGAGGTCCGATAAGGACAGTTTGTCCCATTTCCCAACAATTCCCCCTTTTTTATTTTATGAAATAAAGGCAGCATAGTGTAATCATTTACTTAGGCTTAATTATTTATATAAGTTGAGAATAACTGCATTATAAGTAAGTTTTCTCTCCAAAAACCCCATGATCAAATCGAGACTAATATAGCTGTGGAATAAGTCCAGTTTTACCAACCTTGGCCCGATTATTTACATAAGCCCAACAAGAATAAGAATTGTTTATGAGGATTTTTAAATTTGCTTTGCTGGGACCTTTTATAAGGAAACTCCAGGTTGAACTTCTAGTAATAGCCTCTCCAGGCTAGAAGTCAAGCCAAGCGCTTTCCAGATAGGCTGCAATACCTGATGAATTGGGCAAATTCTTTCCAAGAGGTCCCCAAGATATGTTGAGGTTCCTGCACCCGCCAGGAAGTGACCTTCTTTACTCACCTGGAGAGGCTGCTGGGAACTCTAAGCAGGGTATCCAGCCAGCATTTCCAAGAGGCTTCATGGCTCCATGTTGCATAAAGTCAACCTCAGTTCCTTCGAGCTAATTGGTTATCTTTGAGTCTATGTATGACTCTCCAAATATGTCACACCACTCAAAGCCTTGATAAGACAACCAGTAATTTCAGTGAACAAACTCTTATTGAACCCATGCAAACAACTGTAATCACCATGAAAGGAAGAATACTTTTTGAGAGTCTTGTAGAGAGAAAAGATAACTGCCTTAGTGCATAAATCCTTTGTTATTTTCTGCGCCATAAGGCTAACATAGTAGTTAAATGCTGGCGGGTTGACCGTACTCAGAGACAGCACCAGAGACTACAGTATCCTATAATAAACAAGCATAACACTATGAGAAGGGCAAGGCTTGAACTATCTAAGGAATGAATTAAACTCTGCCATCGTCCTCTGGGGTCCAGACCCTGCAGGCCCTTCACTAATTCAGAAACTAACGTATCATAAGGGACGTCAGGGATCTGTGTATTGAAGGTAGAAGTAACATCAGCTAATAATTGGTGAATGTCTAAAGAAGCATACTATGAAAGTTTTGCAAATGTTGTTGGATGGAGGCCCATGTATATTTAGTATCATTATATTTATGGGGAGTGATGCAAAATTGGGTGGTATTCCAATCACATTGCAACATAATTTGATGTTGCAAAGCCAAGACCTGATCCCCCAGCCACTGTACTGCCTGCCGCAGATCTTCTACTTGTGATTCAATTTCCTGATCAATAGTAAACTGTTGGGCCCAAAGGGTATGCGAGTCTTTTTGCCAAGTTTCAACAAATTGGTGAGTTTGAATGGAAGTTTGTAGTGCTACGCCTGCAACAGCAGCGGTAGTGACTATAAGGATGAGGCCAATTATGGTTAAAACGAGTTTAGCAATGAACCGTTTGGACCGGTGATATAATTTTCATAGTACCTGGTAGGCCAGGCTGCCCAGGGGATCCTTTTGCCAGGGCCAGGTAAGATTCACTGGTAACCAGAGTCCGGTCTGTGCCCGTAAAACAACCAGAAATTGATTCCTTAAATCTATGCCCAGAGTAGAACTGAGATAATAGTACAATTTACAATCAAAACAGGATAGAAACTTTTCAGTATCATTAAAAATTATAGTCCCAAATGGCTAATACAAATGGCTTTTTACACAGCAGGAAGTGTGAAAAGTGTGGTTTCTAGTGAACCAATAATTTGTTATGGAGCGCAACGTGCTGGAGAAATTGCCCGAAAAGGTGGCCCATTCTTGTGTAGAAGCTACCAATTTCCATAGGTCCCAACGTGGGAGTAATTAACCTGGGGCGAGGGGGTGTTAAACCACCCTCGTGCCAGGCCATAAGGCCAGAATGGTGGATATGGATAGTATTATGACCTAAACTAAATTGAAGCTGAGTGATGTTAGAGATATAATCACATACCATGGCATTATAATCCTCTGAACAATTGTTTAGAAATTTACCATGAGGTCCCCAATCTACCCAAGCATATAAGGGAGTTGTTAGAAGAAAATATTTTTCCATGAGGGCCATGGCATCGGGACCAATGGATAGGGGCAAACACATAATGTTTATAGGTCATAGTCTGACATAAAGGCTCATCGGACCTTCCTGTAGAATCAGTAGTGTTTTCTTCTGAGAACCGGAAGGTGAGGGCAGGAAGCAGGCCCATAAGGGTCCTGACCGTAGGAGATGGAGGCAAGATATATGCCCATGTCTGTATTTGTGTGGGCAGACAAGAAGGTCCATTCCTAATACATGAAGGGGCTAAGGAATATCCCAAAGTAAAATTGAAGCTTTTTCCTTCTTCTGAAGGAAACCTAGATATGCCAGGGCCCCACGGAGCCGGCGTATAAATGGTGCCATTACAATATACATTAGGGCCAGTATCAGGCCATTCTACAGGTCGCAGCACTGGAGGGTGAGGAATATAGGCCCAATAGTTATGTTCAGTGAATACTACCTGAGGAGAATAGGAGATAACAGCAATTATAGCCAGGAAGAATTGTCCGGTAGTCATCATTATTTGTTCCGCCATTTTGGTGAGGCATTTCAATTGGCCCCAAGTCAGCGGGACAGAAGAAGGCTGGCTCCATCCAAAGTTGGGGCGAGTGAGGGTTAATGTAGGGTCATTTGGAGGTTTAGGGTGAGGTGCAGCCATTCGCATTCCTGCAGGGAGGCCGCTTATTGGCGGAGATGCAGCCTAGCGAGGAGGGGTCTTGCTGCCAGATACAATGGTGGGGCGCCCAGACATGTCTGCCATCTGCAGAAAGAAGGGAATAACCAGGACCCGCCCACAACAAGGTAGCCGGACGCCATTCATCCCAGTTGTGCAATTTCGCAAAAACAGGAATATTAAGGTGAGAACGAGGGGGTAAAGCAGAAAAATGGCGCTGAGCACGCGAAATAGGATCTGCAGTAGATGGCAGGTTCAAGAATTTAATTGCGTACAGAGCCAGATGTACAACTGTGGCCGGTGGCATTCCTTTTATGCTCCCAGGTACAATTCCCCCTTTTATTTTTTGCAATTGTAATTTAAATGTTCAATGAGCGTGCTCAATGAGGGTTTGACCCTGAGGGTTGTAAGGAATGCCACAGACATGGGTTATAGACCATTCCATAAAGAAAGCTGTCATGCTAGCAGAAGTATAAGCTGGTGCGTTGTCAGTTTTTATTTCAGCAGGTACCCCCAGAACAGAGAAGGCGGAATACAGGAACTGTTTCACTGTTGAGTTATTTCACCTGGGAAAGGGTGAGCCCAAATAAAGCCAGAAAAATTGTCAATTAACACATGTATATATCGGAGACAACCAAAAGGGAGGTAATGGGTAACATACATTTTCCAAACCTGATTGTGTTTTGTGCCCCTAGGGTTAATTACAGGTGGGCCATGTTTGGCCATGTACAGGTGGGGTATGTGTAGAGGTTGGCACACAGAACAAGAATGAACGATGGCTCGAGCCTGAGAATATGGTATCCTATATTGTTGATGAAGTCGTCCTGCATTGGTTTGCAGAATATGATGTTCCTCTTTAGCTGTTGAGAAACCACAATATTTAGTTAATGTGTCTGTACAATTATTGCCATATGCAAGTGGTCTGAGAAGCTGAGAATGAGAATAAATGTGGGTAATGAAGAATGGTGAAGTCCAACAACGGCTAAGAGATTGTATATTGCAAAGAAGGATGGTAATGATGGAAGAGGGAGGTTGAAATATAGCGGATGGACAATTCCTCATGGCATTATAGGCATATTGAGAATCAGAGACTAAATTGAATGCAATAGATTCATTATGCAAAACAATATAGATAGCATACAGTTCATTTTGTTGGGTAGAAGTGTAAGATGTAGACACAACATAATATTCAGCATCATTTTTGTAAATTACAGCAAGGTTATTTTTTGTAGCATCTGTAAAAAATGTGGGACCTTTAACAGGAGAAGTATTAATGATATTTCCCAATAATTTTTTGAAAGTCATTAAGAGTTTTATAAGGTTGTTGTTTTAATTGAATTGAGGTCGGACTATTTGCCGGGTTACCGGATATCCCAGATACTTATAAGGAGTCTGTATTTGCACGTTGTCAGGTGTAATAACAAGTCTTGGATGTTTTAAAAGTGACTTAGCTAAAGACAAGACTTGTTGAGTAATTTTAGAGTTGCTTCCTGCAAACAGGATGTCATCTATATAATGAATAATATACAAAGTAGGAAATTAAGTCCTAACCGGAAGCAAAACATGATGCATAAACATTGGACACATAGTTGGAGAATTTATTATACCTTGAGGAAGGATCTTCCAATGAAGCACTCTCTAGGAGCTTAATTATTAAGGTAATGAAAAGGCAAAATGTTGCCGAACTGCCATATGTAGGGGTGTAGTATAGAAGCAATTTTTGAGGTTGATGGCAATAAGATGCCAAGTTTTTGAAATACAATGTGGACCAGGCAGACTTGGCTGTGGGGCCCCTATGAGTTGCATGGTTTTATTGACTTTTTTAAGATTTATCAATAATCTCTAGTTGTCTGACTTTGACAAAAGTGGGTGAATTTTAAGGAGACTGGGAAGGTTTTATATATCCATCATATTGAGATCCATTCAATAATTTGTGAAGATTTTGTCTGTTAAATGGCTTGTATTTTTATAGGTTGCAATAGTGAAGAAATAAACCTTTTAAGTTGACATGAAATATAAAAGAACAGTTTCATAAATATATCCATAAAATTTAATTTGCCTGTAACATCATACATGGTAAATGGGATTATCCCTTCATTTCTAGACTATTTAATATATTTAATATAGAGAAATGATCTCTATATTAATATATTATTAATATAGAGAAATGATCAGTTATCTTACCAAAAAGAAAGAAGTTTCCTTATATCAAGTTTAGTTTTGTGTAGACATGGTTAAGTAGAAGTGGAAAAATAATTTTTTTCATGAGGGTGAAAACCTGAGAGGATATAAGTTTTACTTGAAAAGAAATATTGAACTTTTCCAGTAGCTTAGTAATGCTTACATTTAAAAAAAATCCTGGAGGTGTCATTTTGGCCTTGGGGTTATAAAGAAATGATAACAGAGTTATGCTCTGTTTCCAGCACTGAAGGAGGAATGTTATCCATTCAAGGAAAAATTTGCATGAAGCTAATTAGCTTGTAGTCAGCGTGCATAATATTGTGAGTGTACCTCCTTTTACATAAATCTAAAGTATAGAATGGCTTTTAAGAAGTTGATCAAAATCCTAGAACCATAGGTAACAATTGTGTAATTGAGGAGAAAATATGCTCCCTTTAAACTTTAAAAGTGCCTAAATAACAATATTGAGTTCTTCCAAAAGAAGTTTGAGGTTCATGTCGTCAAAAATGAAAGCTTGATGAAGAAAAGAGTTCTTGACTTTTCTAATATGGTATATGTAACAACTGAAATATATTACGTGGCTTTCCTAAGGCACAAAAGTATTAAACTCTAAAATTAACTATTGAGGAATGATAAATATGTTCTCTATTTATATAAAAGGATTTTAACTCTTTTGGGCTACAGCGAAGAGGGGAAAAGAAAACCCCAGAAAATTTCTTAATTACCTTGCAGTGTGAATTGTAACCTTTTTTGTAAACAACTGAAACCAAATAAGGGAAATGTTGAGTTGCAGCATGTATGACCCAAGTAAGATAACTTAAGGGTTATCATTGTATAATAGTGCCTTTTAAAGTAACTTGACATCCTAAATAAAAGAGTCTAATTGGACAAAAGACTTTTTTATCATTTAAGTACGAGGAAGTTTGTTAAAGCCTTAGGAAGTTATAAAACATATCCTAAATAGAATTACAGGTCGATAGAAATCTTATAACCAAAGTGTCAATAAAATATTTTAAAGGCAGATGTATAGCATTATATGGTTGTTAGCAAAACTTAGTTTTTTAACATTGCAAAGTCTTAACTAAGCAATCAAAGACCTGATAAAGATGAAATAGAAAGCTTTGGTTTTCTTAAGAGACAAAAGAGAAAACTTTGTTCATATTGTCTTACTAAGAGCAGATCAACAATCTAAGAAAACTTTGTCTTTGGAAAAGAGAGAAAAGCAGAGTTTTATCTTTATATGAGTGTATTTTTAAAATTCCATTCATTTTAACCTTAGTCTATCCTGAGAATATATAAAATTCCTTATTAATGATTTTTATTTTCCTTTGTCTTTAAATTTTGTCTTAAAGTCAGTTTTTTCCCAAATAATCAGTCTTATTTAGGACAAAATTATTTTCTTTTATAAAAATGCATTCCCATTTTTTATATCTTTTTTACATATTTTTCAGCTTTCTACATATAGGGTTGTTTTCCTTATTTTTTATCAGTCTTAAATACATTTAGCAGAATTTTAACTGGTAGAATTAAGCAGTTCATGTTAGTCCAGAGAAGACAGGGAACCTCCCTGAAACAAAATTTGATTTGGCAGTTGCGTGGGACTATATTCCTAGGGTCTCCGTCCCAAGGTAGACCAATTACAGTTGGTTCCAATTATAGCTGTTAACGTGGGAAATGAATGAGGGAGAAGCCCTTATATCTATTAGGCAGAGGAACAAAGAGAATTAGTGTCCCCTGCTGGGCAGGGACCAAGCATGGCATGAATAACTGCCCAAATAGGCCAAAAATCATATGGAACTTTTTTTTTCTTTTTGTTAGGCATTTTCTATATTATGTTTTATCTGCTCTTAAGTTCCTTTATCTATAGTCCCTTCATCAGGGAACCAAGGATTATGCTCGCGGACCATAGACATATAGTCCTCCAAGCGTGAAAGAGCTACGTGCATGCCAGCGATGCGAAACAAATGATGCAGTAAAGAAATGAAAGTCCCACCTTTGCCGTGGGAATTCCCCATACTGGGGGTTGTGTCCGACTTACCACCAACCGTTCTCGTTGCTCTGAAATATGCATTTCATGTCCCTGTTCAGGCACCACTTGTGGTAGGATTTCCTTGGGTCCTGGGGACATGACAAACGGGACGCAAGGACTGGGACATTCCCAACCACTGCTGGTTGGAACATGAGGGACGTTTCTCAATGGAAATGTGAACGGTCCCGGAAAGCAAGGGCACCGTGAACGTCCCTGAAAGCCATGGAGATGGACCAAGAGCCGATGGCTAATGGCAAACTTTATTAGGAACAGCATCTTATTTTATACCCTCCTTGCAAACTTGGAGAGCACAGTAAATGTTACAGTGAATGTTTTACTCAGAGCAGGAGCTACAGATAAAGGAAGGACAGATCAGGAACATTCTGCAACTGTGCATGGGTATATCACCGGTGCCGTGGTTTCTTGGCGCACCTGGCTGATGACCAGGAAGGCTCTGTCCTTCAAGTCCTATGCTCCCAGGGCTCTGGGAACAGAGTCCGATAAAGACAGTACATACAAAAGGACAGTGCTGGGAACAGAGGTCCGATAGGACAGTTTGTCCCATTTCCCAACATCAGACTATATAGCTTCTTTGGGTAACATTATCTTCGGGTTTTTTTCTCCTCATCTCCTACCATATTCTCCTCTTTCTCTCTATGAATTAAGCCTTTTAGTCCCTATGCCTGGTCAATGTTCAATTTCACTTCCTCCACACCCGTCACTTCTCTCTGTATATGTTCTTCCAACAGCACTGCCTCCACCCTATTCTTTATTTGTGGCTGGGATTTCTGGTTTTATGCTTTTAGACTGTCCTTTGTCTTTTGTTATTTTTGTCCCCCCCCCTTTTTTTCTTTTCTTTTCTTTTTTTTCTTTCCCCTTTTGATTGGCTTGTTTGATTTGTCTGTGCGTTTGCATGCTTTTGTTCCCTTTGTGTTTGTCTGTCTGTTTTCTTTTTCAGAGATACCTCAACAAACCAGCCAAAGTACACATGGTGGAGAGTCCCCAATATCACTGAATAGGGAAATAAAATAACCAAAGGCACAACAAGAGAAACGAAGAAACACCATTAAAAGAATGCTTCCTGAATAAACAGGCCTTGGACAGTCAATGAGCCTCCTTTAATATAGCAATACTCACAGGTGCAGAGTGCATAACAAGCTTTTAAAAGTGACAAGAGACAGAAAGCTAGCCAAAATGATGAAACAGAAGAACTCACCTCTAAAGAAATCCCAGGAAGAACTCACAGCTACAGCATTGCTCAAAAAGAGATATAAGCAACATAATGGAGCAAGAATTTATAAAAATTGTCATAAAATTAATCTCTGGGCTTGAAAAAAGCATGGAAGACATGAGAGAAGCTATTGGCACAAAGACTAGGGACCTTAAAAATAGCTGTGACAAGTTAAAAAAAATGCTATAAATGAGGTGCATAATAAAATGGAGGCAGCTACTGTGCGGACTGAAGAGGCAGAGAGGAGAATAGGTGAATCAGAAGACACAATTATAGAAAAAGAGGAAGCCAAGAAAAAGAGAGATAAATTGATCCAGGAACACGAAAGGAGAATTTGAGAACTGAGTGATGCAATCAAACAGAACAATATCCATATCATAGGAATTCCTGAAGAAGAAGAAGAAGAAGAAGAAGAAGAAGAAGAAGAAGAAGAAAGAGAAAAAAAAGTCCTGAAGGGGTGCATGATCAAATTATAGCTGAGAACGTCTCCAATCTGGGGAAGGAAAAAGACATTAAAATCCAAGAGGCACAGAGAACTCCCCTAAGATGTAACTTGAATTGACCTTCTGCATGACATATCATAGTAAAACTAGCAAAATATAAGGATAAAGAGAGAATTCTGAAAGCAGCGAGGGATAAAAGGACCCTAACATACAAAGGGAAACCTATCAGAGTTGTTACAGACCAATCTACTGAAACTTGGCAGGCCAGAAAAGAATAGCAGGAAATCTTCAATGTGAGGAACAGAAACAATATGCAGCCAAGAATCCTTTATCCAGCAAGCCTGTCATTCAGAATAGAAGGAGAGATAACGTTTTCCCAAATAAACAAAAATTGAAAGAATTTATTACAAGCAAACCAGCCCTACAAGAAATCCTAAGAGGGACTCTATGAGGGAAATGTTGCAAGGAACACAAGGTACCAGAGACACCACTACAAGCCTGAACCCTACAGAGAACACAATGAATCTAAACCCATATTTTTCAATAATAAGACTGAATGTAAATGGACTAAGTGGTCCAATCAAATGACATAGGTAGCAGAATGGATAAAAAAACAAAATCCATCTATCAATCCAGATTGAAAGTGAGGGGATGGAGAAATATCTATCATGCGACTGGAAGTCAAAAGAAAGCCGGAGTAACCATACTTATATCAGACAAACAGGACTTTAAAGTAAAGGCAGTAACAAAAGATGAAGAAGGACATTATATAATAATTACAGGCTCCCTCCTTCAGGAAGAGCTAACAATTATAAACATCTACGAGCCGAATTCGAGAGCACCCAAATAACATAAAACAACTAATCACAAACAGAAACAATCTTATTGACAAGAATGTGCTAATTGCGAGGGATTTTAATATTCCACTTACAGCAATGGATAGATCAACTAGACAGAAAATAACTAAAGAAACAATGGACCGGAACGACACATTGGAACATATGGACTTGACAGATATATTTAGAAGTCTACATCCTGAAGCTAGGGAATTCACTTTTTTCTTGAGTGCGCATGGCCCATTCTCCAAGATAGATCACATACTGGGACATAAAAAAGCCCTCCATAAACACAGACAAATTTAGATCATACCATGCACACTTTCAGATCACAATGCTATGAAACTTGAAATCAATCACAGGAAAAAGTCTGGAAAACCTCCAAAAATGTGGAGGATAAAGACCACCCTACTAAAGAATGATTGGGCCAATCAGGCAATTAGAGAAGAAATTAAAAAATATATGGAAACAAATCAAAATGAAAATACAACAATCCAAACTCTCTGGGATGCAGCAAAGGCAGTCCTAAGAGGAAAGTATATTGCAATCCAGGCCTATTTCAACAAACTAGAAAAAGCGCAAATTCAAAATCTAACAGAGCACCTAAAGGAACTAGAAAGAGAGCAGCAAGAGCACCGCAAACCCAGCAGCAGAAGAGAAATAATAAAGATCAGGGCAGAAATAAACAATATAGAATCCAAAAGAACAGTTGAACAGAGCGATGAAACCAAGAGTTGGTTTTCTGAAAAAATAAACAAACGTGAGAAACCTCTAGCCAGGCTTCTCAGAAAGAAAAGAGAGAGCACCCAAATAGACAAAATCACGAATGAAAATGGATCTATTACAACCAATCCCTCAGAAATTCAAGCAATAATCAGAGATTACTATGAAAAATTATATGCTAACAAACTGGCCAACCTAGAAGAAATGGACAAATTCCTAAACACACATGCACTACCAAAATTCAAAAGGGAGGAGATAGAAAATCTGAACTGACCCATAACCAGTGAAGAAATCAAATCAATTATTAAAAATTTCCCAACAAATAAGAGCCTGGGGCCAGATGGCTTCCCTGGGGAATTCTACCAGACATTTAAATCAGAGTTAATACCCATTCTTCTCAAGCTATCCCAAAAAAAAAAGAAATAAAAGGAAAACTTCCGGACTCCTTCTACAAAGCCAGCATCACTTTAATTCCCAAACCAGACAGAGACCCAACAAAAAAAGAGAACTACAGGCCAATATCCTTGATCAACACAGATGCAAAAATACTCAACCAGATACTAGCAAATCGAATTCAACAGCATATAAAAAGAGCTATCCACCATAATCAAGTGGGATTCATTCCTGAGTTACTGAGCTGGTTCAATATTCACAAATCCGTCAATGTGATACATGTCGTTAACAAAAGAAAAGATAAAAACCATATGATCCTGTCAATAGATGCAGAAAAAGCATTTGACAAAATAGAGCATCCTCTCTTAATAAAAACCCTCGAAAAAGTCAGGATAGAAGAAACTTACTTAAACATCATAAAAGCCATTTATGAAAAGCCCACAGCTAATATCATCCTCAATGGGGAAAAACTGAGAGCTTTCTCCCTGAGATCAGGAACACGACAAGGATGTCCACTCTCACCACTGTTGTTTACCATAGTGTTGGAAATCCAAGCATCAGCAATCAGACAACAAAAGGAAATAAAAGACATCAGAATTGGCAAAGAGGAAGTCAAACTTTCTCTTTTCGCAGATGACATGACAATCTACATGGAAAACCCGACAGACTCAACCAGAAGCCTACTAGAACTGATCCATGAATTCAGCAACGTCACAAGGTACAAAATCAACGTATAGAAATCAGTTGCATTTTTATACACCAATAATGAAGCAACAGAAAGAGAAATCAAAAAATGGATCCCATTCACAATTGCACAAAAGACCATAAAATACATAGGAATAAACCTAACCAAAGATGTAAAAGATCTGTATGATGAAAACTATAGAAAACTTATGAAGGAAATTGAAGAAGACACAAAGAAATGGAAAAACATTCCATGCTCATGGATCAGAAGAAAAAACGTTGTTAAAATGTCATTACTACCCAAAGCAACCTACACATGCAATGCAATCCCAATCCAAATTGCACCAGCATTCTTCTCAAAGCTAGAACAAACAATCCTAAAATTTGTATGGAACCACAAAAAACCCTGAATAGCCAAGGTAATATTGAAGAAGAAAACCAAAACGTGAGGCATCACAATGCCAGACTTTAGCCTCTACTACAAAGCTGTCATCATCAAGATAGTATGGTATTGGCACAAAATCAGACACATAGACCAATGGAATAGAATAGAGAACCCAGAATTGGACTCATAAATGTATGGCCATTTGACAAAGCAGGAAAGAGTATCCAATGGAAAAAAGACAGCCTCTTTAACAAGTGGTGCTGGGAGAACTGGACAGTGACATGCAAAAGAATGAAACTGGATCACTTTCTTACACCATACACAAAAATAAACTCAAAATGGATGAAAGACCTGAATGTGAGACAGGAAACCATCAAAACCCTAGAGGAGAGAGCGGGAAACAGCCTCCTTGACCTCAACCGCAGCAATTTCCTTCTCAACGCATCCAAAAATGCAAGGGAATCAAGAGCAAAAATGAACCATTGGGACCCCATCAAGATAAAAAGCTTCTGGAATGCATAGGAAACAATAAAAAAAAAACTAATAGGCAACCGACGGAATGGGAAAAGATAGTTGCAAATGACATATCGGATAAAGGGCTAGTATCCAAAATCTATAAGGAACACACCAAACTCCACACCCGAAAAACAAATAATCCAGTGAAGAAATGGGCAGAAGACATGAATAGATACTTCTCCAAAGAGAATATCCAGATGGCCAAGAGACACATGAAATGATGCTCAGTGTCACTCATCATCAGGGAAATACAAATGAAAACCACACTGAGGTACCACCTCACGCCAGAGTGGCTAAAATGAACAAAACAAGAAACTATAGATGCTAGCGAGGATGTGGAGAAACGGGCACCTTCCTACACTGCTGGTGGGAATGGAAACTGGTGCAGCCGCTCTGGAAAACAGTGTGGAGGTTCCTCAAAAAACTATCAATAAAACTCCCCTATGACCCAGCAATAGCACTGCTGGAGATCTACCCAAGGGATACAGAAGTGCTGATGCATAGGGGCACATGTACCCCAATGTTCACAGCAGCACTTTCTACAATTGTCAAATCATGGAAAGAGCCTAAATGTCCATCAACTGATGAATAGATCAAGAACAAGTGGTTTATCTATACAATGGAACACTACATGGAAATGAGAAAGAATGAAATCTGGCCATTCGTGGCAATGTGGATGGAACTCGAGGGTATTATGCTAAGTGAAATAAGTCAGGCAGAGAAGGACAGGTACCATATGTTTTCACTTATAAGTGGAACAGGAGAGACTTCACAGAAGACCATGGGGGAGGGGAAGGGGGAAATAGTTGGGGAGAGGGAGGGAGGAAAATCATGAGAGACTGCTGAATACTGAAACAAACTGAGGGCTGAAGGGGGAGGGGGACAAGGGAAGGGGGGTGATGGGCATGGAGGAGGGCAATTGTGGAGATGAGCACTGGGTGTTTTATGGAAACCAACTTGACAATAAATTATTTTTAAAAAAGAAACAAAACAAATGAATAAAGGGACAAAATAGGAGAGGCAAACCAAGAGCACACTCCTAAGTACAGAGAACAAATTGAGGGTTACCAGAGGGGAGATATGTGGGAGCATGGGGTTACATAGGTGATAGGTATTAAGGAATGCACTTGTGATGAGCACTGGGGAAGTGTTGAACATTATATTGTACACCTGAAAATATTATTACACTGTATATTACCTGGTGGGAATTTAAATAAAAAGTAAAAACAAACAAAAAAACAAAACACATTGTAAAGTCAGGCAGCTGTTAGTCTGGAAATATTGAAATTCATAAATATTGGAGTGGAAACAAGGCTGTAATTATAAACAAAGGATGGATAGTAATGGGATTTGTCAGCCATGGCCAGGGCTTTGGCATGGTCCTATACTCATTTTAGAAGGGGAGCTCTCTTCATTCAAATAAAAGGCCCTGTTGATGAATAATATAGACTTATCAACTGCAGAAGCTTTGGATTTTGATTATAAAAGAATTGTGAACAAATATTCAAATAAATATACACCCTCCAGATTGAAAAAATATATACAAGTTTACAACAGCACTATTCATAATAGATAATAGGTGGAAATAACACAAATTTCTACCAATGGAATTGTGGTAAATCTAGAAATGAGATATTATTCCACCATAAAAAAGAATAAAGATTTGATACATGTTGTAACATCTATAAACATCAAAAACATTGTACAAAGTGAAAGATACAAAAAGCCACATATTGCATGACTATGCCTTTATTAAACATCCCAGGTAAGTAAATCCACGAAGATGAAAAGCAGACTACGAGGAACTAGAAAATGGAATAATGGGTAGTAACTATTTAATGGATATGGAATTTGCTTTTGGAGTGATGAAAATGACTTGGAACTAGATAGAAGTGATAGTTGCACAACATTGTGAAGGTATTAATGCCACTGAATTGTACACTCTAAATGGTTAATGGTTATTTTGTGTTATATAAACTTTGCTTCAGTTGAACAAAAATTGAAATAGAAAGTATGAATTACTCTTAATTTACAGGAATTGAATATTTTTTAACATATATTTCTTCTGGGTTAAGATTGAGTTTCAAATAATACATTTAACAAAATTTACACACTTTTCTTATATGCTGCATCTCAAATTGCCTGTATATGTAATTTTGCAAAAAGAGATAAACTTTGAAATGAATAAATATGTAGCAAAATAGTAAAATTATTTTAAAAGTTAAAGACCCCTGAATTAAAATTTGGAATCTTTGTTTAAAAATATTGCACTATTATTTAACTTAAAATTATATTAATTAAATATCATTTATTAAAAAAAGATTACTAAACTCTGAAATACATTCCAAGGAGAAAGTGCGAAAAACATTATTCTGTTTTTCTCTTCCTTATTACTTCCTTAAGACAACTATCTGTCCCAAGATTATTTATACAAAAGACTAAGAAAATGAGACCACACACACACACACAAGTGTAGTAGTCTGAGCTGGTATTGACTCCTCATTATACTTGCTAAAACAGTAGTCTGTTTTAAATTTATCATATATCTAACCATAAACATTTATGAAGTTTTATCAATTTAATGTCCTATGTGTAAATAATACCATATTTTCCTCTGAATGTGTCAAATTAAAAAAAAAGTATGGGGGATGAGTTCACAGTATTACCTAAAGAGATATGAAGCAGTCTAATTGGAAGCAGGAACCTGTTTTTCTCTCTTTCTCTGAGCCAGAAATTGTTCAAATCAACTTATTGTCTACCAAAGTCCTTTACTAATGGCTTGAGTACTACCTTCATTGAAATACTGCCATTGAGGGGCGCCTGGGTGGCTCAGTTGGTTAAGCATCCAGCTTCGATTCAGGTCATGATTTACTGTTAGTGGTTTCAAGCCCTGCATCAGGCTCTATGCTGACAGCTCAGAGCCTGGAGCCTGTCTCCAGATTCTGTGTCTCCCTTCTCTCTGTGACCCTCCCTGCTCACACTGTCTCTCTCTCTCAAAAAATAAAAAATAAAAAATTAAGAAAAAAGAAATACTGCCATTGAAATTCATTGAAAAGTTGTAGGGCAATATACTCCCACTGTGGGTGAAATATTCAAATAGTAAGAAGTCCAATAAATTAAATACTAGATTGGTAGCTGTGCTAGAATTTAACTTTATCAAAAGACCATTTAGACTAATATATTGTAAATAGAAAATAGAGTGAAATACACTAAATAAGAATCATTAATTCTTAAATTTTTTAAATGTATTTATTTAAATTCAAATTCGTTAACATATAGTGTAGTATTGGCTTCAGAAGTAGAACCCAATGATCCATCACTTACATATAACACTCAGTGCTCATACCAACAAGTGCCCTCCTTCATGCCTATCACCCATTTAGCCCCTGCCCCTACAGCAGCCCTCAGTTTGTTCTCTTAATTTAAGAGTCTTTCATGGTTTGCCTCCCTCTCTGTTTTTATCTTATTTTTTTCCTTCCCTTACCCTATGTTCATCTATTTTGTTTCCTAAATTCCACACATGAGTGGAATAATATGATATTTGTCTTTCTCTGCCTGACTTATTTTGCTTAGCATAATACACTCTAGTTCCATCCATATTATTGCAAATGGCAGGATTTCATTCTTTTTGATCACCGAGTAGTATTCCATTGTATACATATACCACAACTTCTTTATCCATTCGATGGACAGTCAAGCTTTTTCCATAATTTGGCTATTGTTTACAGCAGCACTATAAACATTGGGGTGCATGTGCCCCTTTGAATCAGCAGTTTTGTATCCTTTGGATAAATACCCTGTAGTGCAATTGGTGGGTCATAGGATATTTCTATTTTGACCTTTTTGAGGAAACTCCCTACTGTTTTCCAGAGTGGCTACACTAGTTTGCATTCCCACCAACAGTGCAAAAGTATTCCCCTTTCTCCACATCCTCACCAACATCTGTTGTTTCCCGAGTTGTTAATTTTAGCCATGCTGACAGGTATGAGGTGGTATCTCATTATAGTTTTGATTTGTATCTCCCTAATGATGAGTGATGTTGAGCATTTTTTCATGTTTCTGTTAGCCATCTGGATGTCTTGTTTGGAAAAGTGTCTATTTATGTCTTCTGCTTATTTTTACTAGACTATTTGTTTTTTGGGTGTTGAGTTTGGTACTGGCACAAAAACAGACAAGTAGGTCAATGTAACAGAATAGAGAACCCAGAAACGAACCCACAAATGAATGACCCACTAATCTCCAATAAAGCAGGAACGAGTATCCAATGGAAAAAAGACAATGTCTTCAGCAAATGTTGTAAAAACTGGACAGCGACATGCAGAAGAATGAAAATGGACCACTTTCTTACACCATACACAAAAATAAATTCAAAATCAATGGAAGACCTAAATGTAAGACAGGGAATCATCAAAATCCTACAGGAGAAAACAGGCAGCAACCACTTTGACCTCGGCCACAGCAACTTTTTATTGACATATCTCTGGAAGCAAGGGAAACAAAAGCAAAAATGAACTATTGGGGCCTCATCAAGATAAAAAGCTGCTGCACAGCAAAGGAAACAATCAACAAAACTAAAAGGCAACTGATGAAATGGATAAGGTATTTGCAATGGCATATCAGATAAAGGGTTAGTATCTAAAATCTATAAAGAAATTACCAGGGGCGCCTGGGTGGCTCAGTTGTTTGAGCCTCCGACTTTGGCTTAGGTCATGATCTCATGGTTCGTGAGTTCGAGCCCCATGTTGGGCTCTGTGCTGACAGCCCAGAGCCTGGAGCCTGTCTCCCGATTCTGTGTCTCCCTCTCTTTCTGACCCTCCACTGCTCACGCTGTCTGTCTGTCTGTCTCTCTCTCAAAAATAAATAAAACATTAAGAAAAAAGAAATTACCAACACCATTTGTTGAAGAGACTGTCTTTTTTTCCATTGGATTGTCTTTCCACCTTTGTCAAAGATTAGTTGTGGGTCCATTTTTGGCTTGTTTTTATGCCCATACCATATTGTTTTGATGAGTACAGCTTTGCAATACAGCTTAAAGTCTGGAATTGTGATACCTCCAGTTGTGCTTTTCTTTTTCAAGATTGTTTTGGCTATTTGGGGTCTTTGCAGTTCCACACAAATTTTAAAATTGTTCTAGCTCTGTGAAAAATGTTGCTGGTGTTTTAATAGGGATTAAATATGTAGATTGCTTTGGGTAGAATAGGCATTTTAACAATATTTGTTCCTCCAAGCCATGAGCATGGAATGTTTTTCCATTTCTTTGTGTCTTCTTTGATTTCTTTCATAAGTGTTCTATAGTTTTCACAGTAAAGAGCTTTTACCTCTTGGTTACATTTATTCCTAGGTATCTTATGGGTTTTTGAGCAATAGTAAACGGGATCAATTCCTTGATTTCCTTTTCTGTTACTTCAATATTGTTATGTAGAAATGCAACCAATTTTTGTATGTTGATTTTATATCATGCAACTTTGCTGAATTCATGTATCACTTCTAGTAGTTTCTTTCGTGGTATCTTTCAGGTTTTCCATGTAGATATCAGTCACTTGTGAACAGTGAAAGTTTGACTTCTTCCTTGCTGATTTAGATGCTTGTTATTTCTTTTGGTTGTGTGATTGCTGAGGCTGAGACTTCCAATACTATGTTAAATAACAGTGATGAGACTGGACATCTTTGTCTTATTCATTACTGTAGAGGAAAAACTTTCAGTTTTTCCCCATTGAGGATATTAGTTATGGGTTTTTCATATATGGCCTTTATTATATTGAGGTATGTTTCTTCTATCCCTGCTTTATTGAGGTTCTTTATCATGAATGATGTTATACTTTTCCAAATGCTGTTTCTGCATCTATTGAGAGGACTCTATGGTTCTTATCTTTTCTTTTATTAATGTGGTGTATCACACTGATTGATTTACAAATATTGAACTGCCATTGCAACCCTATAATAAACCCTGCTTGATCATGGTGAATGATTCTTTAATGTACTGGTGCATTCAATTTGCTAGTATTTTGTTGAGAGTTTTTGCATCCATTTTCATTAGGGATATTGGCCTGTAATTCTCTTTTTTAGAGGAGTATTTGTCTGGTTTTGGAATCAAGGTAATGCTGGCATTATAGAATGAGTTTGGAGGTTGTACTTCAATTTTAATATTTTGGATTAGTTTGAGAATAGATATTTAATTTTTTAAATGTTCGATGGAATTTCCCTGTGAAGCCATCTGGCCCTGGCCTTTTGTTTGTTAGATTTTTGATTACTGATTCAATTTCTCTCCTGGTTATCAGTCTATTCAAATTTTCTATTTCTTCCTGTTTCAGTTTTAGTTTACATGGTTCTAGGAATATATCCATTTCTTCCAGATAGTCTTATTTGTGGCATATAATTTTTATAGTATTATTTTATAATTGCTTGCATTTTTGTACTGTTGGTTGTTATTTCTCCTCTCTCATTTTTTATTCTATTTATTTGAGTCATTTCTCTTTTCAAGAAGTCTGGCTAAGGGTTTTCAGTTTTATTTTTTCTTTCAAAGAACAACTCCTAGTTTTATTGATGTGGTCTATTGTTTTGTTAGTTTCTATATCATTTATTTCTGCTCTAATATTTATTATTTCCCTTCTTATAATGACTTTAAGCTTAGTTTGTAGTTTTTTTTTTTTCAGCTCTTTCACGTGTACGGTTAGATTGTGTATTTGAGATTTTTCTTGCTTCTTGCTGTAGGCTTGTATTGCTATATACTTCCCTCCTAGGGGAGCTTTTGCTGCATCCCAAAAGTTTTGGACCAGTTTGCTTTCATTTTAATTTGTTTCCATTTTTTAAAATTTCTTCTTTAATTTCCTGGTTAACACATTTATTCTTTAGTAGCATGTCTAACCTCCATGTATTTGTAATTTATAATATTTTTTTCTTCAAGTTTTGACTTCAAGTTTCATAGTGTTGTGGTCAGAAAATATGCATGATATGGACTCAATCCTATTGTACTTGTTGAGGCCTGATTTGTAACCTAGTATGTGATCTACTCTGGAGAATTTCCCATGTGCACTTGAAAAGAATGTGTATTCTGGTATTTCAGGATACATTGTTCTGAATATATCTGTTAAGTCCATCTAGCGTAGTGTGTTATTCAAAGCCATTGTTTCCTGTTGATTTCCTGCTTTGATGATCTGTCCTTTGATGTAAGTGGGATGTTAAAATTCCCGACTATTATTGTATTATTATCAATGAGTTTCCTTATGTTTGTGATTAAAAATTTTATATATTTGGGTCTCCATGTTGAGGGAATAAATATTTGTAAGTGTTAGATCTTGTTGTAGAGTCCCCTTTATTATCATATAGTGCCCTTCTTTATCTCTTGTTATAGTCTTTGCTTTGAAATCTAGTTTGCCTAATATAACCATGGTTACTCTGGCTTTCTTTTGACATTCATTTTCTTGGTAAATGATTGTCTATCCCTTCACTTTGAATCTGCAGGTGTCTTTAGGTCTAAAATTAATCTCTTGTAGGCAGCATATAGATGAGTCTTGGGTTTTGTTGTTGTTGTTGTTTTTGTTTACTCATTCTGACAACTTATGTCTTTTTATTGGAGTGTTTGGTACATTTAAAGTCAGAATAATTATTGATAGATATATATTTAGTGCCACTTTATTAATTGTTTTGTCATTTCTGGAGACTTTCTCTGTTCCTTTTTAGTCTTTGTTGTTTTTGATATTTCCTTCCCACTCAAAGAGTTCCGTTTAATATTTCTTGCAGGGCTGGTTTAGTGGTCACGAACTCCTTTATTTGTCTGGGAAACTCTTTATCTCTCCTTCTATTCTGAATGATGCCCTTGTTGGATACAGTATTCTTGGATGCATATTTTTCCCATTCAGCGCTTTGAATATATCTGCCACTCCCTTCTGACTTGCCACATTTCTGTGGAGATCTACTGCTAGACTTGTGGCTCTTCCCTTGTAAGTTAGGGACTTCTTTTTTCTTGTTGCTTTTAGAATTTTTTCCTTTATCACTGTAATTTGCAAATTTAATACAATATGTCTTGGAGGTATCCTACTTTTGTTAATTTTGATGGGAGTTCTCTGTGCCTCCTGGATTTGGATGTCTGTTTGCTTCTCCAGATTAGGGACACTTTCAGCTACAATATCCTCAAATAAACCTTCTTTCCCCTTTTCTCTCTCCTTTGTCTTCTGGGACTATGACATGAGTGTTACTACATTTGATGGAATCATAGTGATCCCTAAATATACTTTCGTGATCCAAAATTTTTTTCTTTTGTTCAGCTTCATTATTTTTCATAATTCTATTTTCTATATCACTTATTCATTCCTCTGCTTCTTCCATCCTTGTGGTCATTACAACTGGTTGGCTTCAAATCTCAGTTATTGCATTTTTCATTTCAGCCTGATTGTTTTTTTAGCTGTTTTTTTCCTCTGTGGTAAGTGTCTACCTAATATCTTCCATGCTTTTCCCAAGCCCAGGTAGTATCTTTATTATTGTTGCTTTAAATTCTGGATTGGGCATATTTGTTATATCTATCTCAATTAAATCCCTGGCCATGACCTTTTCTTGTACTTTATTTTGGTATAAATTCCTCCATTTTGGAATTTTTTCTAGGTCTATGTTTTCTACTGTGTGTTAGGAAAGCCTGTTATGTTTTCTGCTCCAGCAAGTAATGGCTTTATAAGAAGAAGTCATATAATGTCCAGGGCCTGGTGTTTCAGGAAGTGTCTGTGGTGTGTACTGCATACATTCTGCTGCTGTGTTTTGGCTGCTGTATCCCCTGAGGTCAATCTATTACAGAGATTCTTCTTGCCTGCATTAGGGAGTATTTAGACCTTGGCCAGAGTGTGGGGATTTTTAACTAGGTGTGCTCTAGTCTCCTTGTTAAAAGAGACCTAATGCTCTTTCCACTGGACCTGAAGATTTGCAAAACTCCATGGTTAGTAGACATGGTGTATGCAGGATTTGTTCTTGTTTTCTGGGGGAGGAGCCCCCTGCACTGGTCCTTAGGCTATCTTGCATGAGTAGATCAGTACCATCAGATTGCAAGAGACTTAGTGTAATAAAGTTAGGCAGCCAGAGTTGGTGCTGTGCTGTTTACTTAAGCTGGTTTATCCTGAAGGGCAGAGGAGGGAAATGGCACCAGCCAGCTCCTTTGTCCCCATTGAGGGGAGTCTATCCTTGTTGCTTTCAGCACTTTCAGAGAAGCAAATAATTTCTCCTCAGCATCCTAGACATTTTTAAGATCACTGTTTTCACACTGTCTGTCTCTGGGCCACCTACCTGCCTGGAGCAGCACAACGCACCTTGAGCTCTATCCCAACCACACCTATTGACTTTTACATTTCCAAACTTCAGGGACCTTGTATGGTGGGGACCAGTGCTAGTCCTCTGGGAAAGGGTCTTGCTGCCCTGGGACTGATGCAGGTTTGATCCAGAAGAGAAGTCATACCAGAGTGCAGAGGCATGGGATTTAGAGAAAACACACTAAGCAGCCAAGGTCCGAGTTAGCCACCCTCAGCAAGTGTCTCTGTGCCTAATATGAAGGACAAGGAAGGGAAATGGCATCCACCAATTCTTTTGTCCCCAGAGAGTAATGCTACCTCTCACAGTTTCACTGCCAAAAGTATGAACAGTCTCTTCCATGTGCCTCAGGCAATCCTTCAATTGCACAGTCTGCCCTGGGGTTGTTTGCCTGCCTCCTCTCCAGGAGTATGGCAGTGTCCTCAGGTTTATACTCCAACCAAGTCACAGGACCTCTAAAACTCCAGTCTTTGGGGTGCCTGGGTGGCTCAGTTGGTTAAGCATCCAACTTCGGCTCAGGTCATGATCTCACAGTTTGTGAGTTCGAGGCCTGCATCAGGCTCTGTGCTGACTGCTCAGAGACTGGAGCCTGCTTCAGATTCCATGTCTCCTTCTCTCTCTGCCCCTCCCCTACTTGTGCTCTGTCTCTCTCTGTCTCTCAAAAATAAATAAGTGTAAAAATTTTAATAAAATAAAATTTAAAAAAAAACTTCAGTCTTTGAGCTCCACTGGTTGCAAAAACTCATGAAAATTAGCCCTTCTCATTTTCCCAGCCAATAGCTTCGGGGAAGTGTTCTCCTTAGGCATATCCCTGTGCACTCTGCTCTCTCTTGCCTTTCTCCACAACCATGGCTCCCTCCCCTCCAAGCACTCACAAGCCATGTCTCCAAACCATGTCTTCACATTTACTACCTTCCTCAATGTGGTCACTTCTATCCCTCTAGGTGTGCAGTTTGTTCTATTATTTCTCGGGTCAATTTCTTGAATATTCAAAATGATTTGATAGTTATCTAGCTGTTTTTAAAGGAAAAAGCAAGTCTAGGGTCCTCCTACTATGCCACCATCTTAGCTGTCCCCAATATTTATTATTATCTTTTCCCAGCATTTTCTTCTTTAGCATAACATAATTTACCTAAAATGTGTAATTAGTGCATGTGTCAAGATAGGCATGAGATAAACAAAAGACTTATTAAGATAGTATTATAATCATAAAGAGTGAAAGCATCTGGTTGCGTGATCCCTTTAGCATTATTTTAAGCTTCTAACGGTTAAGGTCCCTGCTGGAGAACTTGAAAAATAGAGTCATGAAGAAAACTAATTGTCACTGCTTTTCAGTATTGTCAGCAAACATTACTATTGAGGATGTTGTAAGGAAATATGTACCCCTTGAAACTTCATTTTTAGTTAGTTTATATTCTCAAATCTGGAAAATAGCAAATATAAGTCAATGTCTTGAACTTTAGATAGGATATTTTGATGAATCCATATTTTCTGGTAAGTACGATCTTTCATATTTTCACATCCTTTCTCTATTTTTTTTTCCAAAATGGTATTTTGCTATTTGAAGGCTCGTGTAGACTTATGGCTCTAGGTAGGGAGAGAGTATTTTGATATACATTAGTATCTCCACTGGTCAGGACCTTAGGTTCTTATGTCTTTAGATGACATCTGCTGAGGTATTATTAATCTAGTCTTAACCTCAATTATATTGATATTGCTCCCAAAGTCTGTGGTTGAAATATACCTTTGGCGGTTCACTTGGCATAAATCATGCTCCTAGAGAACAAGGACATAACCCTTTGTTAAGGGAGGTCACATCATCTCTGCTGATGCTGTGGAGTCTCCAAACTCTGGCTGTGAGTTTTACTTGGATCCTGGTTTTGAATAGAAATTTGGCTACATAATCAATAAACTCATTCAATGATGACGGTTTTGTAAACTTGTTCCCAGATTCTCAGCAAACTTCTATGTTTTCTTGAAAGACATGCAGAATTTTCTGTACCAGAGTTGGGGGGGATAGGGAGTGAAGAGAGCTCTGGATGATCACACACTGATAATTGAATGCTTCCACTCACAAGTGACTTGGAATTAGTCACATAGTCCCACCCTGCAACAAATGGGACAGTAATTCAGTTATACTATATACCTGAAATAGGAAAGAACCAGATACATCTTTTTTGAGGAGCACTAATACCTACCACAGGTATCATGCAAAGTGATCTTCCTCAGAAACTCAAATAGGAATTTAAATTAGAGTCCTCAACTTTTGGTTTGTTCCTTATTGTATTTATTATGCCTTGAATTATAGGAGTATGACTCCAACAAAGAAGTCTAGACACATTATTTACCTTCCACTCCTTCTACCTCCATTCTGTCTCTTTATCATAATTTGCCTTGACAAGAAAGAGGATGCTCTTTTTCCATTCTGATAGGGAATTATCAAGCTTTTTAGATTATTCTCTTCAGAGATGGTATTTGTACTGCCTTATTTTTTGTGGCAGTAAAGGTAGAATTGATTGCTAAGGAACATGATTTACTAGCCAGGGGAGTATAACACTTAATTATTTACTATTTTCAAAAATATAATTATGTTATCTCTGAGTTTATAATCTATACATTCTATGCATATATTATCCACAATTTAGTCACAAAGTTACTAATTTAGCCATGTACTTTTCTCTCATTTTTTTAGCTTTCATTTTCTGATAGTGCCTTTCTCACTCTCTAGAGGAAGCTCTACCATTGCATTTTATGATATGAGTCCTATGCTATTTCTGTCTTTGAGTCTTTCCACACTGTATGTGAATGTCATTACACGGCAATACAAGTTTTGAAATTTTTGCCTATTAGTCTGCTGTTTCTTTTCAAAATAATTTTACTTCACATGTAATAGATTAATAGATTTATAAACGTTACTAATTTAGCAGCACATAGTAAGTCCTTATGACATACACTATGATGTGCTTGTTTAATTGTTTTAAATTTTTTCCTTACTATTATAGATGATCCTGTAGAAGCATGTTTTGTTTTGTATCCTCATGATCCTTTCTAGCACTTTAAGCCAAACTTCTTACAGTATATTTTCTTTTTGTAAAGGATTTAGCTCTTTTCAATTATCTCTGCTAAAAGAACTAGTATTATGTAGTAGCTAAAATGCCTTAAAATTCTTTTTTTAACTTTATAGTTTATTGTCAGGTTGGTTTCCATATAACACCCAGTGCTCTTCCCCACAAGTGACCTCCACCATGACCATCATCCCTCTCACCTTCCCCCCTCCCACTTCCACCCTCAGTTTGTTTTCAGTATTCAAGAGTCTCTCGTGCTTTGTCTCCCTCCCTCTCCCTAACTTTTTCCTCCTTCCCCACCCCATGGTCCTCTGTTAGGTTTCTCCTATTAGACCTATGAGTGAAAACATATGGTATCTGTCCTTGCCACCTGACTTATTTCGCTTAGCATGACACCCTCGAGGTCCATCCACATTGCTACGAATGGCCAGATCTCATCTTTCTCATTGCCATGTAGTATTCCATTGTATAGGTAAACCACATCTTCCTGATCCATTCATTAATTGATGGACATTTAGGCTCTTTCCATGATTTGGCTATTGTTGAAAGTGCCTCTACGAACATTGGGGTACATGTGCCCCTATGCATCAGCATTTCTGTATCCGTTGGGTAAATCCCCAGCAGTGCTATGGATGGGTCATAGGGGAGTTTTATTGATAGTTTTTGAGGAACCTCCACACTGTTGTCCAGAGGGACTGTACCAGTTTACATTCCTACCAGCAGTGTAGGAGGGTGCCCGTTTCTCCACATCCTTGTCAGCATCTATAGACTCTCGAGTTGTTCATTTTAGCCACTCTGACTGCGTGAGGTGGTATCTCAGTGTGGTTTTGATTTGTATTTCCTTGATGATGAATGATGCTGAGCATCGTTTCATGTGTCTGTTGGCCATCTGGATGTCCTCTTTGGAGAATTGTCTCTTCATGTCTTCTGCCCATTTCGGCACTGGATTGTTTGTTTTTCAGGTGTGGAGTTTGGTGTGTACTTTGTAGATTTTGGATACTAGCCCTTTATCCGATATGTCATTTGCAACTGTCTTTTCCCATTCTGTCGGTTGCCTACTAGTATTTTTCATTGTTTCCTTTGCAGTGCAGAAGCTTTTTATCTTAATGAGATCCCAATAGTTTATGTTGGTTCTTGATTCCCTTGCCTTTGGAGATGTGTCGCGTAGGAAATTGCTGCAATTGAGATCATAGAGGTTGTTTCCTGCTTTCTCCTCTAGGGTTTTAATGGTTTCCTGTCTCACATTCAGGTCCTTCATCCATGTTGAGTTTATTTTTGTGTATGGTGTAAGAGAGTGGTCTAGTTTCATTCTTCTGCATGTTGCCGTCCAGTTCTCCCAGCACCACCTATTAAAGAGGCTATCTTTTCTCCACTGGATACTCTTTCCTCCTTTGTCAAAGAATAATTGGCCATACATTTGTGGGTCCAGTTCTGGGCTCTCTAATCTATTCTGTTGGTCTATATGTCTGCTTTTGTGCCAGTACCATACTGTCTTGGTGATGACAGCTTTGTAGTAGAGTCTAAAGTCTGGGATTGTGAAGCCTCCCGTTTTGGTTTTCTTCTTCAGTATTACTTTGGCTATTCGGGGTTTTCTGTGGTTCCATACGAATTTTAGGATAGTTTGTTCCAGCTTTGAGAAGAATGCTGGTGCAATTTTAATTGGTATTGCATTGAATGTGTAGATTGCTTTGGGGAATAATGACATTTTGACGATGTTTATTCTTCCGATCCATGAGCATGGAATGCTTTTCCATTTCTTTGTGTCTTCTTCAATTTCTTTCTATAAGCTTTCTATAGTTTTCATCATACAGGTCTTTTACATCTTTG
>CM053568.1:59396702-59416871 GCA_028646485.1 Cryptoprocta ferox | reverse complement strand
ATAAACTATTGGGACCTCATCAAGATAAAAAGCTTCTGCACTGCAAAGGAAACAATGGAGAAAACTAATAGGCAACCGACAGAATGGGAAAAGATAGTTGCAAATGACATATCGGATAAAGGGCTAGTATCCAAAATCTACAAAGTACTCACCAAACTCCACACCCGAAAAACAAAGAATCCAGTGAAGAAATGGCAGAAGACATGAAGAGACACTTCTCCAAAGAGGACATTCAGATGGCCAACAAACATATGAAATGATGCTCAGCATCACTCATCATCAGGGAAATACAAATCAAAACCACACTGAGATACCACCTCACGCTAGTCAGAGTAGCTAAAATGAACAACTCAAGAGACTATAGATGCTGGCCAGGATGTGGAGAAACGGGTACCCTCCTACACTGTTGGTGGGAATGTAAACTGGTACAGTCGCGCTGGAAAACAGTGTGGAGGTTCCTCAAAAAACTATCAATAAAACTTCCCTATGACCCAGCAATAGCACTGCTTGGGATTTCCCAAGGGATATAGAAATGCTGATGCATAGGGGCACATGTGCCCCAATGTTCATAGCGGCACTTTCAACAGTAGCCAAATCATGGAAAGAGCCTAAATGCCCATCAGCTGATGAATGGATTAGGAAGATGTGGTTCATCTATACAATGGAATACTACATGGCAGTGAGAGAGAATGAAATCTGGCCATTCGTAGCAAAGTGGATGGACCTCGAGGGTGTCATGCTAAGCAATGTAAGTCAGGTGGCAAGGACAGATACCATATGTTTTCACTCATAAGTCTAAAGGGAGAAACCCAACAGAGGACCATGGGGAGGGGAAGGAGGAAAAAGAGTTAGGGAGAGGGAGGGAGACAAAACATGAGAGACTCTTGAATACTGAAAACAAACTGAGGGCGGAAGGGGGAGGGGGAAAGGGGAAGGGGGTGATGGTCATGGTGGAGGTCACTTGTGTGGAAGAGCACTGGGTGTTATATGGAAACCAACCTGAGAATAAACTATAAAGTTAAAAAAAATAAAAAATAAAAAAATAAAAATAAAAAAATAAAAAATGGAAAGAAAAAAAAAAAAAGAAGAAGAAAACCACAGATGGAAGCATCACATTTCTGAACTTTAAGCTGTATTACAAATCTGCAATCATCAAGAAAGTGTGGTATTGGCATAAAAACAGACACATATATCAATGGAACAGAACAGAGAACCCAGAAATTGACTCACAAATATATGGCCAACTAATCTTCAAGAAAGCTGGAAAGAGTATCCAATGGATAAAGGACAGCCTCTTCAGCAAATGATGCTGGGAAAACTGCACAGCAGTATGCAGAAGAATGAAACTGGCTACTTTCTTACACCATACTCAAATATAAATTCAAAATGGATGAAAGACATAAATGTGAGACAGGAAACTAACAAAATGCTACAGTAGAAAACAGGCAGCAACCTCAACCTCAGGCACAGCAACTTCTTACTTGATATGTCTCTGGAGGCAAGTGATATAAAAACAAAAAATGAGCTATTGGGATCTCATCAAGATAAAAAGTTTCTGCACAGTGAGGGAAACAATCAACAAAATGAAAAGGCAACTAATGGAATGGGAGAGATATCTGCAAGTTGCATATTGGATCAAGGGCTAGTATCCAAAATCTACAAGGTACTTATCAAACTCAACACTCAAAAAACAAATAACCCAGTGAAGAAATGGGCAGAAGACATGAATAGACACTTTGCCAAAGAAGACATCCAGATGGCTCACAGACACATGAAAAGATGCTCCACATCACTCATCATCAGGGAAATACAAATCAAAACCACAATGAGATACCACCTCACACCTGTCAGAGTGACAAACATTTAACAACTCAGGCAAAAACAGATGTTGGTGAGGATGTGGAGAAAGGGTAATCCTTTCACACTAATGGTGGGAATCGAAACTGGTGCAGCCACTCTGAAAAACAGTATGGAGGTTTCTCAAAAAATTATAAATAGAACTACCCTATGACCCAGCAATAGCAGCACTACTAGGAATTTATCCAAAGGATACAAAAATGCTGATTCAAAGGGGAACATGCACCCTAATGTTTATTGCAGTGTTATCTACAATAGCCAAATTATGGAAGGAGTCCAAAATTCCATCGAATGATGAATGGACAAAGAAGCTGTGGTATAAATATACCATATATTATATATATATATATATATATATATATATATATATATATATATATCACATCTGCATTTGTGAAAAGGGAGCAGAAAATTGTGTGTGTGTGTGTGTGTGTGTGTTTGAAAACTACTCAGTGATAAAAAAACATGGAATCCTGCCATTTGCAACAACATGGATAAAACTAAAGGGTATTTTGCTAACCGACAGAAGTCGTTCATAGAAAGACAGATATCATATGATTTCACCCATATGGAATTTGAGAAACTCAACACATCTACATAGAGGAAGGGAAGGAAAAATAAGAGAAAAACAGTGAAGGAGGCAAACCATAAGAGATTCTTTAATATAGAAAATGAACTGAAGGTTGTCAGAGGGAAGGTTTGTGGGAAGATGGGCTAAATGGGTGGCAGACATTAAGGAGGGCACTTTTTGGGATGAGTATTTGGTGTCATATGTAAGAGATGAATCAGTGGGTTCTATGAACATTTATAATATAGGAGTCCCAGAAGAAGACAAAAGGGGCAGAAATTTTATTTGAAGAAATAATAGCTGAAAACTTCCCTAATCTGGGGAAGGAAACAAACATCCAGATCCAGGAACCACAATGAACTCCCATCAAAATCAACAAAATCAGACCCACACCAAGATGTACTATAATTAAACTTGAAAAATAATAGTGATAAAGAAAAAATCTTATAAAGAGCAAGACACAGGAAAGAATGATGACAGCAGAGTAGGAGGACGCTAGGCTCACCTCATCTCACAAACACAATGAGATAACAATCAAATCATCCTAAATATACCAGAAATATACGTAAGCTCACCCAGCAAACTCCATATTAAGGGAGAGAATAGGCCCCATCAAAGAAGGTAGGACATGTGAAAACGTGAATCAGAGAGAAATAGATTGTGGGTGCTCTGGAAGTGAGGGAGACATGGTTGAGGAGAGGGGCAAAAGAGAGATGAACACACAGGACAGTGAACAAGAACATTTCCCCATAGCCATTGACTTCGAAAATGAGAGGAGCTGAATTATGAGTTCCTGCAATAAGCAGGGCTTAACACCTGAACTTTTAAAGGTCAGCAGGCTTGATTGGGATAGAGCCTGAAGGGCATTGCCTTGCTCATGGAGAGATGTCAGGCAAACAACTCAGGGGCAGAGAACATGGAAACAGTTCCCCCCTGAGAACTGTTTGTCTCCCCCACTGTGTGTCACAGGTGCTCTTAAGGTCTCAACATTTACCTCCCCCTCTCCACAGCATAAACAAAGAGCCGACTTCAGGAAGCAGTTGAGCACCAAAACTTGCTGCCAAACTTGCATACACCAAGACCCACCACCCTGAGCTCCAGTTGGACTGCCCTTCTCAATCACACTTGCCTCAGCCCCATTGCAGCAGCCCCCTCCCTCAGAAGACCACCACAAACCCCTGTCCACACCAAGTATCCCAATAAGAGAATTCTGCAGGGTCTCAGTTCTGGAGGAGGTGGTGTCAAGTCCCATTTCACAAAGAAACCAGAGCACATCTGATTACAACTCTGATTAAAACTCACCACCTTCAGGCCAGGGACCAAACACTACCCACAGCAGGTAAGGATGGCCTCTGAAGATGACTAGCCTAAAGGATAGAGCAGCCAAACATAATAGCAGAGCTCACATAGCACACACTGGAGACAGTCACTGAAGTGCCAGACCCTGGGCATTACATGACCTCTTCTTCATAAAGCCGTTACATTCAGGAGCAAGAGACATAACTTGCTTTTCTAACACAGAAAATAAGACAGAGACTTGGACAAAGAGCAAATATGGAGAAATTAATCCCAAACGAAAGAAAAAGATAAGGTCATGACCACAGATCTACACAAAACCAATGTAAGTAAAATGCCTGAAGGAGAATTTAAAGCAACAATCATAAAGATACTCACTGGACTTGATAAAAGAGTAGAAGACATTAGTGAGACCCACACCACACAGATAAAAGAGTGAAAAAAGAATCAATAAGAGGTGAAGAGTGCAAAATTAAGATTGGAAACAGGCATGAGGGAATGAGCAGCGACTAGAAGAAGCAGAGGAATGAATGAAGTGACCTAGAAGACCAAATCATGCAAAATAATGAAGCTGAAAAAAAAGTGAGAAAGAATTATGCAACACAATGATAGACTTAGGGAACTCAGTGACTCAATCAAATGTAATGATGTTGTACTATAGAAGACACAGAAGAAGAAGATAGAGAAAAGGGAACCGAAAATTTATTTGAAGGAATAATAGCTGAAAACTTCCCTAACCTGGGGAAGGAAAAAAACATCCAAATTGAGCAGACACAGACAACTCTAACCAAAATCAACAAAAGCAAGCCAACAACACATATTGTAATTAAATTTGTAAAATAGAGTGACAAAAAAATCTTTAAAATAGCAAGACAAAAGAAGTCCTTAACTTACAAGGGAAAACTGATAAGGCTAGCTAGAGATTTTTCAATAATTTCTGGCAAGCCAGAAGAGAGGGGCATGATATACTCAAACTGATGAATTGGAGAAATCAGCCAATAATACACTATCCAGCGAGGCTATCATTCAGAATAGAAGGAAAGATAGTTTCCCAGACAAACAAAAACTAAAGGAGTTTGTGACCACGACACAAGCCTTGCAAGAAGTATTAAAGGGGACTCTTTGAATGCAAAGCAGAGACAAAAAATTACAAGAAAAGATCAGAGAAAATCTCAGAAATAATGACAAAACAACCAATAAAATGGCTCTATAAATACCAGTAGTTATTTGCATGTAAACAGACTGAACGCTCCAATCAAAAGATGTAAGATGTCAAAATGGATTAAAAAAACACACACAAGACCCATCTATATGCTGCCAATAAGAGACTCATTTAGACCTTAAAACAACTGCAGATTGAAAATGTGGGGGTAGAAAAAAGTTTATCACTCAAATGGATGTCAAAGAAAGCCAGAGTAGCAACACTTGTATCAGAAGTCCTAGACTTTAAAACAAAAACTGTAAAAAGAGACAAAAAAGGGCACTATATAATCATAAAGTGGAAAATCCAACAAGAATACAAAGCAATTGTAAATGTTTCTGTACCCAATATGAAAGCGCCCATATATATATAAAACTATTAATAACAAACATTAAGGAACTGATTGATAATAATACAATAATAGTAGGGGACTTTAACACTTCCACGTACATCAATGGACAGATCTTCTAAGGAGAAAATCAACAAGGAAACAATGGCTTTAATGACACACTGGATCGGATAGACTTAATAGATACATTCAGAACATTCCCTCCTAAAGCAGCAGAATACACATTCTTTTCAAATGCACATGGAAAATTCTTCCGAATATGTCACATATTAGATCACAAAACATGCCTCAACAAATACAAAAAGGATGAAATCATACTATGCACCTTTTCTGACCACAACACTGAAACTAGAAGTCAACCACAAGGAAAACTATGGAAAGACAACAAATACATGGAAATTAAATAATGTGCTACTAAACAATGAATGAGTCAACCAGCAAATCAAAGAAGAAATTTTTAAAAATGAATGGGAACAAATGAAAATGAAAATACACTGGTCCAAAATATTTAGGAAGCAGCAAAGTGGTCCTAAGAGGGAAGTATATAGCAATACAGGCCTACATCAAGAAGCAAAAAAAAGTCTCAACTAAAAAATAGCTAACCTTACACTTAAAGAAGCTAGGAAAAGAACAACAAATGAACCCTCTGGCCAGCAGAATAAAGGAAATAATAAATATTAGCACAGAAATAAATAATTTAAAAACTATAAAAACAATAGAACAGAACAAAGAAACAGGAGCTAGTTCTTCAAAAAAATTAATAAATTCAGTAAACTGCTAGCCAAACTTATCATAAAGAAAAGAGAAATGACCCAAATAAATAAAATCACAAATGAGAGAGGACAAATAACAACCAACACCACAGAAATACAATTATAAAAGAATATTATGAGAATCTATATACCAACAAATTGGACAACGTGGAAGAAATGGATAAATTCATAGAAACCTATAAATTGCCAAAATTGAAATAAAAAGAAATAGAAAATTTGAACAAGCTGATAACCACCAAAGAAATTGAATCAGTCATCAAAAAATTCACAAGAAACAAAACTTCAGGACTAGATGGCTTCACAGATGAGTTCTGCAAAACATTTAAAAAATACCTAATACCTATTATACTCGAACTATTCCAAGAAATAGAAAAGAAAGTAAAACTTCCATGTTCATTCCATGAGGCTAGCATTACCTTGATACCAAAACCAGATAAAGAATCCACTAAAAAAGAAAAATACAGGGCAATATCCCTGATGAAGATGGATGCAAAAACTCTCAATAAAATATAGCAAACCAAATCCAACTTTGAAAATTATTCACCCCCCAAAAAGAATAATTCACCATGATCAAGTGGGATTTATTCCTGGGTTTCAAGTGTGGTTCAATATTTACAAATCAATAAATATGATACACTACATTAATAAAAGAAAGGATAAGTACCATATGATCATTTCAATAGATGCAGAAAAAGTATTGACAAAGTACAACATCCATTCATGATAATGACCCTCAAATAAAGTAGGCTTAAAGGGAACCTACCTCAACATAATAAAGGCCATATATGAGAAACCCACTGCTAATACCATCCTCATTGGGGAAAAACTGAAAGCTTTTTCCTCCATGATTAAGAGCAAGACAGGCATATCCAGTCTCACCACTGGTTAAACAAAACTAGGACCTAAGTCCTAGCCACAGTAATTAGACAACAAAAATAAATAAAGGCATCCAAATCGTCAAGGAAGAAATCAAACTTCCTCTATGTAGAGTATATAGAAAACCCAAAAGACTTCACCAAAACACTGCTTGAACTGATACACAAATGCAGTAAATGTACAGGATGCAAAATCAATGTTCAGAAATCTATTCCTTCTCTACACTAATAATGAAGCAGCAGAAAGAGAAACTAAGGAATCAATCCGATTTACCTTTGCACCAAAACCCTTAAGGTACTTAGGAATAAACCTAACCCAAAAGGTCAAAGACCTGTACTCTGAAAACTATAAAACACATAGGAAAGACATTGAAGATGACTTAAAGAAATGGAAATACATTCCTTGCTTATGGATTGGAAGAACAAATATTGTTAAATGTCTATACTACCCAAAACAATCTATGCATTTAAGGCAATTCCTATCAAGATATCAACAGCATTTTTTACAAGGCTAGAACAAACAATCCTAAAATTTATATGGAACCACAAAAGACCCCAAATATCCAAAGCAACCTTGAAAAAGAAAAACCGAAATTGAGACATCAAAATTGTGGACATTAAGTTATATTACAAAGCTGTGGTGATCAAAACAGTAAGGTACTGACGCAAAAATGGACAAAGATAAATGAAATAGAATACAAAACCCATAAACATACCCACAACTGTATGACCAATTAATTTTCGACAAAGCAGAGATGAATATCCAATGGGAAAACAAATATCTCTTTAACAAACGATGTTGGGAAAAATGGACAGCAACATGCAAAACAGGACCACTTTCTTACACGATATCCCTCCAAAAACTTCAAAATTAATTAAAGACCTAAACTGAAAACATGAAACCATAAAAATCCTAGAGGAGAACACAGAAAGTAATATAAAGTAATATCTTTGACACTGGCCATAGCAACTTCTTTCTAGATTGTCTCCTGAGTCAAGGGAAACAAAAGCAAAAATGAATTATCAGGGCTTCATCAAAATAAAAAGACTTTTGCACAACAAAAGAAACAATCAACAAAACTAAAAGGCAATCTATGGAATGGGATAAGATATTTGCTGAGGACAAGACTTCCAGTATACACTGAACAACGAGGATGAGAGTGGACGTCCCTGTGGTGTTTCTGAGCTTAGGGGGAAAACTCTTTTTCCGCTTTGAGGATGATATTGGCTGCAGGTCTTTCCTATATTGCTTTTATGACGTTGAAGTATGTTCCTTTTATCCCTAATTTCTTGAGGTTTTTTTTTTTTAATCAAGAAAGGATGCTGTATTTCATCAAATGCTTTTATGCACATGTTGAGAGGATCATATAGTTCTTATCTTTTACTAATGTGATGTATCACACTGATTGAGTTGTGAATACGGAATCAACCCTGGAGCCCAGGAATAAATCCCACTTGACAATGATGAATAATTCTTTTAACGTACTGTTGAATTTGATTTTCTTTATCTTGTTGAGAATTTTGCATCCAGGTTTATCAGGGGTATTGGCCTGTAATTCTCCTTTCCGGTGAGGTCTTCGTCTGGTTTGGAATCAAGGTAATGTTCACTTCATATCCTAGCCTCAACCAAAAAAAGTAATAAAAGTCTTACAAATTGGCAAAGAAGAAATCAAATGTTCACTCTTAAGAGATGACATGATACTGTACATGGAAAATGCTGGAAGATTCAATCAAAAAACTGCTAGAACTGATAGATGAATTCAGCAAAATCACACAATATAAAATCAATGGAAAGAAATCAGTTTAATTCTATATACCAATAATAAAGCAGCAGATAGAGAATTCAAGGAATTGATCCCATTTACAACTGCACCAAAAACAATACGATACCTAGGAATAAACTTAAACAAAATGGTAAAATGTCTGTACACTGAAAACTATAAACAGTCTATGAAAGAAACTGAAGAAGACACAAAGAAATGGAAAAACGTTTTATGCTCATGGATTGAAAGAACAAATATTGTTAAAATGTCTATACTACCCAAAGCAATCAACACATTCAAAACAATTTCCTATGAAAATGACACCAGAGTTATTCATAGAGCTAGAACAAACAATTCTAAAGTTTTATGGAACCACAAAAGACCCCAAATAGCCAAAGTAATGTTGAAAAAGAAAACCAAAGGTGGACGTCACACAATTCTATACTTCAAGCTGTACTACAAAGCTGTTATCATCAAGGCAAAATGGTGTTGGCACATAAACAGACTCATAGATCAATGGAACAGAATGGAGAACCCAGAAATGGACTCACAAATGTATTGCCAAACTATCTTTGACAAAGCAGGATTTCCATGATTTTATACAATGGAAAAAAAGACAGTCTCTTCAGCAAGTGGTGCTGGAAAACTGGACAGCAACATGCAGAAGAATGAAAATGGACCACTTTATTACACCATACACAAAAATAAATTCAAAATGGATGAAAGACCTAAATGCGAGACCTGAAACCATAAAAATCCTAGAGGAGAAGAGAGGCAACAAACTCTTTGACCTCAGCTGCAGCAACTTCTTACTAGACAAGTCTCCAGAGGCAAGGAAAACAAAGGAAAAATGAACTATTAGGACCTCATCAAAATAAAAATCTTCTGCACAGTGAAGAAAACAACCAACAGAACTAAAAGGCAACTGATGTAATGGGAGAAGATACTCACAAATAAGATATCAGATAAAGAGTTAGTATCCAAAAGATACTAAAGAGTGAGTATCTATAAAGAACTTATCAAACTCAACACCCAAAAGTCAAATAATCCTGGAAGAAATGGGCAGAAGACATGAATAGACACTTTTCCAAAGAAGACATCTACATGTCTCACAGACACATGAAAGGCTCAACATCACTCAATATCAGGTAAATACAAATCAAAACCACAATGAGATATCATCTCACACCTGTCAGGATGGCTAAAATTAATACCTCAGGCAACACCAGATCTTGGCGAGGATGTGGAGAAAGGGGAACACTTTTGCACTGTTAGTGGAAATGCAAACTGGTGGAGCCACTCTGGAGAACAGTATGTAGGTTCCTTAAAAAATTATAAATAGAACTACGCTAGAACTCAGTAATTGCACTATTAGGAATTTATTGAAAAGACACAAAAATGCTGGTTCAAAGGGGCACATACACCCCAATGTTTATAGTAGTGCTATAAACAATAACCCTATTGTGGAAAGAGCCCAAATGCCCATCGACTGAAGAATGGATAAAGAAGGTGTGATGTATATATATACAATGGAATGCTACTTGGCAGTCGAAAACAATGAAATCTTGCCATTTGCACAACTGTGGATTGAACTAGAGTGTATTATGCTAAGAGAAATAAGTCAGTCAGGGAATGACAAATATATGATTTCTCTCGTATATAGAATTTAAGAAACTAAACAGATGGGCATTAGGAAAGAGAATGGAAAATAAGAGAAACACAGTGAGAGAGGCAAACCAAAAGAGCCTCTTAAATACAGAGAACAAACTGAGGGGTGAGGGGGTAAGTGGGTTGTGGTCTAAATGGGTGATGGGTATTAAGGAGGGCACCTGTTAAGATGAGCATTGTGTGTTATGTCTAAATAATGAATCACTACATTGTACTCTGGAAACCATTATTACACTGTATGTTAACTAACTTGTATTTAAATTTAAACAAAAAAAAAGGAGAGCACTTGTTGGGATGAATACTGGGTCCTACACATAAATGATATATCACTAAATTATTCTCCTGAAACCAGTACTACAGTATGTATTAACTACATTTAATTTAAATATAAAAATAACAAGGGGAAAATACCATTTTCACCACTCTATTCAACATAGAACTGAAGAGTAGTTAGATAAGAAAAATAAATAAAAGGCATCAAAATGATTTCTGTTAGTAGATGATATGAGATTATATATGGAGGAAAAGCATAAAGATTCCACAAAACACTATCAGAACTACAAAATGAATTTAGTAAAGTAACAGTATACAAAACCAACATACAAAAAACAGTTGCATTTATATACACGAACAATCCAAAATGTGGAAAGTAGATGACAAAATAATTCCATTTACAGTAGCATCAAAAAGAATAAAATACTTAGGAACTAACCTAACAAAGGAAGTGAAAGACATACAATGAAAGCCACAAACGTTCCTAAATATATTTTAGAAAGATATAAGTAATGAAAACACATTCCATGTTTATTTTTTGGAAAACAATGTTGTTAAAATGTCTATACTATCTGAAGTGGTCTACAGATTCATTGCAATTCCTAGTAAAATCTCAACAACAATTTATGCAGAAATAAAAAAATATTCATCTTAAAATTCCTATGAAGTCATGAAGGAGCCCAAATAGCCAAAAACATTTCTTAAAAAGAACAAAACTAGATGACACATTTCCTGATTTAAAAGCTTACTAGAAAGCTACAGTAATCAAGATAGTCTGATATTGGCATATAAACAGATATATACACCAATGGAAAAGAACAGACAGCCCAGTAACAAATCCTCATATACAGACAGATATAGTCCAATGATACTTGACAAAGGTACCAGGACAATGTGGTGGGGAAAGAATAGTCTTTTCAACAAATGCTGCCAGAAAAGCTGGATATCCACATGTAAAAGAATAAAGTTGGACTCTTACCTAACACCATATGCCAAAATTAACTAAAAATGGATGAAGGACCTAAATATATAAAACAAAACCCTTAGAAGAAAATACAAGACAAAACCTTCACTATATTGAATTTGGCAATAATTTTTTTGTATATAACACCAAAGCCACAGGTAACAAAAGAAAAATAGACAATTTGACTTAGGAAAATTTTTAAAAATTATGTATCAAAAGACACTATCAATAGAGTAAAAAAGTAACACACAGCATGGGAGAAAATGCTTGCAAATTATATATTTATCAAGGGATTAATACTAGACTATATAGAGAATTCCTAAAACTCAACCACAACAATAAAAACAACTAAAACAACCCAAACCAAAAATTGGCAAAAGACTTGAATAGAAGATATACAGACGAAGATATACAAATGGTCAGTAAGCACATGAAAAGATGCTCAATATTATTAGTCATTAAGGAAGTACAAATCAAAACTATGAGGTAACCATCTCTTACCCATTGTTATGGTTACTATTAAAACAAAACACACCATGTGTTGGTGAGGAAGTGGTGAGACTAGAATACTTGTGCACTGTTGGCATGAAGGTAAAATGGTAGAGCCACTGTAGAAAACAGTATGGTAGTACCTTAAAAACTCTAAAATCAAATTCCACTTCTGGGCATATACCCAGAAGAACTGAAATATTTGTACAACATGTGTATAATAGCATTATTTACAATACCTAAAATGTGGAAGCAGCCGAAGTGTCTATCAATGGATAAGTAAAATGCATATACATATAATGGAATATTATCCAGCCTTAAAAAAGAAAAAATCTGGAATATGCTACAACATGGGTGAAACTTGAGAACATTAAGCTAAATAAAATAAACAAGTCACAAAAAGACAAATATTGTATGATTCCATTTATATAGAGTACTTACAGTAGTCAAAATCATAAAGACAGAAAGTAGAATGGTAGTTGCTAGAACTGGGGGGAGGGGAGAACAGGGAGTTACTGATCAATGGTGATAAAGTTTGAGTTCTACAAGATGAGAAGGGCTTGGGGGACGGATGCTTATGATCGTTGTACAACAATGTGAATATATTAAATACCACTGAACTTTATGCCTAAAATAGTTAAAGCAATAAGTTTTATGTTATGTGTATTTTACCAAATATTTTTAATTATCCAAAGACTTCAATAGACACCTCACCAAAGAAGATATACAAATGTAAAATAAGCATAAGAAAAAATGTTCCACATCATATGTCATCAGAGAAATGCAAATTAAAACAATAAAGAAATACTGCTACACACCTATTATTTTTATAAACATAATTCATCAGGCATCTACCATGTATTAACCTTTATGCTAATGCCTGAAAATATAACAGGAAATTTAAAGAAAAATATGTTATTCTCTCATGTTATTTAAATTCTAATGATAGCAATAGCTGGAACTTTAAAAAGCACTACACATTTATTAGAAATGGCCAAAATCCAGAACACTTACACTAAATGCTGATGAGGTTGTGAAGCCACAGAAACTGTCACTCATTGTTGGTGGAATGCAGAATGGTACAGCCATTTTGAAAGAATATTTTACAATTTCTTACAAAACTAAACATATTCTCACCATACAAATCAGGATACCATACACCTTGATATTTATCCAAAGAAGTTGAAAATTTTTATCCATAGAAAATCCTGCAAATACATCTTTAAAAGAGTTTTACTCATAATTGTCAGAACTTGGAGGCAACAAAGATATCCTTCAATGGGTGAATGAGTAAACTGTGGTACATCCTGACATTGGAATGTTATTCAGCCTTGAAAAGAAATGAGCTATTAAGCCATGAAAAAAAATGGAGGAAACTTAAATGCATATTACGAAGTGAAAAAGGCCAATATGAAAAGACGACATATTGCATGACTGCACTGTTATGACAGTTCTGGAGACAGTAAAAAGATCAGTGGTTTCCAGGGGTCAGGGTGTTAGAAAGAATAAGTAGAGTGCAGAGGATTTTCAGGGCATTAAAAATACTCTGTATTATATTATAATGATGGTTGTATATTATTTACACTATTTAAATTATATATTATATGTAAAGTATGGACTTCAGGTGATAATCACATGTTACTGTTAGTTACTCAATTGTAACATAATTGTCCTCCATTGTGGTGGAGGTTATCAGTAATGGAGGATGTGTGAAGGCAGAAGGTATATGAGAAATCTATTTACCATCCTCTCATTTTTTTCTGTAAATCTAAAACTCCTCTAAAAATATGTGTTTTTTAAAAAAATTGAACAAGCAAAATAAGGAACAGAATAAGATATATAATTGTGTTGATTTGTCCACAGCATAAGGAGTGGGGCTATTCAGTTCTGTGATCTTGCCTACATTGATCAGGGCATCGCCATGCAACTTTCATAGCCTCAAAAAAAATACACTATTAATTTCATAAAGTGTAATGAAATAGCTTTCTCCAGAGCAGTGAGAAGAGAATTACTATCAACAGATAGATAGGGAAAAAAATTAACCAAATAATGTGATGTCATGTCTTAGGTAGCCAGATAAGGACAAACCCTGAGCATATAGTGCAAGGATTCCCAACCTTCCTTCTCTGATCTCCCCACAGACTATGTCTGTCCTAAAGATAATGAGTTGATCCTTCCTATTAATATATATATATATATATATATATATATACACACACACTACTTAGTATCATACAAGGAAGTACACAGTGAAGTGCTCAGAATTAAATGATGAATAGAAAATTATTCCCCTTTGCTGCAATTAGTCAATATAATTGCTGTCAAGGAAAAAAATAGCAATATTTAATAATATATATGGTGGTAAAATGACATATACCCTAAAAGTGTTATGCAGTTTAATAAGTTAAAGTTTGGAACAGTGTTATGAAATCTCTTAATTTAAAAAAATGCATATATTTATTCTTCTATTAAACATCCTATGGTATTGTAACATAGATGCAGTGATATAACCTATAAACATTAGAAAAATCTTGCCATGTTAATGAAACATCTTTTAATGAAGAGCATACATCATGAACAAAGTAGTAGCACTAGAATTCCATAGTAAGGTGTGTCCCACCCTTTCTATCTAATTCTTGTATTCTACAGGGATAATTTAACAACATGGAAAGAATTCAGCTGCAAAGATCAATGTTCAAGAGAACAGAAAACTCCACAAAAGTCCATCTTCATGTTAGATACATGGAGTGCTCTGGTGTTTTGGGAATCTCTCCATTAACACTGACTTCAAAACCAAAGAAAGAATGTATTAGTCAGGATTCTCCAGAGAATAAAAAACAATAGAATGTGTGTGAACACACACACACACACACACACACACACACACACACACACACACACACACGTATTGGTTCATGAAATTATGGAGGCTGATAAAGTTCAAACCTCTGAAGGTAGAAAGTTGAAGACCCAGGAGAGCCAATGGTATAGTTCCAGCACTAGTCCAAAGGCCTAACAAACAGGAGAGTCAATGATGTAAATTCCAGTCAGATCAGCAAGCTCAAGACCCAAGAAGAGTCAATGTTTCAGTTGTAATCCAAAGGTAGGGGGAAAAAATCAATGCTCCAGCTTCAAGACAGGCAGGAGGAATTTCCTCTTCCTTATAAGGGTCAGCTTTTTTTTTTTTGTTTTGTCCAAGTCTTCATCCATGGATGAGATCCCCTCCATATCAGGGAGGACTATCTGCTTACTTAGTCTACCTATTTAAATGTTGGTTTCGTTAGGGGCACCTGGGTAGCTCAGTGGATTAAGCGTCCAACTTTTGGTTTTGGCTCAGGTCATTATCTCAACACTTTCATGGATTTGAGCCCTGCGTGGGGCTCTGCACTGGCAGCATGCAGTCTGTTTAGGATTCTCTTTCTTTTCCTCTCTCTCTACCCTTCCCCCACTTGCTCTGTCTCTCTCAAAATAAATAAATAAACTTAATAAATAAATTAATGCATACATATATACATGTTGATTTCATCCAAATACACCATCACAAAAACACCCAGAATAACATTTGACCTAATATCTGGTTATCTAGTGGCCCAGTCAAGTTGACACATAAAATCAGTCATGACAAGGAACAACAGATTGTAGGATCCATTGTGGTGTTTTACTACTCTTTTATTTTGGCCATGGGCCCTCTGTAGAAAATTCCTATTCTTGTATGTAGAAATCAACATGATTTGAATTAAATTAGATTCCATCAATGTTTAGTGATTGCAGACATCTTATATATAGGGAAATTTTCTATTTAACTTTATCCTTTTGCTCAGAATTTTAAGGCATTTTAGGCTCAGACCTCTGGAGAGTGATCTCCTCTGAACCTGCTCCCATAAAATAAACCTCCTGCCTTCCAAGATCTCTGACTGCCTCTTGGTTCTTCCGCCTAGTGATCCAGACCAGGTTCCTCAACATTTGGTTCCCTGACCGGTAAACCCAACTGCGCCGACCCATTATTGCCACCGGTTTGGGAAAACGGCGAGGCGGTGATGGAACGAGGAATAGCAGCGGTGAAGGCGTGCCCTGCCTGATATTCTGCAGTCTCCCGCATGGTCGCCTCAGGCCGGTCTTGCTCGGCAGTTCCCACTGGACTTGAGGAGACTCGGCAGAAAAGATTTCACCGACCTCTGTTTATCCATTCCTTGGACCTGCAGCAGGTCTGTGCTTGCTGACTATTCTGTAGACTTGGCACTGTTACCAGGTCAAGAGACCTCTTGTATTCCTGACTTTGGCTTTTCCCTCTGCGCCTCTTCGCCATGCATCCTGAATTACTCTACTGCCATTAATAAATGAAAAAGGTAATGAATAAAGGGGGGGGACTGATAATTTTTTTTAAACAAATGTCAAAAAATCCTATGAGTATTCCTGACATTTAAAAAAAATGTTGAGATATAAGGGCAAGATGGTGGAGAAGTAGGGAGCTCTGTAATCTGCGCCCACCTGCATGGATTGAACTGAGAAGGACTGAAGGGATAATACTCGGATTTGCAAGTGGGGGAAAGAAGAAACAGATGCCAGAAAGAAGACAACCTCAAAGATGCCTGAGTGAGTGATTGTGATCTAGGAAATTGGAGGACGGGCGCATCCCAGTGGTGCAGGGGGATGGAACCCCAACCCAACACAGGGAGAGTGTGCTGTGCCCCGGAGAGACAAGGGGAAAAGAAAGAGAGACTGAAAACACTCATAGAACCATCTCTAAAAAAGGAGGAAAAACTAGCCCCGGGACGGAGATACACATGTCTCCCCATATATAACTGCTGGGCGTGGGGAGACAAATCCATCCCACCTGGCTGGCGAATTCTTCTGTGGGCGCAGCGGCAGCGGCATCCATTCCAAGTGGCACCGTGAAAGGTGGTGGCACAGATAAAGGCGAAGGCGGCGGAGGCGGCGGCAGCGGGGGTGGGGCCGAACCGCCTCCAGCGCAAGCCGGGCTGGGAGGCCGGCTACCAACGGGAGCGCATCTCATCTCCGGTGGCAGTGTTGAACTGCATGGACTAGGATTTGGAAGTGAAGCGGAGCTTGGAAAATACAGTTTGTCTCACCTGCAGCACAGGGAGATCAGACTCAGAAGAGCGGCTTGCAATGCCTGGTTCGAGCAGAGCTTGAAGCGACGCCATTCTTCTCCACACAACCACCAAGGCGGGGCCTCGGAGAGCAGCCCCCAAGACTTCACCTGACGCGAAACCACGCTCATCCGCACAGACAGGAGAGTTGTCTTTCTTTTTTTTTTTTTCCTTTTTTCTTTGTTTCTCCTTCTTTTCTCCTGCCATCCAGATATATTTCCCTTAGCATATTCTTATCTCTCCCCGTGGGTGGTTATACGCTTTTAGACTGTCCATAGTCTTTTGCTGTCTCTGTCCCGACCTTGTTTTTGTTTTGTTTTCTTTTTTCTTTTTCTTCTCTCTTTTCTTCTCTTCTTTCTTTCCTTTCCTTTCCTTTTCTTTACTTCCTTTCCCCTTTTGGCTTGCTTGTTTGTTTGATTTGTCTGTACGTTTGCATGTTTTGTTCCCTGTACGCTAGTCTGTTTCCCTTTTCAGGGCTACCTTAAGAAATAAGCCAAAGTACTCACGGTGGAGAGCCACAAATATCACTGACCAGGGAAGTAAAATAATCAAAGGCACAACAAGAGAAACCGAGACAGAACAGACAGAACCGAGACAGAACAGACACCATTAAACACAGAGAGACACCATTAAAAGAAGACTTTCTGAAACGACAGGCCCTGGACAGTCAATGAGCCTCCTTTAATAGAGCAATACTAACAGGTGCACAGTGCATAATGAGCTTTTAAATCTGACAAGGGACAGAAAGCTAGCCAAAATGATGAAACGAAAGAACTCTCCTCTAAAGAAACTCCAGGAAGAAGTCACAGCCACAGAACTGCTCAAAGCAGATTTAAACAACATAACTGAACCAGAATTTAGAATAACTGTCATAAAATTAATCGCTGGACTTAAATCAAAGAAGCTATTGATACACAGACTAGGGACCTTCAAAATAACTGTGATGAGTTAAAAAAGGCTATAATTGAGGTGCATAACAAAATAGAGGTGGCCACTGGACGGATTGAAGAGGCACAGAGGAGAATAAGTGAATTAGAAGACACAGTTATAGCAAAACAGGAATCCGAGAAAAAGAGAGAGAAATTGATACAGGAACACGAAAAGAGAAATCGAGAACTTAGTGATACAATCAAACGAAACAATATCCGTATCATAGGAATTCCTGAAGATGAGGAAAGAGAAAAAGGTCCTAAAAGGGTGCTGTATCAAATTATAGCTGAAAACTTCCCAAATATGGGGAAAGAAATGGACATTGACATCCAAGAGGCGCAAAGAACCCCCTTAAGACGTAACTTGAATCGACCTTCAGCACAACATATCATAGTGAAACTGGCAAAATATAAAGACAAAGAGAGAATTCTGAAAGCAGCTAGGGAAAAAAGGGCCCTAACATATAAAGGGAAACCTATCAGAGTGGTATCATACCTCTCTAATGAAATTTGGCAGGCGAGAAAGGAATGGCAGGAAATCTTCAATGTGATGAACAGGAAAAATATGCAGCCAAGAATCCTTTATCCAGTGAGCCTGTCATTCAAAATAGAAGGAGAGATAAAGGTGTTCCCAAATAAACAAAAATTGAGAGAATTCATCACCACCAAACCAGCCCTACAAGAAATCCTAAGAGGGACTATGATGAAAATTTTGCAAGGAATACAAGGTACCAGAGACACCAGTATAAACATGAGCTCTACAGAAAACACAGTGAACGCAAACCTACACTTTTCAATAATAACACTGAATGTAAATGGACTGAATGCCCCAATCAAACGACACAGCGTACCAGAATGGATAAAACAAACAAAATCCATCCATATGCTGTCTACAAGAGACTCATTTGAGACCTGAAGACACCTTCAGATTGAAAGTAAGGGGATGGAGAAATATCTATCATGCGACCCGTAGTCTAAAGAAAGCTGGAGTAGCCATACTTATATCAGACAAACTGGACTTTAAAGTAAAGCCAGTACAAAAGATGAAGAAGGACATTATATAATAATTACAGGGTCTCTCCATCAGGAGGAGGTGACAGTTATAAACATCTATGCGCCAAATTTGGGAGCACCCAAAGACATGAAACAATTAATCACAAACAGAAACAATCTAATTGATAAGAATGTGTTAATTACAGGGGACTTTAACACTCCACTTAAAGCAATGGATAGATCAACCAGACAGAAAATCACTAAAGAAATAATGGATCTGAACGACACATTGGAACAGATGGAATTGATAGATATATTTAGAACGCTGCATCTTGAAGCTAGGGAATTCACTTTCTTCTCGAATGTGCGTGGCATTTCTCCAAGATAGATCACATACTGGGGCATAAAGCAGCCCTCCATAAATACAAACGAATTGAGATTATACCATGCACACTTTTGGATCACAATGCTATAAAACTTGAAATCAATCCCAAGAAAACGTCTGAAAAACCTCCAAAAATGTGGAGGTTGAAAACCACCCTACTAAAGAATGATTTGGCGAATGAAGCAATTAGAGAAGAAATTAAAAAAATATATGGAAACAAATGAAAACGAAAATACAACAATCCAAACTCTCTGGGATGCAGCAAAGGCAGCCCTAGGAGGAAAGCATGTTGCAATCCAGGCCTATTTCAACAAACTAGAAAAAGCACAAATTCAAAATCTAACAGAGCACCTAAAGGAACTAGAAGGGGAGCAGCAAGAGAACCCCAAACCCAGCAGCAGAAGAGAAATAATAAAGATCAGGGCAGAAATAAATAATATCGAATCCAAAAAAACAGTTGAGCAGATCAATGAAACCAAGAGTTGGTTTTTTGAAAAAAATAAACAAAATTGATAAACCTCTAGCCAGGCTCCTCAGAAAAAAAAGAGAAGACACCCAAATAGACAAAATCATGAATGAAAACGGATCTATCACAACCAACCCCTCAGAAATACAAACAATCATCAGAGATTACTATGAAAAATTATATGCCAACAAACTGGACAATCTAAAAGA
>CM053568.1:59377746-59396202 GCA_028646485.1 Cryptoprocta ferox | reverse complement strand
GTCAGTGCACAAGGGGACTTTGAAGGGAATACTGTGCCCACACTGGGTTCTACTGACTTGACCATCAGCCAGAAGCCCCAGGCTGCCACAGCTGATTTACTGCCACCGCTGTCTACTAATGGGAAAGAGCCAGAAACAGACACAAAGCCAGGGTTTTCCCTCCCTTCCTGAAGGAAGAATGCAGGCCCTTCACTGACAGGTCAACCAGGTGTAGCCTGTTCGGAGTTCCCTTCAGCAAAGCCCACAGGTCTTGCTTATTCCTGAGACAGCCAGCTTGCTGGAGTCTTCATTTGCCACATCATCCCATTCTCATTCCTAGTGCAGATTTCTGCCTCTGTACAACCTGTTCCTTACACTTTTCAAAGCATCTTCTGAGTGAGAATTATTTGTAGTAAACATTCCACTTTTTGATGTCATGTTAACATTTGACCTATAAATAAAGACAGAAAACCCAACACAGCAGAGATGCCTGCCTGATGGTCAGAAAGCATCGAGGCTCTGACACTCCCTTTAGCTGACACCATCCATCCTTTCAGGGACCCCTGGAACGGGTGGACCAGGACTCAGGCAGCCACATTTTCCACCTTTCTCAAGTTTCCAATGGACAAACTCAGTCCTATCTCCTAGTCTCTGCACCAGCAGTATCTTCTCCCTGACACAGTGCAGACATGGGCACTGTGGTTCCCTCTTGTCATGCTGGCCCCAGTAAATGTCACCTCTGTGAGGCCTCTCATACCACTGCAGTGAGTCCCCAATCTGTCCTCACAGCACGTTTGTTATTTTCATGATGACAGTTATTGCCTTCTCTTCACATGTCTTGTCTTTCATACCATCGTCCACTTCCCCCACAGACTGTGAAGAGCTGGCAGGGAGAGTCAATTTTGTCATCGTAAGCCTTATCCTTAGACCCAAAAGATCCCATAGCAGAAGGAGAGTGATTGGAGCAGTTACTGAGTGAATAAATGGAAGGACCCTGGAGCCCTCCCTCTAGATTCTGACCAGCTTAACCTATGGAGTAAGTGCTAGTAATGGGAGATTCCTGTAGACTCTGAGGCAGGTTAAATCCCGAAAGACCTCTGCATGACCTTTCCCTGGTTAGAGCGAGCTCTGCATGAGCTTTGCTGCATGCTCAATGTCTCAAAGATGGGCAAGGATATTCTAAAGTTCACAGGTTTTGCTGGACCCAGGGCCATCCTGGGCAGAGCCTCCAGAGGAAAGGACTAGGGGACAGCAGCCCAACTCTGCGAGCACCTGGAATTATAATGAGGTAACTCCCGTTAGCTTAGACAAGAGCTACAGAAGAAAAGGCTCCAGTGTTCTCCTGTAGAGTGTTTCGTTTCTCCAGAGTTCCATGTAATTATAAAGGGTCAATAGGGCTTAGCTCTTCATCCATGACTCACTGTGTTCTCGTTTATTAGAGAAATGCTTTCTGCTTGCTGGAAGTCTTTGAGAGGCAAGAGAGGCTTGGAGTCTGGGTTGGTGAGGACTTGGGAGAGGGAAGGACATGTCAGAGCCCTGTATGCTGGGTCTAGAGTCGCAGGCCAATCCCAGTCGTGTTGGCTCCCCGGGTCTTCATTGGGAAATATGGGGGTCATTGTCCTGGCTGACAAAAGGATGCCACAGGAGTCAAGAGTATATACTGGGTATGGACAGACAAAAGGGAATGACAGAAGCCTGAGATTCCTTGCACAACCCCAGAGCCTCAGTTCTGGATTCTACCCTGGGACTTTAATGGGACACTGCCTTCATGGCAATCACTAAAAGGTGCTGATTTCGGGTGGGGGGTCTTCATGCCTGTGGCTCCAAGGTTAGTCCTGGACACCAGGGAACAGGCAGCCTGCTGTGTCAGTGGTGCCCACTGAGTGAAGTCAGACTCATTTAAGAATGGATAAAGTGTCAGGGTGGGTGTGTTCAGCCACACCTGTATACTAAGTATACCAGTTTACCTGTGACAGGCCCAAAAACATGCCTGAAGCAGGCAAGTGTTTGGAGCCAATGAGGAGAAATCAGGTCTGTGTCCACCACCAGGTACACAGCACATCACTGTGGGAACAGTGTGTGAGTGTGCTTCCTGCCTTGTGAGGCCTGCTAATGAAGCAACGCCTCTGCACAAGAAGTAGGTCTTAAGCAATCTGCCCACTCCACTACCACCTATTGTTCCCAGTAGAGAAGGCAGGAGCACTATATCTCAGAATCATAGGGTCCACTTGCACACCTGCCTCTGCTGCTAGGCATACAGAGATCTGTCCTTCAGAAAGACATAGGTTTTTAACAAGGTCACACAGTGCTCCAATGGAAAAGTTCTGCTTTGCTAAAGTGTGAAATTTAGGCATTTGTGGTAGATGTCAAAGTAACAGGGGCACAAGCAGAATACACACCTGTTTCTTCTTGATATCAATGAATCCCAGATGAGGCTGGCCTGTAACTGATTATGGATTTCCCCACATGGGGAATCACATAGTATTGATCTCCCTGCTCTAACATCTCAGCATAGTATTTCCTTTCTTAAAATTTAAAAAACCAGCATCTATACTTATTGCCTGATGGTGTGGCTAGAACATTAAGACGTTGACATAAAGATTAATTCTACCTGAAGACATTTTCATTCATTATCAACTGAATGCAGGTAATCTAGAACTGGAACGTTGAGCTAGACGTTTATAAATTGGCCAATAATTGAAATATTTTATTAGTTTTCCCTAAAAAGCACTTTATCCACAGACATCCTATGTTCGTATATAAATAATTTCCATGTTAACCACAGCACCAAAGCAAAATTGCCTGTGTGTGTGTGTGTGTGTGAACTAAGTCCCCCAAGATAAAATGTCTGAGTCAAGATAGCAGGGTCAAAATGGAGGTGTAAAAATAGCAAGGCCAAATCATCTGCTCATAATTTCCCTGGTTTTCTCCCTAAATATTTATTTAATTCTCATGAGTTAACATACAGTGCAATATTGGTTTCAGGATTCGAATTCAGCGATTTCTCACTTATAGACAACACCCAAGGCTCATCATAACAATTGCCCTCTCAATACTCCTCCTCCATCTATCCCATCCCCCACCCACCTAAAAATGATATCAGTGAATCGATCCTGTTGACAATTGCACCAAAGATATTTCGTAACACACTTAGAAATCAACCTCACCAAAGACATATTAGATCCGTATCCTGAAAACTCATGAAGGAAATGGCAGAGGACAAAGGAGTGGGAAAATTTTCCGTGCTCTTGCTTTGGAAGTACAAACATGGTTAAAGTGTCTGTACTACCCAACACAATCTACACACTTAAGGCAATTCCTATCCAAATAGTACCAGCATCTTTCACACAGGCAGAACAAATAATCCTAAAATTTGTATGGAATCACAAAAGGCTCCGAAGTGCCAAAGTAATCCTGCAAAAGAAGAGGAAAGCTGGAGCTATCCCATTTGATCGTATTCCAAAAAGGAAAAAGAAAGAAAAATAAACATTCTAATGATTTCTTGTGACTGACTCACTTATCCAAGAATGCTTCTTCTTATTTTGTCTTTATGCTTATAGATGAACAGGAATATCATAAAATCAAATGCTTGATACTCAAAACATTTGGAAAAAATGAAGAAAAAATGAGAGCAGACTGTGTTGTCATGAAGTTTCAATGATTCCATAATGCGTTTCCTAATGAGAAGTGTTTCAAAATCGTCAAACTCCTCATTGTTGTAATGAGGAATATTCTCTTCTTTCAGCTTGTGACCCTGGTGGAGTCCCTGTGATGGTCAAAAAGGTATTGCGATGGGCCCCTCCCAATCTGGTTTCAGAACGATGTCACCATCGCCAAACCTCTAGTGTGTGATGATGCTGAGGCAGAAGAACTGTGGGTAGTCTCAGTCAGAGGATGGGGGGCAGGGACTCCTGCCACGTGTGTGGAAGGACGGTAGGGAAGATAGACATCCCCTTCCTCGATTTGACCCATATCCTTTTGAACACAGAACTTTGACTGGCCTGGGAGTCATCATGAACCCTTTGCTGCTTTTCTAACGGGGGTCTCAGTTAACACAACAAAGCCATGGGGCTGTCCCATACACAACCAATTGTCCGTGGATGGGAGGTGAGTTTCCAGGCAGTTTCTGAGCCAATGCAGAGCTCTAAGATGCTGATGTCTGAGAGGACAGCTAGAACTCCTGTCCCTGAGCCCTAGGTGCTTAGCAGGCTACCGTAACCAGGGAATGGGTAGCCACCTTGACTCCCACCCCCAATTGACGGGGATACCCTCGTCCAGAAGAACAGTCAGTCTGTGCATGTGTAGTTTGCTGCATGAGCTGATCAGCCCACAAAACACTTTTTCAAAGAGTAATGCACAAAGTCCTCATTCCCACCTCTTGATCATTGCATGGAAGCACCTACGTCATACCTCAGAGTCACTGCTGCCCCTATCTACAGATACGATGGGCAGAAACACATCAAAGCCAAAGTTACCCACTATTGTCTAAGAAGGAATGAGGGTCTCTTCCTCACAGGGCTCCAAGGGGCATCCTCTGGAGTAGTCCTGTTGCCAAAGCCCATAAAAGATTTTTCAGATCCCTGACCAAGTGTGCTTGCTCCTCTATTGTGCTGGACAGTAGTTTCTAAACATCATGCAATTTTCATCCTGAATGAAGATCTCTGGCCCTAGGAGTATCAAGATTCATGAGAGTGCTTTATTCTCCATCAAGGTTCTTCTTGGGGACCATACAATTCTTTCATAATAATAGCTCAGGCTTGCCGATGTCCAAAGTGGACCAACCCTTGTGTCTGTGGGACAGGTTGAGCCAAAGGGACTCTGGCATTTTGTTCTCAGGACTCCTTGGACAGGCATAGCCTAGGCCGATCAGGAACTGTTTAGGTGGAGGCTGGGTCCACCCTGTTAACAGGGAGTTGGCCTTCTTGCTGGGCCTAGGAGAAATGAAGTGGAACACGTCCTTTTCACACTGATCCCATTCCCATTGGATGGACATTTTGAACTCCCTTTGGTCCTGGCTTCAGCCAGCCCCTTTCACTTTACTGTCTTTCTGACTCAGTCTTTGTTTACCCTTATGAGCCATGGAGCTGGCACTCACGCAGAGGGCACCAAAGGACAGGCTTTGCATGCCCACTCAGTCCCTCTCTCAGTGACAGCCATGAGCATGGGATATCCGAAAGAAGAAGAGCCCTCCAATCCCTGAGCTTGGTGCTTGGCTGTTGGTTGCAAGGGGTGGGGGAAGGGAAGCCAGCATGCCTCATTGCTCTGCCTGATGGAAGGGCCTTCCTTTGGAAAAGCAAACTGTTCACACATGCAGCAGGCTCCAGAAGCTGGTCAGCCCAGAAAGAGCCCTTTACAGGAAGATGGCCCCAATGGCCCTTTCCATACTTGGGAACAACAGCTGGGGGCACTTCATGGCTACAGCACTATCACTGCTCACTCCATTCAGTGCTAGGAAAACATAGAAAAGCAGACAAAGTCCCAGGGCTCTCTAGGTCCTTCTGAAGGAAGCAGGAAGATCTGTTGCTCTCAGGGCTCCCAGATGCAGCCTCTAGAGACCTCTTTTGCATAAGTCCTCAGGTGTTTCTTCGTTTTCCCATAGCCACTTTGCCAGGAGCAGGTGCCGGGCACTTCCTTCTCCATATAAATCCCTCTCCTATCTCTGAAGAGCTCTGGTCCTCCTTATCAACATCACACATCTTTGCTCATTGTTTGAAACAGGGTTCTTCCCTCAATCCATGCAGAGTCAGTGTCTCACAGTCATATCCTCTGCCTTCCACCTCGGAGTCTGCCCCAGTGCTTGTGACTGCAGGAGAAATTTTCCCACAGGGCTCCGTCTGCATTAATTCATTGGGTTGCAGAAGTATGTGGCTCTCAATAGGCCCGGGGATTTGTAGTTGTCCCCAAACAGATGTTTGTGTGAAGTCCGGGCCAGAGATTTGGGCAGGGAGCTGGTCTCCTTTTGGCCTAGGGGCAATGAAGAAAGACATCTGGTTTCCAAGTGGGTCCCAATTCCCACTGGAAATGTCAACCTTTGGTCTCCCCCTTGGGCCCAGTTCCCTTCCCCCTGCTTCATTTCTGACTACCCTTCCCCTTAGGAGCCACCCAGCTGTCATGCACTCAGCTGGCACCCCTGGGTAGGCATCAGACTCCCCCTCTGCTCCTGTGCTCAGGGAGAGCTCTCAGGCTCTGATCTCACAATGGAAAAATGACCTTCAGTCCCTGAGTGCTTGTTGCTTGGCTTGCTGTGGTATGGGAGGTGAAGGGGAGCCATCTTTCCTCACTGAGCTGGATGATTCAGTTGCCCTCATTCCGGGAAGCACACAGTTTGCACGTGTGCACTATGGACCAGGCCATGGTCAGTACAGGAAGAGCCTTTTCCAGGAATAGGGAACGAAGTCCTGGTTCCAGGCTCCTGAGCAAGAGCCAGTAGAACCGAATAGTGACCGACACCTCACATACTGCTGCTTCCATCAACTGCTACAAAAAGTTGGAGGGACAGACATAACCAAAGACCTCGGTCTCCAAAAGAATGAAAGGAGGTTTCTTGCTGACAGGGCTCTCAGGTGTGCCCTTTCAGAGGGCTCCCTTTGCCTAAGCCCATGGGCATTTCTATGTCTAGGATCCAAGCAGCTTATTAGGAGCCTGTGCTGGGTACTTCATTCTCAACATTCTTCTAATTTCATCTGTGATGAAGAAGTCTCAGTGTCTGTGTCTTTGTTTCCACCACTTAGCCTTTTCTTTGTCCAAAGAGTTTCTGCATACAGTGTATCCAGAGCCAGTGTCTTAGAGTAATATCCTCTTCTTTCAACTTGGGGGTGTGGTTTAGAGGTTTTGGTGTCCTTTGAATGGTGAGAAAAGTTTTACTTTGGATCCTCCTCAAGATCGATTTAGAATTTGTGGCCAACTCCACACCTAGGGTGTGTGGAGATACCCCCAGGGAGAATGTTTGAGGGTCGTTGAAGCCAGTGGTTAGGGGAGGATCCTGCCTCCTGTGTGGGAGAAGATGAAGGGATGATAGACATATCTCCTTTGATTTGTCCCATGCCCATTGGAATGCAGAACGTGGACTTGACTTCCTATCCTGTTGCTGCTTTTCTCCCTTGGTCACAGTCCTCCACCAAGACCATGGGGCTTCCCTGTCCACGACCAAATCCCAAGGATTGGAGGCGAGTTTCCAGTCATTTTCTGAGTCAATCAATGGAGGGTTCTCAGAGTCTGATATCCCAGAGGTCAGCTGACCCTCCGTCCTGAAGCTCTTGTTGCTTAGCAGGGTATTATAGCACTAGTGTATAATTGCTCTTCTTTGGTAGCAAAGTTCTCCCTGGAATCTTGTCAGAGGCAGTGTCACTGAGTCACATCCTTTCTTAGCAAGTGAGGAGTCGGGTACAATCCTGGTGAGTGTGCAAGAAGTTTGGCCACAGGGGCCGTGGGAATTGCGTTTCAGAACTTGTGGACATCCCCAGGCTGAGGGTATCTGCTGGTGTCCAGTGGAGAATGCTTGTGTGTAGGCAAGCCAGAGGTTTGAGGAAGGCAGCCAGCCTCCAGTCTGGGTCAAGAGCTAATTAAGAAAGGTATCTCTTTCCTTGATGGGTCATCCCCTTTGGAGATGCAGAACTTTGGCACTGCTCGTAACCATCCCCATCCCATTGCTGCTTTTCAAGCTAGGTCTCCATTCACGTTGCAGGTGCATGGGGCTGTCCCTTACACAGCCATACCTGTATGAATGGTGGCAGGGACCCAGTTAATTCCTGAGGGAATTGAAGGCTCTCTGGGTTGAATATCCCCGAGGAAACCTGGCCCTTCTGTCACAGAGCTCATGGTGTTGCTTGGCTGGCTAGGGTATGCACGAGCATGGGTAGCCAGTTGGCCTCCCTCTCTTCACTAATGGAGACCCCTTGATATGGAAGCACAGTAGGTTTTCATGGGGGCATGATGCTCCAGGGTCTGGTCAGCACATAAAGTATCATTGGATGGAATACTGCACCAAGTCCCACTTCCAAATCCTTGCCCATCAACCACGAGGACATCCCTGCTACAGCTGTATCACTGCTGTCTCTCCGGACTGATGGCAATGGCAGGGCAGACACCCAAAATCAGGTCTTTCCCTAGGAAGCTGAAGCAAGAATCTGGGCAGGCTTCTGCAGACAGGGCTTTCAGGTGGAACTTACACATGGTACCGTTTGCCAAAGCCCACAGGGGTTTCTCATTCCTGAGTTGTCAGTCAGCGAGCTGGGGAAGTCGGTGCTAGTCAAGTCACTCTCCACTTGATCTCATTCTTATGCCTGATGCAGAACTCTGGCCCTCCCTCTATCCATTGTCACCCCTTTGCTCTGTTTTCACTCTGAGCCCTCCCTGAGCTCCATTCCAGGTGAGTGTCTTAGAGTCATACCCTGGGCCCTCAGTGGGGATTCTGGTCCATTCCCTGTGACTGTGGCCTATGTTTGGCCAAAGGGCCCCTGGCTGTTCAACAGGAGAGTCTTCCCTGTATGCTGGTTCCTCTCTGCATGGGTCTCTCAGGACTCAGATTTCTGGCCAAGTAGGCCTGTAGTTTTGTGTTTGTTTTTGTCTTGCCACAGGGACAGGTCCTCAGATCCTCTCAGGCCTTCAAGTCTCTTGAAAATACAAGAAGAACTGTAAAATGGGAAGTGGTTACAATACATGAATGATGCTCAGGGCAAGATCTATTTATTTTAAACCAGTGCAACCTTAATGATATGTGAACAGGCAAGGCAACCCTGCTCTATTACATCCCTCTGCATTTCTTCCAAGCATATTGCACACTGGCCAGCATCTTGACTCAGTTCATCCTCATTGCAGATTATTCCTGGCTTTGTTCAACACATCACATCATGCAAATGCCTTTCATGTGTGGGTACATGTGTGAGAGCACATTAATCGTCCAGATGTGGGATGCGAGAAGTGAACTGGTAAGGAGGCAAAAACCAGGTGCTACCCTCATGGGTTCCACCCTAGCTGCCAGTCCCTGCCTTCTACCACTCTCCTGGGGGGGGGAGGGGCTTGTAAAGCTCATCCTGCCATCGGGAGCTGTCATCGTTGCTACTGTTGAGTATGCAGAAGGAGGACAGCGCTGCACAGAGCAATGCCATGGTGGCCACACCATGGCCATAGGGTGGCTTTCCTGGGCCACTGAGACAGCCATGGCACTGTCTAATGCACAGCGCTGTTCGTGCCTTGGCAGCTGACCCAGAAACCTCCTTCTGGCTGTGTGCTACACCCAGCACTGATGCCTGTGATTTCACCGGCCCCTCTGCCCCAGCTGGAAGGGAAACCCAAGTCCGTGTTAAGTGCAAGTGCTGCCTTTTGCAGTGGCTGGGCTGCCTTGCTTGGTGCCCACTTGCCATATGCACAGGCTTCTGTGAAAATCTATCCCTGGCCACTGGCTGAGTGAGTGACAGCTCCATGGCTCCTAAGACTCAATGGGGACAGAGTTAGACCTAGAGCCAAAGAAAGGCAATGGCCATAAGGAGGGCCAAATGTCAATATGGCGAACGGCAATGGGATTGGTCTGAAAGAAGCTATTCTATTTCATGTCTCCTCAGCTAAGAAAGGAGGCCAGCTCCCTTCCCCGTCCTCTGGCCCAGCCTAAGTGCACCTATTCTAACCAGGGTCCTTCCAGTGCCCTAGGCCTCTGAATGCCTGCATGGTTTTGACCCCAACCTGCCAGGGGCACTGTGGTCACACCTATCGCTCGGTCACAAGCCCTGCACTAGGATCTCCAGCAGAATACGGAGGATATTCTGCTGAGAGACTGTATGCAATGGACCCCAGACAGGACCTAGTTTGGAAATAGAGCAAAAGGGTGAACATGGATCCATGGAGGGCCAGAGTTCTTCATTAGGGATGAGAATGGGATGTGTGGAGAATGAAGTGACTAGTGCCATGTTTTAGCATGCTGGCTGTCTCAGGAAGAAGCAAGACCTGTGGGCTTTGGTGAAGGGAGAACCCTACAGGCTACATCTGGGAGCCCTGTCCACAAGGGGCCTGTATTCTTGCTTCAGAAAGAGAGGGAAAGCCCCACCTTTGGGTGTGTTTCCTGCCCTTTCCCCTAGTGGAGAGTGGCGGCATGGAATCACTGTGGCTGATGGTCAAGTGGTTAGAGCCCAGCCTCGTGCAGTATTTTTTTTCAAAGTCTCGTTGTGCCTGGACTAGGACCTAGAGCGGGGTGCTCAGGCATGAACCGTCTATCTGCAGGATGTAGGCACCTCTGTCAACCAGGTGGAGGGGCCAGTTGGTTACCCATCCCTGCATTACTCCAGTTGACTAAGCACCAAGACGCCAGCCACATAAGCACTTGCTATCCTCTGGGATACCTGATACTGAGGGCTGTCCATTGGCTCAGGAACCGACTGGGCACTCCACACCAATGTTTACAACAAGGCTATGCACCTGACATAGCCCCATGGATCCTGGCATGGTCTAGTTTAAGCAGAAGAATTTTGTCTGAGGCTTGTGCTCCTAATGGCTCCCAGGTAGTATTTGAAGAAAGACCAAAAAATGCAAATAGGCCCCTGGAGGACTATAGTTTTTCCTTATAGAACAGATTGGGGTAAAGTTAGAATTCAGTGCCTACTCCTATCTCCTGGCAGGCTGGCTGTATGGGGAGTAAGTAGCACCTGAGGGCTGGAGTCAAAGGAAATCTCCACTGGCTACACCTGAGTTTGAAATTCTGCAGGAGGTCTCTGTCCTTCCTTCAGAAAAGAGGGAAAACTGGATCTGGTGGTTTTTCCTGTCCTTCCCATCAGGAAATAAATGCAGCATTTGTTTCAGAGGCAAAGGGTTCCTGCTCCCAGCTGGTGATCAAGTGTGTGGAACCTGGGCCTGATGGAGTAGTTCTTGAAGGAGCCCTTGCTGTGCTGACTAGGTCCTAAAGCATAGTATGCCAAGGGGAATCACGTTTGACACAGAATGGATGCATGACTACCCTTCACTGTACTTACCAGAGCTGGTCTGGCACCAAGAACTCAGGGAAAACAAGGCCCTCCTTCCTTTGGATAAAGTTCCTGTTTACTCTCACAAAGCACAGGACCAGACTGGGAGTTTAGCACCAATCTTTAGGCTCTGCTGGTGTGAACTGAGTCAAAGTCCATCATCCCTGAATGTGATCCAAGACTTAGAAAACACACATTGGAGGGTAGGGCTGCAGGAAAGACCATGGCTCTACATTACAGATGGGAATGGGATAATGCTGGGCACACATATCGACCTCATTTCTCCTTGCTGCATTGTAAAGCCAGTCCCTCCCCAACCCTCTGGGACTGCCTGCAGATATCCATACATAAACTGCTTGACAATTTCACAGGCCCTAGGCCTCGCCTGGTGAACAGAGTTCTATTGCGACTGATAAGGGGTCTTGTTGCCATCTAGGACCGAATCCCAAGGACTCAGCTGGAGCCCACAGTTGAAAGTGGAGGATATTGCTCTGAGACACTGACTCTGAATGGACTCCAGTGAGATCCTTGCTTGAAAAAAAAAAAAGGAGCAAAAGGATGGACATAAATTGAGGGCCTAAGTGCCTCACTACACAGGAAAGCAGGATGAAGCTAAGAAGGACATGCATAGTGCAATCCCCTGAGAAGCTAAAAGTTGTCTTTAGTACGAAACACCTGTGGGCAGGGACAAAAGGAAATTTCCATTGGCTACACCTGGGTGCTCAGTTAGCATGAGGCCTGCATTTTCCTTTCAGAAAGAGAATGAAGGCTTCTGAGCTTGGCCCCCTTGTATGCCTTACCCCTCATGGCAGAGAAAGTGTAGTGATTCGCTGGAAAAAGATCAAGGGAATTGGAAGGGATGCATTTTGGTCCAAATTCTTTGTCTCAGGTGATAATGGAATAAAGTGAATGAAGTGACGGCATAAATCCCCAAGGAAGCTTGGTGACCTAGGACTTTGGAAAACCTGTGGGCTATTGAAAAATGGACCATATTTTAGCTCCAGCTGGCAATCCTAAATGAGTTTAAAAATGCTACAATAGACCTCAAACAGTTGAGGAGGGCTTGGGGCACTTAGCTTCGCAGCTTTTCCTGCCAGGGGGTGAAAGCAGTATGATTTGGAGGGCAGAGTCTTCATATAGATGTGTGTCCATGTCTGTGACCCTGAGTTCTGATTTATTAGGTTTTGAGTAGTTTCTTTCACATTCACCTGCTGTGGAAAATGACTGGGCCTGTGGCCACCCTTAGAGGTTCAGATGGCAGGATGTGGAGGCAGATATGGCCAGGGCACAGGGAACAGGAATGATCACTGCACAAACAGAAGGCTTCAATGGCCCAAGTTTTTAGGAGGGCAACATTGTTCCCTTGATATCAGAAATTACTTGTTAAGTGGGTAGTAGAAAACAACCTTCACGTATGCCCACTCAGAGTAAAGGAGCCCTATCAGTGTGGCTTTTTTTTTTTCTTTTAACTTCTGACTGTGGTGCTACAGGCCACATCTCCATCAGCGTTTACCACAGAAGTGAGGCCAACTGGCTCCGGCTATCACCTGCCCCTACTCACAAGCAATCATCATGTGCTTAACACATTCAAGTCCCCAATACCACCTGTTCCCAAGGAAGATTTGACAGGCACACCAGGGGCACCTGTTCCTCAAGGGATTTGAAGTGTATCAGAGCTTGGCATGATTCACTATTCAAACTGGACAAAAGGCTGTCAGACTCTCCCACTGAGTGTCTCACAGTGAACACACGGTTAGGATAAGTGTAAGGGAATTTGAAAGGCTACACTGAGGGCTGAGGTTCTGCATCTCAGATGAGAACAGAATGAAGCTGTAGATAATGTTGGTAGCACAATTCCCTGGGCACGTCTGGTGTCCAAGGAGTAATAAAAACCTGTGGCCTGAGGAGAAGTGGAATATCCACTAGCTATACCAGGGAGTTCTGTGGGCAAAAGTCATGCACCCCAACTTCAATAAGGGCAGCAATGGTCAAGCTGTAACCAGCTTTCAAGGCCTTCCTATCTGTAGACAGACATCCCTGTGACTCACAAGGTAGGATCCTGGCAAGTCTGCAGATTCGATTCTGATATGTTAGTCTTTGAGTATTTTTGTGCCATAACCTGCTCGGTGACTGGACTTCACGTGCATGGACCAGAGTGTCTTAGGAGGTTGAAGCTCAGGCTTTCCTGAAAGGGGTGTACACAGAACAGGACCATGGTCCCATGCCAAGAGAATACTGCCAAACACAGAATTCTTACTGGCAGGAGGTCAACCTTTCCTTTTTGATGTCCGAAGTTAATTGCTATATGATGACACACGGTGTGAGAGCAGGCTCCCCAGGAAGGACTGGGTGCTGTCTGCGTGACAGCCCTGTAGCTCCTGCATTTGACCCTAGGCCTTTGCTTCAGAAAGGAGGTCAGATCCTTCCCAATATCATCTGCCCCTGCGCACATGCAAACCTCTTCTACTGAGCCTGTGCCTCTGTTTGCCAAGGTAGAGCTTACTGGAGAGCTCCATGGACTCCTGTTGCCCAGGCTCTCCCACATTACTGAGCACTACTCTCAACTCCATGATTCAAATCAGAAATTGTTCCCAGATTATGTCTGTGAATGTTTTTTAATGATATCCTCATTAATGAAAGAGCAAGGGAATCTGAAGGGATGCCCCAAGGGAAAATGTCTTCATCTCACATGAAAATGGGATAAAGCTTCACATGAAGTCACTAGCACTTTTCCCTGGGCAAGGTTGGTGTCATCACCAACATGAGTGGGCCAGATCTAATGGGAGCATCTTTTAGCTACATATAGGATCCCTGTGAGCAAAAGGGCTGTCACTATTTTCCATTCCTTTCCTTTATTCAGTGGTAGAACAGTGGTCATTTGGAGGCACTTGTGTGCTCCTGCCTCACACCCAAGTCTGTGGAAATGGGCTCTGGTCTTGTACTTATTGAGGTTTTTTTTTTTCTATCCCTATGTCTTCTAACTATGGGCATTACATGGACAAACCGTTAGTATCTCGGAATGTAGGAAGGTTAAGATTTCCAGGAGGTTGGCAAAGAGCAAGCAGCAGCCATGTGGGCCAACACAATCCTGCCAAGCGCTGAGTTCTCAGAAACAGAACAACCTTTCTTCCCCAACATCAAAATGAAATTGCTGTGTGTAGCTCACCACCAGAGTGGGAGCTTGCCTAGCGTTTCTTGTCACGGTCTGATGACAGACCAGTCACTCCTGACTCAGACCCCTGATCTCAGTCTCTTCTTGCCCCTGAGGTGTGGTGGGCTCTTTCCAGCACCACCTGCAATGAAGTGCATTTGGGCTGCGTTTCACACCTCACCTGATTGCTTCGCAGCAGGGTACCTGTCATTGGATTGCATGAAACACACGCGAACACATCCCTCTGTGTTTGTGTCTTTGGCTACATAGACATGAAAATAACATATTTGACTAAAGTGGTGAGCCTTCCAGACTTTGAGCTTTGAGTAATTCTGTGTGATCTCCAAACAGGTAACTGATACCTGACACACTTATGGAAATACCAAAATTCACTTGAAAAGCACTCTGTGATTTGTGGCTTCTGAACTTTGTCAAATTCGATGAACTATCACCTAGAAATGAGGAGTTTGAATATTTTGAAACACTTCTGATTAGGAAATATCATAAAGAAACATTGGAACTTCATGACAACACATTCTACTCTTCTTTTTTCTTCATTTATTCTAAAAATTTGTGTCCAACATTTGATTTTATGATATTCCTGCCGAACTGGGAGCTGAAAGACAAAATGAAAACAAGCATTCTCAGAATAAGTGTGTTGGTCACAAGAAATCATTAGGATGTTTTTCTTTCTTTTTTTCCCTCTTTTTCTTAAGTGCTCTTTGGAATGTGTTCCACTATGATAGCTCCAGCTTCCCTTTTCTTTTGCCCAATTTTTGGTGCTTTTGTGATTCCATACAATTTTTAGGATTATTTGTTCTGACTGTGTGAAAGATGCTGGTAGTATTGGGATAGGAATTGCCTTAAGTGTGTAGATGGCTTTGGGCAGAATAGACCCTTTATCCGTGTTTGTACTTCCAAAGCATGAGCACGGAATGTTTTCCCAGTTCATTGTGCCCTCTGCCATTTCCTTCATGAGTTTTCAGGGTACAGATCTAATACCTCTTTGGTGAGGTTGATTTCTAAGTACGTTACAAAGCACCTTTGGTGCAATTGTCAACGGGATCGATTCACTGATTTCATTTTCTGGGTGCGTGGGGGATGGGCTAGATGGGTGAGGAGTATTGAGGAGGGCACTTGTTATCATGAGCCTTGGGTGATATCTGTAAGTGAGAAATCACTGAATTCGAATCCTGAAACCAATGTTGCACTGTATGTGAACTAACGAGCATTAAATAAACATTTGGGGGGAAAACTAGGAAAATCAAGAGGTGATGATTTGGTCTTGCTATTTTTACACCTCCATTTTGACCCTGCTATCTTGACTCAGACATTTTACCTTGGGGGACTTAGTTCACACACACACAAACAATTTTGCTTTGGTTCTGTCCTTAAGAAGCATGGAAATTAGTTATATACGAACATAGGATGTCTATGGATAACGTGTTTTTCTGGAAAAACTAATAAAATATTTCAATGACGTGATCAATTTAAAAAAAAAGTATAGCTCAACTTTCCAGTTCCAGTTTATCTGCATTTAGTTGATAATGAATGAAAATGTCTTCAGGTCGAATTAATCTTTATGTCAACACCTTAATGTTCGAGCCACACCATAAGGCATTACGTATAGATGCTGGTTTTTTAAATTTTAAGAAAGGAAATACTATGCTGAGATGTTAGAGCAGGGAGATCAATACTATGTGATTTCCCACGCTGGGCAATCCATAGTCAGTTACAGACCAGCCTCATCTGGGATTCATTGATATCAAGAAGAAACAGGTGTGTATTCTGTTTGTGCCCCTGTTACTTTCACATCTACTACAAGTGCCTAAATCTCATGGTTAATTAAGCAGAACTTTACCACTGGAGCACTGTGTGACCTGTTAAAGACCTATGTCTTTCTGAAGGACAGATCTCTGTATGCCTAGCAGCAGAGGCAGGTGTGCAAGTAGACCCTATGATTCTGAGATATAGTGCTCCTGCCTTCTCTACTGAGAACAATAGGTGGTAGTGGAGTGGGCAGATTGCTTAAGACCTACTTCTTGAGCAGAGGCATTGCTACATTAGCATGCCTCATAAGGCAGGGAGGACACTCATGCACTGTTAGCAGAGTGATGTCCTGTGTACCTGGTGGTGGACACAGGCCTGATTTCTCCTCATTGGCTCCAAACACTTGCCTGCTTTATGCATGTTTTTGGGCCTGTCGCAAGTAAACTGGTATACTTCGTATACAGGTGTGGCTGAACACACCCACCCTGACACCCTATGCAGTCTTAATGGAGCCTGACATCAAATCCTCTGGAGAGCTGGCTTTTTTGGTTATGTACCCAAGCTCTCATGCTACAGTGGGGTGACTGATATCATTGAGAGACTAGGACTGCCACAGATCATAGGAGTTGGGAAGAGTGCAGAGAAGATGGCTAGGCTCTGACTTTTTAGGCCATGGCTCAAATCCCTCTGATCGTGGGTGCTTTAATAATGAGAGACTCTACTCTTCTGGAAGGAGTCTTGCCAAATTGCTCTGCATTTTTGGCCATTTTCCTATCCAAATGTACACATGTGCACTGGCACACAAATACTGATGATGTGTTCAAGAAAGAGCAGACAGTGGGGAAGTGACAAGAGAGGAAGAAGAAAGAGGTTACAGTGAGCTCTGCCAAAGGGCAGCAGCATCCACTTTCTTGGCTGCATGCTCAAAGACGCAAAGTTGGGCAAGGATTTCAAATGTTCATAGGTTTTGCTGGCCCCAGGGCCATCCAGGGCCCAGCCTCAAGAGGAAAGGACTGGGGGTCAGCAGGTCAACTCTTGGGCACCTGGAATCATCATGAGCTAACTCCTGTTAGGTTACACAAGAGCTACAGAAGAAAAGGCTCCAGTGTTCTCCTGTAGAGTGTTTTGTTTCTCTAGAGTTCCGTGTAACCATAAAGGGTCAATTGGCCTTGGCTCTCCATCGATGACTCAGTATGTTCTGATGTACTAGAGAAATGCTTTCTGCTTGCTGGAGGTCTCTGAGAGCCAAGAGAGGCTTGGAGACTTGAGTTGGTGAGGACTTGGGAGAGGGAAGGACATGTCAGAGCACTGTATACTGAGTCTAGAGTCTCAGGCCATTCCCAGTCCTTATGGACCCCCAGGGTCTTTATTGGGCAATAGGGTGCTCATTGTCCTGGCTGACATGAGGAAGCCTCAGGATTCAAGAGTATATACTAGGGATGGACAGACAAAGGGGAATGGAAGAAGCCTGAGATCCCTTGAACAACCCTGAAACCCTAGCCAAAGCTTTACCCTGGGAACTTAAAGGCCCACCTCCTTTATATCAGCCACATAAAGGTGCTGATTTTGTGTGGGGGACTTCATGCATGTGGCTCCAGTGCTACTGCTGGACACCAGGGAACAGGCAGCCAGCTGTGTCAGTGGTGTCCTCTGAGATTTGCTGGGGGAACTAGATCAGGGAAAGGTCAGGCAGAGGTCTTTCTGGATTTCATCTGCCTCAGAGTCCAGAGGAATCTCCCATTACTAGCACTGTTCCCCACAGAGTAAGCCATTCAAAATCGAGATGGAGGGCTCCAGGGTTCTTCCATTTATTGCTTCCCTTCATTTATGAAGGGGAAAGAGTGACAGCTCCATGGCTCCCACGTCTAAACGTGGACATAGTTAGACATAGATCCTTGGGAAGGGAGTGTCTCTCCCTAAGGAGGGCTCAAGTTCAATATTTCCAATGGGGATGGGATCAATTTGGAAAGGGGCCCTGTACCTTCAGGTCCCCTCAGCCAAGAAAGGGGGCCAGCTCCCTTCCCAGTCCTCTGGCCCCGTCAAAGTGCACCTATTCTAACCAGGGTCATTCCAATGCCCTTGGCCTCTGAATGCCTGCATGGTTTTGATACCAACTTGCCAAGGGGCTGTGGCCACATCTATCACACAGTCACAAGGAGGGACAGGATCCCCAGCTGATCACCAAGGATATTCCTCTGAGAGACTATATGGGATGGACCCCAGAGAGGACCTAGAATGAAAATAGAGTAAAGGGGGAAAAGAGGTCCACGGAGGGCCAGAGATCTGCACTAGGAATGAGAATGGGATGATGTGGCAAATGAAGACTCCAGCAAGCTGGCTGTCTCAGGAATAAGCAAGACCTGTGGGCTTTGCTGAAGGGAACTCCGAACAGGCTACACCTGGTTGATCTGTCAGTGAAGGGCCTGCATTCTTCCTTCAGGAAGGGAGGGAAAACCCTGGCTTTGTGTCTGTTTCTGGCTCTTTCCCATTAGTAGACAGCGGTGGCAGTAAATCAGCTGTGGCAGCCTGGGGCTTCTGGCTGATGGTCAAGTCAGTAGAACCCAGTGTGGGCACAGTATTCCCTTCAAAGTCCCCTTGTGCACTGAC
>CM053568.1:59353558-59377246 GCA_028646485.1 Cryptoprocta ferox | reverse complement strand
TATGGTTTATTTTTGAGAGAGAGAGCCAGAGAGAGACAGCCAAGGTCCAAACAAGGTTGGTTTGTGAACAGAGAGAAGTGCAGAATTTCAGCCTTATACCAGTGCACTTTTCAAATTCCATTCCTCTCAACCTTAGTAGAATAAACTGTTATGATTTCAAAGACATGTCTATCCTAATGATATTTCATCGGTGTGCCCTGAAAAGCTTACAAGTGTTAATAATTTCCCGTGGCACCAGTAAGGAAACTTAAAGTTCAAGGAGGCGGTTTCTTTTATTGTATTTTTTTTCCCTCTTGACATTGTGGGAAGGAGGAGACAGAGGCTCCCTGTGGGGCTGAAGAGCCAGATACTCAAGCAGAAATGTAGACAGTGCAGAAAAGGGAGGAGGGGGAAGGGAAGGCAGAAAAGGTGTAGGGCCTGTGCTGCCAAGAGGCCTGGAGGCAGACACAGGCTCAGAGGGCAGAGTGAAGAGTTCAAGTCATCCTGAAGCCTGTCAGCTCATCCAGATGAGCAGATAAGTGATTTTGGTTTCGTTTTTCGTTTTTCTTTGTTTGTTTGTTTTGATTTCCACTAGTGGAATTAGGCCATCTATGTCAGGGCAGAGAACAAAGGGAAGTTCCAGGAAACAAAAGTTTTGCGGAGGCATAGAAGGTTCCTTAAAATCTCTATCCTGAGGTAGAGACAATCAGCTCTAAACATCACAGTTATTAATTCAGGGAAGGACTGAGGGAGAAGCCCTCACTTAGAGTAACCAGAGTGTATAGACAGAAACCGAGAGAGAGAGAGAGAGAGAGAGAGAGGGAGAGAGAGAGAATATGTACTGGGAGAGAGACTGAGAATCTAAAGAGAATCTAAAAAGGGGGAGGAATCTAAAGAGAGAGGGAGAAACAGAATCTAAAGTCAACTCCAGGCTATGAGCTGTGAGCACAGAGTCCCACATGGGGTGGAACTCAGGACGTGTGACATCACAAACTGAGCCAAAGTTGGAGGCTTAAGGGACTCAGCCCCCCAGTGGCCCCTGGAAATTCAGTTTTATCTGCCATTTTTTTTTCTTGCCTTTGTTTCTCACATGACTTTGGAGGGCAGGGTGATGTTGCGGCTCCAGAAAACGGAGTCCATAGGTTTCTGGAGAGAAGGTCCCTGCCTTTTTCTTGTCACTTCCTAAGATACTTATTAATAGATGGAGACTCTGTCAGATTCGCATTTGTTTTCTGACCTTTCCTTTGTCATTGGGCAGCCAGGAGTGCCTGAGGAAAATCACACATATGCCTCCTTGGGGTGGGGGCAGGTAATGCTAGCTTGTGTTTGACCCTCAGCTTGCCTTCTGCTCCCTCAGCAAGCAAATGGGTGCTTCCCATTTACCCAGACCAGGTGTGTCTGTTCCTTCAGATAACAGTGAGCTTGCTAGGAGCTTGTGACCTTCTCTTACTTCCCAGAATTATCCCATTCTCATCTGATGACGATCTTTGGCTTTCTATGTGTCCATTGCCATCCCCCCTTGCTCTTTGTTCAAAGAAGCCCCACTGTGGGGAATTCAAGGCCAGACCTAAGAGCAATGTCCCCTCCTTTTAACTGGAGAGCCTGGCCAAGTTATCCTGACTCTGGCGGAGGTGAGGCAAAAAGCCCTTTGGGACTTGCCTTTTAGAAATATTTTGACAGTAAGAAGACCTAGGGCACTTGAAGGTTGCCAGACAAAATGTTGGTGCATAGGCAAAGCCAGAGAATTGGGAGGAAGCATGCTCATTTGTGGGGAGAAGAGCAATAGAGCATGTCACTTTCTGGTCAGTTTTATCCCATTCTCTGCTGAAATGAAGACCTTTGACCCATCCTGTGTCCACTCTGATCCACTCCCTGTTTTTCAAAAGAGGTCTTGAGGCACATGGAGATGTGATAAGGCTTGCACTCACACAGCGCATGCCATGGGATTGGTGGCCAGCTCCCACTCCATTCCTATGCTAGCCTAGAGCAGTCAGTTTCTGATATTCCCAAAGAAAGATTTGCTACCTGTTAGTAAGATTGTGTGGCTTGACAGTGATGGGAGGAGGCACAGTGATGGTTGCCCAGTTGGCCTACCATCCCTGGCTGCTTGAGAAGACTTCCTATGGAAAAGCAAATGGTTCCTAGATGGGCATTTAGCTCCCAGAACCGGCCAGTGTATTGCTTATTCAAGGAACACTTCCAGAGAGTCTGGTTCCAAACATCCGTGTCAAAACCGATCACACCAAAACCACTGCTGACTGTATCCACTGTAGGTCAGGGTAAGCATTCCACTCAGTGCCAGAAGCTTCTCATCCCTTTCTGACATCCCAAGTGAAGGAATCTTGCAACGCTGGTTGCCAACATAGCCACTGGAGGTTTCCTTTGTCCCACACAAGATGTGATTCTGATACCCAAGACAGCCAGCTTGCAAAAGAGTTTGCTGGTCACTTCATTCCTGGGTTTATCCCATTCCCGTTTGATACAGAGAAGAGTGGCACTCCTTGTATCCAACTGCTTCAGTTTGCCCTTTTGCAAAGTAGGTCTTACCTATGAAACATTCCTGGCCAGCGTCCAAGAGAGATCTCCTCACCTTTTCACTGGACAGTCTCGTTGAGTTCATCTTACTCAGGTATAGGTTGAGCAACGGCACCCCTTGAGACTTGCCTAACTATGAGACATTGCCTAACTATGTTGACAATGGGAGGACTGAGGTATTGGAAGGTGCCCAGAACAGAATTTCTGTCCATAGGCCAAGTCCAGTGGAGCTGGGAGGAAGCTGGCCTCCCTTGTGAGGCCAGGAGAGCCTTAGCTCCTCATTTCATTCTCAGCTTGATGCTTTCCTCATCTGCAGTGAAGAACTTGGGCCATTGATGTCTCCATCCCATCCCCTTGCACTTTTGCTAGCTAGACGTTCATGTGGGGATTAAAGGGCAGCATGTTAGAGCAATGTCCTCTCATGTCAAGTGGGAAGTCGAGCCACGTTCTCCCAACTCGGACAAAAGTTGGGCAACCTGGGCCCACCCACAGGGCTTGCCTTTCAGCCTTACATTGGCCACAAAAGACATAGGGCATTTGAAGGAGCCCAGCACAGAATATTTGCAGTAGGAAGGAACAGAGGAGTGCGATGGAGCCAGCCTCAATCCTGCACCCAGGGGAATGGAGGCCAGGTACCACATTCTAAGGGATATCCCATATCTCTCATAAAGGAAAGAACACTGGCCATCTGCTTGCGGAGTTTCTAACGAGGCCTTGGGTCCCACTCTGGAGAAATGGGGTTGTCACTTACATAAAAAGCACTCAGGGATTAATGGAGAGTTCCCCCTCACTGCCTGTGCTAGCCAAGACCAATCAGTTTCTGATATCCCAAAGGGAAAACTGCTCTCTTTATACTGAAAATATGGTGCTTGACAGGCTGCAGGTGGCATGGTGACGTTTACCTTGATTGTGTTCCTCACCAGGCTCATTAAGCTGCCTTAATTCTGAAAAGCAGAAGGTTCTCAGATGGGCAGTTTGCTCCAAGACATGGGTCAGTGCAGAAAGAGATCAGTCAAGGACTCCTGCACCAGAGCCTGGTTCCAAACACTTGAAAGTCACCAGGGAGACTGACCATGAATCACGCAACGAATTGCATCCATAATTGCTGGGAAGGGCAGGAGAAAAGGCAATGGCCAGAACAATTCCTGGATTACAAAACTCTGGATGACCACTTCTTGTCGGAGGAGCATGAAGTGTAGTCAGTGGATGTTTCCTGTGGCCCACACCATGGGTGTTACTCTTCAGATTATGCTGGTCACTTTATTCATTGCTTAATCTTAATCTCCTCTGCAAGAATGAATTTTGGGCCTCTGTGTATCCAAGCCCATTGTTGGTCATTTTTTCAAACTAGGATTACTCTGGTAGGCATTGGGGCCATTGTTAAGGCCAATTCACTCTCCTTTTATCTGAGGCCTTGGGTCAAGCTCTGTGGACTCTGGAATACATTGGGTTATGGGGCCTCTTACCACTTGTGGCTGAGAAATGTGCATACATGAGGAAGCCGAGGGCAATTGAAGGTACCCAGCATGGAAGGTTTACATGTAGGCAGTTCCAGAGGAGTTGGGAGAAAACCATTCCTGCTTATGTTCTGGAACAAGAAAACACTGAGGTATAGAGTACACTTTCAGTTGTATCCCATTCTCATTAGAATTTCAGATGGAGGATTCCTCTGGAATGGGCTTCCAGGTAAAACTAGTGGTGTTTTTACCTTTCTCCAGTGCTGTAGTGCTTCTTATTCTGGAAAAGTTTCAAATAGACTGTGCCAGCCACTTTCTTCTCAGCTTGATCCCACTCTCATAGGAAAGGACGAACTTTGACCTTCCCTGTGTCCATTCCCATTCCCTTGCTGGTTTTCATTCTTCCCTTCCTTCCTTCCTTCCTTCTTCCTTCCTTCCTGCCTTCCTCCCTTCCTTCCTACCTACCTTTCTTTCTTTCTTTCATTTCCTTTTTAAAAATATTTCTTTGGTTTTAAATGAGAGAGACAGAGAGAGAGAGCGAGCATGAGGGGGATAGGGGCAGAAAGAGGGAGACTGAGGATCCAAAGCAGGCTGCAGACTGTAAACACAAAGTCTGATGTGAGGCTTGACTTCACGACCATGAGATAATGACCTGAGCAGAAATCAACAGTGGGCCGCTTAACCGGTTGGGCTCCCCAGGCGCCCGTTCCCACGCTGTTTGTGTAATTATAATCACTGTTCCCACGAGGTACAGTGGGCCTGTCAATGAGTCACTGAAAAACCTGGGATTGGTGGAAAGCTCCCACTCTGCTCCCATGCTAGTGGAAAGCACCAGTTTCTGATACACAAAGGAGCCATTGATCTCCTGTCACTGATTACTTGGTGCTTGAAAGCCTGGAGTTGATATGGTAATAGACAGCAGACCTACAAGCATTGGCTGCTACAGATGCCTTCATTCTGAAGACCAGACAGTTCTCCCATTTGCAGTATTCTTCAGCACCTGCAGAATGTGTAGAAACAGCTCATTCAAGGACCAGTGCACCTCAAGCCAGTCACAAGCCAGAACCTGCTAACTATGCATCATGTCTGCCCCCAAGGACAGGGCAAAAGAAATGCAGTGCGTGTCATGATCCTTCTCCTTCTCAAGGAACAATACAGGAGACTTCCCATTGTCCTAGCCCACACATTGTTCTTACTCCTGAGACAACCATCTTGAAGGGAGATTTTGCTAGTCCCTTCAGAGTTGGCTAAATCCTCTTCCCTTCTGCTAATAAAGAACTCTGGCCTTCTGTGTATTCTCCTCCATCCCATCACTCTTTTTCAAGCTAAGTTCTCCCTCTTGTCAATTCCGGCACAGTGCTTCGGAGCCATTTTCTCAACTTTTACATAGGAAGTCTGGCCATGTTCTTCTCACTCTGGGATTTGCTGGGCCACACGATCCCTCCAATGTCACCTTTCAGTACTATGTTGACAGAGATCAGCCCAGGGCATTTCAAGGTGCCCAGCAGGAATGCTCTTGTGTAGTAAGGGTCAGAGACATCAGGAGGGAGCTGTCCTCACTTCTGGCATGAGAGGAACATGGAGCTAGACATTTCCTTCTCAGCTCGATCCCAATCTCCACTGAAATGAAAACATTTTGCCCCTGTGTGTTGCCATTCCAATTCCCTGACTGTATGATCCCTAGGTCTTGGGTCCCAGGCAAGGCTAATGAGGCTGTCCCCCACATAATGAGTGACCAGACATTACTAATGAGCTCTGATTCTGCTCTGTGCTAACCAAGAGCAATCAGTTTCTGATATCCCAAAGGAAACATCACCTTCCTGGGAATCGTTGGTGTTTGGCTGGCTGATAAATGAAATGATGGTAAGCCAACTTGTCTCCCTCCCTGGCCATTAAAGATGCTTTCACCTTGAAGAGCAGTTGGCTCACCCATGTGCAGTATTCTCCAGGACCTGCTCAGCACAGAAAGAGACCATTGTAGGACTACTGCACCGCAGACCCGTTCTAAACACTTGAGCACAAACCCACTACCTTTGAATTGCTGCTGCCTCTATCTACTGATAGGATGGGAAGACAAAAGCGTCAACTCCAGAAGCTTTCCTCTTCTTTCCCAAGTAAGAATACAGGCATCATGCCATGAGGGCTCCCACTGTAAACGATGGAGGTTACCCTTTGCCCTGGCCCATAGGTGTTTCTTATTCCTGAAGTAGTCAGCTTGCCAGGATATCATACTAGTCATTTCATCCTCAGACTTATCCCATTGTCATCTCTCATAGGAACACAGTTCCTTGGTGTATCTATGTCCATCCTTTTACTCTTTTTAATGCTTATTTTTTATTTGAGGAATAGAAAGAGAGAGAGAGAGAGACCAAGTGAACAGGCAGTGGAGGGGCAGAGAGAGAGGGACAGATGATCTAAAGCAAGCTCTGCACTGACATCAGAGAACCTTGAGTGGGGCTCGAGCTTCCAAACAACGAGGAGATCATGACCTCGACCATAATCAGATGCTTAATCGACTGAACCATCCTAGAGCCTGGTCCTTTCTCTCTTTTCATTTTTTAAATGTTTACAGTTTTTAACATTTATTTTAATTTTGAGAGAGAACGAGAAAATGAGTGTGAGCGGGAGATGGGCCGAGAGAGTGGGAGACTCAGAATCCGAAGCAGGCTCCAGGCTCACAGCTGTCGGCACAAAGCCCAACATGGGACTCGAACTCATGAACTCTGAGATCAGGACACAAGACACTTCAACCAAGTGTCCACAACCACAACCAAGAGCCACAACCAAGAGTCAGACACTTCAGCGACTGAGCCACCCAGGCGCTCCCTCTTACTCTTTTTCAAACTAGAATCTGCCACGGGCCAATCAGAACCCATGTTTCAGAGCAATTCCCTCTGATGTTAATTGGGGATTGTAGATGAATTCTCATGACAACAGAATAGGTTGGGCCATAGGAAGCCTGCCACTTGCTTTCCAGATCTATATTGACAACCTTCGATGTAGGTCAGTGGAAAGTAGTCAGCACAGAATCTATGTGTGTTGCTAGGGCCAAAAGTTATAGGAGACAGCTGGCCTCACTTCTGGGCAAGGGCAAAGAAAGCGAAACATGTCACTCTCAGCCTTCTTCCATTCTCATCTCAAATGAAATGTTGACTGTCCATAGAGCCATTCCCATCCCATTGCCATTTGCTAACTTGGACTTGGTTTGCAGGCTGGGTGGGACAGTGAGGCTGTCAATGACACAGTGAGCTCTCAGGGATTGGTGGTGAGTTCTCACTCTGCTTCTGTGCTTACCAGGAGTCATTAATTTCTGACAACCCACAGGAAAGCTTGCCCTGCTGTCAGAGAGCACATAGTGCTTGGCCTCAGAGTATGAAGAGCACATAATCCACGTATACGAGGTATGTTCCAGGACCTTGGCAATGCAGAAAGATGTCATTCAAAACCTAATGCACCACAGCAATGGTTCCAAACACTTGAGCAGCAGCCTGGAGAATGGATCCACTACCCCTGAAATCCCTGGTGCCCCTATTCCCTTATGGGAAGGGCTGGAAAAAGAGCAAGGCCAGAAGCTTTCCCTCTCTTTAGGAAGGAAAGACAGACCTCTTGCAGACTGTGCTTTCAGGAGGTTTCCTTTTAGAGGTTTCATTTGCTCAGGCCACAGGGGTTTCTTCCTCCTTAGACAGGACCTTACCAGGAAATTGTCATTCTAGACACTTCATTCTAATCTTTGTTCCATACTCATCTATAATGAAGCACTTTGTCCTTCCCCATTTCCAGGTCATTGAATATGTGTTTCTTTTTGCAAACTAGTTTTCCCCTGGGTGCCATTCAGAGCCAGTGTCTCAGGGAAATATCCTTTCCTTTAAGTTGCAGAATCTGGTCATTTTCTTATGTCTCTGGCATAGGTTGGGATAAGGGACCCCTCATTATTTGTCTGTGAGAACTATGTTGACAATAGGAGCACAGGCCCAGTTTAGGTGCCCAGAAAAGTGTCCACGTGTAGGCAATGCCAGGCTTTCGTGGGGGGGGTGGAGAGGCGGGGAGATGACCTCAATTCTGTTTGAAGGAGAAACTAGGTTAGGCATTTCATTCCCAGCTTTATCCTAATATCCTCTGTATGGTAGAACCTTGGCCTTACCCTACCCCTTGTCAATCATTTTCTGTTTTCATAAGTAGGTCATGGGTCACAACCAGGTAGAACTGGTCAGTCAGCCACACAGCCAACATCCAGGATTTGTGATGAACGAACACTCTGGTCCTGTCCTATGTGAGAGGAATCAGTTAGTTCATCGCAAAGAAGAATGACCCATGTGTCCAGGAGCGCCGGTTGCTTGACTGGCCCTGGTAATCTCTGTGGTGGGGAGCCAGCTTGCCTCCCTTCCCTGGTTGATTGAAATGTCTTCTTCTTCTATGGCAGACGGATCAGGCGTGCAGAGTATTCGGCAGGAAAATTCAGCTCAAAAAAAAAATCGCCTACAAGAAATATTGCACAATGACATGTTTACAATGCCTAAAGCACTAAAGGGACCACTAACCTGCTACCTCTGAATCACTGCACACTCTATCCTCTGAGCGTTAGGGCATACAAAGGATCCAAAGTCGGGTGCCTTCCTTCTCTTTCTGTCAGAAAAGTGCAGGCCTCATGCTAACTGAGCACCCAGGTTTAGGCAATGGAAGTTTTCTTTTGTCCCTGCCCACAGGTGTTTCTTATTATAGACAACCATTAGCTTCTCAGGAGATTGTGCTCGGCAGGTCTTTCTCAACTTCATCCTGCTTTTCTGTGTAATGAAACACTTTGGCCCTCTATTTATTCCCATCCAGTTGGTCCATGTTTTTTTTCAAGCCACGTTCTCACTGGAGTCCATTCAGAGTCACTGTCTCAGAGCAACAGCCTCCACTTTTTTAAAAAAAAATTTTTCACGATTTTATTCATTTTTTGAGAGGGACAGAGCACAAGCAGGGGAGTTGCAGAGAGGGAGGAAGCTACAGAATCTGAAGCAGGCTCCTGGCTCTGAGCTGTCAGCACAGAGTCGGGGGGGGTGTCTCAAACCCACAAACGTCAAGATCATGACCCGAACTCAAGAACCTCGAGATCATGACCTGAGCCAAAGTCTGGTGCTTCACCATATGATCCATCAGATGCCCCAATATCCTACACTTAAAATGTGAGCTGTGCTGAGTCCTTGGGACTCTGTCATAGATTGGCAACAGGACCCCTTATGACTGCCCACTTGAACTCTGTTCACAATGTGAGGCCTAAGTCATATGAAGTTGCCAAGCAGGTCAGAACCATATATTATGGATATCGTCAGGTGGTCCCAGAGGGTTGGGTAGGGACTGGCCTTACACATGCAGCAAGGAGAAATGAGGTCGATATGTGTGCCCAGCATTATCCCATTGCATTCTGTAATGTAGAGCCTTTGTGTCCCTTGTAGCCAGCCATTCTTGCCAATTTGTATTTTTAAGTCTTTGGTACATTTAGGGATGACTGGGCTTTCACTCTCTTCACACCAGCAGAGCCTAAAGATTGGTGCAGAACTCCCACTCTAGACCTGTGCTATGTGAGAGTAAACAATTTGCTTGGGTCTAGGCCACCTCTGGTAAGTGCAGTGAAGGGTAGACAGGCCTTCATTCTGTGTCAAACATGATTCCCATTGGCATACTATGCTTCAGGACCTGGTCACCAAAGAAACGGCTCTTTCAAGAACTACTCCATCAGGTCCAGGTTCCACACACTTGATTACCAGCTGAGAGCAGGAACCCCTTGCCTCTGAATCAAAGGCTGCATCTATTTCCTGATGGGAAGGACAGGAAAAGCCACCAGATCCAGTGTTCCCTCTGTTTCTGAAGGAAGGACACAGACCGCCTGCAGAATTTCACTCTCAGGTGTTGCCAGTGGAGATTTCCTTTCCAGCCAGCCTGCCAGGAGATAGGAGTAGGCACTTAATTCTACCTTTAGCCCATTCTGTTCTTTAAGAAAGAACTCTAGTCCTCCACGTGCCTATTTACAATGTTTGCTCTATTTTCAAATTGGTGCTACCTGGGAGCCATTGCGAGCAAGAGCTCAGAGGAATGTCCTCTGTTTAAATTAGAAGATTCCTGGATCCATGCGGTTGTGTCACGTACACAGTTCAGTTGCCAGCATTGCTGTGGCATGCCCAGTCAGTTCCTGAGCCAATGGACAGCTCTCAGTGTCAGGTATCCCAGAGGGAAGCCGGCCCTTCTATTGCTGGGGGCTTGGGGCTTAGTCAGCTGGAGTAATTCATGATGGGTATCCAGATGGTCTCCCTCCCCTGGCTTACAGAGGTGCCTTCACCCTGGAGAGTAGATGGTTCATGCATGCGCACCATGCTCCGGTTCGTGGTCAGGGCACAAAAGAACTTTGAAAGGAATACCGCACCAGGCACGGCTCTAACCACTTGAGTGAGCATCACTGACAGCTGAATCCCTGCCACCACTCTCTACTAGTGGGAAGGGGCAAGAAACACACCCAAAGGCAGGGCTTTCCCTCTCATTCTGAAGCAAGAATGCAGGTCCCTTGCTGACAGGGCTCCCAGGTGTAGCCTGTAGGGGTCTCCCTTCACCAAAACTCACAGGTCTTGCTTCTTCCTGACACAGCCAGCTTGCTAGAACATGCCAATAGTCACTTCACTCTCCACATCATCCCATTCTCATCCCTAATGAAGACCTCTGTGCCTCGGTGGATCCATTTTCACCCTCTGGCTCCATTTCCAAACTAGGTCCTCTCTGGAGTGCATGGCATGAAGTCTCTCAGTGGAATATCTTTGGCATTCTGCTGGGGTTCCTACTACAGTTCTTGTGACTATGCGATAAGTGTGACCACAGGGCCCCTGACAGTTTGGTGTCAAAATCATGCAGGCATTCAGAGGCCTAGAGCACTGGAAGGGGCCAGAAGAGAATATTTGCACTTGGACTCGCCCAGAGGCCTGGGAAGGGAGCTGGCCTCCTTTCCTAGCTGAGGGGACGTGAAGTTGCATAGCCCCTTCCTAGATCGATCCCTTTGCCATTGGAGGTAGTCACCTTTGGCGCTCCTTATGGCCATTCCCTTCCCTTAGCTCTAGGTCTAACTATGTCCCCGTTGAGACTTAGGAGCCATGGAGCTGTCATTCACTCAGTTGGTGCCCATGGGATCGATTTTCACAAAAGCCTGTGCATATGGCAGGTGGGCACCAAGCAAGGCAGCCTAGCCACAGCTAACAGCAGCACTTGCACTTACTTGGACTTAGGTTTACCTTCCAGCTGGGGCACAGAGGGTCCAGTGGGATCCCAAGCATCAGTGCTGTGTTCAGGGCATGGCCACGAGGAAGTTTCTGGGTGAGGTGCCCAGGCAAGAAGAGCCCTGTGCATTAGGCAGTGCCATAGTTGCCTCGGCAGCCCAGCAGAGCCCCCTGTGGTCATGGTGTGGCAACCATGGAACAGGCCTGTTCAGCGCTGTCCTTCTTCATCATACTCAGCAGGAGCAACAGCGGCAGTTCCGGCTGACAGGACTATATCGACCACAGGCCCAAGGACAGTGGCAGAAGGCAGAGACTGGCAAATAGGGAGAAACCCATGAGGGCAGCACCTGGTCTTTGCCTCTTTACCAGTTCACTTCTCCCCTCTCAAGTTTGGAGGATTAATGTGCTCTCACACGTGTGCCCTCACATGAAAAGGATATGCATGATGTGAGGTGTTGGGCAAAGCCAGGAAGAACCTATAATGAGGACGAACTGAGTCAAGATGTGGGCCAGTGTGCAATATACCTGCAAGAAGTGCAGAGGGAGGTAGAAGACCAGGGTTGCCTTGCCTGTTCACATATCATTCAGGTTGCAATGGCTTAAAATAAATAGATCTTGACCTAAGCATCATTCACATATTGTAGCCACGTCCCATTTTAGAGTTTTTCTTGTCTATTGCAGACACTTGAAAGACTGAGAGGATCTGAAGACCTGTCCCTGTGGCAAGACAAAACCAAACACTAAAATTCTGGTCTCCGTGGCCAGAAATCCAAGTCCTGAGAGACTCATGCAAAGAGGAACCATCATCCAGGGAAGACTCTCCTGCTGAACAGCCAGGGGCTCCTTGGCCAAACATAGGCCACAGTCACAGGGAATGGACCCGAATCCCCAGTTGAGGGTCCAGAGTATGACTCTAAGACACTCACCTGGAAAGGAGCCCAGGGAGGGCTCAGAGTGAAAATAGAGCAAAGGGGTGACAATGGATAGAGGGAGGGCCAGAGTTCTGCACCAGGGATAAGAAAGAGATCATGTCGGGAGAGCCGTGACTAGCACCGTCTTCCCCAACTCGCTGACTGATGACTCAGGAATGAGAAATCCCTGTGGGGTTTGGCAAACGGTTCCACCTGAAAGCCCCGTGCGCAAGAAGCCAGCCCAGATTTTTCCTTCAGCATCAGAGGGAAAGACGTGGCTCTGAGCGTGTGTCCTGCCCTTACCATCAGTCCAGAGGGGAAGCACGGATACAGCTGTAGCAGGGTTATGCTCCTGGCTGACGGGCAAAGATTTGGAAGTGGGGCTTGGTGCAGTATTCCATCCAAGGTTCTTTCTGTGCTGACCAGATCCTGGAACATCCTGCCCACATGATAACCTGCTGTTCTGCCAAATGAAGGGGCCTCCGTCAGTGAGGGGAGGGCAGCCAACTGGCTACCCATGCTCGTGCCTACCTGAGCCAGCTAAGCAACACCCAACACCATGTGCTCCAGGACGCAAGGGCCAGGTGTCCTCGGGAATATTAGACCCAGACAGCCTTCAATTTCCTCAGGAACTGGCTAGGATGCTGGCACTATTATTACAGACATGGCTGTGTGACAGCCCCATGCTCCTGGAACGTGAACGGAGACCTAGCTAGAAAAGCAGCAATGGCATGGGGATGAGTATGAGCAGTGCCGAAGTTCTGCACCTCCAAAGGGAATGGCACCCATCTAGGAAAGAGATAACTTTCCTCATATTTTCGATCCAATCAGGAAGTCGGCACCTTTCCTCCAACCTCTGGCTTGCCTATACACAAGACTTCTCCCCTGGGCACGTGCGGATCCACAGGCCTGGAGATGCCCACAAATTCTGAGACCCAATTCCCACGTCCCCTGTGGCTAAACCTCTTGCACCCTCGCCAGGATTGTCCCTGACTCCTCACTTGCTAAGAAAGGATATGACTCTGAGACACCGACCCTGACAAGATTCCAGGGAGAACCTTGTTGCCAATGAAGAGCAATTATATACTATTGCTATAGTACCCTGCTAAGCAACAAGAGCTACAGGACAGAGGGTCAGCTGCCCTCTGGGACATCAGACTCTGAGAGCCCCTATTGACTCCGAAAATGACTGGGAACTCGCCTCCAATCCTTGGAGTTTGGTTGTGGACAGGGCAGCCCCATGGTCTTGGTGGGTGACTGTGAACAAGTGAGAAAAGCAGCCACGGGATAGGAAGTTGAGTCCAAGTTCTGCATTCCAATGGGCAGGGGTCAAATCAAAGAAGAAGATATCTCTGTCATCCTTTCATCTCCCACACAGGAGGTGGGATCCTCCCCTAGCCACTGGCTTCAACTAGCCTCAAGCATTCTCCCTGGGTATCTTTACCCAGGTTGGCCACAAATTCTAAAACTATCTTGAGGAAGACCCAAAGGAAAACCTATATCACCATCCAAAGGACACCCTCAAACTCCCAAGCTGAAAGAAGAGGATAGTATTCTAAGACACTGGCTCTGGATAAACGGCAAGCAGAAACTCTTTGGACTAAAAATGGCTTACTGGTGGAAATGGAGACACAGGCTCTCAGAGTTCTTTATCACACCTGAGATTTGACAATGTTGGGAATGAAGTACCCAGCACAGTCTCTTATCAAGTTGCTTGTATCTGGAAATAGAAATGCCCATGGGCTTAGGAAAAGGGAGCCCTCTGAAAGGGCACGCTTGAAGGCCCTATCAGCAAGAACACTCCATTCATTCTTTTGGAGCCCGAGGTTTCAGGCACTCTGTCTGTCCCTCCAACCTTTTGTAGCACTTGATGGAGGCAGCAGTATTTGAGGTGTCTCTCACTATTGGGGTCTACTGACTCTTGCTCAGGAGTCTGGAACAAGGACTTTGTTCCCTGTTCCTGGAAAAGGCTCTTCCTGTACTGCCCCACAGCCTGGTCCATGCTGCCCATGTGCCAACTTTGTGCTTCCCGTAATGAAAGCAACTCAATCATCCAGCTCAACGAGGAAAGACGGCTCCCCTTCACCTCCCATTCCACAGAAAGCCAAGCGACAGCCAGTCAGGGACTAAAGACCATCTTTCCTTTGTTAGATCACAGCCTGAGAGCTCTTCCTGAGCCCAGGAGCAGAGTGGGAGTTTGATGCCTACCCAGTGGTGCCTGCTGAGTGAGTGATGGCCCCTTGGCTTTTAAAGGGGAAAAATTCAGAAAGAAAGCTAGAAGAAGGAAATAAGCCAAGTGTGCAGGGAGAGGGGAGGGAGGAAACATTCAACATTTCCAGTGGCAATTGGGACCCAATGGAAGGAAGATGTCTTCCTACATTGCCCATTGTCCCTGCCCAAATCTCTGGCTCAGCCTTCTCACAAACATCCTTTTTTGGGCAACCACAAATTCCTGAGCCTACATAGAGCCACATACTTTGGAAACCCAATGAGTTAATGCAGGAAGGGGCTCTGTGGTTAAATCTCTCCCGCAGTCACAAGGACAGGGTCAGATCCCATGATGGAAGGCAGAGGATATAACTGTAAGACATCGACTCTGCATGGATTTTGGGAAGAACCCTGTTTCTAAAAAGGAGCAAAGATGTGTGATGGTAATGAGGAGGACCTGAGCTCTTGAGAGATAGGAAGGGGATTTCTCTGGAGAAAGAAGTGCCCAGCATCTGCTCTTGGCAACCTGGCTTTGGGAAAAGGAAGAAACACTTGAGGGCTTATGCAAAAGAGGCCTCTCGAGTCTGCACCTGAGAGCCCTGTGAGCAACAGTCCTGCCTTCTTCCTTCCAAAGGATCTCGAGAGCCCTGGGACTTTGCTTTTCTTGTTTTCCCAGCACTGGATGGAGTGAGCAGTTACAGTGCTGTAGCCATGAGTTGCCCCAGCTGTCTTTCCCAAGTATGGAAAGGGGCACTTGGGCCATCTTCCTGTAAAGGGCTCTTTCTGGGTTGACCAGCTTCTGGAGCCTGCTGCAGGTGTGAACAGTTTGCTTTTCAGAAGGAAGGCCTCTGCAACAGGCAGGGCAATGAGGCAAGCTGGTTCCCATCCTCCCACCCCTTGCTACAAATAGCCAATCACCAAGCTCAGGGATTGGAGGGTTCCTCTCCTTTTGGATATCCCATGCTCACGGCTGTCACTGAGCGAGTGAGTGGGTGGGTGCCCAAAGCCCATCCTTTGGTGCCCTCTGTGTGAGTGCCAGCTCCATGGCTCATAAGGGCGAACAGAGACTGAGTCAGAAACACAGTAATTGAAAGGGACTGGCTGACGCCAGGACCAAAGGGAGATCGATTATGTTCATCCAATGGGAATGTGATCATTGTGAAAAATGTATGCTCAACTTCTTTTCTCCTAAGCCCAGCAAGGAGGCCAGCTCCCCGCTAATACGGCTGACACAGCCTCCACCCAAACAGTTCTCAGCCGGACCCCTTCAAATGGTCTAGGGCTCTGCATGTCCATGGAGTTGTGAAACCAAAATGCCAGGGCCACTTTGGCTCCACCTGTGCCACAGACACAAGGGTTGGTCCACACTGGACATTTGCAAGCCGGAACTATTTTTCTGACAGACAGAATTGTATGGGCCCCAAGACGAACCCTGAAGGATTATAAAGCATCTCACAAAACTTGATATTCCCAGGGTCAGAGATCTTCATTCGGGATGAGAATTGCATGATGTTTAGGAAACACTGACCAGCACACTAAAGGAGCAAGCAGGCTTGGTCAGGAGTCAGAAACATCTTTTGTGGGCTTTGGCTTACAGAACTACTCCAGAGGATGCCCCTTGAAGCCCTGTGAGCATGAGACCCTCCTTCTCCCTTAACAGAGAGAGGGGAATCATTGGTTTTTGGTGTGTTTTTCCCATCGATCAGTAGATAGGGGGAGCAGTGACTCTGAGGTATGAAGAATGTGCTTCCATGCGATGATTAAGAGGCAGAAATGAGGCCTTAGTGCACTGTTTTTTCAAAAGATGTTTTGTGCTCTGATCAGGTCATGCAGCAAACTGCACATGCACAGACTGAGAATTCTTCTGAATGAGGGTCTCCCCGTCAATAAGGGGTGGGAGTCAAGGTGGTTACCCATTCCCTGGTTACGGTGTCTGCTAAGCAGTGAGGGCTCAGGGACAGGTGTGCTAGCTATCCTCTCAGACCTCAGAATCCGTGAGCCCTGCATGAGCTCGGGAACTGCCTGGAAACTCACCTCCAATCCATGGACATTGTTTGTGTATGGGACAGCCCCATGGCCTTGGTGTGACCATGTAAGAAAAGTAGCAAATGGTTACTAAGGACTCCCAGGGCTGTCAAAGTTCTGCGTTCAAATGGACATGGGTCACATCGAGGAAGGAGATGTTTATCTTCCCTACCATCTTCATACAGACGCGGTGTCTGAGCCTACCCACAAGTCTTCTGCTTCGGCGCCTTCACACACCGTAAGTTTGGCGATGGTCACATCGTTCTGGAACCAGAATGAGAGTGGCCCATTGCAATACTTATCTCGCCATCACAGGGAAGCCACCAGTCTCACAAGCTGAAAGAAGAGAATATTCCTCTAAGACAATGACTCTGCAAACATTACATTCAGAACCTTATTCAAAAAATTACTGGATAATGGTTGGACATGGAGACACGGAGGGCCAGAGTTCTTCATCACACACAGGATGTGGGAAATGTTGAGAAGGAAGTACTCAGCACAAGCTACTATCAACTGGTTGTATCTGGAATAAGAAATGCCTGCGGGGTTAGGCAAAGGAACCCTGTGAACCACTACAGTGGGATCTCTGTCAGCAAGAAGTCTGCATTCTGTCCTCAGGAGCCAGAGATTTCTGGCTACGTCTCTCCCTCCCACTTTTTCTAAGAGTTGATGGAGATACCGGGGTCGAACTGTAGCTACTGGGTTCTCCTGGCTGTTGCTCAAGACTCTGGAACAAGGACTTTTTCCCCTCTCCCCTTTCCCTGTGTTGATCCCATACTGATCCATAGCGCCCATGTGCAAACCGTCTGCTTCTCAGAATGAAGCCAACTCAATCATCCATGTCCGTGAGGGAGGCTACCTAGCCTTCCCCTTCCAGATCCCAGCAGGCCAATCGCCACACACTCGGGAGTAAAGGCCTTCTTTCCTTTGTTAGATCAGAGCCCGATACCTCTCTGCAAGCACAGGAGCAGAGTGGGAGTTTGCGGCCTACCATGGGGTGACAGCTGCATGAGTGATGGACCCATGGCTCCCAAGGGAGAAAACACACTGTCAGAAATACAGCAAGGTGAAGGAAATGGGCTCAAGCAGGGCCAAAGTTCAATAGATTCAAGCAGGCTTTGGGATCTACATGGAAAGTAGTTGCCTTCCTTTATGTGCCCTTGGCCCACAAGGAGTCCAGGTCTCTGCCCAGATCTACACACAAACATCCTCTGCTGAGCGCCTTCAAATCCCCTGGGCCCTGAATGGCCACAGGCTTCTGAAACCCAATGAAGTAATGAAGAAAGAGCCCTGTGGCTAGAATCTCTCACCCAGGCAAAGGGACTGGAAGAGCCTCCCAGTGGGAAGGGAAAGGATATGACTCTGGGGTACTGACTCTGAACGGTTTGTGGGAAGAAGCTTGTGTCTACAAAAGAGCAAAGCTGTGTAAGGTGGTTGAAGAGAGTCTGAGGTCTTCTGAGATTGGAAGAGGAAATCTATGCAGAAAACAGGGCCCAGCAGCAGCTCCTGGCAACCTGGCTAGGAGAAGAAGAAACACCAGAAGCCTTAGGGAAAAGTGCCCTCTACCGTCTGCAAGTGGGAGTCCTGAAAGCACCAAACCTGTCTCCTTCACAAGGATGCAGAGAGCCCTGGACATTGTCTGCTTTTCTTGCTTTTCCCATGTTTGAATGCAGTGAGCAGGGACAGTAGTGTAGCCTTCAGGTGCCACCCAGGCCTTCCTTCAACGTGTAGAAAGGGGCACTGGGGCCCTCATTGTGTAAAGGGCTCTTTCTGGGCTCCCGAGCTTCTGGATCTTCCTGCTCCGGTGTGAACTGTCTGCTTTTCAGAAGGAAGGCGCCTCCATCAGGCAGAGTACTGAGTCAAGCTGGCTCCCCTTTCCCCCACCTCTTGCTACAAACAGCCAATCACCAAGCTCAGGGGTAGTAGGGCTTTTGTCCTTTGGGGTAGCTGATGCTCAGGGCTGTCAGTGAGCACGGGACCCAGTGGGTAGCCGACGCCCGCTGAGTGAGTGCCAGCTCCATGCTTTGTCAGGGTCAACAACGACTGTTTCAGATAGACATTAAAGGAAAGTGAATGGCTGCAGCCAAGACCTAAGTGTGCAATATTTCCATCCAATGGGAATGTGACCCATGTGGATGAGACATGGTACACTTCATTTCCCCTAGGCCCAGCATGAAGACCAGCTGGGGCCTAACACCTCTGGCCCATCCTCCACACAAACAGATCTCAGCTGGACCCCTTTCCATGCCCTAAGTCTCTGGATGTCCATGTAGTCCTGAAACTAATATGCCGGCCCCTTTACCTCAACCTGTCCCACAGTCACAAGGGTTGGTCCACATTGGATATTTTCAAGGTGGATCAATTACTGTGCAAGATTCAATTTGTATGGAGCCCAAGACAAACTTTGATGGATCAAAACAATGTCATGAGACTTGAGAAGCCTAGGGCAAGAGTTCTTCATGAAGGATGAGACTTGGATACTGTTTAGAATAAACTGACTAGTGCAATATATTTGCAAGCTGACTTGCTCAGAAATCAGAAGACCTTTTGTGGGATATGGCCACAGCAGTTGTCCAAAGGGAGCCCATGGAGCCCTGTGAGCAAGAGACCCACATTCTCCCTTAAGAAGTAGAGGGAAGCAGTAGCTTTTTGTGTGCTTCTGGCCATCATATCAGAAGATAGGGGCGCTAATGACACTAAACAATGGGCGTCCATGGGAGAATCAAGTGGTGGGAACAAGGCCTGGTGCGGGAAAGATTCAAAAGCACACATACTTTTTGGGCGCTGGTCAGGCCATGGAGCATGCTGCACATGCACAGTCTGTCACTTCTTCTGTATGAGGACATGTCCATCAACTGAGATCAGGGGTCCGAGTGGCTACCCATTCCCATGATACGGTAGCCTGCTTGGAACTGAGGGCTCAAGGACAGAATGTAGAGCTCTTTTCAGCGATCTCACTCTCTCAGAGCCCTGCCCCAGGGGCACCTGCTCCTCAAGCAATTCCAAACATATAGGAGCTTGATATGATCCACTATTCAAATTGGAGAAAAAGGCTCCCAGACTCTGGCACTGAATGTCTCACAGTGAACATATGGTTAGGATAAGTAAGTGTAAGGGAATTGAAAAGGTTACACTGAGGGCTGAGGTTCTGCTTCTCAAATGAGAACAGAATGAAGCTGTAGATAATGTTGGTAGCACAATTCCCTGGGCAAGCCTGGTGTCCAAGGAGTAAGAAAGGCCTGTGGCCTGAGGAGAAGTGGAACATCCACTAGCTATACCAGGGAGTTCTGTGGGCAAATTTCATGCACCCCAACTTCAATAAGGGCAGGAATGTGTCAAGCTGTCACCAGCTTTCAAGGCCTTCCTATCTGTGGACAGACATAGTTCTGACTCACAAGGTAGGATCCTGGCAAGTCTGAAGATTCGACTCTGATATTGAGTATTTTTGTGCCCTAACCTGCTCAGTGACTGGATTTCACATGCATGGACCCTGGATGTCTCAGGAGGTTGGAGCTCAGGCTTTCCTGAAAGGGGTGTACACAGAACAGGACCATGGTCCCCTGCCAAGAGAATCCTGCCAAACAAAGAGTGCTTACTGGCAGGAGGTGAACCTTTCCATTTCGATATAGGAAGTTAATTGCTATATGATGATACACGGTGTGAGTGCAGGCTCCCTAGGAAGGACTGGGCACTCTATGAGTGACAGCCCTGTAGCTTCTGTATTTGACCCTAGGCCCTTGCTTCAGAAAGGAGATTGGATCCTTCCCAACATCATTGGCCCCTGCGCACATGCAAACCTCTTCTGCTGAACAGTTTCCAGAGCCCTGTGCCTCTGCTTGCCAAGGTAGAGCTTGCAGAAGGATTCCATGGACTCCGGTGGCCCAGGCTCTCCTACATGACTGAGAACTCATCACATCACCATGATTCAAATCAGAAACTGTTCCCAGATTTTGTCTGTGAATGCCCCTAATGAAACCCTCATCAATGAAAGAGCAAGGGAGTCTGAAGGGTAGTCCCAAGGGCCAAATGACTTCATCTCACATGAAAATGGGATAAAGCTTCACATGAAGTCACTAGCACTTTTCCCGGGGCAAGGTTGGTGTCATCACCAACACGAGTGGGCCAGGTCTAAGGGGATCATCCTTTAGCTACACTTGGGAGCCCCAAAGGGCTGTCACTCTTTTTCATTCCTTTCCTTCCTTCAATAATAGAAAAATAGTGATTTCGGGGCTCTTGTCTGGCTCTTGGTTCACATCCAAGTCTGTGGAAATGGGCTCTGGTCTTTTACTTATTGAGCTTACTTTTTCTATCCTTATGCCTTCAAGGTATGGGCATTGTTTGGATGAACAGTTAGATTCTCAGAATGTAGGAAGGCCAGGTTTTCCAACGGGTTGGTAGAAAGCAGGAAGAAGCCATGTGGGCCAACACAATCCTGCCAAGCACTGCCTTCTCAGAAACAAGAAACTTTTCTTCCCCAACATCAAAATCAAATTGCTATGTGGTAGCACACCACCAGAGTGGGAGCTTGCCTAGGGTTTCTTGTCATGGTCTGAGGACAGACCAGTCGCTCTAGACTTGGACCCCTGATCTCAGTCTCTTCTTGCCCCTGAGGGGAGGTGGACTCTTCCCAGCACCACCTGCATTGACCTGCATTTGGGTGTTTCACACCTCACCTTATTGCTTGGCAGAAGGATACCTGACTTTGGATTGCATGAAACACACGGGAACACAACACTCTGTTTTTATGTGTTCGGCTACATAGATAATAAAATACCATATGTGACAAAAGTTGGGAGCCTTCCAGACGTTGAGCTTTCAGTAGTTCTTCTTGATTTCCAAGTATATAACTGATATCTGACACAATTATAGAAAACCTCAATTCACTTGAAAGACAGTCTGTGATTTGTGGCTTCTGAACCTTGTGAAATTCGACGAAGTATCACCTAGAAGCGAGGAGTTTAAAAATTTTGAAAGACTTTGGAGAAGGAAATGTCATAGAAAACATTGAAACTTCACGACAACACATTCTGCTCTCCTTTTTTCTTCATTTATTCCAAATATTTGAGTGTGAAACATAAGATTCTATGACATTCCTGCCGAACTGATAGCATAAAGACAAAATAAAAATAAGCATTCTTGAATTAAGTGAGCCAGTCACAAGAAACCAGTAGAATGTTTTTTTATTCTTTTTTTTCCCTTTTAATTGCTCATTGGAATATGTTCAACTATGATAGCTCCAGCTTTCCTCTTCATTTCCAGGATGCCTTTGGCCCTTCGGGGCCTTTTGTGATTCCATACAAATTTTAGGGGTGTTTGTTCTGCCTAGGGAAAGATGCTGGGAGTACTTGGATAGCAGTTGCCTTACGTGTGTAGATTGCTTTGGCTACTACATACACTTTAACCATGTTTGCACATCCAAAGCTTGAGCACAGAATATTCTGCCATTTCTCTGTGTCCTCTGCCATTACCTTCATGAGTTTTCAGGGTAGAGATCTAATACGTCTTTGGTGAGGTTGATTTCTAAGTATGTTACAAAGTATCTTTGGTGCAATTGTCAACGGGATAGATTCACTGATTTCATTGTCTGGGTAGGCAGGGGATGGGCTAGATGGGTGAGGAGGATTGAAGAGGGCACTTGTTATGATGAGCCTTGGGTGTTGTCTGTAAGGAAGGAATCAGTGAATTCGAATCCTGAAACCAATACTGAACCGTATGTTCACTCAGGATAATTAAATAAACATATGGGGAAAAATTAGGAGAATGATGAGCAGATGATTTGGTCTTGCTAGTTTCACACCTCCATTCTGACCCCGCTATTCTGACTCAGACATTTTACCTTGGGGAACTTAATTCACACACAAAAACAATTTTGTTTTGGTGCTGTGCTTAATAATCATGGAAATAAGAAATAGATGAACATAGGATGTCTGTGGGTAAAGTGCTTTTCAGGGAAATCTCATAAAAAATTTCAATTACCGGATCAATTTAAAAAAGAATAGCTCATGGGCGCCTGGGTGGCTCAGTCGGTTGAGCATCCGGCTTTGGCTCGGGTCATGATCTCGCCATTCATGGGTTCGAGGACCACATCAGTCTGCTGACATCTAGCTCAGAGACTGGAACCTGCCTTTGGATTCTTTGTCTCCCTATCTCTCTGACCCTCGGCTGCTGATGCTGTCACTCTCTCACTCAAAAATAAATGAAACATTAAAAAATGTATCAAAGAAAAATAAAAACGTATACCTCCACATCGCAGTTCTAGTTTATCTGTATTCAGTTTAAAATGAATGGAATTTTTTCGGGTCGAATTCATCTTTATGTCAAAGCCTTGGTGTTCTAGCCACACTATAATGTGTTAAGTATAGATGCTGGTTTTTTAAACTTTAAGATAGGAAATAATACCCTGAGATGTTAGAGCAGGGAAATCAATGCTATGTGATCTCCCATGCTGGGCTATTTGTAATCAGTTACAGACAAGCCACATCAGGGTTCATTGATATCAAGAAGAAACAGGTGTGTATTCTGTCTGTGCCACTGTTACATTGACATCTACTGCTCATGCCCAAATCTCACGCTTAAGCAAAGCAGAACTTTCCGACTGGAGCACTGTGTGAATTTGGAAGGACCTAAGTCCTTCTGAAGGACAGATGTCTGTATTCATACCAGCAGACGCATGTGTGCACGTAGACCCTATGATTCTAAGATATAGTGCTCCTGCCTTCTCTCCTGGGAACAGTAGGTGGTGCTGGGATGGGCTGGTTGCTTAAAACCTACTGCTTGAGCAGAGGCGTTGCTGCATTAGCAGACCTCACAAGGCAGGAAGCACACTCACCCACTGTTGGCAGACAAATGTTCTGCATTCCTGGTGGTGGACACAGACCTGATTTCTCCTCATTTGCGCCAAACACTTGTCTGCTTTATGCATGTTTTGGGGCCTGTCACAAGTAAACTGGTATGCTTAGTATACACGTGTGGCTGAACACACCAGCCCTGACACCCTACCCAGTCTTAATGGAGTCTGACATCACATCCTCTGGAAAGCTAGCTTTTTTAGTTATGTACCCAAGCTCTCATGGTACAGTAAGGTGACAAAAATGATCAAGAGGCTAGGTCTGGCCCAGATCATAGGAGGTGGTAAGAGTCCAGAGGAGATGACTGGGCTCTGCCTTTTGAGGTCATGGCTCAAATCCCTCTGATCAGGGGTGCTTTAGAAATGAGAGACGCTACACTTTTGGAAGGAGTCATGCCCACTTGCTCTCCATTTGTGGTCATTTTCCTATCCAAATGCCACATGTGCTCTGACAGACACATACTGATGGTGTGTTCTAGAAAGAG
>CM053568.1:59287585-59353058 GCA_028646485.1 Cryptoprocta ferox | reverse complement strand
TCCAGAGGATGTGATGTCAGGCTCCATTAACACTGGATGGGGTGTCAGGTGGGGAGTGCTCAGCCACACCTGTACACTAAGTATTCCCGTTTACTTTGTACAGCCATAAAAACCTGCATAAAACAGGCAAATGTGTAGAGCCAGGGATGAAAAATCAGGTCTGTGTCCACCACCAGGTACGCAGAACATCACTAACCTAGCAGTGCATGTGTGTGCTCCCTTGCCTTATGAGGCATGGTAATGCAGCAAAGACTCTGCTCAAGATATAGGTCTTCAGCCACCACCCCACCCACCACCTACTCTTCCCAGTAGAGAGGACATGGGTATCAACCAGGCAGAAACACCATATCTCTGAATCATCCAGTGGGCTTCCGCACCAGCCTCTGCTGCCAGGCATACAGAGGTCTGTCCCTCTGAAGGACGTAGATCCTTTCCAAAGTCACACAGTGCTCCAAGGGTAAAGTTCTTGCTTTGCTTACTGTTATATTTGGGCCCCTGTAGTAGATGTCTAAGTAGAAAAGAGGATACAGATGTGTTTCTTTGTCATATAAAAGAATCCTGGATGTGGCTACTCTATACCTGATTATGGATTGCCCACCATGGGATATCACATACCATTGATCTCACTGCTCTAACATCTTAGTATAGGATTTCCTTTCTAAAACTTTAAAAAAGAATCTGTACTTCATGTATTATGCCATGGATAGAACATCAAGTTCTTTACATAAAACTTAATTGGTTTTCAAAAAATTTTCATTAATTATAAAATAGGTTCATATAGACTAGAACCTGGACATTGAGTTATAGTGTTTTAAATCGATCGAAATGTTTAATTCTTTTTTGCCCTGAAAACACTATGCACAAACATCATATATTGGTGTATTTCTGACTTTGATGTTTATGAAGCACAGCACAACACAATGTTTTGTGAATGTGAGCAAAGTTCTCCAAGATAAAATGTCAGAGTCAGGATAGCAGAGTCACAATGGAGCTGTAAAAGTAGCAAGACCAAATCATCTGCTCACCTTTTTCCTATTTTTTCCAACTTTTTATTTAAGTTCTCATTAAGTAACATACAGAGCAATATTGGTTTCAGCATTTAGAATTCAATGATTCCTCAATTACAGACAGTAACCAAGACTCATCATACCAAGTGCCCTCCTCAATGCCCATCACTCATAGCCCATCCCCCACCCACCCAGAAAAAGAAATCAAGGAATCGATCCCATTGACAATTGCACGAATGATTCTTTGTAAGATTCTTTGAAATCAACCTAGCCATCTTTGGTATATGATTTGTACCCTGAAAACTTAGGAAGGAAGTGGAAGGGGACACCGAGAAATGGGAAAACATTCCATGCCCATGGTTTGGAAGTACAAACCTGGTTAAAATGTCTATACTCCCTAGGGCAATCTACACATATACTGCTATCCCTATCAAAATACCACTGGCATCTTTCACAGAACAAAGGATCCTACAATTTGTATGGAAGGACAAAAGACCCCAAATAAACAAAACAAATCTGAAAAGGAAAGCAATGCTGGAGGACTCATTTTGAGCTTGCCTCACTTCTGGTTGAAGGAGAAGTTATGTTACAGATTTCATTCCCCACTTTCTCCTAATATCTCCTGTAATGTAGAACCTCGGCCTTCCTTCTAGCCCTTGCCAATCATTTTCTGTCTTCATAGCGAGGTCATGGGTCACAACCAGGAGGAATTGGTCTGTCAGCCACACAGCCAACCTCCGGGATTTATGATGAACTACCAATCTTGTCCTGTGTTATGGAGAAGAAATAGTTACTTCATTCCAAAGAATGACCCTCCTGTCCAGGAGCACCTGTTGCTTGACTGGCGCTGGTAATCTCTGTGGTGGGGAGCCAGCTTGCCTCCCTGCCCTGGCTGATTGAAATGTCTTCATCTTCTAAGGCAGATGGATCAGGCATACACAGTATTCTACAGGACAGTTAAGCCCAAAGAAGCCCTTAGAAGGAACACTGCACCATGACTTGGTTACAATTCCTAAAGCACCAATGGCACTACTAACCTGGTACCACCGAATCACCACATTTTCTCTGCCCTGAGGGGTACGGCATACAAAGGAGCCAAACTCAGGAACCTTGCTTCTCTTTCTGAAAGAAAAGTACAGGCCTCATGCTAACAGGGCATCCAGGTGTAGGCAATGGACATTTCCCTTTGTCCCTGCCCACAGGTTTCTTAAATAGACAACCTTTCTTTAGCTTTTCAGGGGATTGTGCTAGGCACGTCCTTCTCAGTTTCATCCTGCTTTCCTGTATAATGAAGCACTTTGGCCCTGTACTTATGTCCATCCTTTTGTCCTTTTTTTTTTTAATAGTGAGGTTCTCACCAGAGTCCATTCAGAATCAGTGTCTCAGAGAAACATCTTCCACTTTCAACTGTGGGACTCTGTCTGAGTCTGGGAATTTGTACAAGATTGGCACAGGACCCCTTATCCCTTCCCATTAACCTCTGTTCACAATGCGAGGCCTAGGGCCTGTGATGTTGCCAAGCAGTTTATGGATGGATATCTGCAGGTGGTCCAAATAGGTTGGGAAGGAACTGTCCTTACTCATGAAGCAAGGAGAAATGAGGTAGGTATGTGTGCCCAGCATTATCCCATTCCCATCTATAATGTAGAGCCTTGGTCTGCCTTGCAACCATTCCCTCCAATTTGTATTTTGTAAGTCTTGGGTCACATTTAGGGATGACTGCCTTTCACTCACTTCACACCAGCAGAGCCTAAAGATTGATGTTAACTCCCACTCTGGTCCTGTGCTATGTGTGAGTAAACAGAAATGTTATTCAAAGGAAGGAGAACCTTGTTGTCCCTGAATGCTTGGTGCTGGGACAGCTCTAGTAAGTGCAGTGAAGTGTAGACATGACTTCATTCTGTGTCAAACAAGATTCCCTTGGGCATACTATGATTCAGGACCTGGTCAGCACAGCAAGGGCTCTTTCAAGAACTACTCCATCAGGCCCAGGTTCCACACACTTGATCACCAGCTGGGAGGGGGAACCCCATGCCTCTGAATCAAATGCTGCATCTATTCCTGATGAGAAGGACAGGAAAAAACACCAGATCCAGTTTTCCGTCTGTTTCTGAAGGAAGGACACAAAACTCCTGCAGAATTTCACTCTCAGGTGTAGCCAGTGGAGATTATCTTTCACTCCAGCCCTTAGGTGTTTTTTCCTCCAGAGAGCTAGCCTGCCATGAGATAGGAGTAGGCACTTAATTCTCACTTCAGCCCATTCTGTTCTATAAGGAAAAACTATAGTCCTACAGGTAACTATTTGCTTGTTTTGCTCTTTTTTCAAATTGGTGCTACCTTCAAGCCATCAGGAGCATGAGCCTCAGAAGAATGTCTTCTGTTTAAACTAGCACATGCCAGGATCCACGGGGCTGTGTCATGTGCACAGTCCGTTGCAAACATTAGGGTGGAGTGCCCAGTCAGTTCATGAGCTACTGCACAGCCTTCAGTGTCAGGTATCCCAGAGGAAAGCAGGCGCTTCTGTTACTAGGGTCTTGGTGCTTAGTCAACTGGAATAATGTTGGGATGGGTGGCCAGCTGGCCACCTTCCCCTATTTGACAGAGGTGCCTTCATCCTGCAGATAGATGGTTCATGCTTGCACACCATGCTCCAGGTCCTGGTCAGGGCACAAAGGGACTTTGAAAGAAATACTGCACCAGGCTGGGCTCTAACCCCTTGACTGTCAGCGACAGCTGAATCCCTGCCGCCACTTTCCACTAGTGGGAAAGGGCAGGAAACACACCCAAAGGTAGGGCTTTCTCTCTCTTTCTGAAGCAAGAATGCAGGCCCCTTGCAGATAGGGCTCCCAGATGTAGCCTGTAGGGGTCTCCCTTCACCAAAGCCAAAACATCTTGCTTCTTCCTGAGACAGCCAGCATGCTACAAAATGCCACTAGTCACTTCATTCTCCACATCATCCCATTCTCATCCCTAATGAAGAACTCTGGCCCTCCGTGGATCCATGTTCACACTTTTGCCCTATTTCCAACCTAGGTCCTGTGTGGGGTCCATTGCATGCAGTCTCTCAGCAAAATATCCTCAGTATTCTGCTGGGGATCGTAGTCCAGGGATTGTGACTGTGCCATAGGTTTGACCACAATGCCTTTGGCAGGTTGGGGTTAAAAACATGCAGGCATTCAGAGGTCTAAGGACTGGAAGTGCCTGGAAGAGAACGTTTGTGCTTAGACTGGGCCAGAGGGCTTGGATGGGAGCTGGCCTCCATTCTTAGCTAAGGGGACATGAAGATGAATAGCCCCTTTCCAGATCGATCTCATTGTCATTGGCCATATTGACCTTTGGCCCACGTTATGGCCATTGCTTTCCTTTGGCTCTAGGTTTAACGCTGTTCCCATTGAGTCTTAGGAGCCATGGAGCTGTCACTGAGCCGGTGCCAAGAGTAGATTTTCACAGAAGCCTGTGCATATGGAAGGTGGGCACCAAGAAAGAAGCCCACCCATAGCTAATGGCAGCACTTGCACCTACTCAAATTTGGGTTTACCTTACAGCGAGGGCAGAGTGGCTGGCAAGATCATAGGCATCAGCAACACCATGCACTCGGGACAGAAGGGCCAGATTTCCTCAGGGATATTAGACCCAGAGAGCCTTCAATTTCCTCATGAATTAACAGGATCACTGGCACCATTCATACAGGCATGGCTGTGTAAGTGACAGCCGATCATCCTGGAACGTGAACCAGGACCTCGCTAGAAAGGCAGCAATGACATGGGGATGACTCTGAGCAGTGCCACAGTTCTGCATCTCCAAAGGGGATGGCACCCATCAAGGAAAGAGATATCTTTCTTAGCTCTCGACCCAGACTGGAGGCTGGCTGCCTTCCTCAAACCTCTGGCTTGCCTACACACAAGAATTCTCCACTGGGCACCAGCAGATACCCTCAGCCTGGGGATGTCCACAAGTTCTGAAACGCAATTCCCACGGCCCCTGTGGCCAAACCTCTTGCACACTCACCAGGACTGTACCCGACTCCTCACTTGCTAAGAATGGATATGACTCCAAGACACTGCCTCTGACAAGATTCCGGGGAGAACTTTGCTGCCAAAGAAGAGCAATTATTTACTAGTGCTAAAAACCCTGCTAAGCAACAAGAGCGGCGGGATAGAGGGTCAGCTGACCACTGAGAAATCAGACTCTGAGGCCCTCCTTTGATTGACTCAGGAAATGATTGGAAACTCTCCTCCAATCCTTGGGATTTGGTTGTGGACAGGGCAGCCCCATGGTCTTGGTGGGGGACTGTGACCAAGGGAGAAAAGCATCAACGGGATAGGAAGTTGAGTCCAAGTTCTGCATTCCAATGGGCATGGGTCACATCAAAGAGACAGTTATGTCTATCATCCCTTCATCTTCTCCCCGACTGGAGGCAGGATCCTCCCCTAACCACTGGCTTCAACAGCCCTCAAACATTCTCCCTGGGGGTATCTCCACACACCCTAGGTGTGGAGTTGGCCACATATTCTAAATCGATCTTGAGAAGGACCAAAAGTGAAACCATTATCACCATTCAAAGGAGGCCAAAACCCCCAAACCACACCCCCAAGTTGAAAGAAGATGATATTACTCTAAGACACTGGCACTGGATAAACTGTATGCAGAAACTCTTTGGACAAAAGCTAAGTGGTAGAAACAAAGACACAGACACTCAGAGGTCTTCATCACAGGTGAAACTGGAAGAATGTTGAGAATGAAGTACCCAGCACAGGCTTCTATCAAGCTGCTTGGATGTAGAAATAGAAATGCCTGCCCATGGGCTTAGGCAAAGGGAGCCCTCTGAAAGGGCACACTTGAAAGCCCTGTCAGCAAGAAACCTCCTTTCTTTCTTTTGGAGCCCAAGGTCTCTGGCTATGTCTGTCCCTCCAACTTTTTGTAGCAGTTGATAGAAGCAGCAGTATGTGAGGTGTCAGTCACTATTCAGTTCTATTGGCTCTTGCTCAGGAGCCTGGAACCAGGACTTCATTCCCTATTCCTGGAAAAGGCTCTTCCTGTACTGACCATGGCCTGGTCCATAGTGCCCACGTGCAAACTGTGTGCTTCCCGGAATGAGGGCAACTCAATCATCCAGCTCAACGAGGAAAGATGGCTTCCCTTCACCTCCCATACCACAGCAAGCCAAGCAACAAGTACTCAGGGACTGAAGGCCATTTTTCCGTTGTGCGATCAGAGTCTGAGAGATCTTCCTAAGACCAGGAGCAGAGGGGGAGTCTGATGCCTACCCAGGGGTGCCAGCTGAGTGCATGACAGCTGGGTGGCTCCTAAGGGGAAGGGTAGTCAGAAATGAAGCAGGGGGAAGGAACTGGGCCCAAGGGGGAGACCAAAGGTTGACATTTTCAGTGGGAATTGGGACCCACTTGGAAACCAGATGTCTTCCTTCGTTGCCCCTAGGCCAAAAGGAGACTTGCTCCCTGCCCAAATCTCTGGCCCGGACTTCACACAAACATCTGTTTGGGAGCAACTACAAATCCCCAGGCCTATCAACAGCCACATACTTCTGCAACCCAATGAATTAATGCAGATGGAGCCCTGTGGGAAAATCTCTCTCACAGTCACAAGCACTGGGGCAGACTCCGAGGTGGAAGGCAGAGGATATGACTGTGAGACACTGACTCTGCATGGATTGAGGGAAGAACCCTGTTTCAAACAATGAGCAATGATGTGTGATGTTGATAAGAGGACCAGAGCTCTTCAGAGATAGGAGAGGGATTTATATGGAGAAGGAAGTGCCCGGCACCTGCTCCTGGCAAAATGGCTATGGGAAAACGAAGAAACACCTGAGGACTTATGCAAAAGAGGCCTCTAGAGGCTGCATCTGGGAGCCCTGAGAGCAACAGATCTTCCTGCTTCCTTGAGAAGGACCTAGAGAGCCTTGGGACTTTGTCTGCTGTTCTACTTTTCCCAGCACTGAATGGAGTAAGCAGTGACACTGCTATAGCCATGAGGTGCCCCCAGCTGTTGTTCCCAAGTATGGAAAGGGGCATCGGGGCCATCTTCCTGTAAAGGGCTCTTCCTGGACTGACCAGCTTCTGGAGCCTGCTGCAGTTGTGAACAGTTTGCTTTTCCAAAGGAAGGCCCCTCCATCAGGCAGGGCATTGAGGCAAGCTCGTTCCTATTCCCCCACCCCTTGCAACCAACAGCCAATCACCAAGCTCACTGATTTGAGGGCTCCTGTACTTTCAGATAATCCATGCTCATGACTGTCACTGAGTGAGTGACTGGGTGGGCACCCAAAGCCCGTCCTTTGGTGCCCTCTGCATGAGTACCAGCTCCATGGCTCATAAGGGTGAACAGAGATTGAGTTAGAAAGACCGTAATTGAAAGGGACTGGCTGACACCAGGACCAGGACCAAAGGGAGATCGATATGTCCATCCAATGGGAATGGGATCAGTGTGAAAATGACATGTTCCACTTCATTTCTCCTAGGCCCAGCAAGAAGGCCAACTCCCCACTAATAGGGCTGACCCAGCCTCCAGCCAAACAGTTCCTGATCAGACTCCTTAAAATGGCCTAGGCTCTGAATGTCCATGGAGTCCTGAAAACAAAATGCCAGAGCCCCTTTGGCTCAACCTGTCCCACAGATACAAGGGTCTGTCCATTTTGGACATTGGCAAGCCTGAGCTATTATTCTGAAAGAATTTTATGGTCCCCAAGAAGAACCTTGATGGAGAATAAAGCACTCTCATGAAACTTGATACTCCTAGGTCCAGAGATCTTCATGCAGGATGAGAAATGCATGGTGTTTAGGAAACACCGACCAGCACAACAGAGGAGCAAGGAGGCCTGTTCAGGAGTCAGAGAAATCTTTTGTGCGCTTCAGCTATAGGACTACTCCAGAGGATGCCCCTTCGAGCCCTGTGAAGAAGAGACCTTCCTTCTCCCTTAACAAAGAGAGGGGAAACTTCTGCTTTTGGTGTGTTTCTGCCCATCTGTAGACAGGGGCAGCAGTGACTCTGAGGCATGAAGAAGATGCTCCCATGCGATGATTAAGAGGTGGGAATGGGGCCTTCATGCACTGTTTTTTCAAAAGATGTTTTGTGCTCTGATCAGGTTATGCAGCAAACTGCACATGCACAGACTGAGAATTCTTCTGAATGAGGGTATCCCCATCAATTCGGGTTGGGAGTCAAGGTGGCTACCCATTCCCTGGTTACTGTATCCTGCTAAGCACTGGTGGCATAGGGACAGGAGTGCTAGCTGTCCTCTCAGACATCTGCATCTTAGATACCTGCATTGTCTCAGGAACTGCCTGGAAACTCACCTCCAATCCATGGACAATCAGTTGTGTATGGGACAACGCCATGGTCTTGGTGTGTAAAGTGAGACCTCATTAGAAAAGCAGCAAACAGTTAGTGATGACTCCCAGGCCAGTTAAAGTTCTGCGTTCAGAAGGATATGGGTCAAATCAAGGAAGGAGATGTCCATCTTCCCTACCATCTTCCCACACACGAGGCAGGATCCACCCCTATCCTCTGGCTGAGCCTAACCACAAGTCTTCTGCCTCGGCACCTTCACACACCATAGGTATGGCGATGGTCACATTGTTCTGGAACCAGATTGAGAGTGGCCCGTTGCAATACATATCTAGCCATCACAGGGACTCCATGAGGCTTACAAGATGAAAGAAGGGAATACTCCTCTAAGACAATGGCTCTGAATACATTCCACTCAGAACCTTATTCAAAAAATTGCAGGGTAATGGGTGGACATGGAGACACAGAGGGCCAGAGTTCTTCATCACACGTGAGATGTGGGAAATGTTGAGAAGGAAGTACTCAGCATAAGCTCCTATCAACAAGTTGTATCTGGAATAAGAAATGCCTGCGGGGTTAGGTAAAGGAACCCTGTGAACCACTACAGTGGGATCTCTGTCAGCAAGAAGTCTGCATTCTGTCCTCAGGAGCCAGAGATTTCTGGCGATGTCTCTCCCTCCCACTTTTTCTAAGAGTTGATGGAGGTACCGGTGTCGAGCTGTAACTCCTGGGTTCCTCTGGCTGTTGCTCAAGAATCTGGAACAAGGAGTTTTTTCCCCCTATTCCCTCTTTCCCTGTGTTGACCTCATACTGATCCATAGTGCCCATGTGCAAACCATCTCCTTCTCAGAATGAAGGCAACTCAATCATCCAGGTCAGTGAGGGAGGTTATCTAGCCTTCCCCTTCCAGACCCCAGCTGGCCAATCGCCACACACTCGGGAAAAAGGCCTTCTATCCTTTGTTAGATCAGAGACCAATACCTCTCAATGAGCACAGGAGCGGAGTGGGAGTTTGCGGCCTACCATGACATGCCAGCTGCATGAGTGATGGACCCATGGCTCCCAAGTGAGAAAACACATTATCAGAAATGCAGCAAGGTGAAGGAAATGGGCTCACGGAGGGCTCAAATTTCGATAGTTTCCAGCAGGCTTTGGGATCTACATGGAAAGAAGGTGTCGTCCTCATTGGCCCTTGGCCCATAAGGAGTCCAGGTCTCTGCCCAGATGTCTGCCCTGGTCTACACACAAACATCCTCTGCTGGGCGCCTTCAAATTCCGTGGTCCTCTGAATGGCCACGTACTTCTGAAACTCAATGAATTAATGAAGAAAGAGCCCTGTGGCTAGATTCTCTCATGCAAAGGGGCTGGAAGAGTCTCCCAGGGGGAAGGCAGAGGATATGGCCATGAGGCACTGACTCTGAACAGATTGTGGGAAGAAGCTTGTGTCTACAAAACAGCAAAGATGTGTAAGGTGGATAAAGAGAGTCTGAGGTCTTCCAAGATTGGAAGAGGAAATCTATGCAGAAAACAGGGCCCAGCACCAGCTCCTGGCAACCTGGCTATAAGAAAAAACACCAGAAGTCTTAGGGAAAAGTGCCCTCTAGCCTCCGCAGCTGGGAGTCCTGAAAACACCAAAGCCTGTCTTCTTCCTTCACAAGGACCTAGAGAGCCCTGAACTTTGTCTGCTTTTCTTGCTTTTCCCATGATTCAATGGAGTGAGTGGTGACAGTGCTGTAGCCTTCAGGTGCCCTCCAGATCTTCCTCCAAAGTGTGGAAAGGGGCACTGGGGCCCTCTTCCTGTAAAGGGCTCTTTCTGGGCTCCCAAGCTTCTGAAGCCTCCTGCTCTGGTGTGAACTGTCTGCTTTTCAGAAGGAAGGCCCCTCCATCAGGTGGAACAATGAGGCAAGCTGGCTCCCCTCCCCCCAACTCTTGCTACAAACAGCCAATCACCAAGCTCAGGGATAGGAGGGCTATTGTCCTTTGGGGTAGCTGATGTTCAGGGCTGTCAGTGAGCACAGGATTGAGTGGGTAGCCGACGCCCACCCCTTGGTGCTCGCTGAGTGAGTGCCAGCTCCATGCTTTGTCACGGTGAACAACGACTATGTCAGAAGGACATTAAGGGAAAGCGAACGGCTGCGGCCAAGACCTAAGTGTGCAATATTTCCATCCAATGGGAATGTGATCAATGTGGATGGGACATGGTAAAGTTCATTTCCCCTAGGCCCAGCATGAAGGCCAGCTAGAGTGTAATACCTCTTGCCCAGCCTCCACACAAACAGATCTCAGCTGGACCGCTTTCCATGCCCTACATCTCTGGATGTCCATGTAGTCCTGAAACTAATATGCCGGCCCCTTTACCTCAACCTGTCCCACAGTCACAAAGGCTGGTCCACATTGGATATTTTCAAGGTAGATCTATTACTGTGCAAGATTCAATTTGTATGAGCCCAAGACAAACCTTGATGGATGAAAGCAATGTCGTGAGAGTTGATAAGCCTTAGGGCAAGAGTTCTTCATGAAGGATGAGAATTGGATACTGTTTAGAAGAAACTGACTAGCACAATATATTTCCAAGCTGCCTTGCTCAGAAATCAGAAGATCATTTGTGGGATATGGCCATAGCAGTTATCCAAAGGGAGCCTCTTGGAGCCCTGTGAGCAAAAGACCCACATTCTCCTTTAAGAAGTAGAGGGAAACAGTAGCTTTTTTTGTGCTTCTGCCCATCATATCAGAAGATAGGGGCCCTGGTGACACTAAAGAATGTGCGTCCATGGCAGGATCAAGTGGTGGGAACAAGGCCTTGTGCAGGAAAGATTCAAAAGCGCACATACTTTTTGTGCACTTGTCAGATCATGGAGCATGCTGCACATTCACAGTCTGTCACTTCTTCCATATGAGGGCATGGCCATCAACTGGGATTGGGGGTCCATGTGGCTACCCATTCCCATGATACAGTAGCCTGCTAGCAACTGAGGGCTCAAGCACAGAATGTATAGCTCTTTTCAGCAATCTCACACTCTGAGAGCCCTGCCTTGACTCAGGAATGTTCTGGAACCTACATGGCCATCCTTGGAACTTGCTTGCTTACAGGACAGCCCCAGGGTCTTGGTGTGTGAAGTGAGGTCAAGTTAGAAAAGCAAAAATGGGATCAGAATGACCACCTGGTGAGTCTAAGTTCTGCATTCAAAAGGCCACTGGTCAAATCGAGGAATGAGATATCTATCTTCCCTCACCCTCTAAGCACACATGAAGCAGCATCTACCCCTAACTTCTGGCTGAGTCTACCCACAAGCATTTTGCCTGGGAACCTTCCCACAACCTAGGTTTGGAGATGGTCACATAATTCTGAAAACAAATCGAGAAGGGCCCATTGTAATACCTAGATCATAACCACAAGGACACCATTGGACTCCAGTGCTGAAAGAAGAGGATATTATTCAAAGCCACGGACTCTGATAAATACCATGCAGTGCGGTTTTTCAAGAAAACGGTAAGTGGTGGACATGGAGACACAGACTGCCCGAGTTCTTCCTCATACATGAGATGTGGAGAATTTTGAGAATAAGTACCCAGCACCACAGTCTGCTATCGACCCTGTTGTATCTGTTATAAGAAACACCTGTGGGCTGTGGACATAGGCAAAGGGAACACTCTGAAGGAATACACCTGGGAGCCCTGCATTCTGATTTTAGGAGACAGAAATTTCTGACTATGTCTGTCCCCCTCCTCCCACATGTTCTATCCGCTGATGGTGGCTACAGGTTTGAGCTCTAGATATTCAGTTCTGCTGGCTCTTACTCAGGAATGTAGAACAAGGAAATCATTCCCTGTTCCTGGAAAGTGTTTGCCCTGTGCTGACCCTCTCCTTTTCCATGCTGCTCATGTGCAAACTGTCTGCTTCTTAGAATGAAGGCAACACCTTCATCCAGGACAGTGAGGCAAGCTGGCTCCCCTTCCCCTTCCATACCACAACAGGCCAATCATCAATCTTCCAGGGAATAATGGCCATCTTTCCTATGTTAGTTCAGAGCCTGAGAGCTCTCATTGAGCACAGGACTAGGTAGGAATTTGATGCCTCCCTGGGTGAGCTACCTGAGCTTCTGATAGCTCCATAGCTCCTAAGAGAGAAAAGAAAGGACAAAAAATGCAGCAAGGTGAAGGAAATGGGCACAAGGAGGGCCAAACCCGACATATCCTGAGGTAATCTGGATCCACATGGGAAGAAGGTGTCTTACTTCATTTGCCCTTGGCCCAGAAGAAGGCCATCTCCGTGCCCAAATCTCTCGCCCGTCCTACACACAAACATTCTCTGCTGAGACCCTTCCATTGGCCTGGGTCTCTGACTGACCACATACTTCTGGAACCCAGTGAATTAAAAAAGATGGAGCTCTGGGAACAAAATTTCTCTGACAGTCTCCAGGACTGAGTTGGACTCCCAGGTGGAAGACATAGGAGATGACCATGAGACACTGACAATGAACGGATTGTGGGATGAAATTTGTTTCTACAAGAGACAAAAGATGTGTGAAGGTGGATTAAGGAGGGTCAGAGCTTTTAAAAGATTGGAAGGGGAATTATGTGGAGAAAGAAGGGCCCAAGCACCAGCTCCTGGCAACCTGGTTAAGGGAGAAGAAGAAAGAACAGAAGCCTTAGGCATCACCACCATCTAGCGTCTGCATCTGGGGGTCCTGAAAGTCTGTCTCCTTCCTTCACAAGGACAAGGAGAGGCCTGGATTTTGTCTGCTTTTCTTGTTTTTCCCACGATTGAATGAAGTGAGTGGTGACAGTGCTGTAGCCTTCAGGTGTCCCCCAAGTCTTCCTCCAAAGTGTGGAAAGGGGCACTGGGGCCCTCTTCCTGTAAGGGGCTATTTCTCTGCTGACCAGCTTCTGGAGCCTCCTGCTCCTGTGTGAACTGTCTGCTTTTCAGAAGGAAGGCCCCTCCATCAGGCAGATCAATGAGACAAGCTGGCTCCCCTCCCCCACCTCTTCCTACAAACAGCCATCAACAAACTCAGAGATTGGAGTGCTAGTCTCCTTTGGGATAGCCGATGCTCAGGGCTGTCACTGAGCACCAGACTGAGTGGGACCCCGATGCCCACCCCTTCATGCCCACTGAGTGAGTGCCAGCTCAGGGCTCCTAAGGCTGAGCAAAGACGAGTCATCATGACAGTAAAGGAAAGGGAATGGCTCCAGCCTGGACCAAAGTGCGTTCAATATTTCCATCCAATGGGAATGCGAATGATGTGGAAGGGACATGTTAAATTTCATTTTCCTTAGGCATGGAGGCCACGTGCCCTTCCCCAATACCTCTGGCCCAGCTTCCACACAAACAGGTCTTGGCTGGCCCCCTTTGAATGGCCTATGGCTCTGGATGTCCAAGGAGTCCTGAAACCAAAATGCCAGGGCCCCTTTGGCTCAACCTGTCCAACAAGTCACAAAGTCTGGTCCACATTGGACATTTGTAAGCCAGTGGTATGACTCTGAGTGACTGAATTTGTGGGGATCACAAGAGGAACCATAGTGGAGAATAAAGCAATGTCATGAAACTTGATACTCCGAGGGCCAGAGCACTTCCTTAAGGAGGAGATTTGGGTAATGTTTAGAACAGTCTGAACAGCACAATATATTAGCACGCTGGCTTCCTCAGGTATCAGAAGAACCCTTTGTTGGCTTGGCTAAAGGAGTAACTCAAAGAATGCCCCTTGGAGCCCCAGGAGCAAGAGACCCACATTATCCCTTAAGAAATGGAAGGAAGCTTTGGCTTCTGTTGTCTTTCTGCACATCGTCTCAGTAGAGAGGGGCAGCAGTTATTCTGAGTCATGAAGAATATGCTTCCCTGTGATGATCAATAGGTTGGAACGAGGCTATGGTGCACCATTTGTTCAAAAGACATTTTGTGTGCTGATCAGTTCATGAAGCATGCTGCACCTTCAAAGTCTGTCTTTTCTTCCAAATGAGGGTATCTCAGTTAATTAGCATCCAGGGTTCATGTGGCTACCCATTCCCATGATATTGTGGTCTGCTATGCACTGAGGGCTCAGGAAGAGGTGTGCTACCTGTCCTTTCAGGTGTCCAACACTGAGAGCTCTGCATTGACTCAAGAAAGGCCTGGAAGCTCAACTCCAAACCTTGGACCTTGGTTGGTATGGGACAGCCCCTTGGTCTTGGTGTGTGAACTGAGAACAAGTTAGAAAAGCAGCAATGGGATCAGAGTCACTACGAGGGAAGTCATGGTCTTGCATTTCAAATGGGCCTTCGTCAAATCTAGGAAATAGATATCTGCCTTCCCTTTCTCTTGTCCCACATGGGAAGTGGGATCTGCCTCTAACCGGTAGCATAGCCTACCTACATGCATTTTCTCTGGGCACCTTCAAAAACCCTAGGGTTTTGGTTGGCCACACATTTCTAATAGCAGATTGAAAGGGGCCCAAGCAAAACCTATATCACCATAACATGGACACCGGCAGACTTCAACTTGAAGGAAGACAGTATATCTCTCAGATACTGGTTTAAACAGAACCGCTCTCTTTTTTCCCAAAAAGAGAGCCAAGTTTTATAAATGGAGACACAGAGTGTCAGTGCTCTTCATTCGAGCTGACATATGGAGAATGTTGAGATTGAAATAACCATCACAATCTCCTATCAACCTGGTTGTATCAGGAATAAAAAATGCCTGTGGGCTGATGCAAAGGGGGATCTCTGAAGGTCTACACACAGGAACATTCTCCTCAAGAAGCCTGTAATCTTTCTTCAGGAGCCAGAGATTTCTGGCTTTGTCTGTCCCTTCCAGCATTTCCACCAGTTGTCAGAAGCAGCAGTGTTTGAGCTGCAGCTATTGGGTTCTGCTGGCTCTTGCTCAGGAGTTTGGAACAAGGACTTCATTCCCTATTCTTGGAATAGGCTCTTCCCGTGCTGACCCACTCTTGGTCCATACTGCCCATGTGCACACTGTCTGCTTCTCAGAATGAAGGCAACTCAAGTAGATGAGTGAAACAAGCTCTCTCCCCTTCACATTCTATACCAGAGCAGGCGAAGCTCCACCCAATCATCATTCCTTTGGTATAGCAGATCCTGAATGCTCTCACTGAGCACAGAACCACTGTGGCAGTCTGTGGCCTACCTCAGAGTGCCAGCTGAGTGAATGACAGTTCTGTGGCCCCATGTGTGAACAAAAATGTATTTCAAAACACAGACATCGGAAGAAAATGAGTAGGCGGTGGACCAAAGCTCAACGTTCCAAATGGGAATTGGATCCATCTGGAAAGGAGATGTCTCGCTTGATTTCTTCTCAGCCCATAAAGGAGGCCAGCTCTCTCCTGGAACCTCTGGCCCAGCATACATACAAACATTCTCAACTGGGCATCTTCCAATGACCCAGGCCTCTTTATGTCCATATACTTCTGAAACCAGATGAAGGGGTGGTTTTATTACAACACCCATTGCACACTCTCAAGGACTTCACCACACTCCCCACTTGAAAGCAGAGGATGTTCCTCTAGAGACTCACTTGGAATGAACCCCACGGAGAAAGTCCTTTGAAAATAGAGCAAAGGGGCTCATGATGATAGTCAGGGAGCTAGAGTTCTTCATTAGAGATGGGAATGGGAGATTGTTGTGAATGAAGTGACTAGCACAATCTTTTAGCAAGGTGACTGTCTCAGGAATTAGAAACAGCCATGGGCTTTGGGAAAGGGACCTCTCTCCAGGCCACAGCTGAAGCACTGTCATCATGAGACCTCCATTATTCTTTCAAATAGAGAGCGAAAGCCCTGGCTTTGGATGTCTTTCCTGCCATCCCATCGGCAGATAGGGGCAGCAGAGATATAGCAGGGTATATGTGGAGCATTGGGGTGTTGTGTTGGTTAGGTGTATGGAAAGGATGTGTGGGTGTGTGTCTCTGGTGTATGTGTGGTGTGTGCATTTCTGTGCATGGTATATATGAAGTGTGTGTGTGGAATAGGTTACTGTATAGGTTGTATGGTGTGTGTGTGTGTGTGTGTGTGTGTGTCTGTGTGTGGTGTTTGGACTGTGTGCTGGATATTTTGTGATGTAGTGGGTTGGGTATGTTACATGTAAGTTATGCATGTTGTTTATATATGGGGTGTGTGTCCAAAGCCATTTTGAAGCAGTATGACAGTGTACAGAGGAGGTTTAAATGTGTGTGGTACTTTCAGTGTGGTGTGCCATGTTTTGTCTGCTTGGGATATGTTTGGTGTTTATGTGTTTCCTGGGCACTGTGGGAGGATGAAGTGTGGTGTCTGTGGTGTGTAAGAGGTAGGTGTGTGGAGTGTGTTTTGTGTGTAGACCTTGGTGAGCATTGGCTAAATGTTGGTTATATTGTAGTATATGTGAAACAAGATGGTAGTTTGGTATGTTAGTTGAGAGACAGTTTCTCAACACCATTTTTGACACAGGGTTGAGGTTATGGCCCTTTCCTTAAAGTTCCTCACACAGGTTTTCAAACACTTATAACGTAGTGAAACAAGATATTAGTTGAAAGATGGTTTTAGCCACAGTTTTACTTCAAGGAGTTGAGTGTATGGCACTGTCATTATACATTTAGGCCTAGATTTTCAAGCACTTCTCATTTGGGGAAAGAAGAGGTTACTTGAAAGATGCTATCTCCACAGTGTTTTTCCACAGTGTTGAGTATATGGAACTTTCCTCATTCTTCCCTGCATAGGTGTTCAAACCCTTCTCACTCAATGAAACACGATGTTAGTTTAAAAATGGTTTCTCCACACTGTTGTTTCACAGAGTTGAAACACTTGGCTTAGAGCTCGCCACTTACACTGCAACCACTTCTAAGGTAGTGAACCAAAATGTTCATTGAAAGGTCATTTCTCCACTCTGTTTTTTCACAGAGTTAGGTATATATTCCTATTGCTATTCCTCACAGTTGCCCGCATAGGTTTTCTGACACTTGGTATGTAGTGAAACTAGAAATTAGTTGAAAGATCATTCCTCCACAATGTGATTTCACAGCAGTGAGTCTATGCCATTCCCCTATACTTTCTGCATAGGTTTTGAAAGACTTGTTAGTGAAACAAGAAGTTATTTGAAACATGATTTTCTCCACAGTATCATTTCAGGAAACTGAGTATATGGCACGTTTCTTACAATTCCTCACACACGTTTTCAAATATGTTTAACCAAGGGAAACAAGAAATGCTTGGAAGGCAGATTCCCCACAGTGTTTTTTCACAGAGTTGAGTATATGGCCCTCTCCTTATAGTTCCTTGTAAAGGTTTTGAGGAACTTCTACCTCTGAAATAAGATGTTAAGCTGGTCTTATTTCAGAGTTGAGCATGTAGCACTCTCAATATACATTTAGGCCTAGATTTTCAAACACTTCTAAATTAGTGAAGGAAGATGTTTGGTGAAAGAAGCTTTCCCGACTGAGTTATTTCACAGAGTTGAGTCTATGAGACTTTGGTTATCATTTCCCACAGAGTTTTTCAAACACTTCAAACCTAGTGAAGAAGAAGTTAATTGACAAATGCATTTTCCAAAGTGTTATTTCCCCAAAATGTTGAGTATTGGGAACTTCCCTTAATGTTCCCTGCTTAGGTGTTCAAACACTTCCCTCTCAATGAAACATGGTGTGAGTTTAAAAATTGTTTCTCCACAGTGTTGGTTGCAAAATAGAGTTGAGTTGTGTGGCACTTGCCTTAGAGTTTGCTGCTTACTTTTTCAAACACTTGTAACTTAGTGAAGCAAGATTGATAGTTGAAAGGCAGTTTACCTGCCGCCTTTTTCCATACACTTGAGGTTACGTCACTGTCCTCTTAGTTACCTGTTACTTTTTCAAACCCTTCTTAGTGAAACAAGGAATTACTTGAAGGATGGTCCCTCCACTATGTTATTTCATAGACTTGAGTATAGGGCACTTTCTTCATACTTGCCAGGATAGGCTTTCCAACAGGTCTAACTGTGAAACAAGAAGTTGATTGAAAAACAATTTTGCCATAATGTGTTTTCCAAAATAAGCACGAGGTCCTTTCCTTATAATTCCCTGTAAGGGGTTTCAAACACCACTCAATTTGAAACCAGACTTTAGTTGAAAGACGTTTCCTCCATTGTTTTCCTTCAAGCAGTTCAGTGCATGGCACTGTCATTATACATTTAGTCCTCGATTTTTAGTCACTTGCAACTTATTGAAAGAAGATGTTAGTTGAAAGAAAGACGGCTTATCCACAGTGCTTTTTCAGAGCTGAATATATGGACCTTCTCTTACTGTTCCCAGCATATGTTTTCAGACACATCTAACTCAATGAAACCCGGTGTTACTTGAAAAATGGTTTCTCCAAATGGTTGAATCTCCACACTTGCCTTCCAGCTCACCACTTACATTTTCAAACACTTCTACAGTCGCAAAACAAAATGGTAGTTGAAAGGTCGTTTCTCCACAGTGTGTTTTCACAGAGTTGAGTATATACACTTTCCTCATAGTTTCTGGTATAGGTTTTCAGACATCTGTTACTTAGTGAAACAAGAAATTTGTGGAAAGGTGTTTCCCCCACAATATTATTTCACAGTGGTGTATTGTCTGCTTAGGTTTTGAAAGACTTCTAAGTTCATGAAATAAGTTATTCGAAGGATGGTTTCTCTACAGTATTCTCTCACAGAACTGAGTATATGGACTTTCCTATAATTCCACGCACACGTTTGTGAACATGTCAAGCTGAGAAGCTGGTGAGCAAGATGTTAGTTGAAAGACCTGTTTCCCCAGTGTTATTTTCTTAGAGTTCAACTAATGAAACGTGAGGTTACTTGAAACTGTGTTGTTTCACAGAGTGTGGTTTCGGCACTTTCCTTATACTTCCCCGCGTATGTTTTCAAACACTTTTGATTCAAAGGGAAGCAGGTAGTTGAAATGTGCTCTATCCACAATATGGATTCATAGAGAGGATTTCATGGCACTTCCCGTATATTTCCCCACTTAGGGAGTCAAAGATTTCTAATCTACTGAAACAAGAAGTTGGTTGAAAGGTGATTTCCCCACTGTGTTTTTTCAGTTGAGGATGTGGCCCTTTCCTTAGCGTTCTCAGTGTAAGTTATCAAGCACGTAACCTAGTGAAATGGGATCTTAGTTGAAACGTGGTTTTCCCACACTGTGATTTCACAAAGTTGAGTATATGGCACAAAGTTGAGTATATGGCAGCTCCCCGCAGAGATTCCCCAACAAGTCTGACCCAGTGAAACAAGAGGTTGGTTGAAAGATAGTTTCCCTGTTGTGATTTTTTCACAAAGTTAGGCTTGTAGCCCTTTCCTTATAATTCCCTGTAAAGGTTTTCAAACACTTCTAACTTTGAAACAAGATGTTAGTTGAAAGACGGTTTCTTGACAAGGTTTTAATTCAATGATTTGAGTATATAGCACTCATTTTACATTTAAGCCCACATTTTCAAACACATCTTAGTGAGCCAAGATATTATTGGAAAGGTCATTTCATCACTATGTTTTTTCACAGAGTTGAGCACATGTCACTGCCCTCATAGTTCCCTGCATAGGTTTTCAAACATTTTTTCGTGAAACAAGGGATTGGTTGAATGATGGTTCCTCCAGTGGGTGATTTCACAGAGTTGAGTCTAAGGCACTTTCTTTAGAGTTCCCAGGATAGGTTTTTCAACATGTCTAACTTAGGGAAACTAGAAGTTGGTCGAAAGATGATTCCTTGATAGTGGGTTTTTTTTTTCAGAATTAAGGATAAAACCCTTTTCTTACAGTTTTCTGTAAAGGATTTCAAACACCTCTCAACTTGAAATCAGACGTTATTTGAAACATGGTTTCTCCTTTTGTTTATTTCAAGGAGTTGAGTGTACGGCACTGTCATTATACATTTAGGGCTAGATTTTCAAACACTTCTAACTTCGTGAAAAGATATTAGTAGAAAGAGGCTTTCCCAACCATGTTTTTGTCACAGAGTTGAGTCTCTGACAACTTCCTTTATCATTTCTTGCTTAGGTTTTCAAACAGTTCCAACTTGTTCACTAGAACAAGAAGTTAATTGACAAAGGCATTCTCCAAAGTGTTATCTTCCCTCCACAGTGGTGAATACAAGAAACTTTCCGTGATGTTCCCTGTTGAGGTTTTCAAATACTTCTCACTCAATGAAACACACAATGTTAATGTAAAAATGATTTACCTGCTGTGTTTCCTTGTAAAAACAGAGTTGAGTATAATGGCATTTGCCTTAGAGTTCGCCCCTTACTGTATGAAACGCTTCCAACTTAGTGAAACAAAATTTAGATAAAAGGTGGTTTCTCCACGTGTTTTTCTCACAGAGTGAAGGAAATGTCACTGTCTCCATAGGGCCCCACATAGGTTTTCAAACACTTCTAACTTAGTGAAACCAGATGTTAATTGAAAGGTGGTTTCTCGACAGTATTTTTTCACAGTATTATTTCTCCACAAATTTTTCCATATTAGTTTCATAGGTCACTTTCCTCGTCGTTCCCTGGAAAGGTTTTCAAACAATTCTCATTTGGTGAAACATGATGTTAGTTGAAAGATGATATGCCCCAAAAGCAGCTTGACAGAGTTGAGTATATGGCACATTCAGCATAAGCTCCCCAAAGGTTCCAAACATTTCTAACTGAGTGAACGAAATGTTAGTTGAAAGGTGGTTTCCTCAAAGTGCTCTTTGACAGAGTTGGATATAATGGCACTTTATGCATAAGCCCCGCATAGGTTTTCAAACAATCCTAACTTGGTGAAACGAGAGGTTAGTTGAAAAATATTTCCCCATAGCGTTTCACAGAGTACAGTATATGCCACTTTCCCCGGTGGCCCTGCATGAGTCTCCAATACGTCGAACTTAGTGAAACAAGATATTACTTGAAAGATTCTTTCCCCACAGTGTTTCATAGAGTTGAGTCTATGTCATTTTCCGCATTGACCTCACATAGGTTTTGAAACACTTCTTACTTTGTAAAACGAGATGGCAGTTGAAAAATAGTTTCCTCTCAGTATTCTTTCACAAAGTTGAGTATTAGCACTTTCCACATACGTCTCACATAGATTTTCAAACACTGTGAACTTTGTAAGAAAAGATGGTAGTTGAAAGACGGTTTCAACTCAATGCTATTTCACAAAGTTGAGTATATGCCACATTATGAAATGACCCTGCTAAGGTTATCAAACAGTTCTAACTTTGCAAACTAGATAGCAGTTAAAAGAAGCTTTCAACTCAGTGTTGTTTCACAAAGTTGAGTATATTGCACTTTCCGCCAAAGCCCTGCATAAGTTTTGAAACCTTTCAAGCTCTGTGAAATGAGATGACAGTTGAAATATGGTTTCAGCTCAGGGTTGTTTCACAAAGATGTGTATAAGGCTCTTTCTGCATAGGCCTTGCATAGGTTTTGAAGCACTTCTCACTTTGTGAAACTAGATGCTAGTTAAAAGTCAGATTTGATTCCGTGTTCTTTCACCAAGTTGAAGGTATCGCACTTTCCTCAGGCCTCGCATAGGTTTTCAGACACTTCTAGCTGTAAGTAAAAGACAGTAGTTGAAAGATGGTTTCAACTCTGAATTGTTCCACAAAGGTGGGTAGATGGCACTTTCCCCATAGGCCCCGCACAGGTTTTCAAACACTTCCAGCTTTGTGAAACAAGATGGCAGTTGAAAGATGGTTTCACGTCTGACTTGTTTCCAAAGATGAGGACATTGCAATTGCTGCATAGGCCTTACATAAGATTCAAACACTTCTAACACTGTGAAATGAGATGGTCGTTGAAAGGTGGTTTTCCAACACTTCTAACATTATGAAATGAGATGGTCATTGAAAGGTGGTTTTCCACTCAATGTTGTTTCAGAAAGTTGAGTAGATGGCACTTTCCCATAGGCCTCATATAGATTTTCATAATCTTCTAACTGTTGAAAGAGACGATAGTTGAAAGACGGTTTCAATTCAGTATCATTTCACAAAGTTGAGTATATTGCACTTTTCTCGTTGACCTCACAATGGATTTCAAACACTTCTAACTGTGCGAGCAAATGATAGTTGAAAGATGGGTTCAACTTCGTGTTGTTTTACAAATTGGAGTATATGGCACTTTGCTCATAGGTCTCGCATAAGTTTGGAAACAGTTCCAACTTTGTGAAACAAGATGGTAGTTGAAAGGTGGTTTCACCTCAGTTTTGTTTCAGAAAGATGAGTATATCTATGGCATTTTCCTCATAGGCCTTGCATAGATTTTCAAACGTTCCAGCATTGTAAAAGGAATGGTAGTTGAAAGATGCTTTCAACTCAGTGTTGTTTTGCAATGTTGAGTGTACGGCACTTTTCTCATAAGCCTTGCATTGTTTTCAAACACTTCCAACTTCACGAAATGAGATGGCATTTAAAAGATGGTTTCAAGTCAGTGTTGTTTCAGACAGATGAGTGTATGGCTTTTTCTGCATAGGCCTCGCATAAGTTTTGAATCAATTCTAACTTTGCATAAGGAGATGATAGTTGAAAGATGGTTTCAACTCAATGTTTTTTCACAAAGTTGGTATAAGGCACTTACGTGTAGGTCTGGCACAGGTTTTTTGAAACACTTGTAACTATGTGCAACAAAATGGCAGTTGAAAGATGGTTTCCACTCAGTATTGCTTCACAAAGATGGATACATGACTCTTTCTGAAAAGGCCGCGCCGCACATATGTTTTCAAGCAGTTCTCACTTTGTTGAACTAGATGTTAGTCAAAAACGGTTTCAATTCAGTGTTGTTTCACAAAGTCTTGTATATGGCACTTTCCACATAGGCCTCACATAGTTTTTGAAACATTTCTAGGTTATCAAAACCAGATGTTAGTTGAAGGATGGTTTCCCCACAACGTCGTTTCAGAGTTGAGTATAAGGCCTTTACCAGGTAGGCCCCACAGAGGTTTTCAGACAGTTTTACCTTTGTGAAATGAGATGGCAGTGCAAAATTGGTTTCCATTCAGTGTCGTTTCACAAAGTTGTGTATATTGCACTTTCCTCATTGACTTTGCAAGGGATTTCAAACACTTCTAACTGTGTGTGAGCAAATGGCAGTTGAATGATGGGTTCAACTTCATGTTGTTTTACAAATTGCAGCATATGGCACTTTCCTCACAGGCCTCCAGTGTTTCTCAAACACTTCTAACTTTGTGAAACAAGATCTTAGTTGAAGGATGGTGTGCCCACAGCGTGGTTTCACAGAGTTGAGTATAATGCACTTACTGCATAGACAATGCATAGTTTTTCAAACAGTTCTGATATTTTGAAATGACATGGCAGTTGAAACATGGCTTCAGCTCCGAGTTGTTTCACAAAGTGGAATACGTAGCACTTTCCACCTAGGCCCCATATAGGTTTTCAAACACTCTAATTTTATGAAACGACATGGCAGTTGAAAGATGGCTTCAACTCCGTGTTGTCTCACAAAGATGGGTATATGGCTCTTTCTGCATAGGGCTTGCATAGGTTTTCAGGCACTTCTAACTTAGTGAAACCAGATGTTAATTGAAAGATGATGGTTTCTCAACAGTGTTTTTTTCACAGTATTACTTCTCCACAAAATTTTCCACATTATTTTCATAGGTCACTTTCCTCGATGTTCCCTGCAAAGGTTTCCAAACAATTCTCATTTGGTGAAACAAGATGTTAGTTGAAAGATGATATGCCCCAAAAGCAGCTTGACAGAGTTGAGTATATGACACGTTCAGCATAAGCCCTGCAAAGGTTTCTAAACACTTCTAACGTAGTGAAACGAAATGTTATTTGAAAGGTGGTTTCCTCAAAGTGCTCTTTGACAGAGCTGAGTATGCACTTTATGCATAAGCCCCACATAGGTTTTCAAACAATCCTAATTTTTTGAAATGCAATGTTAGTTGAAAGATATTTCCCCATAGTGTTTCACAGAGTACAGTATATGATACCACTTTCCCCAAAGCCCTGCATGAGTCTCCAATACGTCGAACTTAGTGAAACAGGATATTACTTGAAAGTTTCGCTCCCCACAGTGTTTCATAGAATTGAGTCTATGACATTTTTGGCATAGGACTCGCATAGGTTTTGAAACACTTCTCACTTTGTGAAACGAGATGGCAGTTGAAAGATGCTTTCAACTCAGTGGTGTTTCACAGAGTTGAGTATATAGCACTTTCCTCATAGGCCTCACATAGATTTTGAAACTCTTCAAACTTAGTGAAACCAGATAATACTTGAAGGATGGTCTCCCCACCATGTTGTTTGTCAGAGTTGAGTATAAGGCACTTACATAATAGGGCCCACAGAAGTTTTCAAACACTTCTATCTTGGTCAAACGAGATGGCAGTTGAAAGATGCTTTCCACACAGTGTTGTTGCACACAGTTGAGTATATTGCATTTTCCGCCAAAGCCGCGGCTAGGCTTTCAAACATTTCTAACTTTGTGAAATGAGGTGGCAGTTGGAAGTTGGTTTCAACTCAGTGTTTTTCAGAAAGTTAAGTATGTGGCACTTTCCACACTGGCTCCGCATAGGTTTTGAAAGAATTCTGCCTTTGTGAAAGGAGATGGCAGTTGAAAGATGGTTTCAACTCAATGTTGTTCACAAAGTTGAGTATATGGCACTTTCCGCATAGGCCTTGCATAGGTTTTGAAATCCTTCTAACTTCGTGAAACCAGATGTTAGTTGAAGGCTCGTTTCCCGACAATGAGGTTTCACAGAGTTGAGTACAACGCACTTACCTCCTAGGCCCCACATAAGTTCTAAGATTTTGGAAGTTGGTTTCAACTCAGGATTCTTTCACCAATTTGATTATAAGGAACTTTCCGCTTATGCCTGTTATAGGTTTTGAAACCCTTCTAAACTTTGTAATATGAGACGATAGTTGAAAGGCGGTTTCAAGTCAATGTTGTTTTAGAACGTTGAGAATATGGCACTTTCTGCATAGGCCTCACATAGACTTTCAAATTCTTCTCTCCTTGTGAAAACAGATAGTAGATGAAGAGGGTTTCAACTCAGTGTTGTTTCACAATGTGGAGCATATTGAAGTGTGTCCATAGCCTTGCAAAGATTTTCTAACCATTCTAACTTTGTGAACAGAGACGGTAGTTGAAAGATGGTTTCAACTCAGTGTTTTTCAGAAAGTTAAGTATGTGGCACTTTCCACACTGGCTCCACATAGGTTTTGAAAGAATTCTGCCTTTGTGATGAGATGGCAGTTGAAAGATGGTTTCAACTCAAAGTTGAGTATACAACACTTTCTGCATAGGCCTCAGTAAGATTGTCAAGTAGTTCTCATGTAGTGAAACAAGATGGTAGTGGAAAGATGGTTTCAACACTGTTGTTTCACAATTTCAGTATACAACACTTTGTCCATTGCCTCGATAAGATTTTCAAACACTTCCAACTTTGTGAAAAGAGATAGTATTGGAAACATGGTTTCAACTCTGTGTTGTTTCACAAAGTTGAGTATATAACACTTACCTTATACTTCTATGCATGTGTTTTATAACATTTCTAACTTAGTAAAAAAAGATTCTACGTGAATAATGCCATCTGCACAGTATTGTTTCAGAGTTGAGTATACTGCACTTCCCTCTATAGTCTTCGCACATGTTTTCAAACAACTATTAACTTAATGGAACAAGGTATCAGTTGAATGATGCGTTTTTCAAGTGTTTTTTCACAGAGTTCAGGAAATAAACACCTTTTACTTCCCCGCATGTGTTTTTAAACACTACAAACTTACTGAAACAAGATGGCTAACTGAAAAATGCGCTTTGCACGGTGTTGTTTCACAGAGTTGAGTAAACTGCACTTCCCTCTATGGTTTCTGCACATATTTTCAAACACTACTAACGTTGTCAAACATTATGGTAGTTGAATGACGCATTCCCCACTGTGTTTTTTCACAGCTTTGAGCATATAACACTCACCTTATACTTCTATGCATGTGTTTCCACATATTACTAATTTAGTGAAACAAGATGCTAACTGAAAAATGTTTTTTGCACAGTGTTGTTTCACAGAGTTGAGTATACTACACTTCCCTCAGTGGTCTCCCCACGTTTTCAAACACACCTAAATTAATGAACCAAGATGTTAGTTGAATGATATATTCACCACAGTGTTCTTTCACAGAGTTCAGGATATAACACTTACCTAATACTTCCCTGCATGTGATTTTATGCATTACTAACTTGATGAAACAAGATGCTAACTGAAAAATGCTTACCAGTGTTATTTCACAGATTTGAGTATATAACACTTTATACTTCTTTGCAAGTGTTTTAAAACATTACTAACTTAGTGAAGTAAGTTTCTGACTGAATGATGCCTTCCACACAGTGTTGTTTCAAAGAGTTGAGTATACTGCACTTTGGATGGTTTCTGCACATGTTTTCAAACACTACTAACATGTGAAACATTAGAGTAATTGAATGATACGTTCCCCACTGTGTTCTTTCACAGAGTTGAGCATATAAGAAAAGAGAGATCTCCCAAACAGACAAAATCACGAATGAAAATGGAGCTATTACAACCAATCCCTTAGAAATACAAGCAATTATTAGGGAATACTCTGAAAATTTATGTGTCAACAAACTGGACAACCTAGGCGATATGCACAAATTCCTAAACACACATGCACTACCAAAATTCAAACGGGAAGAGGTAGAAAATCTGAACAGACCTGTATCCATGAATTAATTGAATCAGTGACCAAAAATCTCACAATGAATAAGAGTCCTGGGCCAGATGGCTTTCCTGGGGAATGCTACCAGACATTTAAAGTAGAGGTAATACCCATTCTTCTCACACTATTCCAAAAAATAGAAATAGAAGGAAAACTCCCAGACTCATTCTACAAAGCCAGCATCACTTTGATTCCCAAACTGGACAGAGACTCAGCAAAAAAAGAGAACTACAGGCCAATATCCTTGATGAATACAGATGCAAAAATACTCACCAAGATACTAGCAAATCGAATTCAACAGCATATAAAAAGAATTATCCACCATGATCAAGTGGGATTCATTCCTGGGTTACAGGGCTTGTTCAATATTCACAAACCCATCAATGTGATACATCACATTAACAAAAGAAAAGATAAAAACCATATGATCCTGTCAATAGTAGAGAAAAATCATTTGACAAAATACAGCATCCTTTCTTCATACAAACCCTCGAGAAAGTTGGGATAGAAGGAACTTACTTAAACATTATAAAAGCCATTTATGAAAAGCCCACAGCTAATATCATCCTCGATGGGGAAAAACTGAGAGCTTTCCCCCTGAGATCAGGAACACGACAGGGATGTCCACTCTCACCACTGTTGTTTAACATAGTGCTGTAAGTCCTAGCATCAGCAATCAGACAACAAAAGGAAATAAAATGCATCTGAATTGGCAAAGATGAAGTCAAACTTTCACTTTTTTCAGATGACATGATACTCTACATGAAAAACCCGGCCGACTTAACCAGAAGCCTACTAGACCTGATCCATGAATTCAGCAAAGTCGCTGGGCACAAAATCAACGTACAGAAATCAGTTGCATTTTTATATACCAATAACGAAGCAACAGAAAGAGAAATCAAGAAACAGATCCCATTCCCAATTGCACAAAACATCATAAAATACCTAGGAATAAACCTAACCAAAGATGTAAAAGATCTGTATGATGAAAACTATAGAAAACTAAGGGCGCCTGGTTGGCTCAGTCGGTTAAGCGGCCAACTTCAGCTCAGGTCATGATTTCATAGTTTGTGGGTTCGAGCCCTGTGGCAGGCTCCATGCTGACAGCTCAGAGCCTGGAGTCTGCTTCTGGTTCTGTGTCTCCCCTCTCTCTGACCCTCCCCTGCTCAGGCTCTGTCTCTCTCTCTCTCTCTCTCTCTCAAAAATAAATTTATAAAACGTTAAAAAAAGAAAACTTATGAAGGAAATTGAAGAAGACCCAAAGAAATGGAAAAACCTTCCATGCTCATGAATTAGAAGAATAAACATTGTTAAAATATCATTACCCAAAGTAATCTATACATTCAATGCAATCCCAGTCAAAATTGCACCAGCATTCTTCTCAAAGCTAGAATAAACTATCCTAAAATTTGTACGGAACCACAAAAGACCCTGAATAGCCAAAGTAATATTGAAGGAGAAAACCAAAACGGGAGGCATCACAATCCCAGACTTTAGCCTCTACAACAAAGCTGTCATCATCAAGACAGTATGGTATTGGCACAAAAACAGACACACAGACCAATGGAATAGAATAGAGAACTCAGAATTGGACCCATAAATGTATGGCCAATTAATCTTTAACAAAGCAGGAAAAAGTATCCACTGGAAAAAAGACAGCCTCTTTAACAGATAGTACCAGGAGAACTGGACAGCAACATTGAAAAGAATGAAACTAGATCACTTTCTTACACCATACACAAAAATAAACTACAAATAGATGAGGGACCTGAATGTGAGACAGGAAACCATCAAAACCCTAGAGAAGAAAGCAGGAAACAGCCTCCTTGACCTCAATCTCAGCAATTTCCTACTCGACACATCCCCAAAGGCAAGGGAATCAAGAGCAAAAATGAACTATTGGGACCTCATCAAGATAAAAACTTCTGCTCTGCAAAGGAAACAATCAATAAAACTAATAGGCAACCTACAGAATGGGAAAAGATAGTTGCAAATGACATATCGGATAAAGGGCTAGTATCCAAAATCTACAAAGTACTCACCAAACTCCACACCCGAAAAACAAACAATCCAGTGAAGAAATGGGCAGAAGACATGAAGAGACACTTCTCCAAAGAGGACATCCAGATGGCCAACAAACACATGAAACGATGCTCGGCATCACTCATCATCAGGGAAATACAAATCAAAACCACACTGAGATACCACCTCATGCCAGTCAGAGTGACTACAATGAAAAAATCAAGACACTATATTTTCTGGCGAGGATGTGGAGAAATGGGCACCCTCCTACACTGTTGGTGAAAATGTAAACTGGTGCAGCCGCTCTGGAAAAAGTGTGGAGCTTCCTCAAAAAAACTAACAATAAAACTCCCCTATGACCCAGCAATAGCACTGCTAGGGATATACCCAAGGGATATAGAAGTGCTGATGCATAGGGGCACATGTACCCGAATGTTCATAGCAGCACAATAGTGGAATCATGGAAAGAGCCTAAATGTCTATCAACTGATGAATCTATCAAGAAGATGTGGTCTATATATACAATGGAACAGTAGACGACAATGAGAAAGAATGAAATCTGGCCATTCGTAGCAATGTGGATGGAACTCGAGGGTATCATACTAAGTGAAATAAGTCAGGCAGAGAAGGACAGATACCATATATTTTCACTCTTAAGTGTAACAGGAGAAACTTAGCAGAGGACCATGGGGGAGGGAAAGGAGGAAAATAGTTGGGGAGAGGGAGGTAGGCAAACCATGAGAGACTCTTGAATACTAAGAACAAACTGAGGGCTGAAGGACGAGAGGGATAGGGGAAAGGAGGTGATGGGCATGGAGGAAAGCACTTGTTGGGATGAGCACTGGGTGTTATATGGAAACCAACTTGACCGTAAACTATATTTTTAAAAAAAAACCTTTTACAACTTTCTTTTGCTTTTAGAATTTGACTTAAGCTCGCCCCCCGCCCCCGTTTTTTCAAACAACCAATCTCATTTAGGACAAAATTATTCTCTTTTTTAACCTTTAATATAAATGTATTTGCATTCCTTATATATTTTTTATATATCTACTTTTTACATGCAGAGTTGCTTCCTTATTTTCATTAATCTTCACTACATTTAGCAGAATTTTAACTCTTAAAAATCTTGATCTCCAGTGAAAACTAAGTAGTGACCAATTGTGAACTGTTACATTACAATTTCTTAGATGGCAAACTTATGAATCAGTTATGCACAAAGCATATTTTCTTACAAATCCAAATATCTTTAGTTTTTCTGCAACAAGTCAAAAACACAAACGTACCTCTAATAATTAGTGCTTTAGCCTTTTATCTTGTTAGATATCCAGTGAACTTAATCCCAATCTGCCATGCAAGGAAAAACTTTAACATTTTAGGTTACTAAAGACTTTAAAAACTATCTTAACAATTACCCGTGAAAACTATGAGACAAAGTTAACCATTACTTCCAATCATCCTTTTCCTAACAAATTAGAACAGAGATAACATGAGTTTATTTGCCCTTCAGCAAATCTAGGTAGAATAAAAGTTTTTTTTTTACTTAATTTTGATAAACATTGTCTATCTCAAACCAGAAAACTTAAATTAGTTTAAACACTGAATACGTTTTACTTGGGTCAATTTAAGATAATTTGTTTCCCATGGTTAATTTTTACCTAGAGCATTGGTGGGGAAATCTGAAATGGGTGGTCTTCACTCCATGACCTGTAGGGTGGGAGGAGGAGCTGACTGTGCCTGAGGCTTTGAGAAGCTAGTTATGCAGGCCACCCCCCAGGTGGTGCAGAAACAGGAGCAGGTGGGGGGAGGGGCACGGAAGGGAAAGCAGAAGAGGCGAGGTGCCAGCAGAAGGTAGAGTAAGAGAATTCCCAGTTTAAATCCTGTCAGCTCAGACAGAGGAGCAGACTCCAGGTTTCTTTTCTTTTGTTTTGTTTTCTACTAGTGGAGTTAGGCAGTCCATGTCAGTCCAGAGAAAACAGCGAATTTTCCCAAAACAAAAGGAGTTTTGGCAGCTGCTTGGGAATATTCTTAAAGTCCCCATTCTGAGATAGAATAACCAGAGATAGTTGGCTCTAATTATCATAATCATTGACCCAGGAAATGAATGAGAGACAAGTCCCCACACACAGTCATACAGCAACTCCAACCTGCCGTCCAGCCCCCAGTGCCTTAGAGTTTAGGCTTCATTCCTCATCCCTTGTGGAATTATTAGGGAAACTCTGGGAGGTGATCAGGCTCCCCTTTTCCCTCTTAAGGGCCGGTCTGCAAAAGAAAACCCAGTTTCTTATCAGTCTGATGGGTGGTGCTCCTTGAGCTGGTTCCTGGGCCTCAAGGTTTCTTTGGTGAACACGAGGTCCCCTCTCTGGTCCACTGGTGCCAGGCAAGGTCACCTCTCCCAGAGGGTACTCCGAGGTTTGTATTTATGGCGGCAAAGGAGGTGGAAATGCACCATCTCTGAATCCCAGATGTGAGCCCCGAAGTAATGTAGCAGGATTCTCACAAAGAGGGTCATGACACCAAGGCTTTTCTTTCCAGAAAGCAACTTCATTCATGCTGGCACTGCTCAGTTTGGTTCATATCCAAAGAACTGAGCCCCAAACACAAGGTGGCATAGTTTATTTATACATTTTTTTACTCCTTTGCCTCCCATATATGGTAACACACAAACATGTAGTCTGATTAAGTAGCCTCATGTTACTAGGTTGTGAGGGATGTTGTCATGTACATGTATAACCAGGTTACCTTGAGGTTCTTTTTCTCTTCCCTTAAGGAGGGGACCCTACCACAGGATGTGTTCCCAGCAGTCTCCAAAATGGAAATGACCATATCCTATTTCTCCTACAGGACGGAGGCTAGTCTAGTGACTTCCCACTCCTGTAGTGTTTCCATGATCACCCAAGTTCTCTAGAGATTTGGACTTAGATCTCATGAGGTTTGGCTTTAGATATTGAGACAGTTGCCCATAGATCACATGACAGCGAGGTACCTTGTGTGTTAGTTCTGGTGAGTTTCTGGTCTTTTGTGTTACCGTTTTTACCCAGCCATTTCCAATACAATAATGTCCCAACCCTACCTGTTTGCACTGCAAGACTGAGGATAGTCTAAGGTGTTCTCCCACCTGCTGAGTTCCCACAAGATGTGACCCGAGATCTTGCAGGATTTAAACTTAGATCTCATGAGATTTGGCCTTAGATCTCAAGAGATTTGCCCCTGGATCACATAAGACTTGTAAACAGGGAAGAGTGGCTGCTCTTTATGGGGACTGAAGACACACAAATTGTGCTGAAATGACAAAAGTCTTGAAAAGTTCTCAGGAAGACTGTGTGTGTGCTCAAAGTAGCCAGCTGCTGTCCATGTTATTTCTCTCTACCCCCCTGACCTCCAGTTTATATCACCTGTAGTTTAGCATGAAAAATATGTGGTCCAGCCCAGTCCTTCCTATTTCATTGGCCCATGTTTATTCCTAATGCACCTAGACCACCAAGAGGCAGGAAGTATCAAGTGTAACACGAGGTATATCATGTGTTATTTTTGTTGGCATCTGTGGGTTTTTGTTTGACCCTGTTTAAACCCAGCAGTCCCCAATCCAGGAATGTCCCAGCCTTGCCAGTTTCCCCTGAAGTTACAAGGCTATGGCTAGGGAGTTCCCGCTCTTTCACAGTTCCTATAAGATCTGACCCCATATCTTTCAAGATCTGGACTTAGATCTCATGAGATTTAATCTTTTTTCTCACGAGATTGGCCCCTATGTAACATGAGTTTTCTGAAAAGGGAAGCATGGCTGCATTTTCCAGGTGCAGGACAGACATGGACTTTGCTGAAATGAACAAGGCCTGGGAAAGCTCTCAGTGAGTCTGTTTATGTCTTCACAGGATCCAGTTCATATGCACATTGTTTCACCCTACCCCACATTCCCCCTAATTCCTATCACCTGTAGTTTAGCTTGAAAAATGGGTTGTTTGGCCCATTCATTCCTATTTCATAGGTCTGTATTTAGCTCTACTGCACCTAGACCACCCAAAGGCAGAAAGTGTGAGTCAGGCACCATGTGTGTTAGTGTAGGTGGCATCTGTGGGCTTTTGTTAGACCCCCTTTGTAGCTAGCAATCTACAATCCAGGAATGTCCCAGGCCTTCCAATTTTCTCTGAAAGATTGAGGCTACACTAGAGAGTTGCCATTCCTGCTGAATTCCATTGGATTTAGCCCAATATTTCCTCCAGACGTGGGCTTAGACCTCTTGATATTTGACCCTACACCCCACAAGATTTTCCAACAGAGAAACATGGCTATATTTTAGGGGGTAAGAAAGACAAAGACTATGATGAAAGGTCAAAAGCCGGGAAAGCTCTCAGGGAGTCTCTTTGTTCACAGGAGCCAGTTCCAGTGCAAGTTGTTTCTCCCTACTCCTCATGCCCTCCAGTTTATATTACCTGTAGCTTAGCATGAAAAATTGGCAGTCTGGACCATTCATTCCTACTTCATAGGTCTGTATTTAGCCCTGCTGCACCTAGAACATCAAGAGTCAGGAAACATGAGTGAGGCACCTCGTGTGTTAGTGCTGCTAACATCTATAAGCTTTTATTTGAGTCCCTTTGTAACCAGAAGTCCCCAATCCAGGAATGTCCCAGCCCTGGGACATTGCAAGATGATGTAATGCTAGGGAGCTCTTCCAGTGAGATTTAGCTGACATCTCACGAGATTTAGACTTATATCTCACAAAATTTGCCCTTAGATCTCACAACATTTCCTTCTAGAGCACACAAGAGTGAGGCAACTCATATGTTAGTGCTGGTGTCCTCTGTGGGCTTTTGTTTGACTCCTTTTGTCCAGTATTCCCCAGCCCTGCCCATTCACCTATCAGGAATGAGGCAACCCGAGGAAGTTACCACTCCTGACAAGTTCTCTCAAGGTTTGGGTCTAGATCTTGTGAGATTTGGATTTAGATCTCACGGGATTTAGCTTTAGATCTCTCGAGATCTTCTTCTAGGGAACACGGGAGTCAGGCACATTGTGTATTGGTGCAGGTGGTGGATATGGGCTTTTGTTTGACCCCATTTTTACGCAGTCACCCCAAATTCAGGAATGTCAAGAATGAGACTATGGTAGGGAGTTTGGGCTGCTAATCTCTTGCCACGAGATTTGACCCAAGATCTCCAAGATTTGGACTTAGATTTCATGAGATTTGGCCTTGTATCACATGAGATTTTCTTCTAGAGCACAAAAGAGTGAGGCATGTCCTAGTTTACTGCTGGTGGTAGCTGTAGGCATTTGTTTAACACAGTTTATACCCATCGGTCGCCAATCCAGGAATGTTCCAGGCCTGCTATTTACCGAACAGGAATGAGGCTACTCTAGGGAGTTCCCACTCCTTCCGAGACCTCACAATATTTGGCTCCAGGTCTTGTGAGATATGGACATATATCTCATGATATTTGGTCTTCAAACTTGGGAAATTTGCTTCTAGAGCACACAAGAACAAGGGATCTTGTGTGTCTGTGCTGGTGGTGTCTGTAGGCTTTTATTTTACCCCATTTGTGCCCCATATTCCCCCATCCAGAATGTCCCAGCCCTGTCCATTTACCCGGCAGGAAGAGCAACTATGCTAAGTTGCTGCTCCTGAGGAGACCTGCAATATTTGATCTGAGATCTCATGAGATGTGGATTTAAATCTCACAATATTATCCTGAGATGACAACAGAGATACTTCTAGAGCACATGAGAGTTAGGCACTTCATGTGTTCCTGCTGTTGGTTTCTATGGGCTTTTGTTTGACCCCATTTGTACCCAGCAGTCATCAATCCAGGAATGTCTAAACCCTACAAATCTACCCTGCAGGAATAAGACTGGGCTAGGAAGTTCACACTCCTGCCACATTCCCACAAGATTCGACCCAAATTTTGCAAGATTTGGACTTCGATAACGTGAGATTTGGCCTTAGATCTCACAAGATTTGTCCGTAAATCGCATGAGGTATGTCAACAGAGAAGAGTGGTTACATTTTAGGAAGGCAAGACAGACACAGTTTGCACTGAAGTGTCCAAAACTTGGGAAAGCTCTCAGGGGGGTTGTTTCTGTGTCCACGGGAGCCAGATCCGGTACACATTGTTTCTTCTTACACCTAATGTATTCCACTTTCTGTTACCTGTAGTTTGGCCTGAAAAACTGGCTGCCCAGTCTATTTGTTGCTATATCATTTGTTCATGTTTAGATATACTGCATGTAGAGCACTGTGAGGCAGGAAGTATGAACGAGGTACCTTTTGTGTTAATTCTGGTGGTGTCTGTGGAATTCTGTTTTACCCCCCTTGACCCAGCAGTCACCAATCCAAGAATGTCCTAGCTTTGCCAATTTACCCTGCAGAAAGGAGGCTAGGTATGGGAGTTCCCATTCCTGCCATATTCCCTCAAGATTTAGCCCATTAACTCATGAGATTTGGAGTTATATCTCTCAAGATGTGGGCTTACATCTCACAAGATTTGTCCCTAGACCACACCAGATTTTCAAACAGGGAAGTTTTAGCAGGGCAGGACAGACACTGCAAGTGTCCAAAGCCTGGAATAGCTCTCAGGAAGTCTGTGTTTTTCCAGAACCAGTTCCTGTGCACGTTGTTTCTCCCTACCCCTTGTATCTTCCGGTTTCTATCATATCTAGTTTAGCATGAAAACCGGGTGATCTGGCTCATTTGTTTCAACCTACTTGGTCCTTATTTAATCCTACTGCACCTAGAATGCCAAGAGGTAGTTAGTATGAGTCAGGCACTATGTGTGGTAGTGTCAGTGGCCTCTGTGGGTTTTATTTTACTTCATTTATACCCAGCAGTCCCCAATATAAGAATGTCCCAGCCCTGCCCATTTACCATGCAGGAACAAGCCCAGGCTAGGGTGTTACTGACCCTGCCCAGTTCCCAAGAGGTTTGGCCTGTGATCTTGCAAGATTTGGGCTTAGATCTCATAATATTTGGCCTTAGATCAAGGGTCATTTGCTTCAATATCACAGAAGATTTGTAAAAAGGGAAGCATGGCTACATTTTAGTGGGGCAGGACAGGCACAGATTGTGCTGAAATGTCCAACACCTGGCAAAGTGCTCAGGGAGTCTCTGTGTATTCACAGGAGCCTCATGTGTTAGTGCTGGTGGCATCCGTTGGCTTTTGTTTGACCCTGTTTGTACCCAGCAGTCCTCAGCCCAGGAATGTTGCAGCCCTTCTAAGTTAGCCTGTAGCAATGAGGCTAAGCTAGTGAGTTCCTGCTGCTGCTGAGTTCCCACAAGAATTGGCCTGAAATCTCACAATATTTAAACTCAGATCTTGCAGGATTTGGCTTTGATCTCATAAGGTTTGCCCCTAGATCACATGAGGTTTGTAACATCAAAGTGTGGCTGTATTTTTGGGGCCAGTACACAGACTGAGCTGATATATCCAAAGACCGGGAAAGCTATCAGGAGCACTCTTTGTGTGTTCACAGGATCCAGTCCCTGTGCACATTGCACATCATTTCTCCTTACTTCTCAGCCATCCTGTTTCTATCACCTGTAGTTTAGCCTGAAAAATAGTTGGTTCATCACATTCATTCCAATTTCATTGGTCTGTGTTTAGCCATACTTCACCTAGAGCCCCAAGAGGCAGGAAGTATGAGAGAGGCACTTCATGTGTTAGTGCTGGTGTTTGTGAACTTTTGTTTGACTTTGTTTATACCCAGCATTCTCCAGTCCAGAAATGACCTAACATTGCCAAGTTATCCTGCAGGAACAAGGCTAGGTTACTGAATTCCCACTACTGCTGAGTTCCCTCCAGACTTGGCCCAAAATACTATAAGGTTTGGCCTTAGATCCCATGAAATTTGCCTAGATCACACGACAGTGAGGCACCATATGTATTAGTGCTGATAGTGTCTGTGTGCTTTTGGTTGACTTTGTACCCAGCACTGCCCAACCAAGGAATGTCCAAGCCCTGCCAATATACCTGCAGGAATGAAGCTTGGCTAGGGAGTTCCTGCTCCTGCCAAGATCCCAAGAATTTTGGCCCAAGGTCTCACAAGATTTGGCCTTAGATCTCTTGACATTTTCCTCTAGATCACACAGGATTTTTCAATAGGGAAGTATGGCTGTGTTTTAGAGGGCCAGAAAAGGCACAGACTATGCTGAAATAGCCAAATCCTGGGAAAACTCTAAAGGAGTCTGTGTTCACAGGAGACAGATTCTGTAAATGTTTTTTCTCCCTATCCCTTGTACCCTCCAATTTCTATTACCTCTAGATCAGCTTGAAAAACAGGCAGTCCAGCCCATTTGTTCATATTTCATTGGTCCATGTTTAGCCCTACTGTACCTAGAATGCCAAAAGGCAGGAATTATGAGCAAGGCATCTTGTTCATTAATGCTAGTGACATTTGTGGGCCTTTGTTTTATCCCTTTGGACCCAGCAGTACCCAATCAAGGAATGTCCAAACCTCACCAATTTACCTTGCAAGAACAAGGCTAAGCTAGGTGTTCCAAATCCTACTCTTTTCTTGCAAGATTTGTCCCTAGATTTCCCAAGATTTGGACTGAGATCTTATGATATTTGACCTTAGATCTCACAAGATTTTCCTCTAGATCACAGAAGATTTGTCTGTGATTTAAGTGTGGCTGTGTTTTGGGGGCCAGAACAGACACAGACTCCACTGAAATGTCCAAATCCTAGGATTGCTTTCAGGGAGTCTGTGTTCACAGGAGCCAGTTCTTGTGCACATTGTCTTTCCCTACCTTTAATGCCCTCCAGTTTCTATCACCTGTAGTTTAGCCTAAAAAATGGAAGGTTCAGCATATTTGTTACAATTTCATTGGTCAGTGTTTATCCCTACTGTACCTAGAATGCCATGAGGCAGGAAGTAAGAGTGAGGCACCTTTGGTTAGTGCTGGTGGTGTCTGTGGGCTTTTATTTGACCCCATTTGTACACAACATTTCCCAATGCAGGAATGTCCCAGCCCTACCCATTTACTGGGCAGTACCAAGTCTAGACTAGGGAGTGCACATTCCTCCCATGTTCCCTCGAGAGTTTGCTGGAGATCTCATGAGATTTGGACTTAGATCTCAGGAGATATGCCCCTTGATCACACAGGATTTGTTAACAGGGAAATGTGGGTACCTTTTAGTTGGGCAGGACAGAAACAGACTTCACTGAAATGTCTAAAGACTTGGAGATCTCAGGGAGGCTATGTGTTTACAGCACCCTTTTCCTATGCCCTTTGTTTGTCCCTACATCTCCTGCCTTCCTGTTTCTATCACATGTAGTTTAGCATGAATGATGGGCCATCCAACCCCTCCATTCCTGTTTTATTTGTGTTTGTCTAGCACTACTTTACTTAGAAGGCTGAGAGTGGCAGGAAGAATGACCACAGCACCTCCTGTATTTGCACCGTTGCCAATGGCTTCCATTTCTGTGACATTAGTTGTTCCAAGCAGTCACCAATCCAGAAATTTCTGAGTCTTGTCTATGTACCCTACACAATGAGGCAAGACTGCAGAGTTACCTGCCGGTCAATTTCCTAAAATATATGGCCTGAGATCTCGTGAGGTTTGGACTTAGATCTCGAGAGATTTGCCTCTAGATTACACAGATTTTTCAACAGGGAAATCTTGATGAGTTTTAGGGGGCCAGAATATACACAGACTGCCCTGAAATGTCAAAAGCCTGGGAAAGCACTCAGGGATTCTGAGTGCTCACAAGAGCCAGTTCCTATGCATGTTTTTTCTCTCTACCCCTCATGCCCCTCAGTTCTTATCACCTGGAGTTTATGAAAAATGAGCAGTCTGGCCCCTTGGTTGGAGGAGGTCTAACTTCCTTTGTTAGGAATGTCTGTGGTATTTTGTTTGATCCTGTTTGTACCCAGCAGATCCCAATCCAGGAATGTTCCAGCCCTGCCAATTTACCCTGCAGGAAGGAGTTTCGGCAAGGGAGTTCCCATTCCTGCAGTGTTCTCGTGAGATTTGACCCCATATCTTGTGAGATTTGGAGTTAGATCTCATGGGATCTGTCTTTTGATCTCACAAAATTTGCCCCTAGATCATATGATCAATGGAACAATCATCCATTGTTCAACAAGGAAGCCCTGCTGCATGGGGGAAAGGGGGAGGACAGCCCAGAACAGATAGGGACTGGCTGAAATGTTCAAAGCCTGGGAAAGCTCTCAGGGTGTATGTTTGCGTGATGACAGGAGCCAGATCCTTTGCACATTGTTTCTCCCTACCCCTCATGCACTCTGTTTTCTATTACCTGTAGAGAAACTTACTTAGCATGAAAAACATGTGGTCTGGTCCATTCATTCCTATTTTATTGGTATGTGTATAGCCCCTACTTCACCTGGAACACCGAGATCATGGAAGTATGAGTGACACACCTCCTGTATTTGCACTGTTGCTTACTGTGTGCATTTGTGAGACCCTGGTTGTTCCCAGCAGTCCCCAATCCAGTAATGTCTTAGCCTTGCAAATTTACCCTTCACAAACAAGGCTAGGATAGGGAGTCTCCACTCCTTTCCAATTCCTGTGAGGTTTGGCCTAAGATCTCGCTAGTTTGAGCCTTCGATTTCAGAAGATTTAACCCTAAATCACATGAGATTTGTCAACAGGGTAGACAGACTGCACTTTACTGGGGCAGGAAAGACACAGACTGCATGAAATAATCAAAGCCTTGGAGCTTTCCAAGAGTCTGTGTGTTTATAGGAGCTGGTTCCTAAGCACATTGCTTCTTCCTACCCCTCATGCCCTTCTGTTTTGATCACCTGTAGTTTAGTATGAAAAATGGGATGTCTGTCCCATCTGTTCCTATTTCATTGGTACATGTTTAGCCCTTCTGTGCCCAGAATCCTAAGATCCTGGAAATACAAGCGAGGCACCTCCTGTATTTGCACTGTCAACATCTGTGTGCATTGTGGGACCCCGATTGTTCTCAGAAGTCCCCAATCCAGGAATTTCCCAGCCCTGTCAATTTACCCTACACTAAGAAGCTGGGTTAGGGAGTTACCATTACTGCCAAATTCATGCGATATGTGCCTTACGATCTCGTGAGATTTAGACTTGGATCTCACAAGAGTTGCCCCTAGATCACCTGAGATTTTACAACAGGGGAGCCTGGCGATGTTTTAGGGGGCAAAAGAGACACAGACTGCACTGAAATGTCCAAAGCCTTGGAAAGCTCTCAAGGAGTGTCTTTGTGTGTCGACAGGAGCCAGTTCTTGTGCACATTGTTTATCCCTACACCTTCTGTATCCCAGTTTCCAACTCCTGTGGTTTAATATGTAAAACAGAACATCCAGTTCATTGCTTCTTATTTCATTGGTCCATGTTTAGCCCTACAGTACCTAGAAGCCTGAGAGGCAGGAAGTGTGAGCGAGACACCTCCTGTTTTAGTGCTGGTGGGGTCTGTAGGCTGTTGTGGGACCACAGTTGTTCCCAGCAGTTCTCAATCTAGGAACATCTCAGTCCTGCCAATTTACCCTGCATGAAAGATGCTAGACTAGGGCTTTCCCACTCTTTCTAAGATCCCGAGATATTAGCCTGAGGTCTGGCAAGATTTGGCCTTAGGCCTTGAGACAGGAAGTATGAGGGAGACACTCTGTGTCTTTCTGCTGGTTACATGTATGGGACTCTTGTGGGTTCACAGGTTTTCCCTAGTTTTCCCAATTCAGGAATATCACAACCTACCTACTTACCCTGCAGAAAAGAAACTAGGGTAGGCTGTTCCCCCTCTTGCTGAGTTCTCAGAAATTTGGCCTGAAGACTTGTCAAGTTTTGCCCTAGATCTCTGAGACTTGTCCCTAGATCATGATAGATTTGTCAACAGGGAAGAGGTAGCTGCCTTTTAAAAGGGTAGAACATACACAGACTGTCCTGAAGTGTCTAAATTCCTGGAAAGTGCTCAGGGAGTCTCTATGTTCACAGGAACCAATTGTTATGAACTGTGCTTTCCCTCACACCTCTGGAACTCCTGTTTGTTGCACATCAACTTTATTGTGTGTCACAGGCTACTCTGGTCCATCAGCTCATCTTTATGTGGCTTGGTGTTTAACCTGCTACACCAACAATTCTGAGAGACGGAAAGTTTGAAGGAGTTGCTGGTGTCTTTCTGCTGGTTACATGTGGGGGACTATTGTGGGTCTGAAAGTTTTCCCTGGTGTCCCCAATCCAAGAATATTGCATCCCTAGCTAGTTACCCTGCAAAAAAGAGGCCAGACTAAGGTGTTATTTCTCTTTCCATCTTCTTAAGATACTTGCCCTGAGATCTTGCAAGATTTTGCCTTAGATCTCAGGAGATTTGCCCCTAGATAATGAGAGATTTTTCAACAGGGAAGAGGTGACTGTGTTTTAGGGGGTGGGAGGACAGACACAGACTGCCTTGAGAAGTCTAAAACCCAGGAAAGTGCTTAGGGAGTCTGTGTGTTCACAGAACCTAATTCCTGTGCACTGTGTTTCTCCCCACACCTATGACACTCCTGTTTCTTGCATATCAACTTTCATGTGATCACAGACCAGTCTGATCCATTGGCACTCTTTCCTGTGTCCTGGTGTTTAGCCACTGAACCTAAGATGCTGAGAGAGACAGGGTGTCTGAGGGAGATACCTGTGTCTTTCTGCTCATTACATGTATGGGACTGTTGTGGGTCTGTGAGTTTTCTCCGGTGTCCCTAATCCCAAAGTATCACTACTCTATCTACTTACCCTGCAAAAAGAAGCTAGGCTTGGGTGTTCCATCTCCTGCTCACTACTGTGAGATTTGCCCTGAGATCTCTCATGATTTCCCATTATATCTTGGGAGATTTGCCCCTAAATCATGTGATATTTGTCCACAGGGAAAAGGTGGCTTTGTTTTGGGTGGCCGAATCAACACAGACTGCCCCAAAAAGTCGAAGTCATGGGAAGGTGCTCAGGAACACTGTTTGTGTGTTCACAGGAGCCAATCCCTGTGCACTGTGCTTCTTCCCACATCTCTGACACTGCAGTTTCTTGCATATCAACTTTTGAGTGTATCATGGTACAGTATAGTTCATTGGCACCTCTTTCTGTGGCCTAGTGTTTCAACCGCTGCACTTAAGATGCTGAGAAAGTCAGGAAGTATAAGGGAAATGCCTTTTGTCTTTCTGCTGTTTATGTGTATGGGGCACTTGTGGGTCCACAGGTTTTCCCTGGTGTACCCAATCCAGGAATATGACAACCCTACCTAGTTACACTCCAGAAAAGAGGCTAGGCTTGGGTGTTGCTGCTCCTGCTGAGAGCCTAGGAGATTTGCCCCTATATATTGCAAGATCTTGGTTTAAATATCATGAGATTTGGCCTTAGATCAAGCAAGACTTTTCAAAATTAAAGAGGTGGCTGCATTGGGGGTTGTCAGAAAAGACAGACACAGACTTTCTCAAGCGTCTAAAGCCTTGGAAAGCGCTGAGAGTCTGTATGTTCAGAGATGCTGATTCCTTTGCACCGTGCTTCTTCCCACAACTCTAACATTTCAGTTTCTTACATGTCAACTTTACTGTGTATCATGGGCCAGTATGGTTAATCAGCACCTGTTTCTTAGGCCTAGTGTTTCACCCACTGCACCTACTGTTCTGAGACAGATAGGATGTGTGAGGAAGATACCTGTGTCTTTCTGCTGGTTACATGGAGGGGCACCTCGTGTCATTTTGATGGTAGCATCTAGGGCCATTTGTGGGATCTCAGGTGTTCCCAGCCATCCTCAGTCCACAAATGTCCCAACCTGCCTATTTACCCTCACAAATGAATATAGGCTAGGGAGTTCCCACTATTGCAGAGTTCCCTTGAGATTTTCCCAGGAACTCATGATATTTGGCCCAAGATCTTGTTACATTTGCCCTTAGATCAAGTGTGATTTGTCAACAGGGAAGAGGTGGTGGTGTTTTGGAGGGGCAGGACAGACCTAGGGTGCCTTGCAGTGTCCAAATCCTGGGAAAGTCCCCAAGGAATCTGTGTGTTTAAAGGTGTCAGCTCCTGTGTATTTTGTTTCTCGCCACAACTCATATGCTCTTGGGTCTTGCACCTGTAGTGTACTGTGAATAATGGGCTAGATTGGCCCATCAGCCCCTCTTTCTGTGCTGATGTTAGGTTCATGACACCTAAAATGCTAAGAGAAATAGGAATTATGAGGGAGACACCTTGTGTCTTTGTGTTGGTGACACACCAGGGGCTATTTCAAATGCACTGGTTTTTCCTGGTGTCCCCAATCCAAGAATATTGCCTCTCTTTACCATACACAAAGGGAGCTTGTCTAGGGACCTCCTGTTCCTGAGAGTTCTCCCAAGGTTTTACCAGAGATCTCATGAGATTTCAACTTAGATTTAGTGAGATTTGTTAACAGGGAAGAGGCGGCTATGTTTTGGCGGCTCAGGACAGATACAGACTGCCCTAAAGTGTCCAAAGGCTGGGAAAACTCTCAGGCAGTCTTTTTATGTGTTCACAGGAGCCAGTTTCTGTGCACTGTGCTTCTTCCCACACCTCTTGTCCTCCTGTTTATCACACCCCTAGTTTACTGTGAATAGTGGGCCATTTTGGTCTCTCATTTAGCTCCTCTTTTTGTGGCCTGGTGTTTCTTCCACTGAACCTAGAATGCTGAGCGAGACAGGGAGATAAAAGAGACCCCTTGTCTCTTGGTGTTCATGACATGGAATGGGCTATTGTGAGAGCACAGTTTTTCCATGTGGCCCCAATCCAGGAATGTCACAACTGGAGGTACTTAATCTGCACAAAACTGGCTAAGCTAGGGTTTTCCTGCTCCTGTGAGTTCTTGCAAGGCTTGGCCCAAGATTTCCTGAAATTTTGCCTTAGATCTTGTGAAACTTGCCCCTAGAGCATGCAAGATGTGTCATCAAGGAAAAGGTGGCTGTTTTCTTGGGGTAAGGACAGACACAGACTGACCTAAAAGTTCCAAAGAGTGGAAAGATCAATGGCAGCCTGTGTGTATGTTCAGAGGAGCTGGATCCTGTGCACTTTTCTTCTCCCCACACCTCCTGACATTCTTTTTTCTAACACCTAACTTAGCATGAGTAGTTGGCTCTGTGGCCAATTGGTCTCTATTTCAGCTATTATTACCCTGCTGCACCTAGAATGTTGAGAAAGGCCATAAGTATGAGTGAAGCACCTCATGTCATTTTGATGGTGGTTTTGGGGCATTTGTTGGACCCCAAGTGTTCAGAGCTGTCTGCAAGTCAAGAACTTTACAGCCTGCTTATTTACACTGAACAGAGAGTCTAGGCTAGGAAGTTCCCACTATTTCAGAGTCCCCATGAGATTTGACCCAAGATCCGGTGATATTTGCCCCTAGATCATGCAAGATCTGTCATCAAGGAAGAGGTGGCTCTTTTATTTGGGGTCAGAATAGACACAGATTTCCCTGAAGGTTCCAAAGAGTGGAAGGATCAATGGGAGCCTGGGTGTGTGTTCAGAGGAGCCAGATCCTGTGCACTTTTCTTCTCCTTACACTTCCTGGCCTTCTGTTTATACCACTCTAGTTTAGCATGAACAATGGGCCATCCAGGCAATCCATCCATAGTTCAGTGGTCTGTTGTTACTTTCATACACCTAGAATGCTATGAACAGGGAAGACATGGCTGAACAGGGAAGATATGGCTGAATTTTGGGAGACAGGACTGACAGTAACTGCTCTGAATGGTCCAAAGCCTGGGGAAAGCTTCCAGGAAGCCTACCTATGTGTTCAAAAGAGCCAACTCCTGGGCAATTTGCTCATACAGCCCTGAAGATTCTAACGCCTGGAACAAACAAAAGGAGACTACCTGCATGTTCAAATGAATCTGACTCTGTGCATTTTGCTTCTTCCCACAGCCCCTGCCCTGCTGTTACTATCACCTCTAGGTCAGGGTGAATAACGGGCCCATGCATCCTTATTTCAGTGGTCTTTTGTTACCTAGAATTCACCCAGGATGTTGAGAGAGACAGGAAGTATCCCCAATCCAGTAATGTCCCAACCTTACCTACTTACTGACACAAAGGAGACAAGGCTAAGCATTTGCTGCTTTTGCTGAGTTCCTGTGAGTTTGGGCCTTAGATATCACGAGATTTGCCCCTAAGTTGTGTGAATCCTGGCAACAGGAAAGAAGTGGCTGCTTTTGGGGGTGGGCAGGAAAGAGACTTCTGTTTAGTATCCAAACCCTGCAGAAGCTCCCAGGGCATAGTCTGGATGTTTAGAAGGATCAGTTTGCGTGCACATTACTTCTCCACACACATCCATCCCTCCTGTTTCTGGCACCTCTGGTTTAGTGTGAATAATGGGCCAGTATGGCCCATCAGTCCTTTTTTCTTTGGTCTGGTGTGATGCTCACCTCATCCAGGTTGCAGACCTACAGGAATTATTAAGGAGACACATGTGTCTTTATCCTGGTGACATCGAGGGGGCATTTGTGAGACCCCAAGTGTTTGTAGGTATCCCCATCCAAAAATGTCTCAGCCTTACCTGCTTATCATGCACAAAGAGAGCCAGGCTAGGGAGTTCCTGATTCCACCCACTTTCTGCATCATTTGGCCCAAGATTTTGTGAAATTTGGCCTTAGATATCATGAGATTTACCCCAAGTGAGAACTGGCAACAGGGTGAAGGAGGTTCTTTTTGGAGGGACAGGACACACCCAGATAACCTTCAGGTGTAGAGACAAAGCTTCAGGGAGTCTACCTATGTGTTCAGAGGGGTATGGCTCTTGTACACTTTGCTACTCCTCACACCCTTACCTTTCTGTTTTTCTCACCACTGGCTTTGAGTGAATAAGGAGCCACATGGCCCATTTATCTTTATTTTAGTGGTTCATTGTTACCCCCCACTACTGCTCATAGGATGATGAAGGAGGCAGGAAGTATGAGGGAAACATCTCATCTCTTTGTGCTAGTGGTGGCTGGGGGTGTTTTCAGGATCCAAGCTGTTCCAATGTGTCCACAGTCCAGGAATGTTCCAGCTGTACCTTCTTACCCTGCACAAAGGAGGCTAGGTTAGGCAGTTTTCATTTCTGCCTAGTTCCCAGGAGATTTAGACTTAGAACTCTGGAGATTTGCCCCAAGTTCTCATGAGATCTGGTCTCAGGGAAGAAGTGCTTGCTTTCTCTGGGGGCAGGATATACATAAAGAGACCTAAAGTGTGCAAAGCATGGGAACTCTCCCAAGGAGATTTGCCTGTGTGTTCAGAGGATCTGCCTCCTGTGCACTTTGCTTCTCTGCACACATCCATCCATGCTGTTTCTTCAACTTTGGGCTTAGTGTGACTAATGGGCCAGTCTGTCCCATCAGTCCATCTTTCTGTGGCCTTGTTTAAATCCACTGCACCTAAAATGCGGAGAAAAACAGGAAGTATGTGAGAGACTCCTATGTCTGTTTTGTTTTTTGACATCCAGGGAATGTTGGTGGGACCACAGATATTACCAGATGTACCCAATCCAGGAATGTCCCAGTTCTACCTACTCACCTTGCACTAAGGAGATTAGGCTAGGCAGATTCTTCTCTTACCCAGATTTGGCCTTAGATCTCACAAGATTTTCCCCTAGGTCACTTGAGTTTTGGCAACCAGTAAGAGGTGGCTGCTTTTGAGGGGTGGGGCAGGACATATACAGGCTGCCCTGAAGTGTCCAAAGCTTGGAAAAGCTCCCAGGGAGACTTTCTGAGTGTTCAGAAGGGCCAGATCCTGTGCACTTTGCTTCTCTGCACATATCCACCCCTCCTGCTTCTTGCACCTCTGGGTTAGTGTGAATAACAGGACATCCAGGTCCATTGGTCCCTCTTTTTATGGTCTGGTGTTATGCCCACTATACCTCAGAGGCAAACAGACAGGAATTATGAGGGAGATGCCTTGTGTATTTATTCTGGTGACTTTGAGGGGACTTTTGTGAGTCTTCAGGTGTTCATAGGTCTCCCCAAACTGGGAAATTCCCTGCCCTCCCTACTTATCCTATACACAACACACAACACACTATAATGCACAACACAATCACCACATACAAAACCCACAAAGACCAGCATATGACACACACACTGTGTTCACACCTCACATACTTGTCACTTTTACCTCACATAATCAGAAACACAATACATGCATGAAACACACAACACATGTACCAGACAATCTCAAACCACATAAACCACACAGATGCCACATATACAACACATACCCTACACATATACCACACACAAATACATAAAACACACATACACAAGCATACTCAATACACAAAGACACCACACATATAAAATAAAAACACAGCACATTCACAAAACACATACTTTAAACATATACAAAAATACATAACATATATACCTCACACACATCACACATACAATATCCACACACCCCACATACACCACAAAATCACACCACATATATAACACACTCAATGTACTTATGCCACGAAAACCATATCACACATAGCCTACAAATAATGCATACACTGCACATGTACCAAACTCATACCTAAATATGCCACACAAAAACACAGAACACACATACTCCGCACATAGAACAGACACTTATCACTCTTACAATACACAAAAACAACTCATATAGTACACACACATACACAATACACATCCAATGTAAATATACACTAACCCACATACCACATACAAATGAACACTATACATATACTAATCACACAACACACATACAACACACACATATACACCAATCGCACATGCAACAGATACCACGTACAACCCACACACTGCATAGAGCAAACACAGCCACTATACATAAATCAGACATTCACTCATACACCAACCTCACACATATGCTACACAACACACATACAGCACATATATACAAAACACACACCACACAAATACAACACATGACACACGTGCCCCACACACCACATGTATACTACACACACACATCACATACACTACAAACCCTTTACACATATAACAAATACACCACATGTACACCATATACATAAAAAATCACGCTATACATAAATCACAAAGAACACACACCACTAAACATTACACATACACCACACAATTTATTGACATACAATACCCAAACACATCACACACATATACACTATACACACACCAAACATACATCATGAACATAACACCTCCATTACACTTAATACATACATACAATACATACACATATCACATAAAAATCACACATATACCACCCAGTCACCACCAATCATCAGGCATACACCACACATGCATATGCCATATATCACACATACACCACAAATACATGAGACACCTACTGCACTTACATCACACACCAGGAACAAATACCCACACACTTTCACCTAACATACCACAAAAATTCCACATATACAGCAGAAATACATCACATACACACCCCAATACATCAAACACATACGCCACACACACACCACACATATACCACACTTATACTAGACACACACCTACATACACAATTCATAAACAAAACACAGACATATATACCAGACTCATACATTACACCTACAACAGCTGCATGCACAACACAACTGCAGGACACACACATAACACACATACTTCACACAATCACCTTATAAACATCAAAGAAACACTATGCATATGCCACACATGGACATAAACACATCACCCATCACATGCATATTACAGTCATACAGAACACAGAAAACATACAGTACACATACCCTACATATAATCCATACCCACTACTATACAGCATATAAATACCTCATATACATACACCACATTCACACCAAAGATACTCAATTTATTTGCCACACATATCTCACACAAATAATACTTAAACGACTCACATAATGCATGCATACAAAACATGTACTAAAAACACATACACACTTCAAAAACACCCTACACACACTACATACACAACACATAGAGCACACATTTACCACACAAACACATCACACATACACTACACACACAACATGTAAAACACACACACACACATAAACCACACAGGCATCACAAATGCACACACACCAAATACATCCAAACAGTCACACTATAAATTCTATGCACACACCAAACATTATCACACACTAACACTACACTTACCTCACACACTCAGTTACAATACCCACATACATGCACCATATACATCCCACATATATACTGAACACAAATAAACCACACATTAACAATAAATTTACCACAGTGACACCAAACATACAACACAAACACCACATAAATTTCAGAAAAAAATATGCCACACATACACTGCACACTCACACATCATACACTATGCAAACACACAAACACTACACACACACCAAACATACACCACACACACACACATCAAACTGACACTATACTCAGGGCACCTCCATCACACAAACACCACACATAAAACAAAAAAAAAAAACAGAAAAAACACAATACAAATCAAATACCAATGACACTCACACATAAAGAATACAATCCATTCATATAACAAAAGCACACCATTTTCACACCACAAATACTTGACACATTTACCACACCTACGTCACAAACACAACACATACATGACACAAATAATCACACAAACTCACTATACATACACCACATAGACATCACATATACAACACACATATATATACCACACTCATACATACAACAGACAACACACACATCACACACACAGATACCACACATACATCACACATTCATTCAGATCCCACACACACCTACACCACACATACCACACATGTACCATACATGCAGCACACATATATAACATATACACTACACTAATACAACACACAGACTATACACTATACCTCACACACCACACATATATCACACACTCAATACATATGTAGCAAATATACTGCATATACACCTCAGTCATGAAACACACAAACCAAAAGTATACCACACAAACACTACACATATACTACACAATCAATTGACACACAGCACACATACACCAGGCACACATATACACCACACACACCACACTTATATCACACATAAACGACACATACAACACACAAAATATACATACACCACCTATACACCATGCCCTCATTTACCACATATACCACATACAAATGCACCACACTCAGATCCACATATGCCACACACAAACACATACACCACAAAACAAGAGATACCTACCACTCTCATAGCACATTCAAAACATTCTCCTTTTCTCAGCTCTAATGAAAAATTCTGGCCTCTGTGTATCCATTTCTTCCCCTTTATTTTTTTGAAGCAAATTCCCCTTGGGAGCCATTCAAGGCCATGTCTATTAAGAAGTTGCTGTGACTGAGGTCAAAGAGGTTGCTGCCTCTGTTCTCCTATAGGGTTTTGGTGGTTTCCTGTCTCACATTTAGGTCTTTCATCCATTTTGAATTTACTTTTGTCTATGGTGTAAGAAAGTTGTTCATTCTTCTGCATGTCGCTGTCCAGTTTTCCCAACACCATTTGCTGAAGAAACTGTCTTTTTTCCACTGGATACTCTTTCCTGCTTTGTAAAATATTGGTTGGCCATACATTTGTGCTTTTATTTCAGGGCTCTCTATTTTGTTCCATTGATTCATGTGTCTATTTTTGTGCTAGTACCATACTGTCTTGATGATTACAGCTTTGTTTTACACTTTTGTTATACAGCTTGAAGTCCAAATATGTGATGCCTCCAGCTTTGCTTTTCTTTTTCACCATTATTTTGGCTAGTAGGGGCTTTTTCTGGTTCCCCATACAAAATTTATAATTGTTTGTTCTAGCTCTGTGAAGAATGCTGGTGTTGTTTTATTGGGATTGCATCGAATGTGTAGATTGTTTTGGGTAGTATTGACATTTTAACAATATTTGTTCTTCTAATCTTTAAGAATGAAATGTTTTTCCTTTTTTGTGTGTGTCTTCTTCAATTCTTTCATATAGCTTTCAGCATACAGATCTTTTAGCTTTTTGATTAGGTTTATTCCTAGGTATCTTATTGTTTTTACTGTAATTGTTAATGGGATCGATTCCTTGATTTCTCTTTCTGCTGCTTCATTATTGGTGTATAGAAATGCCACTGATTTCTGTATGTTGATTTTAGATCCTGCAACTTTGCTGAATTCATGTGTCAGTTCTAGCAGTTATCTGGTAAAGTCTTTTGGGTTTTCCATGGAAGGTATAAGTCATCTGTGAAGATTGAAAGTTTGACTTCTTCCTTGCCAATTTGTATACCTTTTATTTCTTTGTGTTGTCATATTGCTGAAGCTAGGATTTCCAGCACTATTTTAAATACTAATGGTGAGAGTGGACACCGCTGTCATGTTCTTGACCTTAGAGAAAAAGGTCTGTTTTTCCCCATCTAGAATGATATTGGCTGTGTGCCTTTCATATATGGTCCTTATGGATGTTGAAGTATGTTCCTTCTATGCCTACTTTCTTGAGTGTTTTTATCAAGAAAAGATGCTCTATTTTGTCAAATGCTTTTTCTACACCTATTGAGATCATGTTGCTTTTATCCTTTCTTTTATTAATGTGATGCATCATATTGATTGATTTGTGTGTATTAAACCAGCCCAGGAAGAAATCCCACTTGATCATAGTGAATACTTTTTTAATGTATTGTTGGATATGATTTGTTAGTATCTTGTTGAGAATTTTTGCATCAGGTTCATCAGGGAAATTCGTCTGTAATTGTACTTTTTATTGGGATTTTTGGGTTTGGAATCAAGGTAATGCTGGCCTCATAGAATGATTTTGAAATTTCTCCTTCCATTTCTGTTTGTTTTGTTTTTGGTTTTGGTTTGGAAGAGCTTCAAAGGAACAGATATTAACTCCTCTTTAAATGCTTGACAGAATTCTCCTGGGAAGCTTTCTGTTCTTGGACTCTTGTTTGTTCGGAGATTTTTTTGGGGGGGGGGGAGCAGATTTTTTATTACTAATTCAATTTCTTTACTAGTTATGGGTATGTTCAAATTTTCTATTTCCTCCTGTTTCAGTTTTTCTAGTTTATATGTTTTTAGAAATCTATCCATTTCTTCAAGATTGCCCAGTTTGTTGGCATATAATTGCTCATAATATTCTCTTATTATTGTTTGTTTTTCTGGGGTGTTGTTTGTGATCTCTCTTATTTCATTTATGATTTTATTTATTTGGGTCCTTTCCTTTTCTGTCTCATAAATCTGTCTAGGGGTTTATCAATTTTAATTCTTTCAAAGAACCAGCTCTTAATTTCATTCATCTGTTCTACTGTTTTTTTTTATTTGAATATCATTGATTTCTGCTCTAATCTTTATTATTTACATTCTTCTAATGTTTTGGGGTTTTATTTGCTGTTTTTTTCCCAGCTCCCTTGGGTGTAAGATTAGGTGATGTATTTCACACATTTCTTCCTTCTTAGGAAGGCCTAGAATTCTATATACTTCCCTCTTATTAACACTTTTACTGCATCCCAGAGGTTTTGGACTGTTGTGTTACAATTTCATTGGCTTCAATGTACTTTTAAATTTAATTTATTGGTTAGCCCATTTATTCTTTCTCCAAGTATTTATGTTCTTTCCAATTTTTTTCTTGTAACTGATTTCATAGTGTTTCAAGTTTCATAGTGTTGTCTGAAAATATGCATGGCATCATCTTGATTTTTTTATACCTGGTGAGGGCTGATTTGTGACCCAGTATGTGATCTATTCTGGAGAATGTTCAACGTGCACTCGAGAAGAATGTGTATTCTGCAGCTTTTGGATGAAATGTTCTGAATATATCTGTTAAATCCATCCAGTCTAGGGTGTCATTCAAAGCCATTATTTCCTTGTTGATTTTCTGCTTACATGATCTGTCCATTACTGTAAGTGGGGTGTTAAAGTCCCCTTATTATGGTGTTATTACCAATAAGTTTCTTTATGTTTGTGATTAATTGATTTATATACTTGTGTTCTCCTATGTTGGGGGCTTAAATATTTATAATGGTTAGATCTTCTTGGTGGATAGACCCCTTAGTTTGAAATAGTGCCTTTCTTCATCTCTTGTTACAGTCTTAGTTTTAAAGTCTAGTTTGTCTGATATAAGTATGGCTACTCCATCTTTCTTTTGACATCCATTTAGCATGATAGAGGGTTCTCCATCCCCTCACTTCCAATCTACAGGTTTCTTTAGGCCAAAAACGAGTCTCTTGGAGGCAGCTAAAGATGCATCTTGTTTTTTATCCATTCTGATACCCTATGTCTTTTGATTGGAGCATTCAGGCCATTTAAATATAGAGTGATTATTGAAAATTATGAGTTTAGTGCCATTGTGTTGCCTATAGAGTTTCTGGCGATATTCTCTGGTCCTTTCTCATCCTTGCTGCTTTTGGTATTTTTGTTTTGTTTTGTTTTGTCTTTTTCTCTACTCAAAGACTCCCCTTTAAAATTTGTTGCAGGGATGATTTAGTGGTCACAAACTCCTTTAGTTTTTATTTGTCTGGGAAAGTCTTTATGTCTCCTTCTATCCTCCTTTATGGATAAAGAATTCTTGGCTGCATATATTTTCAATTAAGCACATTAAATATATCCTGCCATTCCTTTCTGGCCTACCAAGTTTCTGTGGTTAGGTCTGCTGCAAACCTGCTGTCTTCCCTTGTAGGTTAAATTTTTTTTTCCTTTGCTGCTTTCATAATTCTTTCCTTATTTGTGTATTTTTAAAATTTGAGTATGATATGCCTTGCTGATGGTTGGGTTTTGGTGAATCTAATGGGAGTTGTCTGTGCTTCACAAATTTTTATGTCTCTGTCCTTCCCCAGATTAGGGAAGTTTTTAGTTACAATGTGCTCACATAAAGCTTCTGCCCTTTTTTCTTTCTCTTCATCTTCCGGGACTTCTATTATATAAATGTTATTCCTCTTTAATAAGTCACTGAGTTCTCCAAGTCACATATTATATTTTGCCTTTGTTTCTCTCTTTTTTCTGCTTCATTATTCTCCATAATTTTATCTTCTTTATTACTGATTCACTGATCTCCTTATTTTCCATAATGTTATCTTCTTTATCACTGATTCACTGCTCTCCTTTGTCCACCCTGCCATCACAGCATCCATTCAAGATTGTATCTCAGTTATAGCATTTTTAATTTTAGCCTGAGTAGATTTTAGTTTTTTAATCTCCACAGGAAGGTATTTTCTGGTGTCATCTATGCTTTTTTCCCCTCCAGCTAGTATTCTTATTATCTTGGTTTTAAATTCTAATACAAACATCTTACTTATATCTGTGATAATTAAATCTCTGGCCATTTATTTCTGTTCTTTCTTTTGGGGTGAATTCCTCCATTTTGTCATTTTTCAGGAAGAAAAAAATTAATAAGATAAAATTTAAAATTAAAAACAAAACAAAAGCATACAAAGGAAGCTTGATCCTAGGTGTGTTTTGGTCTGCTTGTTGAGAGAAGCTTGATAGAATAGAGAACACAGAGAAAGGAAAAACAGAAAAAAACAAAAGAAAAATTAAAAAATTAAAAAATTTTTGCACTTGATCTTAGCCAAAAGGCTGAGAAGCAATAAAAAAAATTAAAAAAAATTTAAAATAATAAATAGAATAATATAAAATAATTAAAATAAAATAGAATTAAAAAATTGCTCTTTCTGTATCCAAGAAAGAGAAAGAAAATGAAGAAAAAAGAAAAACAATAAGCAAAAACAGAAGCTAAGAAAACAAACAAGCAAACAGAATGAAACCTGAATGAAGTTAGATCCAGTTTGCCCTAGAACTGAAATTTTAGATTGCATTATAGTCCACAGACTAAGCAGGTGGAAGAGATTTGTGCTGGTCTTCTGGGGAATGTGTTTGGAGGGCACAGGTGGGCAGGGCTTGGTGTAATGGCTGTGTTCTCCACTTTGTGGAGCTGGTTGGCTGCCTGGGGTGGATCAATGGGCAGGTTTGTGTGCGCGCTTGCACTAGAGGTGAAAATAGCTTCACCCAGCTCTCCAATCTCTGGTGTGGGAATTTTGTGTTCTCACAGACACACGATGAAGCACCCCTCCTTTGTCTCAGGCTTCTGTCCACTCCCCACCCATGTCCAAACAGTCTGCCTGCCAGGTTGCACTTCCCTCCAGAGTTTTATCTCAGATGGGTCTGTGTTTCAAAACCCCACCTGTCAGAGACTCCCATGCTTGGACCAGGCCTGATTCTGTGGGGGAGGGTCTTGCAGACCAAGCTGGATGTGGCTTGTCCTAGAAAATATTCTCATGATCATGCAATGGCAGAGGTTCGGAGTTTATGGTAAACTACAACACACAGCCAGCACCAGGTTTTGCTGCACTCTGGCATCTTTGTTCCAATATCAGTAAACAAAGCAATTCTCCAGGGTTCTCCAACATTCTACCTCATGGAGGCCATATGGCTTCTATCAAATGCATTCCAAGCAGGGGTCTACCTGTGTGGCACATGGACCCCTCAGACCATGCTTGCCTGCTCCTGGGGATTTTCCTTACTTCCTCGCCAGAGCACCCTCAGGTACTGAACTCCAAAACTTCAGGCTCTGAACATCACTGTTTATAGAAACCTGGTGAATCTGAAACCCTCTCCTTTCTCCCCATCAATAGTTTTGGGGATCAGATTTCCTGTCCAGCTCCCTGCAAGTGTTTTCACCCTTTCTCTCTAGCTACTTTCAGGAAAGTGCTTTTCTTGGGCGATCCCAATGTACTGCACTCTCTCCCTCTTTCTCTTCCTCTCTCTGTTTTCTCTCTAAGAAAATGGCTCTCTACTCTCCACACATCTGTGGCTTTTCTCTCCCCCAATTCACCTCTCTGCACTGTGAACCTGTCAAATTCTGTGGCTTAAATTATGCATATTGTTGCATTAATCCTCAGATCAATTTCTTAGATGTTCAAAATGGTTTAATGCTACTCTAGCTATGTTTCAGTGATGAGACAAGCTCAGGGTTCCCATATTTCTCTGCCACCTTAACTCCTCCAATATATCATTTTAAGAGCTGCAAAACCTATTGGATGATTCGACCATAATTTTTTAACCATTATTAGACTTTTAGATTATTTTCAACTTATTTACAGCTATGAGTAAAGCAGACCTCAACCTTTTGTAGTTCAATATGTGTGCACATCTCTGATTGTGTCCTGGGGTTGAAACTGTAAACATTTACTCACTAATGTTCTGAATTATCCTACCACTATGGAGAACACAAAGCTCCCTTTCCAGGGACCCTTGGGAATGAACAGGAGGGATGGGGTAGCTGACATAGAACTAAGCAAAATCATTTCAGAACATGATGCTAAAAGGTAAGGCTCTCAGTGATGACAGGTGGAAAACTTTGTGTCCAGCTTGGGGCTCCTCTATTCAGGTTTCTAGTTTTGGGGATTCTGTTCTCTAGGTTCCTGGAATTGGGAGGGGAGACTTTCAGAAGTGAATACTATTCTGTAAAGAAAGGGAAGGAAGGGTAATGGCCTTTGGTGTCTTTTTTTTCCCCCAAGAATTTGAGGTGTCATGATGAACCTAGACTGCCTCCCACCTGGACCTGGGCCATGCCCTGGGAAGGGGTAGAAGTAGAAGCATTTAATCTACTTTTGTTCAAGATCTTAGGGAGGAACATTCTTTTTTTTCTTTTGGGTTGTTTTTCCCTATTTATTCCTGCTCTCAGATTGTGACTTCTCTAGGACAAAGATTAGGGCATGCTTTGGGGAAAGAAGTGAAGGCAATCTATAGAGGCACTAAGCCTTAGCTCAAATGTATAAAATTAGTGCCCTGGGCTCCCTTGAGCTCCAGCTCGGCTCAACAGGGTTGAAGGGACCATTTGATAACCAATAGCAAATGCTGTGCTTTTGCCTTGAGTGTTCCCAATGCATATCTCCCTTTTGTAACTGTGGTAGATAACTGCAAATGTGGGCACTAGGAGCCCTGGTCAAATATCTATCCATATCTTCATGACTAATAAAAAGGGAACTACATTGTTAGGGCTTTTGAGACACATTGCCAAATTGTAGTTGTGAAAATTGCCCCAAATTACACACCCTGTCTGGTAGCAAGTGAGAGTCTATCCTGGGGGCTCTTGCCATCCCTGGATATAGCACTGTCTCAATCAGCTACAAATAGCACACTACTGTTCTTCACAGGACAGATTTTTCCTTAGAATTAGTCAATCAAATATGATCATCATAATAATACAATGCCACCTAATAAAATAATGTACTTGTTCCTTCTATGCAAAGTTCTTATACCATTTTCTATAGTACTTTTTTAAAAAAATAAATTGCTTGAGGACTTATTTTCAAGTGATATAGAATTCAGAGGGTTTCTTTAGGAAACTTTGTTTTGCTTTGCTTTGTTTTTTCTCCCACTGAAGTTTCCTATCTTGAGCACAGTTATTAGCACTTGGGAATATAGTATCTCTGCTCTTTCAGGGTTGGAATCCATCTTTTGAAGACTGCACAAATGTAGATGAACATCCTTCTCCAAGTACTACCTGCCATGACAAATTTTAAGCAAACATTATGTGATTGGCAGTGGGCTAAAGGCACATGAAGGATGCATGCCAGTAACCATAGACTGGTATTGGCTGGCACCTCCAGCCCTGTTTGAATTTGTACAATTGAATCAAAGAGAGATCGAACTATAAGGATACTTGAAAACCATTTATTCCAATACTCTGCACCAGAATCTACCCACCTTACAGATGAATGAACTCAGATTAAGGGAGTGGAAGTGGCTTGTCTGTGGTTCCAAATGCAGAATAATCAGTCGAGAATAAGGTCTGGGTCTCCATACTCCCAGACCAGAGCTCTGAAAAAATTTAAATATTCATTAAGCTTTGTACTGATTAGGTTAAAATACTTTAATGCACATAAAGAATGGTCAGTAAATCAGACCTTATATAGCCAGGAAGGACCTGTGTGCAAATACTTTGCAATTCTATGACTCCAACTCTTAGCGAAGAGAAGTGAGGCTTGAAGGAGGTTTAACTACAGACTAGTGGCAAGCACATAGGCATAAACACAACTGTGAGTATTTGTTAATGATTATCCTTTGTTATTTTCTATTGGCCCAAATTCATCATGTAGAAGGTAAGGATGCTAAATTCAAGTTGCAAGGTTAAGTTAAATTCAATGATTTACCTTTTTTGTTTACTCTGTGACTTTAGATAATGACCTCTCCGAGCCTCAGTTTTCTCATCTTTAAAGTAGGGACAATAATACTCGACTCATAGGTCAAAAGACAATGGATTTGAATGCATACATCCTTGTGGTAGGCTAAATAATGACTCCCAAAGATATCCTGATCATAATCCCTCAAACCTGTAAATGTTACAAAGAGTGTTTGTAGAACTGATTAAATTAAGGGTCATTAAAGGGGTAGATTATTCTGGATTATCTAAGAGGTTTCCCAAAGCAATCACAGATGTCCTTATAAAAGGAAGGAAGTCTACTTGACTATAGACATTAAACAAATGGCAGTGCGATCACAGAGGCAGACATGGGAATGATGAAGTAAGAAGCCAAAGAATTCTGGCAGTCACCAGAGTCAGGGAGAAGCAAGGAAAGGATTCTCCTTTGGAGCCTCCAGAGGTAGCACAGTACTGTCAACACCTTGATTTTGAGCCAGTGAAAGTGATTTCAGACTTGTGGCTTCTGGACCTCTGAGAGGATAAATTTCTGTTGTTTTAAGCCACCAGGTTTTTGCTGATTTGATACAGAAACCTAGGAAATTAAGGTAGATCCCATTGAAATACAAGAGATTATTCAAGTTAGGGCCCTGTGGTATCTTAGACTTATCCAAAACTCTGACAGTTCCATGAAAATGAGAAAATGTAAATCCCCATGCTCCTGTGTTAGCCAGTTTGCTAGAGAAAAGCAGATACAAGACTTAGGAGAATCCAGAGGTCCTGCTCAACGTTAGGGTTGAAGTGGGTTTACTGGGATTTGACACTATCCTTCACAAAAGACAGATAAGACTAATCAAAGGTATGTTTCTTTAGTTACTCCACCAAAAGTGGAGTGTGACGCTCCACAGGTCTTATGGGGTGTAAGGAACTGCTCTGCTAGGAAAAGGAGAAATATGTTGATTTTGTTGCAAATGAGGGGAAAGAAATGGAGGAAAAGGGAAGAGAGTGAGAAGTTGTCAAAAGGCTAGATGCCATAAACCTCTTCCATCTTCATTCAAGTTACAAAAATAAAATGTCTAGTGTAATGAATTTTTCCCCAAAAATTCTTTAAGTGAAAATTTCAAATACACAGAGAAGTTGAAAATTCACTCAATTCATCAATTTTCCAATTAATACCTTACTATATTTATTCCACATATATTCATCTATGCATCCTTTTACCCAACCATCCATCAATCTTATTTTTTGATGCATTTTGAAGTAGGTTGGAGACACCTGTATACTTCTAAACACTTTTGGAATGCAAATCATTAGCTGGAGTGGTTTGAGTGGATTTGGGGGTGATAGTTATAAAAGGTGCTTGGCTTTGTTTCTTAACTGACATGGGAAAGAACCAGGGCAGAAGATGTGGACACAAAAGCATGGAGTGGGAACATGAAGAAGTAATGCCAGGGAGTTCATTGAAATGTGTGTGTGTGGGCGGGAGGGGGGAGGAGGGCTGATTTATCACTAGGCCAGGAATTAGATTTGGAAAAAGGTTTAACCATGTCCCTTTGGGGCAGGAGTTATTCTATGTGATGTCTGCACTGCAATCATGCAGGCAAATGCCTAGTGGTGATGTGCCAGTGCATGGGCAGATGAGGCTGATATGGTGTTTATAAGCCTGAGTTTTTTCAGTGCTGGACACACATTAAGTTCATCAGTACAAAATTTTAAAGGAAAAATATTTATTTTTTTCTAAAAAGACATATCACCAGAAGAAGATGTGAAGAAGGGAAAGAAATATTTGAAGAAATAATGACAGAAAATTTCCCCAAATGAATGTCAGACATGAAACCACGGATACAGGAAGCTCAGATAACATCAAGCAGGATAAATGCCCCTGACTCAAAAACAAACAAACAAACAAAAATCTACACGTAGGCATATTATACTCAAAATGAAGAAAATAAAAGATAACAAAAATCTTGACAGAAGCCAGAGGGGAAAAATCCCTTACCCATACAGGAACAAAAATAAGAATTGTATCCCACTTCTCCTCAGAAACCATGAAATCAAGAAGAATAGAATGGAGTGAAATATTTAAAGTGCTGAGAGAAAAAATACTTAGAAATCTGTATCCTGTGAAATTATTCTTCAAAGTGAAGGATAAGTAAAGATTTTCCCAGGCAAAGAAAAATTGAATTTGTTGCCAAGAGACCTGCCTTGCAAGAAATGTGAAAAGAAGTTCTTCAGAAAGAAAGAAAATGATATAGGTAAGAAATTCAGGTCTAAGTTAAGAAGGAAGAGTGTTAGAAAAGGAATGAGTAAAAGTAAAAATTCACATTCCTGAAGTAAAACATACTTAATCCCCAAGTCATGTGGTTTTTAGACTGAGAATTGCCTGGAGCAAGCAAAGATATGTCTCCCTCAAAGAAAAGGGATGAAGGGAGTCTCCCAGGGCAAGGAGCCAGGGCACAGGACTTGGCCCAGATCTGGATGAGGGGTACATGCTTCTGCCTGAGTTGAGAATCTGAAATTCCCCTGGGTGGCGAGAGGAGGCCCAAACCTGCCTATAAAATATATCCTGTCTAGCCAGAAGCTGGAAGTTTAGTTCTCAGAATGGCAGCCTCACTCTAGATCACAGGAAAGAAAACAGCAAGAGAGGCCCTGTGAGCAAAGCCTCTAATCACAGGAAGCAGCAATGCTGAGACAATGAGCCAGTGACCACCATAAGCCCCATGAGAATTGGGGGAAGTGAAAGTTTCAAACACCCCAAAGACAGTTCTGTGTCAGAGCAATGGGCCAGGATCTGCAGACCCAGCAATTATCTGCCACCATTTTGTCCTTGCCAGTACCTGTAGCTTGAAGCGGCCTGGGACAAAAGTATATTATTCATGGCTTTCCTCCCTATTTTTGTGGCTTATTAGCCAAAGGCAATGAAATCCCCAAGCTGAAGATTTGAATTTCGAAATCTCATGCTCAGGATAACTGAAATGAAGCAAGAGGACACAGGGCACCATTCATGGGGATAAAAGGAGATGGGAAATGGAGCCAGGAAAGGCCTACTGGGTTTACCTTTCAAGAGATGAGCATGCCTGCAGAAACAAAGACAGGCTGGATCTCTCCTGCCAGGGACTCTGATGCCAAAACACAGTCTCCCTCTGTTTTGTCATCTTCCATCAAGGAGGGTAGGCCTGCTTAGCTGAGAACCAATATGTTATGTTAGTTTAGGTATTTGCCTAATTATGTCACAGGATCGATAAACCTTATGCCAGGGATAAGATTTGCAACAGTTAATGGAAAAAAAGCTCTTGAGTTGGTGCTAGGAGTGTTGGGTACTCGGACTGGCTCTGCTATAGACCTTTGTGTGACCTGGGTAGGACATTTAACTTCTGCCTCTGCTCAAGGAAGAGACCATCCTTCACCTTAAATTCACTTATATCCAGGCCACTTTTTCTGCATAATCAGTGAAAAGAAAAAGCAGGCAGAGCTGGGCTGGATATCTTGTGGAATGTCCTATCTTTAGTGCTACTACTGCCAGATTTTGAGGTCAAAATGTTCTCACAGAGGTATAGTCTTAGCAGACCAACACATGCTGGTGTCAGCAGGCCATACTGGGATGGACTGGCCCAAGGCCAGGGAAAGTCAGCCTAAAGGACATATTTTGCCTGTAAGGAATAGACTGTCCAGGTCTGGGGTTGTCCAAATGGCTTTTCTGGGAAACTGTAGGTAGGTTACCCAGTTGGGATGGGTTTGGGGAGGCTTTTATTCATCAGTCTGCACTTCTGTCCATATCAGAGAACTGAATAAAAAGCAAATGGTTCTCAAACTTTACCTTATGCTAGAATCACCTGGAGAACTTGTTAAAACAGATTTCTGGGCTCGACCCCCAGGGTCCCTGATTCAGTAGGTCTGAAGGAGAGACTATGAATGTGTTTTACTAGCCAGTCCCCAGGGGCTGTTGCTGTTCCTTGTTGAGGACTACACTTTGAGACTACTGAAAACAATTTTATTTTATGTGACATCATGGTATATATAATTCTACACAACACTCACTACACCCCTGCTGGGTAGATACTTGGTAGTCTTTTAAGCTCTGTTATGAATTGAATAGTTTCCCCCAAAGAGATGGTTTGAAGTCTTAACCACCTGTACTTCAGTATATGACATTATACTGGAAATAGGGCTGTTGTAGATGTAATTAGTTACGATGAGGTCCTATTGGAGTATGGTGAGCCTTTAATTTGATCTGACTGGTGTCCTTATAAGAAGACACAGACACACAGGACAATACCATGTAAAGACAGACACAAAGCAGACAGACATGTGATAATAGAGACAGAGACTGAAGTGATGCAACCACCAGTCAGTGAATGTCAAGGACTGCCAGCAACCACTGAAGGTGGAAAAAGCAAGGAAGAATTCTCTCCTACATGTTCTCAGGGAGCATGGCCCTGCTGATATCTTGATTTCAAACTTGCAGCCTCTAGAACAGTAAGATAGTAAATTTCTGTTTTTTAAGACTCCAAGCTTCTGTTACTTTGTTAAAGCAGCCCTAAGAAACTAATACACACTAGAAGCCACATGGACTTCAGCTATTCTCTCCAGATTACTGATACTCCTCAAGTGCCATGACTCCAACTGGGAACACTTCCTGAGCCAAAGAGACCTATGGACATGAGGTGGTTTGGTGCAAAAACATTGCCCAATGGTGGTGCTCCATTCTAGATAGTGACAAACCAGCCCAGTCAGATCATTTATCTGTGTGAGAGTGATAAGGAGGTAACAAGAAGTATCAGCAGGAGCAGTGGGAGCCCTTTGCTGACAAGTCACTATAGCTACAGTAATCTCTTTAACAAAGATGCGGCTTGCCCCAGTCCTTCATGAAGCAGCTTCCGGTTCAGCCTTGGAAATGTCCTGCTTTCCTAACAATAACTTCTCTGCCTCATCTGAGGCCACTTGTGGGTCTCTCTTTGCAACCTAGAAGAATATAGACAAATAATAATCCTAAATTTTAAATTATCTCCATTTTACAGTTGAGTAAAATGAAGCTCAGAAAGAGTAGGTAACTTATCCAAGGTCACATGGCTAATAAACTGCAAAGACAGGATCTGAACCCCTGACTTCTATTTTACCAGGGTATTAATATTATCTCTCCTGGGAAAGGCCCAAGCAGAACTTTTGGGGTGAGGTGGATTCCATTGCTGGCACCTCACATTTCAGTTAGTAACCTCCTGAAGAGCACATAGTGGCCACACCAGGCCTGGGCAGGGTTTCCATCACATAGTGACCTTGACAAGCTTCTAAGAATGTGACCACTCCATCTCTGGCTTTGGAGCCCAGAACTTGAGTCAATCCTGTGGATCAGCATACATTTCTCTAATTAACATTAATTACATACCTTTTATGTTCCCCAGACTTTGAGTGTTCATGCAATTCTTTCATTTGAGGCATTATCCTTTCAACTCTTAACCACTGCACAGTAAACAATCCCCACCCCAAGCAACCAATATAATTTATGCTATTGAGGGCTTCATACAGGAAAGGGGTGTATGCCTCACATAGTCTGAGAAGGTCACCCTTCACATAGTTTTCACATGACAGAGAGCCTTATAGATTCAGAAAAAGGGAAAAAGCAACTCAAATATTTTTGGTGACTACTGAACAGAATCCAGTCCTTGGCATATGGTGGGTGTTCAACAAATATTTATTGACTGGATGAAAGAATTTGGGCAATGTCTCTGTTAGAAAATATGTACTACCAAAGTCAGTTGTAAAGCCATCTCTTCATTCATTTGTTATTTTACTCATTGATTTAAAAAATAGCTGTAGAGGAGGGGCAAGATGGTGGAGAAGTTAGGGAGCTCTGTAATTTTTGCCCACCCGCATCTATCAAACTAAGAAGGACTGAAGCCACAATACTCTGATCTGCAAGAGTGGGGGGAAAAGACACAGAGTCCACAAAGAAGACAGATTCATAGGTGCGTGAGGGAGTGTGAACTGGGGAAGATAAAAACAGGCTAGGACTGAAGGCGTGGAGGGGAGGGAGCCCACCTCCTCACAGAACTGCAGAGAGTGCACAGAGCCATGGAGAGACGAGGGGCAGAGGGAGGCTGAAAACACTCATGGAGTTGTCTCTAGAGAAGAGAAAAACCTCGGCCAGGGATGGAGAAGGATCCTATCATCCTATCTATAACCACAGGGCGCAGGGAGAGAGATCTTTCTCTAGCTGTCCCGTTTTCCTTGGGCTTGGTGCCCCGATCGCAGGCGGGACCAGGAGAAACTGCTCCCCTACTCCCCCTACTCGATCCCCAGCTAGGAAGCCACACACCTGCTGGAGTACTTCTCATCTCAGGCAGTATCATGAAAGTGCATGGACTAGGATTTGAAAATGAGGCAGGGCTTGGAAAATACAACTTGGCCCGTCCGCAGCACAAGGAGATCAGACCCAAAAGAGTGGGTAGCAACGCTTGGCTGGAGGAGGGATTGGAATGTACAATTCTTCTCCCCACAACCACCAAGGCGGGGCCTCGGGGAGCAGCCCTCGGACAGCAGTGGAGGGGAGAACTGCCTACACCAAACCACGCCCATCCACGCTAGAGAGCTGCCTTTTTCCCCCTCTTTTTCCCGCTGGAGCCTGGGAATGACCAACATTGATGCATTGCCATGATTAGATCAATTCTTGATATTCAGATATATTTTCCTATATCCTATTTTCATTTAAAAAAAATTTTTTTTAATTTATAGTTTATTGTCAAGTTGGTTTCCATATAACACCCAGTGCTCTTCCCCACAAGTGTCCTCCTCCATGACCATCACTCCCTTCCCCGTTCCCCCTCTCCCTTCAGCCCTTCAGTTTGTTTTCAGTATTCAAGAGCCTCTCATGATTTGCCTCCCTCTCTCTCCCTAACTCTTTTTCCCCATTCACCTTCCCATGGTCCTCTGTTAAGCGTCCCCTGTTAGACCTATGAGTGAAAACATATAGTATCTATCCTTCTCTGCCTGACTTATTTTGCTTAGCATGACACCCTCGAGGTCCATCCACTTTGCTACAAATGGCCAGATTTCATTCTTTCTCATTGCCATGTAGTATTCCATTGTATACATAAACCACATCTTCTTGATCCATTCATCAGTTGATGGACATTTAGGCTCTTTCCATGATTTGGCTATTGTTGAAAGTGCTACTATGAGCAATGGGGTACATGTGCCCCTATGTATCAGCACTTCTGTATCCCTTGGGTAAATCCCTAGAGGTGCTATTGCTGGGTCAAGGGGAGTTCTACTGTTAGTTTTTTGAGGAACCTCCACACTGTTTTCCAGAGCGGCTGCACCAGTTTACATTCCACCAACAGTGTAGGACGGTGCCCGTTTTTCCACATCCTCGCCAGCATCTATAGTCTCTTGATTTGTTCGTTTTAGGCACTCTGACCGGTGTGAGGTGGTATCTCAGTGTGGTTTTGATTTGTATTTCCCTGATGATGAGTGACGCTGAGCATCGTTTCATGTGTCTCTTGGCCATCTGGATGTCCTCCTTGGAAAAGTGTCTATTCGTGTTTTCTGCCCATT
>CM053568.1:59250799-59279372 GCA_028646485.1 Cryptoprocta ferox | reverse complement strand
CACTGCTAGGTATTTACACAAGCGATACAGGAGTGTTGGTGCATAGGGGCACATGTACCCCAATGTTCATAGCAGCACTTTCAACAATAGCCAAAGCATGGAGAGAGCCTAAATGTCCATCAACTGATGAATGGATCAAGGAGATGTGGTTTATATATACAATGGAATACTACATGGCAATGAGAAAGAATGAAATCTGGCCATTTGTGGCAACGTGGATGGAACTCGAGGGTGTCATGCTAAGTGAAATAAGTCAGGCAGAGGACAGATACCATATGTTTTCACTCATAAGTGGAACAGGAGAAACTTAACAGAGGACCATAGTGGAGAGGAAAGGGGGGAAAATAGGGAGAGGGCGGGAGGCAAATCATGAGAGACTCTTGAATACTGAAAACAAACTGAGGGCTGAAGGGGGAGGGGGAATGGGAAAGGGGGATGATGGGCATGGAGGAGGGTACTTGTGGGGAAGAGCACTGGCTGTTTTATAGAAACCAACTTGACAATAAACTATATAAAAAAAAGACTTCGAGTTTTAAATCCTAGCTGTGCAACAAAGAAATAAATATGGGAGAGTTTTGGCATCGGACAAGATGACTGCCTTGCTCTTCTGTGGGAGCTGCCTGAATAGTGGGCAATGAGATATTGGAGTGTCAACATTTTGCCCCCAACACCAATATGATGGGACTTTAGAGACCAACACAGAGACACTCAGTGGAGGTGGGACCCACTTATACCAATCACCACTCCCTGCTTATTTATGTGGGCAAGACCAATCCTGAGCCAATACAGTGGGCCTCTCCTTGAGAAGACCAGCACAGCCAGCACCCCACATGCGCAAAGTGTACTGGTAATTAAATGCTTTAAAATGACACCTGAGAGATGAGTTAAGATGGCAGAGAAGTAAGGGGACCAGGATTTTCCTTCTCCCGCAAACACAGCTATATTGAGGTAAGATCATTTGGAACACTCAGGAAATTTATCTGTGAGCAGCAGAAAGATATCCACAGTTGGTGGAGACAGATTGGCAGAAGTGAGGTGCATGGCTGTGAGTTGGGGGGAGATAAAATGGCATAACCATGGAGGTGAAGGAACTCTTTCTGTGGAGAGACAAAAGGGAGAGAAAAAGAGAGAGGTTGTGGAAGTGCAACATCAAGTTATCACAAAAGGAAACCTCTCTGGACCACAGACTTGGGAAAGAGAAGTATGGAGGGGGCCAGTTCTTTTTTTTTCAAAGAGCCTTTGGAGCTGAAACTTAGAGGTTTTGGGAGTGCATGACTTTATCTAGATCAGAGCAATGGTGTACACTCTTGGGGAGGGGGGAACTGGCTGCCGGATGTGGTACTCTGGGAGAGAACAATCCTCTTCCCAGAATACTTTGGGAAGAGGGTTTATTGCCTCCCCAAGGACAAAAGACCCTGCAAGTACCAGCCAAAGGCTTTTCATCAGCGGGGTCGAGAGGCTCTACTCTGAAAGAGGGGAGTGGATTCACACTGTGCTGGGTCCTCTAAGACCTCAGGTTTTGAATTACAGCTGAGTGCCAAGGAGAAGCCATAAAATTGTAGTGCAGGACAAGCTGACTGCCCTCACTATTGTGTAAGGGCTGCCTGAACAGCATGGGTTGAGAGTCCAGGTCTGGGGAGGAGAAATTGGGGTGACACCATTTTTCCCCCAACACCAACACAGTGAGACTTAAGACAGCAGAACAGCAAGCCCCCACTTACACCAAACCCCACTCCTCAGTGCCTGGCAACTGCTTATATACTGGATCAAGACTAACTGACCCAATTCAGCCAGTCTCTCTTCTAGACCAGCACAGCCACTAGCCCCAGGCACCATCAGACAACTTGTTTATTTTATTTTATTTTATTTTATTTTATTTTATTTGTCTTTCTTGCCTTCCTCTTCTATTTTTTTATTTTGGAATCAGACTTATAGTTTCTGATTTGTTTTTGTCATTACTTTATATATGTCATTTCTTTATATATATTTGTATAAAATATATTTTTTTATTCAGACTTTTTTATTCTATTCTTTTTCCATCTTTTCACTTTTCTTCTGCTTTTTTTCTTCTTCTTCTTTTTCCTTTCTCATTCCTTGGAATCAGCCTTATAGTTTTTTAATTCTCTGTTTGGTTTTCTTTTTTCCCCCTTTCCTTTTTCTCTCTTTATTGGATCAGTATCCCCCCTCCTTATTTCTAGGATTACTTCAACAAGCAAATCAAAGCATACCTAGGTAAAGGTCCAAGCCCTCCACCACTGTAAGCCATATACGAAAAGCCCACCACTGTAAGCAAGGAAGAGCTATGCAGAGGACTGACCAGTGGGATAGAGCAACCAAAATGCAACAGTAGAGTGCAAGAAACATACACCAGAAACACTTCCTGGACGTCCACTCTCACCACTGTTGTTCAAAATAATACTGAAAGTCATAGCTTCAGCAATCAGACAACAAAAAGAAATAAAAGACATCTAAATTGGAAGGAAGAAGTAAAAGTTTTACTTTGCAGATGACATGATACTCTACATGGAAAACCCAAAAGACTCAACAAAAAAACTGCTAGAGCTGATACATATATTCAGTAAATGTGCTAAATCTACATGGGTAGACACATAAGGTTAGTAGCAGACTGTCCACTGAAACTTGGCAGGCCAGAAGGGAGTGCCAGGGTATATTCAATGTGTAAAATGGGGAAAAATATGCAGGCAAGAATTCTTTATCCAAGGCTGTCGTTCAGAATGGGAGGAGAGATAAAGAGCTTCTCAGACAAATAAAAACTAAGGGAATTTGTGACCACTAAACCAGCCCTGCAACAAATTTTAAGGGGACTCTTTGGAGAAAAAATAAAAGACCACGGCAACAAAGACTTCAAAGGACCAGAGAAGATCACCAGAAATTCCAACTCTCCAGGTAACATAATGACACTAAATTCAACTTTCAATAATCACTCTGAATGTAAATGAACTAAATGCCCCATCAAAAGACATAGGCTTTCAGCATGAATTTAAAAAAAAAAAACAAAAAACAAAAAACAAGATTAATCTCTATGCTGTCTACCAGAGACTCAGTTTAAAGCTAAACACACCTGCAGATTAGAAGTGAGGGGATGGAGAACAATCTATCATGCTAATTGATGTCAAAAGAAAGCCAGAATATCCATCTTTGTATCAGACAAACTAGATTTTAAACCAAATACTGTAACAAGAGATGAAGGACATTATATTGTATTCAAGGCATCTATCCATCAAGAATATCTGATCATTGTAAATATTTATGCCTTAACTTGAGTGTACCCAAATATGTACATCAATTAATTACCAACACAAAGAAACTCATTGATAATAATATCATAATAGTAGGGGACTTTAATACCCCACTTAGAGCAATGGACAGATCATCTAAGCAGAAAATCAACAAGGAAACAATGACTTTGAGGTGTTTTAAAATGTGTTAAATGTTTATTTACTTTTTCACAAAGAGAGAGGCAGAGCATGAGCAGGGGAGGGGCAGAGAGAGAGAGACACACACAGAATCTGAAGCAAGCTCCAGGCTCCAAGCTGTCAGCATAGAGCCCAACATAGGACTCGAACACACGAACCACGAGATCATGACCCGAGCGGAAGCTGGACACTCAACCAACTGAGTTACCAAGTGCCCCAGGAAACAATGTCTCTGAATGACATACTGGACCAGATGGACTAAACAGATAGATTCAGAAAATTTCATCCTAAAGCAGCAGAATACACATTCGTTATGAGTGCATATGGAACATTCTCCAGTATAGATCACATACTGAATCACAAATCATCCCTCAACAGAGATCGAGATCATACAGTGGATATTTTCATATCACAACACTGTGAAACTTGAAAACAACTACAAGAACAAATTTGAAAACCCCTCCAATACATGGAGGTTAAAGAACACCCTACAAAAAAATGAATGGATTGGGGCATCTGTTGGTTGAATGTTCAACTTCAGCTCAGGTCAGGATCTCACAGTTCATGGATTCAAGCCCTGTATCAGGCTCTGTGCTGACAGCTCAGAGCCTGAAGCTTGCTACATATTATGTGTCTGGCTCTCTCTCTCTCTGCCCCCCTTCCCACTTTGCTCATGCTCTATCTCTCTCAAAAATAAATAAACATTAATTTTTTAATTAAAAGAAGAATGAATGGGTTAACCAGGAAATTAAAGAAGAAATTTTTAAAAATACATGAAAGCTGATGAAAATGAACAGTCCAAACTCTTTGGGATGCAGCAAAGGCAGTCCTAAGAGGAAAGTATATGGCAATTTAGGCCTATCCCAAGAAGCAAGAAATGTCTCAAGTACACAATCTAAACTTACACCTGAAAAACTAGAAAAGGAACATCTAATAAGGCCTAAATCTAGCAGAAGAAGGAAATAATAAAGTTGAGAGCATATATAAACAATATAGAAACAAACAAAGAAACAAACAAAAACCAGTATAACAGATCAATAAAACCAAGAGCTCCTTCTTTGAGAGAATAATCAGAATTGACAAATCCCTAGCAAGACTTATCAAAAAGAAAATAGAAAGGTCCCATATAGATAAAATCACAAATGAAAGAGGAGAGATCACAACCAACACCACAGAAATACAAACAACTGTAAGAGAATATTATGAACAATCATATGCCACAAACTGGGCAATCTAGAAGAAACAGACAAATTCCTAGAAACTCACACACTACAAAAACTGAATCAGGAAGAAATAGAAAATTTTGATCAGGCCGATAACCGGCAAAGAAATGGAATCAATTATCAAAAATGTTCCAACAAACAGGAGTCCTGGGCCAGATGGCTTCCCAGGGGAATTCTACCAGACATTCAAAAAAGAGTTAATACTTATTCTTCCCAAGCTATTCTAAAAAATATATAAATTGAAGTAAAACTTCCAAGCTTATTCTATGAAGCCAGCACTATCTGATTTCAAATCCAGACAAAGGCTCCACTAAAAAGGAGAATTACAGACCAATATCCCTGACAAACCTGGAAGCAAAAATTCTTAACAAGATTCTAGTAAATCAAATTCAAAAGTATATTAAAAGAATTACTCACCATGATCTTTTGGGTTTTATTTATGGGCTACAGGAATGGTTCAATATTCATGAATTAATCAACATGATATATCACATTAATGAAAGAAAGGATAAGAAACACGAATTCCTCTCAATCGATACGGAAAAAGCCTCTGACAAAATATAGCATCCTTTCTTGATAAAAACCCTCAAGAAAGAAGGGTAGAAAGGAAAATACCTCAATATCATAAAGGCCATATATGAAATGCCCAGAGCTACTATCATCCTCAGTAGGAAAATACTGACAGCTTTCTCTTTAAGGTCAGGAACACAACAGTGATGTCCACTCTCACCACTGTTCCACATAGTACTGGAGGTCCTAATGTCAGCAATCAGACAAGAAAAAGAAATAAAAGACATACAAATTGGGAGGAGTTAAGATGGCAGAGAAGCATGGAGACCCTGAACTTGTCTCATCCCTGAAAGGCAACTAAATCAGCACCAAACCATATTGAACACCTAGAAAATGGATCTGAGGGTTAATGCAACTATCTAGATAACTTGAGCCACACAACTCAGCAGGTACATAGTGAAGAAAGTTGAACTGGGGGAGAGAAAAGCAGCAGAGGGTAAGGAGCCATTTTTGTGGAGAAAGGACAGAGAGAAAGAGAAAGGGGGAGAGTGAGGCACATTGGGATCATTCAAGAAAACACTCCCCCAAAAGTAGCAGGAGTGAAGAAGAGAGAAAGAGTGAAAACACTCACAGTGACTGAACAAGAAATCTCTTCCCCAAAACCATTGATGCGGAGAAAGGAGAGAGTTTCAATACACCAATATTCTATAAGCAGTGGAGCACAGAGTCTGAAGTTTCAGAGCTCAGTGCCTGGCAATGTTCTGGTGAGGAAGTAGGGAGAATCCCCAGGAGCAGGCAGTGCGGTCTGGGGAGTCCATCTATCACACAAGGAGAAGTGGTTCCCTTGCTTGGAATGCATTTGGTAGAGGCCATAAGACCCCCACAGACAGTAGACCCAGGAGTGCAGCCATGTTTGCTGGTATTGGGAAAAAAATGCCAGAGTGCAGTGAAACCTGGTACTGGCTATGTGCTGTGACTTGCCATAATCTCTGAACCTCTGCCACTGTGTGATCACATGAATGTTTTCTGGGGCAAGCCAACACCTGGCCATTGCTCAGTGAGATCCTCTCCCAGAGAGTCAGCGTGGGTCCAAGCCACAGGGGTCTCTGAAGTGTGGGGTTTTGAAACGCAACTGTATGTGGGACAAAACTCTGGAGGGAGGTGACCACTGGCAGGCGGACAGTCTGGACATGGACAGGGTAGAGGTGGGGAGTGAATGGAGGCCTGAGACAAGGGAGGGGTGTTTCGTGGTGAGTTGGTGAGAGCACAAAATTCCTGTGCCAGAGACTAGGTACCTGGTAAAGCCATTTTCACCTCTTCCGTGCATGCACACGTGTGCATGCACAGTGATCCACCCCAGTAAGCTAAGCAGTGCCACCTAATGGAGAATGGGGCTGTTACACCAAAGCCCACCCAACTGTGCCCTCCAATACATTCCCCAGAAGATCAGCACAAGTCACTCCACCTGCTTATTGTACGGACTATAGAGTGCTTCACAATTTCAGTTTTAGGGGAAACTGGATGTAACTTCATTCAGGTTTCATTCTGTTTGCTAGTTCATTTATTTGTTCATTTTCTTTGCTTCCATTTTTGTTTAAATTGTTTTCTTTTTTCATTTTTTCTTTTCTTTCTTGGATACAGAAAGAGAAAAATTCATGTTTATTGTTTTTACTTTATCTTTGATTTTTTTTTATTCTATTTCATGTGGAGTTATTTCTAGAGAGTATATTGTAAGCCCTGGGAAAGTTAATGGGGTAATTGCTGAAACTTCAGTGATGTTCTTGTCTCAAGGCTGTTGGACACGATAGCACTATGATCTCCCAGGACCCAGTTAGGAGACAGATCCATTGTAATTGCCCAGTAGTCCTTGAAACTGCACACCTTTCCTGCCTGCTTTCCTGTAAATGCCAAATGTGTGTTTGGTCTATGTCTGGAGGCTCCTTATGCTTTCCTCCCATGGTTTAACATTCTTTGATGTTTATACCTGGTGAACCAGAAATAAAGACTATGTAAAGTTTGCTGCTGCTGCTTTTTTCTGGCAGAGGCAGCCCTGCACATCTTCTCAGTCTAAGTGTCTAAGAACTTTTACTTCAGTGCATGGCTACCAGTGGAGCAGGGACTGGCAGAATCAACTGGCTCCTGGCTGCATACCTCATCTCTCAAGCCCATAAAAGGGAAAAGGACGTCCACTCATTCAGGTAAGAACTACCGGCATTCGGTGCCCACAACAAGATGAGCAAAATATCCTTAATCTTTCATTTTCCAATCAGGCATGCATAATCCTTCATCTTCTTGTCTCTTTTACTTTTGTTTTCATGTTTGCCTCATGGGATTTTCACTATCTAAACAGAAGAATATACATAAGAAGCAACTCCGTATACTTTTGCACTCATCAGGATGTAAAGTCCCAGACAAAGATTAAACCCAATTGCTTTTTATAATTTATCAGCAATACCCATGGTACTCCACTAAGGGGTCCCTTGAACTGGGCAATTGAGAGTGCATAGGGTGCTGCTTAAAAAATGCTCTCCGCCCAGTAAAGATCTCCCATTTACATACTTGGAACTTATGCCACATTCCCATTCATGGTTTATAAGAAAAACATGACAAAAATAGTTAGCAGGACTTAATCCCTCTGCCTCCTAATTCACTTCATCCATCTCCCCTTATGGCTAGGATCCCAAAATATCGCTAAATATGTCTAACCCTGACTGCAATAATATGCAGGACCTTCTGCTTCCTCCATCCTCCCCTCCTCTGGCTGTGCCAGAGGATACTGCATTAATGCCTTCAACCCCTCACTTTCTCTAGTAGATTGTTGAAGGAAGGACAAGAACACCAAGGTTTTGCTATGGCCTTCCCTATTCTATGGGCTCAAGTCCAGGCACCTTCGCATGACTCTTTCCATGTGTTCAAGAGGCTGCATAAAAGCATACACGAAAACAGACTTTCAAGCACATTTTCCAAGGGAATTATAGAGGGAATAGGGGGAGGATGTGAGATGACCCCTTGGGATTGGAAAACTTTAGTTAAAACAGTTCTCAATACTGCTCAATATTCCCTCTGGTTCCAAGAATGTAAACATGCCTTACATATTACAGCTATGGAGAATTTAAATAATGGAATTCCTACTGGAATGGACATGCTTTTGGGAGAGGGTCCGTATATGACTGTACAGGCTCAAGTAAACATGGACAGCAGAGCTTTTCCCCAGATCTCAGATGTGGCATTTAAAGCTTTGTCCCATATCTCTGCTACTCAAACACACTTGGATTCCTTTGCCACTATCCAGCAAGGCAAAAATGAACCCTATATGTCCTTTATTGAAAGATTACAAACTGCTGTCTTAAGACAGGTTGATATTATGGATGCTCAAAATGTTTGAACCCTTCAATTGATTAACAAAAAGGCTAACCAAGAGTTCCAGAATGTCCTTGGTCCCTTAAAGGGACTGAATCCTAATATTGTTGAAATGATTAAAGTTTATCAAAATGTGGGGACTGAATCCTATAAAGCAGCGTTATTTGCCAAGCATTAAAACGCCCAAAATATTTTAAATATGGAAAACAAGACCCAAAACCCTTGTTCAAAAATGCCCAAAATGTAAAAGAGAATATCACTTGGCCAATCAATTCAGATCAAGAATAGATTCCCAAGGTAACTCTATTCCAGGAAACTTAAAGAGGGGTGCCGACTCCCATTCCTCAAAACAAAACAGAAGTCAGGCATCACAAATTTGGACTATGGATGCCAAGGAATGGATCCCCAAATCAACAACCAACCCTTTCAATAAAAATCTAGACTAGTCTCAGGTCTCCTGGCTGCCACCTCTGACAGTGAGGGACTTTATTTGGCCCTTATGTCTAATTTAACCTTTAATGTTGTAGGGGATGTCAAGAAAGGGTCTACAGGCATTTTTGGCCCCCTGCCTCCTGGTTACATGGGACTTCTATTAGGGAGATTTTGCACCACATTAAAGGGTATATCTGTTTTACCTAGGGTTATTAATTCTGACTTTACTGGAGAAATTAATATCATGCTTACTTCCTCTGTTTACCCAGAGATTCCTGCAAATATCCCTATAGCACAGTTGCTTATATTACTTTATTGGGTGCTGGCAACTGCCAATGCTAGGCATGGCCCTAAAGGTTTTGGTAGCACTAATCCTAAAGATGAAGCATTCTGGGCCATGCTCATACAACATGCAAACTTTACAAATAAAAATTGCAAGCCAAACAATTAATGGTGTAATTGATATCAGGTCTGATGTTAGTTATTAAAACACATGATTGACCATCTGAGAGGTCCCTCTTGTCTCCACAACCCAGACCATAACTGGGATCCAGGAACAAGGACTTCCTTTATGAAGTAAATTTCCTGTCATCTGTACTGACGCGGAGGGACACCAGGCTACCATTACGCCATTTGTCCTTGACCTCCCAATACCATTATTGGGTCAGGACTTACCCAATTAAACCTGTCCATACAGTCAAATTTACCCTAATGGCCATTGCTGGAAAAATCTTCCCACTCAAACTGTCCCAGAAAGCTGGAAAACCAGTCTGGGTGGAGCAATGGCCTTTAAAAGGGGGGAAATTAAAGCAAATTCAAATACCAGTGAAAGAACCACTTACTTAGACATGCTAAACCTTCAACTAGCCCTTGCAACACTCCTATTTTTTGAATTCCAAAGAAGTTAGGGAAATGGACCCTCCTTCACAACTTAAGGTCTGTTAATGCTCACTTGATCCCAATGGGGTCATAGCAATTTGGCCTTCCTAACCCAGCTTTAATTCCTCGAGATAATAATATCATTATAATTGATTTAAAACATTGTTTTTTCACTACTCCATTACATCCAGGTAACAAAGAAAAATTTGCTTTCTCTATCCCTAATATTAACAATCCTCAACCTATACAGAAAATTCACTGGAAATTTCTGCCACAAGGTATTTTGAACAGCCCCACCATGTGTCAGTCGTTCGTTACTGCAGCCTTAACACCTACCAGAACAATTTCCCCAAGTTCTCATTTATCATTACAAGGATGATATTCTATTAGCAGCTGCCCAACAAAACATTCTTGAGACTTGTTTACAATTTCTTATTCAATCACTTCCCTCGGCCTCCTCATTGCTCCTGAAAAAATTCAGAGGTCGACTCCATAGAAATATTTAGGATATAAACTATTCCAAATTCATGTTATACCACAACATATAAAAATTCATCTCCCATTAGGGCCAACATGGTGGAGAAGTAGGGGGCTCCGTACTTCCCGCCCACATCTCTCAACCAATGAAGGGTTGAAGTCAAAGGACTCTGAACCTCAAGAGTCTGGGAAGAAAGGAGATGGAGTCTACTAGGAAGACAACCTCATAGATGCGTGTTGTGAATTGGGGGAGATAAAAAACGGGCCAGGACACAGAGGTACAGAGGGGAGGGCTCCCCTTCTGCAGAGAGACAAACGGAAGAGAAAGAACAGCTGGGGAAATGTAGAACTGTATCTGGACAAGGGAAAAACCTTGGGCCAGGATGGAGAGGGATGCTATCATCCCATCTCTAACTGCAGGGCTTTCAGAGAGAGATCCCATCTCTATCTGCAGGGCTTTCTATGGACTGGAGCTGGTTGCCCTATTCCCACACCTGGGGATGAGGGGAGTCCCCTCTGGGTTCAGTGGTACCTCAGAGGTGCAGTCGGCATCAGGAGGAACTGGTCCCTGCCCTGAAGTGCTGTGGCTTGCGGGGTTACATTTCGGGTGGCATCATTAACGCACATGGAATGGGAGATTAAAACGCAGCTAAGCATGCATGGGGCATAGAATACAGCCCACCTCATCTGTGCCCGAGGCACAGTGAGAACGGATCCAAAGGAGTGATTTGGGACACCTGGTCTGTGAGGAAGGTACTGGAGGGTTGCCATTTTTCTCCCCACAATCACCAAGTCAGGGCCTCAGGGATTAGTCCGAGGGGCCCACAGTGGAGGTGGGACCTGCCTACACCAAACCACGCCCATCCACACTGGGTAGCTGCTTATCTACTGGAGCTGGATAGATGCTGCAGAAACAGATGGCCCCCTCCTTCAGATCAGCATTGCTGCATTGCCTGGATTAACTCTAGGCCAATTCTTGTTATTCAGATATATTCTCCCTTTTCTTCCTCTTATCTCTTCCTTCCTCTAAGCTGGTTACTCTGGTTATTGGTTTGCTTAAACAGACATCTTTAATCCATCCTCTTGATGCATGTTCTATACCTCCTTCTTAACATTCCTTTCTCTCTCTCTGGAATAATCAGGCCATATAGTTTCTCTGGGTAACATGTCTTCATTTCTTTCTCCTCGCCTCCTTCGATATTCTCCATTTTCTTTCTCTGGATTAAGCCTTTTAGTCTCTCTGCCTGGTCAATGTTCATTTTCTCTTTCTCCCCATGCCTGTCATTTCTCTCTATATATGCTCTTCCATCAGCACCACCTCCACTCTGCTCTTTATTTGTAGCTGGGGTTTCTGATTTTATGCTCTTAGACTGTCATTTGTTTTTTGTTTTCTTTGTTTTTGTCTGATATCTTGTTTGTTTGACTTTGTGTGTTTGTGTGATTTGTTTGTTTGTCTTTCTGTTTTCCTTTCCAGGACTACTTCAAGGAACAAACCAAAGCATATCTGGTGGAGAGTCCAAAACATCACTACAAGTAGGGAAATGAAATAGCCAAATTCACAACAAGAGACAGCAAAGGACACCATTCAAAAAACACTTCCTGAATGACCAGGCCCTAGACAGTGTATGAGCCTCCTTTAATATAGCAGCACTCTCAGTTTCAGAGCACATAACAAGCTTTTAAAACTTACAAGATACAGAAAGCTAGCCAAAATGATGAAACGGAAGAATTCTCCTCTAAAGAAATTCCAGTAAGAAGTGAGAGATAAAGAATTGATCAAAACAGATATAAGCAACATAACTGAACAAGAATTTAGAACAATAGTCACTGGGCTTGAAAAAGGCATAGAAGACAGCAGAGTCTCCATTGTTGCAGAGATCATGGATCTTAAAAATAGTTATGGTGAATTAAAAAATGCTATGAATGAGGTGCAAAGTAAAATGGAGGTAGCCATTACACAGATTGAAGAGGCAGAGGGCAGAATAGGTGAATTAGAAGATAAAATTATAGAAAAAGAGATAGCCGAGAAAAAGAGAGAGAAATTGATCCAGGGGCATGAAAAGACAATTCGAGAACTGAGTGATGCAATCAAATGGAACAATATCCGTATTATAGGAATTCCTGAAGAAGAAGAAGAAGAAGAAGAAGAAGAAGAAGAAGAAGAAGAAGAGAGAAAGGGGCGGAAGGGGTACTTAAACAAATCATAGAAGAGAACTTTCCTAATCTGGGGAAGGAAACAGACATTGAAATCCAAGACGCACAGAGAACTCCCCTCAGACATAACTTGAATCGATCTTCTCCACGACATATCATAGTGAAACTGGAAAAATAAAGATAGATAGGTAAAGTCAAGAATGAAAATGGATTTATTACAACCAATCCCTCAGAAATACAAGCAATTATCAGGGAATACTATGAAAAATTATATGCCAACAAACTGGACAACCTAGAATAAATGGACAAATTCCTAAACACCCACACACTACCAAAACTCAAACGGGAAGAGAGAGAAAATCTGAACAGACCCATAACTAGTAAAGAAATTGAATCAGTTATCAAAAATCTCCCAACAAATAAGAGCCATGGACCAGATGGCTTCTCTGGGGAATTCTCCCAGACATTTAAAACAGAGTTAATACTCATTCTTCCTAAGCTGTTCCAAAAAATAGAAATGGAAGGAAAATTTCTGAACTCATTCTACGAAGCCAGCATCACTTTGATTCCCAAACGAAATAGAGATCCAGCAAAAAAGAGAACTACAGTTCTCTCAATATCCCTGATGAATATGGATACAAAAATCCTCAACAAGATACTAGCAAATCAAATTCAACAGCATATAATAAGAATTATTCACCATGATCAAGTGGGATTCATTCCTGGGTTGCAGGGCTAGTTCAATATTTGCAAATCCATCAATGTGACACATCACATTAACAAAGAAAAGAAAAAAACCATATGCTCCTGTCAATAGATGCAGAAAAAGCATTTGACAAAATACAGCATCCTTTCTTCATACAAACCCTCGAGAAAGTCAGGATAGAAGGAACTTATTTAAACATTATAAAAGCCATTTAATCTCATCCTCAATGGGGAATGACTGAGAGCTTTCCCCCTGAGATCAGGAACACGACAAGGATGTCCACTCTCACCACTGTTGTTTAACATAGTGCTGGAAGTCCTAGCATCAGCAATCAGACAACAAAAGGAAATAAAAGGCATAGGAATTGGCAAAGATGAAGTCAAACTTTCACTTTTCGCAGATGACATGATACTCTACATAGAAAACCCAACAGACTCCACCAAAAGTCAGCTAGAACTGATGCATGAATTAGGCAAAGTTGCAGGGTACAAAATCAATGTACAGAAATCAGTTGCATTGGTGTATACACCAATAATGAACCAACGGAAAAAGAAATCAAGAAACTGATCCCATTCACAATTGCACAAAACATCATAAAATATCTAGGAATAAACCTAACCAAAGATATAAAATATCTGTATGATGAAAACTGTAGAAAACTTATGAAAGAAATTGAAGAAGACACAAAGAAATGGAAAAACATGCCATGCTCATGGTTTGGAAGAATAAATATTGTTAAAATGTCAATACTACCTAAAGCTATCTACACAGTCAATGCAATTCCAAACAAAATTGCACCAGCATTCTTCTCAAAGCTAGAACAAATCATCCTAAAATTTGTATGAAACCACAAAAGACCCCAAATAGACAAATATTGAAGAAGAAAACCAAAACGGGAAGCATCACAATCCCAGACTTTAGCCTCTACTACAAAGCTGTAATCATCAAGACAGTATGGTACTGGCACAAAAACAGACACATAGACCAATGAATTGGACCCACAAATGTATGACCAATTACTCTTTGACGAAGCAGGAAAGAGTACCCAATGGAAAAAAGACAGTCTCTTTAACAGATGTTGCTGGGGGAAATTTTGTGTACACCATACACAAAAGTAAACTCAAAATGGATGAAGGACCTGAATGTGACAGGAAACCATCAAAACCCTAGAGGAGAAAGCAGAAAACAACCTCCTTGACCTCAACCACAGCAATTTCCTACTTGACACATCCCCAAAGGCAAGGAAATCAAAAGTAAAAATGAACTATTGGGACCTCATCAAGATAAAAACTTCTGCACTACAAGGGAAACAAAAAAAACTATAGGCAACTGATGGGATGGGAAAAGATAGTTGCAAATGACATATTGGATAAAGGGCTAGTATCCAAAATCTATAAGGAACTCACCAAACTACACACCCAAAAAACAAATAATCCAGTGAAGAAATGGGCAGAAGACATGAATAGACACTTCTCCAAGGAGGACATCCAGATGGCCAAAAGACACATGAAACGATGCTCAACGTCACTCATCATCAGGAAAATACAAATCAAAACTACACTGAGATACAACCTCATGCCCGTTAGAGTGTCTAAAATGAACAAATCAGGAGACTATAGTTGCTGGCGAGGATGTGGAGAAATGGGCACCCTCTTACACTGTTGGTGGGAATGCAAACTGGTACAGCCACTCTGGAAAACAGTGTGGAGATTCCTCACAAAATTAACAATAGGACTCCCCTATGACCCAGCAATAGCACTGCTAGGAATTTACCCAAGCGATACAGGAGTGCTGATGCATAGGGGCACATATACCCCAATGTTCATAGCAGCACTTTCAACAATAGACAAATCATGGAAAGAGCCTAAATGTCCATCAACTGACAAATGGATCAAGAAGATGTGGGTTATATATATAATGGAATACTACATGGCACTGAGAAAGAATGAAATCTGGCCATTTGTAGCAATGTGGATGGAACTGGAGGGTATTATGCTAAGTGAAATAGGTCAGGCAGAGAAAGACGGATACCATATGTTTTCACTTATATGTGGATCAGGAGAAACTAAACAGAAGATCATGGGGGAAGGGACGGGGAAAATAGTTATGGAGAGGGAGGGAGGAAAACCATAAGAGACTCTTAAATACTGAGAACAAACTGAGGGTTGATGGGGTGTGGGGGCAAGAGGAAAATGGGTGATGGGCATTGAGGAGGGCTCTTGTTGGGATGAGCACTGGGTGTTATATGGAAATCAACTTGACAATAAACTATATTTTTAAAAAAATCATCTCCCTAACCCTTTGACACTTAGTTCACTACAACAATTCTTAGGACATATCAATCGGCTCAGATCCACCTTAGGAATCCCGACATATCAGCTTACTTCGTTGTTTGACTTGTTAAAAGGAGACCCTAGCCCTGCCACCCTTTGGCATGTCACACAAAAGCTCTAGAGCAAGTGCATCAGGCTTCCATTACCATTACCATCACCATTACCATTACCATTACCATTACCATTACCATTACCATTACCATTATTACCTTATTGATTGACAGGAATCCTTATTTCCTTTCATTCTTTTCACTTTAAACACACCCCATTCTCCTACCGGAGTTATTTGTCAACTTCTGCCTACTAAATGCATGATCATTGAATGGTTATTTTTACCTTCCCAACTCAAATGTCAGGTATCTCTTTATCTGTCACTCCAACTACAATTAATCCGTGAAAGCCACAATTGAGTCATTCAACTTACCAGGACTGCCTCTATATCTGATTTTCCAGGAATTAATAAAGATGAGATTGAATATCTTTGGACCCACAATGAACTTTTCCAAATCACTATGGCAGATTACACAGGTAATTTTCTTTATTCTTTCTCACATGCTAAAAGAATCCAAGGCATTCAATTTCTTCATCTCTCTGATAAACCCCTCATTTCAAAACAATCAATTTCTGATGCTCTTACTGTTTTTATTATGGCTCAAAAAGGGTGTCATTACATGGACAGAAAACACCACCCGGAAATTTGCCTTTACTGCGCTCACTACTTCTACCCAAAGTGCTGAACTATCTGCTGCTATATTGGCTCTCAAAACATTTTTGAATCAACCAGTTAATTTAATTACCAACTCTCAATATGTTGCTCAATTACTTAATGACCTTCCTTGTGCCACTCTCAATACTAACCTTGATCAACCTTTGCTCAATATGTTTCTAGAAGCCCAAGAACTTTTGCAAATGCATCATCTCATTTTCATATTCCATATTCAAAGTCATTCTCGTTTACCTGAGCCCCTTAAATACAGAAATGACTTAGCTGACTCCTTATTAATAGGATCACTTTTCTCATCCACTATCACTTCTCACTCCTTTTTTCACCAAGGTGCATGCTCTCTATTCAAACAATTTTCTTATTCTTGCTCAAGCAAAGAATGTTATTCATTCCTGCCCAGAATGTCAACAATTTTCCCCTCCTTTCTTACCCCATGGAATAAACTCTCGGGGCCTAATATCAATCAATTATGGCAAATAGATGTTACACACATATCATCTTTGGTAAGTTTCAATGGATGCATGTATCTATAGACATTTTTTCCATATAAATATATGGGCTTCTGCCCAGAGAGGAGAACACATCTCACATGTTATCTCTCATTTATTGGAATGCTTTACAGTAATGGGTGTATCTGAAAAGATCAAAACTGATAATGCCCCAACTTACATCTTACAACAATTACAACTCTTCTTACAACAATGGAATATACATCACTCCACTGGAATTCCTTATAACCCACAAGGTCAAGCCATTGTGGAATGTGAGAATGGCCCCCTAAAACTACTTTTTATTGAAATAAAAGGGGAAATGCCACCTCTAGGGCCAGATTAATGAGAGCCCTATTCATATTAAGTCATTTACAATTATATATAAATTCTCAGCCTGCAATGTTCAAACATTTTCAAACGGAACAGGAACTCACCCAAACCAAGATATGATATAGATTGCCCAATGAGGCCAATCCAAGGGGCCAACTTGGAAGGGTACAGTACCATTGTTAACCTGGGGGAGGGCTTATGCTGCTGTGTTTTCTCCTCAAGGTCTTGTGTGGGTACTTGGCCAGTTAATAAAACCACATCATAAGCTGGCACAAGGGACTCAGAAATCCAATACCAGACTTCAAATTGATGGCAGTGGCCCCTACCAACGGGATGTTGAATCAAAGAAGAGGAAGACTGACCGCTCAGCCAAGAGAGATATCTTCTGGGGTGATGTTAAATAAAACTCACAGGCTGAAGCAGTTGTAATCAACATGGGCATGCCCGTGACCCCTGAAAATATGTTTCTATCCATCATCTCTTACTTTACTGCCAGTTCAACTAAGGTAATACTCCTGCTAATGTGTCTGCATTCTTTACCTGTTGTTTTTACCCACCCACACTTTACTTTTACCTATTGGGTTCATCCTCTTAGCCCTCCAATATTTGATCTAGTTTCCTGGGAAAATCTTTACTCTATTACTGGAGGACACTGGGTTCCTATTAACACTGATGATTCGTCTAACTATCCATCATATAGGCTCTCAAAAAATTGGGCTTTTTCTCACTTGGGTATCTTTCTTTGTTTCTCTTATAACCCTAATACTCACAATATTAATCTAAGCCTCTGTGTCCCTCTTCACAAACAATGGTATATGAATAGCATACTGAAAACACCAGAAGATGAATCTTGGGTAAGTATTATCAAATATCAACATTTTGCTCTCACAGTGGGACTAGAAGTAAACCTATCTGAAGGAAAACGAATACCAAAACCTCCAGTGCCAGTATGTACCAGACTCTGGCTGGAGATGGGGTCCTATGATGGCTTCTCATGGGACCTCTGCTGTTCTTGTAATTTTACTCAAATTTCCTTATTAACAAAATAAGACATTTATCAGTAATCAAACATCTCCGAACTAGGAAGATTCCAGGACTGGATGGCTTTCCAGGGGAATTCTATCAAACGCTTAAAGAAGAGTTAACACCTATTCTTTTGAAGCTGTTCCAAAAAAAATAAAAATAAAAATAAGAAATGGAAGGAAAACTTCCAAACTCATTGTATGAGGCCAGCATTACCTTAATTCAAAAACCAAGCACCCCACTAAAAAGGAGAACCACAGACCAATTCCCCTGATGAAGATGAATGCAAATTTCTCAACAAGATATTAGCAAACAACACATTTAAAGAATTATTCACCATGATACAGTGAGAATTATTCATGTGATGCAAGGCTAGTTCAATATCTGTATCAATCAAGGTGATACATCACATTAATAAAAGAAAGGATGAGAACCACATGATCTTCTCAATAGGTGCAGAAAAAGCATGTGACAAAATACAACATCGATTCTTGATGAAAACCCTCAACAAAGAAATGTAAGAAGGAAGATACCTCAAGATCATAAAGGCCATATATGAAAGGCCCACAGCTAATATCATCCTCAATGGGGAAAAACTAAGAGCTTTCTCCCCAAGGTCAGGAACACAAAAGGGATGTCCACTCTCACCACTGTTGTTCAACATAGGAGTGGAAGTCCTAGTCTCAGCAATCAGACAACAAAAAGAAGTAAAATGCATCCAAATCATCAAGGATTAAGATAAACTTTCACTCTTCACAGATGACACGATAATCTATGTGGAAAACCAAAAAGACTCCACCAAAAAAACTTTTGGAATGGAGACATGAATTCAGCAAACTTGCAGGATATAAAATAAATGGATACACCAATAATGAAGCAACAGAAAGAGAAATCAAGGAATTGATTTCCCATTTAAAATTGCATGAAAACCCACAAAGTACCTAGGAATAAACCTAGTCAAAGAGGTGAAAAATCTATACACTGAAAACTATGGAAAGCTCATGAAAGAAATTGAAGACACACAAAAAATGGAAAAACATTCTATGCTTATGGATAGGAAGAACAAATAATGTTAAAATGCCTACCCAAAGCAATCTACATATTCAATGCAATCCCTATCAAAATAACACCAGCATTCTTCACAGAACTAGAAAAAAACAATTGTAAAATTTGTATGGAACCAGAAAAGACCCTGAATAGCCAAAGCAATCCTGAAGAAGAAAACGAAAGCTGGAGGCATCACAATTCTGGACATGAAGCTATATTACAAAGCTGTAATCATCAAGGCAGTATGGTACTGACACAAAAACAGACACACAGATCAATGGAACAGAATAGAGAACCCAGAAATGGACCCACAGATGTATGGCCAACTAATCTTTGACAAAGCAGGAAAGAATATCCAATGGAAAAAAAACAGTCTCTTCAGCAAATGGTGCCGGGAAAACTGGACAGAAACATGCAGAAGAATGAACTTAAACAACTTTCTTACACCATACACAAAAATAAATTCAAAATGGATGAAAGACAATTTGGAATGAAAGACAGGAAACCATAAAAATCCTAGAGGAAAAAACAGGCAGCAACCTCTTTGACCTCAGTTCCAGCAACTTCTTACTAATAGCCAAATTATGGAAAGAGCCTAAATGTCCTTTGGTTGATGAATGGATAAAGAAGATGTAGTATACATATACGTTTAAAAAAATTTTTTTAACGTTTATTAATTTTTGAGAGACAGAGAGCATGAGCAGGAGAGGGGCAGAGAGAGAGGGAGACACAGAATCCGAAGCAGGCTCCTGGCTCTGAGCTGTCAGCACAGAGCCTGATGCGGGGCTTGAACTCACAGACCACGAGATCATGACCTGAGCCGAAGTCAGATGCTTAACTGACTGAGCCAACCAGGCGCCCCTACATATACATTTGAATATTAATTAACAATAAAAAACAATGGAATCTTGCCATTTGTACCAATATGGATGGAACCAGAGTGCATTATGCAAAGTGAAAGAAGTCAGTCATAGAAAGATAAATATCATATGATTTCACTCGTATGAGGAACTTTGTTTCTTAACAAAACAGATGATGAACATAAGGGAAGGGAAGGAAAAATAAAAACAGGGAGGGTGACAAACCATAATAGACCATTAAATATAGAGAAAAAAATGAGGGTTGCCGGAGGGGAGGTGGGTAAGGGGATGTGTTAAATTGGTGATGGGCAGTAAGGAGGGCATTTGTTGGGCAGAGCACTGTATGTTATATGTAAGTGATGAATCACTGGGTTCTACTCCTGAAACCAATATTACACTGTATGTTAACTAACTTGATTTAAATAAATTAAATATATTTAAGAAAAGAAAAAATTTATATTTTTAAAAAGTTTGAAAACTAAAAGAAAAAAATCCTAGAGGAGAAAAGAGGCAGCCACCTCCTTGACCTTTCCTGCAGCAATTCTTTACTAGAGATTTCTCCAGAGGGAAAGGAAACAAAAGCAAAAATGAACTATTGAGACCTCATGAAAACAAAAATCTGTATGGTGAAGGCAACAACCAATAAACTAAAAAGGCAACCAACAGAATAGGAGAAGATGATTGCAAGTGACATATCAGACAAAGTGTTAGTATCTAACATATATAAAAGAATTATCAACCTCAACACCCCCCAAAAACCCACAGATAATCTAGTGAAGAAATGTGTAAAAGACATGAAAAGGCAGTTTTCCAAAGAAGACGTCCAGGTAGGTATTAGAAACATAAAAAGATCCTCAACATCACTCATCATCAGAAAAATACAAATCAAAATCACAATGAGATAGCGCTTCACACATGTCAGAACAGCTAAAATAAACAACTCAGGAAACAGCAGATGTTGGAGAAGATGTGGAGAAAGGGGAACCCTCTTGCACTGTTGGTGGGAATGCAAACTGGTCCAGCCACTCTGTAAAACAGCATGGAGAGTCCTCAAAAAATTAAAAATAGAACTACTCTATAACCCAGCAATTGCACTATTAAGTATTTATCTAAAGGATACAAAAATGCTGATTTGGATGGGCACATGAACGCCAATGTTTATAGCAGCATTATCAACAATAGCCAAATTATGGAAACAGTCCAAATGTCCATTGACTGATAAATGGATAAAGAATATGTGGGGGGTGCCTGGGTGGCTCAGTTGGTTAAGTGTCTGACTTCAGCTCAGGTCATGTTCTCTCAGTTCGTGAGTTCAAGTCCCTCATCGGGCTCTGTGCTGACAGCTCAGAGCCTGGAGTCTGCTTTGGATTCTGTGTCTCCCTCTCGTTATGCCACTCCCTACTTGCACTTTTTCTCTCTTAAGAATAAGTAAACGTTAAAAATTTTTAAAAAAAAAAAGGAGATGTAGTATAGGTGTTCCTGTGTCAATTAAGTCAAATTGACTTAAGGCAAAGTCAATTAAGCGTCCAACTCTTGATTTTGGCTTTGGTCTTGATCTCATGGCTGTGAGATATATATATTATATATTAAATATATATTATATATATAACATATGTATATAATGGGATATTACTCAGCAATAAAAAAACGAAATATTGCCATTTGCAATAACATGGATGAAACTAGGGTGTATTATTCTAAGTGAAATAAGTTATTCAGAGAAAGACAAATACCATATGATTTCACTCATGTGGAATTTAAGAAACAAAACAGATGAACATGGGGGAAGAGAAGGAAAATAAGATAAAAACAGAGAGGGAGACAAACCATAAGAGACTCTTAAATACAGAGAACAAACTGAAGGTTGCCGAAGGGGAGGTGGGGGAGAGATGGGCTAAATGGGTGTTGGGAATTAAGGAGTGCATTTGTTGAGATGAGCACTGGGTGTCATATGTAAGTAATGAATAACTGGATTCTACTCCTTAAACCAATACTACATGGTATGATAACTAACTTGAATTTAAATAAATAAATTTAAAAAGATACCAAAGATGACAAAGTAGATAAAAACCAAGATCTATCTATATGCTGCCTACAAAAAATTCATTTTAAATAAAGACACAGGTAGATTAAAACTGATGTTATGGAGAAATATTTAGCATGCACATGGATGTCCAGAGAAAGTGAGAGCAGCAATACTTGTATCAGACAAAATAGACTTTAATAAAAGACAAAGAAGAGCAGTATTTAATAAAGAAAGAGACAAGAAAATATAACAATTGTAAATACTTTTGCACCAAACATGAGAGCACTCAAATAATAAATCAGTTAATAATAAACATAAAGGAACTATCCAATATTAGTACAATAATCATAGGGGGCTTGAACACAACATTTCCATCAATGGACAGATCAAACAAACAGAAAATATACAAGGAAACAATGACTTTGATGACACACTGGATTGGATGGAGTAAATAGATATATTCAGAATTTATCATACTAATACAGTAGAATACACATATTTTTCAAGTGCGCATGGAAAGATTCCCAGAATAGATCACATATTAGGTACCAAAACAGGCCTCAAAAAGTTTGAAATCAGACCATGAACCTTTACTAATAACAGAAACTGTAAGTCAACCACAAGAAAAAATCTGGGAAGACCACAAATACATGGAGGTTAAGAAACATGCTACTAAACAATGTATGGGTCAACTATGAAATCAAAGGAGAAGTAAAAAAAAAAATGCATGAAAATAAATAAAAATGAAAACACAAAACTCAAAAGCCTTTGGAATTTAGCAAAAGTGGTCCTAGTGGGGAAGTATATAGCAATACAGGCCTACCTGAAGAAACAAGAAAAAAAAACCCTCAAATAAAACCTAACCTTGCACCTAAAGGAGCTTGAATAAGAAGAATGAAGAGAATGAAGCAAAAAGCCAGCAGAGGAAAGGAAATAATAAAGAATACAAAAATAAATGATATAGAAACTAAAAAAAAATAAAAGAACAGATCCATGAAACCAGAACCTCCTTCTTTGAAAAGATTAACAAAATTCATAACCTTCTAGCCAGACACACCATAAAAAAATGACAGAGAGAGAGAGAGAAGACTCAAATAAATAAAATCACAAATAAAATAGGAGTAATAACAACCAACACCACAGAAATATAAAAAAATCATAACAATATTGTGAAAAACTATATACAAACAAATAAGACAGCCTAAAAGAAATGGATAAATTCCTAGAAACATATAACCTTCCAAAATTGAAGAAGGAAAAATATAGAACATTTAAACAGACTTAGTACCAGCAAGGATATTGAATCAGAAATCAAAAAACACCCAGGGCATCTGGGTGCCTCGGTCAGTTAAGCATCCAACTCTTGATTTCCACTAAGATCGTGATCTCACAGTTATGGGCTTGAGCCCTGCATTGGGACTTTCTCTGGAGAGACTTGGGATACTCTCTCAGGATTCTCTCTCTCTCCCCTCTCTTCTCTCTCAAAAATAAATAAAAGAAACATAAAAAAAAAAACCTTCCAAAGATGGCTGGAGAGTAGGGAGACCCTAGGCTTGCCACATCCCTCGAACATGGCTAGATGAATATCAAATTGTTTTCAAGATCCATGAAATCTATCTGAGGAATGAGAGAGCAAAAATGCACAAAGAGAGGTGAAAAAAGTGCCACATCGTGGAAGGTAGGAACTGAAGACAGTTGATTTTGGGGAGAGAGAGCTGTGGGCACTGAGATGAGGAGCGAGTCCTAATCAAGGGGAAAAGAGTGAGAAAGAAAGAGGGAGAGAGAAAGAGTGAAAGTGTGCATGAGGAATTGCACAAGAAAAACTATTCCCCAAATTTACCAGGAAAAGGAGAGGGGCTGAATACCACTGGTTTTTATAAACAGCAGAGTGCAGAGTCTGTAGTTTTGGAGGTCCACGCCATCACCAGGGTCATGCCTGGCACATTTAGTGGTGCTCTGGTGGGGAAGGAGGGCAAAAACCTGGGAGGGGCACCATGGTCTGAGGATTCCATGGTTCACATGGGAAGAAGCAGTTTCCCTGCTAGGAATGCATTTGGGATAGGTGTAAAAGATCTGGTCAGTTCTATTGAGCTGCCCCATTCACTAACATAGGAATAGGAACACTGGCTGAGGGCAATGACCCTTGGTGTTAGCTTTCTGTTGCACTTTACCATAAACCCCAAACCACTGCACGGTAGCACAGCCGATTTCTTGGGCAAGACAGCACCAGCCACAACACAGTGAGACCCTCCCTCAGAGGATCAGTTCAGGTCTGCACCATGTGGATCTCTAAAATTTGGAGGTTTGAAATGCAGCCCAGATTCTGAGATAAAACACAGGAATGCTATGCCACCTGGAAGGCAGTCAGTTTAGATGCAGTGAGGGTGAAGATGAGGATCTTCCAGAAGCCAGGGACACAAAAGAGATGATTGTTGGCTCTTCTGTGAGGGCTTCCTAAAGAGTTCTATGTGCGAGCTCCCTACTCCAGGGATGATAGAGCTGGACAATGCCATCGTCACTTCGCCCATCAGCACTGAATGACTTCAGTGAGCAAAACACCACCACCAAGTGGAGGCTGGAGCCGTGTACACCAAGTCCTTTCCCTTAGCACCCTGCAGGTGCATCTCCATCGGACAAGTCTTCCTGAGGATCAGCCACAGGCCCTACCACCATAAAACCAGCACAAACCCCTTGCATGAACCAAGTCTACTATTTATAGAATGTTACAAAGTTTCAGCTCTAGGGGAAATAGGATCTAGCTTCCTTTCTTTTTTCTGTTTTCTCTTGACAACATGATAAGCTGAAGGAATTGACCCCAAAAGAAAGAACATCATGAGGGATTTAATCAATACAGATAAAATTAAGATGTTTGAACTATATTTTAGAAGAACAATTATAAGTATACTAGCAGGGTTTGAAAAAAAGCATGGAAAGTACAAAGGACTCCCTTACTGCAGAGATAAGAGAACTAAAATCTAGTCAGGTTGAAATTTAAAATGCTGTATCTAGGATGCAATCTCAGATGTAAGCCATAAAAATGAGGATGGTGAAGTAGAGGAGTGAATCAGTGATATAGAAGATAAAATTTTGGAAAATAATGAACCTAAAAAGATGAAGGAAAGAAAGGTCATGGACCATAAAGGCAGACTTAGGGGACTCAGCAACTTATTAAAACATAGTAACATTTGTATCATAGGAGTCCCAGAAGATGAAGAGAGAGAATAAGGGGAAGAAGGTTTATTCAAAGAAAGTATAGCTGAAAATTCCCCTAATTTGTGGAAGGACACAGACATCAAAATCCAAGAAGCACAGAGAACTCCCATTTAAATTCAACAAAAGCTGATCATAGCCAAGGCATATCATAGTCAAATTCACAAAATAGAAAAGGACAAATCCTTAAAGTGGCAAGGGAAAAAAAGTCCTTAACCTATATAGGAAGACAAATCAGGTTCACAGAAGTTCTGTCCACAGATACATGGCAGGCCAGAAAGGAGTGGCAGGAAATATTCAAGGTGATGAATGGGAGAAATATGCAGCCAAGAATTCTTTATCCAGCAAGGCTGTCATTCAGAATAGAAGGAGAGATAACTAGTTTCCCAGACAAACAAACACTAAAGAAGTTCATGACCACAAAACAGCCCTGCAAGAAATTTTAAGAGGCACTCTCTTAAAAAAAAAAAAAAAAGAGCAAAGCAACAAAGATTAGAAAGGACCAGAGGACATCACCAGAAACACCAACTCTACAGAAAACACAATGGCACTAAATTCATAACTTTCAACAACCACTCTGAATGTAAATGGACTAAATGCTCAGATCAAAAGACATAGGGTATCAGAATTAATAAATCAAAAACAAAAACAAAACAAGATCCTTTTATATGACCCCTATAAGAGTTTCACTTTAGACCTAAAGACACTTACAGATTGAAAGTGAGGGGATGGAGAACCATCCATCATGCTAATGGATGTGAAAAGAAAGCCAGACTAGCCATACTTATATCAGACAAACTAGATTTGAAACCAAAGACTGTAGCAAGAGATGAGGAAGGGCATTATATCATAATTAAGTGGTCTATCAAGAAGATCTAGAGGAGATATGATGGTAGAGGAGTAGGGACACCTTTAGCTTGTCTTATCCCTTAGATAAATAGTTATCAAATCATTCTCAACATCAAAGAGGTCAATTAAAGGTCTGAGAGAGAAAAAACTGTAAAACAAGAGAAAAGTGACCACCTTTTGGAAGGCAGGAGGCACAGAGAGTTTATGGGGAAAGATATTGCTCTGGATATGGCTGCAGGGAGGAAGCCTGCTTACAGAGGCTACTGCAAAGTAGTATAAGCAGCTGAGCACAAAATCTGAACTTTTAGAAATCCACTACCATGGGGAAGTGCCTGGCTTAAAGGTGATCAAGTGGTGAAGCAGGGAAGAATCCCAGGAGTGATAGCATGGTCTGAAGATCCCTTGGGTCACAAGAAAAATAGGTTGCACCAAAGTGCTGTGCTGTTTCCAGGCATAAGAGGGGACTCACTCTGGCTGAGGGCAGTAAGCAAGAGTGTCAGCCTTCTGCTCTGTTTTGACACAAACTCTGAACAGCTGCAAAGTCTTGCCAATGATTTTTTCTCATGGGCCAGAAAAAGTGTGGTTAGACCCTTCCCCAGAGGAAAAGCGTGGGTCCCCACTATGGGAATCCCTAAAATTTGGAGTTTTGAAACTCAGTCACACCATTATATAAAACCTTGGACACAGAGTGAACACTGGGTTCTAATGGAAACCAGGGACATGAGAGGGATGATTACTTACTCTCCCCTGAGGTTTCCCTGAAGAGTGGGGGGTTATGAAATTTCAGCTCTAGGGCTATAGAGTGGGGTGCCACCATATGGATTCTATCATTCAGAGTTGAAAGCCTTAAGGGAGCAAAACATCGCCATCTAGTGGAGGCCAGAGCTGCTTACACTAAGCCCTGCCTCCTGTATTCCAGAGGTACATTTCCACTGAAACAAGTCAGCCTGAGAATCAGCACAGCAGGCTCCTCCTCCAGAACACCAGCATAAACAACTCTCTTGCACCAGTTCTAATAATCATAGACTTCAACTGTAAGGGAAATAGGATCTAACTTCCATTTTACTTTTATTCTTTTTAAAAAATTATTATTTATTTCACTTATTCTTATTTATTCAATTCTTTTTTTAATTTTTTACTCATTATTTTTTCTTTTTATATATACATATTCTTTTATTTTTATTCTATTGTTTTTATTTTATGTTATTTTATTTTATAATTTATGATCTAGATTCTTTTAACAAGCAGACTATAACACATTCAGGATCTAGGTTATTTTATTTTGTTTTTCTCTCCTTTGTTTTTCGTTTGTTTGTTTCTTTTCTTTCTTTCTTTCTTTTTCCTTTTCTGTACAAAATGAAGAAATGGATAAATTCACCCCAAAAGAAAGAAGAGGCAGTAGAACTTATAACCAGGAATTTAATCAACACAGATGTAAGTAAGATGTCTGAACTAGAATTTACAACCACAATAATAATACTAGTTGGAGTTGAAAAAATCATAGAAGACACCAGAGAATCTCTTTCTATGGGGATACAAGAAATAAAATATAGTCAGGCTGAAATTAAAAATGGTATAACCAAGATTCAATCTTGAATAGATGCAATGATAGTGAGGATGGATGAAGCAGAGCAACAAATCAGTGATATAGAAGATACAATTATGGAAGATAATGTAGCTGAAAAGTAGAGGGGAAAAAAGGCAAAAGAACATTCAGCAACTTATTGAAGAGAAATAACATTCATATTACAGGAGTCCAAGAGGATGAGAAGAGAGAAAAAGAGGAAGAAAGTTTATGAGAACAAATTATAGCTGAAAACTTCCCTATTCTGAAAAGGACACAAATGTCAAACTCCAAGAATCACAGAGAACTCCCGTTTAAATTCAACAAAACCCAATCATGATCAAGGCATATAACAGTTAAATTCACAAAATATAAAGATGAGAAAAGAATCCAGAAAGCAGCAAGGGAAAAAAAGTCCTTAACCTACAAGGGAAAGCAGATGAGTTTTGCAGATCTGTCCACAGAAACTTGGCAGACCAGAAAGGATTGGCAGGATATATTCAACATGCTGATTGGGAAAAGTATGCAGCCAAGAATTCTTTATCCAACAAGGCTTTCCCTCAGAATAGAAAGAGAGATAAAGGATTTCCCAGACAAACGAAAACTAAAGGAGTTCATGACCACTAAACCAACCCTGCAAGAAACTTTAAGGGGATTCTTTAAGTCAAGGAAAAAACAATACCAAACAAGACAAAAAGCAATAAAGACTAGAAAGGATCAGAGAATATTAAATTAATATCTTTTAATACTTACTCTGAATATAAATGGACTAAATGCTCCAATCAAAAGACATAGGGTACTAGAATGGATAAAAAAAAAACAAGATCCATCTACATGCTGCCTAAAGGACACTAATTTTAGATCTAAAGACACCTGCAGATTGAAAGTGAGGGGATAGAGAACATCTACAATGCTAATGGATGTCAAAAAAAAAAAAA
>CM053568.1:59232980-59250299 GCA_028646485.1 Cryptoprocta ferox | reverse complement strand
GAGTACGTCCCCGTGGAAGGCGACGAGGTCACCTATAAGATGTGCTCCATCCCCCCCAAGAACGAGAAGCTGCAGGCCGTGGAGGTGGTCATCACGCATCTGGCCCCGGGCACCAAGCATGAGACCTGGTCCGGCCACGTCGTCAGCTCCTAGGAGATGCTGGAAGCATCCATTTTCCTGGGCCTGTGGGAGACTCTGGCGGGGAGGAGGAGGCAGGACCAAACTGAGGATGACGGTCCACCGCTTGAGATGGGGCTTCCAAGGGGGGAGCACGGTCCCCTTCGAGCATCTTCCGGAGGAAGGGGCGTGGGGGGCAGGCACGGGGGTGCTCTCGGCCACCAGCACAGCCTCGGACCATTGCAACAGCCTCTCACCATCTGAAAAGCATTAAAAGCATGGAAAAAGGAAAAAAAAAATAAAATCTCGTTATGTACTGGGCACCTGTTAGTATTCCTCTGTTAAAGGAGGCTCATTGACTGTCCAGGACCTTTCGTTTCAGAAAGTGTTCTTTTAATGGTGTCCCTCGGTTTCTCTTATTGTGCCTCTGATTGTTTTATTTCCCTGGTCAGTTATATGGGACTCTCCAGCATGTACACTTTGGCTTGTTTTTTGAGGTATCCCTGAAAAGGAAGCAGACTAGCATACAGGGAACAAAAGCACGCAAATGCACAGACAAATCAAACAAACAAGCAAGCCAAAAGGGGAAAGAAGTAAAGAAAAGGAAAGGAAAGGAAAGAAAAGAAAGAAGACAAGAAAAGAGAGAAGAAAAGGAAACAAAAACAAAAAGAAGAAAACAACAACAACAACAAAAACCCAACAAGTCGGGAACAGAGACAGCAAAAGTCTGAGGGCAGTCCAAAAGCATATAACCAGCCAAGAGGAGAGATAAGAATATGCTATGGGATATATATCTGGATGGCAGCAGAAAAGAAGGAGAAGCAAAGAAAAAAGGAAAGAAAAAAAAAAGACAACTCCCCTGTGCGGATGGGCGTGGTCTGGCGTCAGGTCAGGTCTCGGGGGCTGCTCTCTCTGAGGCTCCGCATTGGTCGTTGCGGGGAGAAGTATGGCGCCGCCTCAAAGTTTTGCCAGAACCAAGCGTTGCAACCGCCCTTCTGAGTCCGATCTCCCTGTGCCGCGGGCGAGCCAAACTGTATTCTCCAAGCTCCGCCTCGGTTCCAAATCCCAGTCCGTGCAGTTCAACACCGTCACCGGGGATGAGATGCGTTCCCACTGGTGGCTGGCCTCCCGGCCAGCTTGCACCCCCCTTTTCGCGGAGCCGCCGCTGCCGCCACCGCCGCTGCCGCTTTCAAGGCTCCTGGTGCGGCTGCGCCCAAGGAAGAAGTCGCCGGCCAGATGGGACGGATTTCTCTCCCGGCGCTCGGCAGTTATATATGGGGAGACGGGCGGGGATGAGATGCGTTCCCGCTGGTGGCTGGCCTCCCGGCCGGCTTGCGCCACCCTTTTTGCGGAGCCACCGCCGCTGCCACCGCTGCCACTTTTCAAGGCTCCCGCTGCCGCTGCGCCCAAGGAAGAACTCGCAGGCCAGATGGGACGGATTTCTCTTCCGGCAGATATATATGGGGAGATGGGCGAGTTTTTCCTCCCTTAGAGATGGTTCTAGGTGGGTTTTCCATCTCTCTTTCTCTTCCCCTGGTCTCTCAGGGGCACAGTGTGCTCTCCCTGTGTTGGGCTGGGGGGCTCCTTTCCCCTTTACCACCGGGACCCGCCCGTCTCCTAATTTCCCAGATCACAGTCACTCACTCAGGCATCTTTGAGGTTGTCTTCTTTCTGGCAACTGTTTCTTCTTTCCCCCACTTGCAAATCCAAGTTTTATCCCTTCAGTCCTCAGTTCAATCCATACGGGCGTGCGCGGATTACAGAACTCCATGCTTCTCCGCCATCTTGTCCTCTACTCCAAACTAGACTTTAAAACAAAGACTGTAACAAGAGATGAAGAGGGCATTATATCATAAGGGATCTTACTATCAAGAAGGTCTGATTGTAAATATTTATGTCCCAAAGTTGAAGGCATGCAAAGGAACTCATTGATACTAATATAATAATAGTAGGGGACTTTATATAGCAATGAACAGATCATGTAAGCAGAAAATGAACAAGGAAACAATGGCTTTGAATGACATACTGGACTGGATGGATTTAACAGATATATTTAGAACGGTTCATCCTAAAGTATTAAATACACATTCTTCTTGAGTGCACATAGAACTTTCCTCAGAATAGATCATGTACTGCACCAGAAATCAGCCCTCAACACATACAAAAAGATCAAGAGCATACCATGCATATTTTCAGATCACAATGCTATGAAACTTGAAGTCGACCACAAGAAAAAATTTGGAAAGCCCTCATATATATGGATGTTAAAGAATGGATGCATTAACAGAAAATTAAAGAAGAAATTAAACTATATGGAAGCCAATGAAAATGAAAACACAAAAGTCCAAACCCTTTGGAATGCAGCAAAGGAAGTCCTAAGAGGAAAGTATATTGCAATCCAGCCTATCCTAAGAAGTAAGAAAGGTCCCAAAATCCAACCTAAGCTTAAACCTAAAGGATCAAGGAAAGAGACAGCAAATAAAGCCTAAAAACAGCCAAAGAAGGGAAATAATAAATAATAGAGCAGAAATAAACAATATAGAAACAAACAAATAAAAACAGTAGAACAGATAACTGAAACTAAGAGCTGGTTCTTTGAAAGAATAAACAAGATTGATAAAATCCTAGCCAGATTTATCAAAAAGAAAAGATAAAGGAACCAAATACATAAAATCACAAATGAAAGAGGAGACATCACAACCAACACACAGAAATACAAACAACTATAAAAGGATATTATAAAAAATTATATACCAATAAACTGGGCAATCTGGAAGAAATTGACAAATTTCTAGAACTCACACACTACTAAAACTGAAACAGGAAGAAATAGAAAATTTGAACAGACCCATAACCAGCAAAGAAATTGAATCAGTAATTAAAACTCTCTCAATAAGCAAGAGTCCTGGGCCATATGGCCTCCCAGAGGAATTCTACCAGACATTTAAAGAAGAGTTAATACCTATTCCTCTCAAACTATTCCAAAAAATAGATATGGTAGGAAAACTCCCAAATTCTGTCTATGAGGCCAGCATTGCCTTGATTCTAAAACCAGAGAGACTCCACTATAAAAGGAATTACAGACTAACATCCCTGATAAACATGTGTACAAAAATTCTCAACAAGATATGAACAAATCAAACTCAACAGTGCATTAATAGAATTATTCACCATGATCAAGTGGGATTTATTTCTGAGCTTCAGGGCTGGTTCAATATTTGCAAAACTATAAATGGGATATACCAGATTAATAAAAGAAAGGATAAGAACCACATGATCCTCTCAATAGATGCAGAAAAAGCATTTGACAAAATACAGCACCAATTCTTAATAAAAACCCTGAACAAAGTATGGATTGATAGAACATACTGCAAAATCATAAAGGCCACATACTAAAGACCCACTGCTAATCTCATCCTCAATGGGGAATAGCTGAGAGCCTTTCCTGTTCAGTCAGGAACAAAACAAGGACATCCACTCTCACCATGACTATTTAACATAGTACTGGATGTCTTAGCTTCAGCAATCAGACAACAAAAATAAATAAAAGCCGTGTAAATCAGCAAGGGAGAGTCAAACTTTCACTATTTTCAGAAAATCTGAAAGACTCCACCAAAAATTTCTAGAACTAATATGTGAATTCAGCAAAGTCATAGGATATAAAATCAACATGCAGAAATCTGTTGCATTTCTATACACCAATAATGAAGCAGCGAAAAAGAAATAAAGGAATAGATCCCATTTAGAATTGCATGAAAAACAATAAGATAACTGGGAATAAGCCTAACTAAAGAGGTAAATGATATATTTTCTATAAACTATAGAACACTTATGAAGGTAACTGAAGAGGACACAAAGAAATGGAAAAGCATACCATGCTCATGGATTGTCAGAACAAATATTGTTAAAATGCCTATACTACTCAAAGCAATCTACATTTTTATTGCAATCTCTATCAAAATACCACCAGAATTTTTTCACAGCTAGAACAAGCAATCCTAAATTTTTTATGGAACCATGAAAGACCCTAAATACCCAAAGTAATTCTGACAAAGAAAAGCAAAACTGGAGCCATCACAATTCCAGATTTCAAGCTACACTACAGGCCTGTAATCACCAAGATAGTATGGTACTGGCACAAAAACTGACAGAATGATCAGTGGAACAGAATAGAAAACCCAGAAATGGACCCAAAACTATATAGTCAACTAAGTTTCAACAAAGCAGGAAAAAATATCTACTGGGGGAAAAAACAATCTCTTCAACAAATGGTGTTGGGAAGGCTGGATGGCAGCATGCAGAAGAATGAAACTGGACCACTTTCTTACACCATACACAAAAATATATTCAAAATGGATGAAAGACCTACATGTGAGACAAGACACCATCAAAATCCTAGAGAGGGACACAGTCAGAAACCTCTTTGACCTCAGCCAGAGCAACTTCTTATTAGACACATTGCTGGAGGCAAGGGAAACAAAGGCAAACATGATCTCCTGGGGCTTCCTCAAAATAAAAACCTTCTGCAAAATGGAGGAAACAATCAACAAAACTAAAAGGCAGCCTATGGAATGGGAAAAGATATTTGCAAATGACATATCTGATGAAGCGTTAATATCTACAATCTATAAGGAACTTACCAAACTCAACATCCAAAAAACAAATAACCTAGAAGAAATAGGCAGAAGACATGAAGAAACATTTTTCCAAAGAAGACATCCAAACGGCTAACAGACACATGAAAAGATGCTCATCATCAAAACCACAATGACCACCTCTCACCTGTCAGAATGACCAAAATTAACAAAACAAGAAACAGCATGTATTCATGAAAATGCAAAGAAAGGGGAAGCCTCTTGCACTGTTGGTGGGAATGCAAACTGGTGCCACCACTCTGGAAAAGAGTATGGAGATTCCTCAAAAAGTTAAAAAATAGAACTACCCTTTGACCCAGCAATTTCACTGCTAGATATTTACCCAAAGGATAAAAAAATACAGATTTGAAGCAGTACATGAACCCTGATATTTATAGTAGCCAACAGCCAACAGCCAAATGATGGAAAGAGCCCAAATGTCCATCTACTGATGAATGGATAAATATGTGGTGTATATATATATAGCCATTGATATATATATATATATATATATATATATATATATATAATGGAATATCACTCAGCCATCAAAAGGAATGAAATCTTGCCATTTGCAATGATGTGGTAGGAGGTAGAGTGTATTATGCTAAGCAAAATAAGTCAGTCAGAGAAAGACAAATACCATATGATTTCACTCATGTGGAATTTAAGAAACAAAACAGATGAACCTATGGGATGGGGGAAAAAAGAAAGGGAAGCAAACTATAAAGACTCTTTATAATAGAGAACAATCTGAAGACTGATGAAGGGAGGTGGGTTTGGGATATACTAAATGGGTGATGATATTAAGGAGGGCACTTTTTATGAGCACTTGGTGTCATATGTAATTGATTCATCACTAAATTCTACTCCTAAAATCAATATTACATTATATATTTACTAACTAGAATTTAAATAAAAATTTGAAAAAAATAATAGAAAGTTAGATCACCTTTAAAAAAAAAAAGGAAACTGGGCCATTGTTCTAACACTTAAGGCAGCTTCTGTGCATATGTAGGGGCTGATGCTAGTTCTCCTGGAACAACTGACTGTCCCATGGAGAAGGGAGCTGACAGAGTCCTCCCAACTTCTTTCTGAGAGTCCAGCCTGTGGCCGGCAGAAGCTGACTCTTACTCTTAGACATCTGAGGAAGTGGGGGAATTCCTGTTGTCCTGAAGTTACCTCCAGGCTGTGGCATTCCCAGGCTAGGGCATCCTCAGGCTAGGGCATCCCCATTATGTCCCCGTGTAGGCATGACTTCATTCTGTTACTGTCTCCACCTCCCCAATACCCCTTCACCTTCAGAACTTCTCCATCTGACATCCCTTTACTCCCTTTATTGTAATGAGAAATAACTTATTAGCTGATTAGTATGTAGCAGCATGCAGGCCACAGCTGAACATGAGTTCACAGGCTTAATCCACTATCCCTCCCTCTCAAGGCTGTTTGCATATTCACAGGAGGTCCACATAGGCATCAGCCTTTCTCATGCCAGGAACTTGCCAGGCACTGCACTGGATGGTTTTACATATTTTATCTCACTTAATTCTCATAGAAATTTTGTAATTATTATTTATTCCCATTTTGTAGATGAGGCTGCTGAAGCTCACAGAAGCTAAGCAATTTGCCCAAGGTCACACAGATAATAATGGGAGTTGGGATTCAAGGTCATTCTGTCTAGATCCAGGACTCTATAGGGTATAGGAAAAAAGTACTGTTCACAGCCTGCCTCAATCACTGCAGAGATGTCTACCTGCCTTCTCCACCTTCTGAAAAGCCAGTTCTATTTATGCAGCTTCTCCTACAAAAGGGCAGCAGCATCAACTCCTATTTACAGTGATGCATTTTATAACCTTCTAGCATTTTCTGATGGGATGTATGTGAGAGAGCAAAAGCTCAGTCTTGTGGAAAGCACTGAAGAAGGTTCTAAGCCCTAAGGAGGATGAGTAAAGAAGATTATGGCCGCTAAACTGTGAATAGGATGGTTTTGAAAAGATCAAAGAGGCATCTCTGCAATCAGTCTTCCTCTGCTTCATCAGGTGGGCCATTGGTTCAGGGGGTCAAAGCTCAACAGGGGGTGGCAGAGAACCTGTCAGTGGCCAGGAAACTAACTTTGGGACACCGACAGATTAAGTTGCAACCTCATATCCAAACTAAAGGCAGATTTGAGCTGGGGCAAAAGAGTAATGGGTGGGGCAGCCTTGTGGTAACAGCTTACCCTTGCTGCTTAAAGTACTCAAGCACATGGTAAGCATTATGTCCTTTAGCTTTCACAACTTACCTAGGAAGTAGATCTTATTTATTATTAGCACTACTTTTTATGTGCATGCAATGAAACTCCAAGAAGTATATGATTTGCCCAAGGTCACACAGATTGAAGAGATGAAATGCAGACAATTTGGACTCTAGAATCCCTGTGGTTAGCCTTGGAGCTATATTGCTAGAGAAGAAAGGATATTAGGGGAAGTGTGGAAGGTGGTAGGGCCTTGGATGGTTCTGGGGGCAGAGCCTGATGCTTAGGCTAATCCAAGGACAGTGACTAAGAGCCTGGTCAAAAGGAACTTCTGGGGGGATTTCCAGGAAACAAGATATGGTAGGATTTTCAGGCTGAGGTTTCCTGGAAACCCTTATTTGAAGAAGCCACTCCAGCTCATCCTAGGCCCTTCACCCTGACAGGTCTGGACACATCAGAAGGTGCAAGCCACTCAAAGACCCAAAGAGATGTCCTTGTAAGATCTGATCAGGACTCCCTCGCTGAGCTTCAAAAACTGGATGAGCTGGAGAGTATGTCCCCAGACAGGTTATAGTGTCCCCAGTGTGCTGAATTTGGTCCTGTGGCCCCCTCTGGGGCAAGGGATGATGCCAGCTGCCTTGCATGATCCACCCTGGAACAATACCTGGGCACATTCAAGACCCCTGAATTAGTTCACATCACCAGGGGACTTAAACAAGACCTGGGAGCTGCCTTATCCTGAGATCCAAGTCAGTACCTCCTTCTTCTCTGGTCTTGTCACCAATCATGCAGGGACCCAGTTTAGTTGAGGAGTCTAGCTTAGCACAAACCTTTGGCTTCCTGGCTCAGAATTGCATCCTTCTTTCTAGACTAGCACCCACCAAAAGACCTTTCTGGGAGTTACTGGGCATAACCCTAAGGCTCTCAGGTTAAAGTCACCTTCCTCAAATCCACTGACACCATGGGCTTATATTCTTCCTGATGTAGGTACAGAATCTGCTGAATCAGTCTCAATTCTGGGAATCCATACTATCATGTTCTGGTACTCTGCCTCAGGGTCTTTGCTCTGGTTCTTTGATCTGAAATGCTCTTCCTCCATCTTTGTATGACTTCTTTGCTGACTCCTTTTTGTCATTTAGATCTCAGTTTACATTTTTCCTCCTTTTCAGAAAGGCTTTCCCTGTCTTACCTAATAAGGATCAACCCCCTTCTCTCTGTCTTTTCCCTCCTTTGCCATTTCCAGTGATGAATATCCAGTATCCACTCTCACCACTGTTGTTCAACGTAGGACTGGAAGTCCTAGCCTCAGCAATCAGACAACAAAAACAAGTAAAAGGCATTCATTTTGTCAAGGAAGAAGTAAAACTTCTACTCTTCACAGATGACATGAAACTCTATGTGGAAAACTCAAAAGACTCCACCAAAAAACTGCTAGAACTGATCCATGAATTCAGCAAAGTCACAGGATGTAAAATCAATGCATAGAAATCGGTTGCATTTCTATACACCAATAATGAAGCAACAGAAAGAGAAATCAAGGAATTGATTTCTCATCTACAATTGCACCGAAAACCATAAAATACCTAGGAATAAACCTAGTCAAAGAGGATAAAAATCTATACACTGAAAACTATAGAAAGCTTATGAAAGAAATTGAAGAAGACACACAAAAATTCGAAAAACATTCCATGCTCATGGATTGGAAGAATAAATATTGTTAAAATGTCGCTAGTACCTAACACAATCTACATATTTAATGCAATCCCCATCAAAATAACACCAGCATTCTTCACAGAGCTAGAACAGACAATTGTAAAATTTGTATGGAACCAGAAAAGACCCTGAATAGCCAAAGCAATTCTGGAAAAAAAACCTCACAAAAGTTGGAGGTATCACAATTCTGAACTTGAAGCTGTATTACAAAGCTGTAATCATCAAGACAGTATGGTACTGGCACAAAAACTGACACATAGATCAATGGAACAGCATAGAGAACCAGAAATGGACCCACAGACATATGGCCAACTAATCTTTGACAAAGCAGGAAAGAATATCCCATGGAAAAAAGACAGTCTCTTCAGCAAATGGTGCTGGGAAAACTGCACAGTGGCATGCCAGAAGAATGAAACTGGACCACTTTTTTACACTATACACAAAAATAAACTCAAAATGGATGAAAGACCTAAATGTAAGACAAGAAACCATCAAAATCCTAGAGGAGAAAACAGGCAGCAATCTCTTTGATATCGGCCACAGCAACTTCTTTCTAGACAAGTCCCCGGAGACAAGGGAAACAAAAGCAAAAATGAAGTAATGGGGCCTCATCAAAATAAAAAGCTTCTGCACAGCAAAGGAAACAATCAACAAAACTAAAAACCAACTGACAGAATGGGAGAAGATATTTGCAAATGACATATCTGATAAAAGGTCAGTATCCAAAATCTATGAAGAACTTACCAAACTCAAAACTCAAAAAACAAATAATTCCGTGAAGAAATGGGCAAAAGACATGAACAGATACTTTTCCAAAGACACCCAGATGGCTAACAGACACATGAACAAATGCTCAACATTACCCATCATCAGGGAAATACAAATCAAAACCACAATGAGATACCACCTCACATTTGTCAGAATGGCTAAAATTAACAATTTAGGAAAGAACAGATGTTGGCGAGGATGCGGAGAAAGAGGAACACTTGTGCACTGCTGGTGGGAATGCAAACTGGTGCAGCCACTCTGGAAAACAGTATGGAGGTTCCTCAAAATATTAAAAATAGAACTACCCTATGACCCAGCAATTGAACTATGAAGTATTTATCCAAAGGATACAAAAATGCTCATTCGAAGGGGAACATGCACCCCAATGTTTATAGCAGCACTATCAACAATAGCCAAATTATGGAAAGAGTCTAAATGTGCATCAACTGATGAGTGGATAAAGAAGATGTGGTGTATATATACAATGGAATATTATTTGGCGACCAAAAATAATGAAATCTTGCCATGTGGATGGAACTAGAGTTATTATGCTAAGTGAAATAAGTCAGTCAGAAAAAGATATATATCATATGATTTCACTCATAAGTGGAATTTAAAAAACAAACAGATGAACATAGTGGACGAGAAGGAAACATAAGATAAAAAGAGAAGGAGGCAAACCATAAGAGACTCTTAAACATAAGAGACTCCAGAACAAGCTGGAGGGATGTTGGGTGGGAGGATGAGCTAAATGGGTGATGGGCATTAAGGAGAACACTTGTTGGGATGAACACTGGGTATGAAATGTAAGTGATAAATCACTAAATTCTAACAAATTAAATAAATAAAAACCTTGGTAAATTAAAAAAAAAGTGTCTTCTATTTTCTATTTCCTCTTCTTGATAGAACCAGGTGGGACTAGATGTTAGGATCCAGGTCTGAGCCTAAAGGCTCTTTAGCTCTTTGAGGTGGGGATAAGGGAGGGTATAGGGTACCAGTTATATTTTCAGATGGACAATAACTAATTTTTTAAGTAAAAATATGTTTTATCCAGTAAGTGGGGCCTAATTATGCTAAAAAATATTGCATGGGACACAGTTATACTAAAAATTATTCATTGTTTATCTGAAACTCAAATATAATTGGGCATCCTATATTTTATCTGGCAACCTTAAGAAAGAGGGACCAACACTTAACATAAGTGACTTCCAAGGGGTGCCTGGGTGGCTCAGTCAGTTAAGCATCTGACTTCGGCTCCGGTCATGATCTTGCTGTTAGTGATTTCTAGCCCCACCATGGGCTCTGTGCCGACAGCTCAGAGCCTGGAGCCTGCTTCAGATTCTCTATCTCCCTTTCTCTCTGCCCCTCCCTCACTTGCACTCTGCCTCTCTCTCAAAAATAAATAAATCTTAAAAAAAGAAACATGTTAAATAATAAACAAAAACAAAACAAAACAAAACAAAACAAAACAAATAAAATAAGTGGCTTCCCTAGAAGGAAATCTTGAGATCGGGGAAAACAGAGGTCACAGTGAGCAATGATGTTTTGAGGAGGGGAATGAAATCTGTTTATTTCATGCCAATTAAATAATCACAGGGACCGTGTCAGAAATCCAAACTCATGACTAACATGGGACTGGAGACCAGGAAAAGAAATTTAAGAGATTAAGAGTCAGAGAAGCAATCTTCTCTGACAAAGGGCAAGCCAGCAGACAGAACAATCCCATCCAGAAAGGTAAGAGCATAGCCTTCTCACTCACTGTTTTTGTCCAAGAGAACAGGTTTTGGGGGATTCTGGTGGATTCCTCTGCCTTCCTTCATTGTTTCCCTGATGTTTGGCTGTCAGCAAAATTTCTCCTCAGTGCTCGTAAGTCTCCAGCTACAGAGGGCTCATGAAGTCTCTTCCTACGTTTCTAGGTTGCGGAGAAGCAAAGCAGAGAGCCAGGTAGAGCAATCATTCAGGCTCCATCCTGATTTTGATTCTGCTTGTGTATTCTCTTGTCATTTGAAAAACTGCTTCTCTTGGTTTGGGTGAGATGAGGTATATTTGTTGTCCCTACACTGTTTGCAGAGGTTTACATAGATTTACAAAAATAATTTAATGCAGAATAGAGTTTTGTACCTGAAATTTTGAACACAGGGCTCACTCCTACATTATTTACCTGAGATAATCAGTGAGTTCAATTGTAATTTCTTTCTTACAATTGGGAAGGAAAAATTATGCACAAAATGCCCCAATGTTCATGTGGTGAATTCCCCTTCTGTTCTCCCACCTCTCTCCTATTATTTTAAGCAGGCTCATTAATATAACTCTATTATCAGACCTTTGAAATTCATGACAACAAGAGGGAAGAAATATACACAATAGCAAGGAGAGAAGAGAAACCACTGTTGATTTCCAATCAGCGTTTAATCATGACCTCTGCAGTTCATGAGTTTTTGTCTATTTGTTTGTATTATGGTTTAAAATTGTGTATTATAATATATATTATTATAATATATATACAGAAACATATTTAAGCCCTATTCCTGAGACTTGAATGAGGGAGAAAGAGAAACTGATTTCAGTGGGAGGGAAAACAAATTGTTAGATAAAGTCAGGTTATGGGTGTCCTCAGCTTGTTTTAGGTAGGGTGAACATGTACAAGCCCATGTTGTAGGAAGGGGGGCTTGGAGGATTCTGTGTTCAGCCACATGCTCGTGTATCATCATAACCATGTATTTGGCCAAAGACTGATATGAAATTAATACCTTTGGAGAGAAATAACTCTTCTTTTATTAAATCAGTTTTGTGCCAAGGAAAGCAGGGAATGAATAAAAATGAATTTTGTTTCTCTACAAGTTTATGGTATAGAGTCACACTGAGGGCAAATGAAGAGCATTTTCTCCCAAAATAATAACCCAATTTCAAAGTTTTTGTTTTGTTTTGTTTTGCTTTTGTTTGTAGTTTCTTCTTTGAACTTAAGTTTCAGTTGGTAGAAGCAGTTAGAAACTTGAGCAATTTCCGCTTGATTATCAATGAAAAAAGCAAGTACAAATCCTCTCACAGAGAGAAACCAGAGGGTCCTGGGTATTATTAATGTTCACCTGGAGAGAATGTCTTTGTGTATCTTTACGAAATGCTAAATAGGATGCTCTGGATGCATTAAATGATGCCTGTGTTCCCTGCGGTAGGTATCCTGTGGTCTGCTCCCACAAGATGCCAAAAAAAGAGGCTCACTTCATCCTTGGCTACCCCAAGAAGGGACACAACCACTCATACATCACAACTGAAGAGTAAGTTGAAAACTGAACCCAGTGGGGTTTCAAGTTTGCCATTTGCTGACACAGCCTGCTGATTTCCACCAGCACATGCCTGTCAGTAAATCTCTCTAGTGTTCATTTTTCCAGAGAGTAAAAACCCTGACAATGAGGTGATGAGACCCCATGGCCCTGCAAGGGGCTCAGTCAAGCTTCTCTGAGGCCAAACATGCAAGAAGACAGGAATGATAATCAGTTGGATCTTGGCATTTATTTGTCTGTATCCTTGGCTATTAGGCTTTCACTGTAGGTTCCCTCGATGGAAAACATCTGTCTGGAAGCAAGATGACTCTTTCCTCAAACCTAGTTATGTCTAATCCACTCAGGCTCCTAGAGATGGTCTGCAGACAGAACAAAGGCAAGTTGCCAAAGAGCTAGTGAGAATGAAGGGCAAGTATGTGCGACTCCAATTGCAGACTGACTCCAGGGTGAAATTGGTGGTTATAATTCTGCATCATAATTTTATCCTAAGGAAAGGTGTTTGATATTATGAATTAATTAAAAATAAGTATTTGTATGATTCAGCATTTCTAAGTGCTAACAATGCATAATGAGTCCAAGACACTATCCTTGTCTTTGGAAAAATATTACAGTCTAATGGATAATTAGGCTCAAGAATAATTTTAGTAAGCATAATGGGATGACAGTCTCCTAGGACACACTCTACATGTACTAGAGTGGGCAAGAGTGTGGTGGTGAGAAGTCAGTTTCCACCCTCTGAGTGGAGACTCCAACAGGACAAACAAGCACCAGGTTTTTATTTGGAGTATCTCTTAAGTTCAGAACTTACTGCAAACTTGCTCTCCCTTGGAAAGGAACTATTTAAAAATCTTTACTAGAGTGAACTAGCAGGGGGCAGCAAGATGTAGAATCCATTAAAGGCACTGAGGAATAATTTAGGCTTGGAGCATTTCCTTAGAAGACCCTAGTGGGATTCTATAACATCCCGGCATGGTCAGTTGGGAATTGGGATGGAGAGATCTATTGAAAAAAATGTCTGAAGAGCAAAAATACACTCTTTGCGGTATTTGGGGGTACACATATTAGGTAGGATATTGTTTCAGCTTCTGTATAATGATTTAACAAACTGTATCACTGTGAAAACTCAGGAAAGAGAGGTTCAGGGGTTCTTTCAGATGAAAGGGTATAAGTAATTTATGTAGCTTTTAAAATGCAGTTTCTCAGGCACTGCCACTAGAGAGGCTGATTTTGTAGGTCTGGGAGTAAAGGCGCAGAGTTGGCACTTTAACAAGCCTCTCAGGTGACTCTGCTGCAGAAGACATTTGAATGACACTCTGGAGAGCCCTGTCCAGCTGGATAGTGGGTTCTTTTGGTAGTGTCTGTCGTATCCTGATGTTTTTCACCACTCTATCAGTCACTGGATGTGTGTAAATGCAATGTGACTGTGCATAAAGAACAAAACAGAGCTCTGTGTTAAGATGTCCAAGGGGATGACCACAGACTTGGGTGAAATTAGAGCACAAGCATGCTAGGAATTAAATCAGCTGCCTTCAGTCATAAGAACCCACTGAATGAATGCTTCATGTGAAAGCTTCATTTCAGGAAAGGGTGATATGGCAGGAAAGGCACTGTTTAGGTTTCTTAGGCCAGTCACTTTGCATGCTGGTTCTGTCACTTACTAACTGTGCAGACTTGGACATTTACCACCTTAAAATGTTAGGGATATCAGCTGTGACATGAACATCTTATCTACCTCAGAGGACAGTTGTGAGGATGAAATAGACGTTTATATATGGGGTGCTTAGCACAACTCATGGCACAAATCAGTGCTGAATGAATGGCAGAGAAGCCACTAAGGTAATGGTGATGTTGATGAATCTTGGCAGGTCTCAGCTTCATGACCCACAAAGTAGGTGGACTGGCCTCCATAATTAGGTCAGAGATTTTATCCAGCACTGTCATCCATCCTATTTAGAGATGGACAGAGTAGACTTGATGCCTCAGCAGCCTTGAGAAGGAGGTGGTCAGGTAAGTGTTACAGGGCAAAGATCTCTCCAGGAGAAGCCTCAGCTATATCTTGATTTACCTTCAATGCTCAATCTCCTATAAATCATCCAGCTCTGCAGAGCCTTTCTTTAGCAAGTCATAGCACTCTCCACTTTGATCATGCTATTATGTAGAAAATCAGGCAGATGTCAGCTAATTGACAGTGTTATACAGGTAAAGCACAGCCTCAGGCACTGTTTCCAAGGCCTCTGTGGTAACTAATGCTTCCCATGGGCCACTGGACATAGGGCTCAAAAGGTTGGCTTAGATGCCAAGATTGCATCCTGCTGCTGAGGAGCAGACCATTCTTAGTGAAGCTACAGCTTTGCTCTAGGTTTAGCTCATACACTTCTCCCCAGCACTGAGTCTCCTTGTTTTATCTTTTAATAATCCAGTTGAGAGGTTCTTATTGAACATCTTTAGAGTCTCTTGGCTCCGAAGGTCAGCTGGCATCTCTGACTTGGCAGCCAAGCAGTCTAGAGAGATAAGGCCTCTTGTCTTAGGATCCCCAGGGGTCTAGCCCCAGCTCAATTCTGAAATATCTTTTCCAGGTCACTCAGGTGAGAACAGAGTAAGCAACAAGCACTGACCCATCTGGTTCAGTCCTTGGTGATCCTAAACTGGATTCCTGAAGCAAGCAGAGGCCAGATAGTATCTTGCCTAGCAGAATGTAAACATGAGATACATATGCTAACAGCTGGCCTAGGCTATGGCATCCCCATACAATAGTTTGGAGGCCTCTTGGGGGCCTCTAAATTCCACAAGTCCTACTTCCACCCCTTCAGTCAGAATGTACCAGCCCTAAGTCCTCAGTGGCTGCTTTAAATACTTTTCTCCTTCTCTTCAGTATGTTTTCTCTGTCCCCAATAAAAACCTGCTATGTGGAAAGTTGTGGATTCCCTCATTCTTACTAGAGTGTCAATGACCCACAAGAGGTGAAAGTAACAAAATCAAGCTGTTAGGACAAAGGAAAGATGAATCTTTAAGGATGGTATTTCAAGTCTTCAGTTCCGATTGTAAATGGGTAAAAATAATGATGTTGGGGCTAGCATTATGCCCCAAATCCACATATTTATAAATAGTTATCTTAAAGAAGACATTAAATGGCTCATTCATTTTGCAGATGTGAATTTGTAATCACCCATAATTCATTTGTTCATTTTTTATTAATTTGTTTTGTCATCCATCCAACTGTCCATTTATCCATCCATCCATCCATCCATCCATATTTGAGAAATATTTTTTGAAACACTAATGTGCCTGACACTTCTTACGCACTGAGGACACAAATTAAAACACAAACACCAAACCAAAAAACTTTTTTTGGGAGCTCCTTTCCTAAAAGAGACAGGTAAGCACACTGCTGATAACCACTGTAGGGCTACTTATGAGAGAAGCCAGGACTAGTTGCCATCATTCTGGGAGGGGTGGTGCTGAGTCTTTGAACATGAATATATTAATCATGGGAAAGGAGTGAGGGGGTAAGTTTGGGGGCAGAAAAGAAACACAAATGAGATAAACTCAAGTTTTAATCCTGGCTCCATCTGTGCTACCTCTGAATGACCTTAACCTCTGAATCTATTTCCTCATCTGTGAAATGGGGTTGATAGGCAGTGCCTCCCTAACAGGGTTGTTGTAAGAATTAAATAATCTAGTATATGTACAGTGTTCATCATGGGACCTGGCTTAGAGTAGGTCTTAAGTCAATGTTAATTATCAATCCTTTTTCTGGACTAATAGTTGGGGAAAATATTTTAAACAAGTCCTGATGGAAAGAAAAGATAACTCAGTCTCAGTAAATACTTTGTTCATGTTAGGGTCAGTTGCTACTGCACTTCTTGTGCCTGGAACTTGGGTATTTATGTCATGCCAGAGAGCCCTACTTCTGTGGGCACACACTTAGGAGGCTCCTAAAGAAGTTCCTGGTTACAGATACTGGAGGTCTGCTGAGTGTTCAGTGTGGTATGGGGTGGGAGACTACTTCAGGGCTGGGGGGTGTTGCTCTGTGTTGGAAAAAATCCCTGTGAAGACTGAAGATTGATGCATGTTTCATCGCAATTGGAGTAAGGTTTCTGTACCCAGATGGATTTGTCTCTCTTGGCCCAGGGCTGCAGGGATTGGAATCCTGACAGTAGTCCTGGGAATTTTGCTGCTTATTGGCTGCTGGTATTGTAGAAGACGAAGTGGATACAGAAGCTTGAGGGTTAGTAAAGTTTCCATTGCTTGAATGCCTCTGGATTCAGGACTCCCTTCCGTTTCTTTCATTGAATTTCCAGGGAATAATAACATTCTCACGATCACTTCTAGCTCTCCTTTCTGGTTCTGGTTCTTTATACTTCTTTCAGCTCTTCTTTTGCTTCTGCATGGCATGAACGCTAACCAAAAACTTGGCCCATCTCTTTGATTTTACTCACAGCAAACTTGAGTACATGGCTGGTATGTAGCTGAGCACTGATAGTTTGTGGGGTGCAAGGGCAGAGGTCCTGATCCTCTTGCACAGCAAACAATGGCATGTGAGATGCTCCAGGTCTTATAAATCCTGGGAAAT
>CM053568.1:59211556-59232480 GCA_028646485.1 Cryptoprocta ferox | reverse complement strand
ACCGCAGCAATTTCCTACTCGACACATCCCCAAAGGCAAGGGAATCAAGAGCAAAAATGAACAATTGGGACCTCGTCAAGATAAAAAGCTTCTGCTCTGCAAAGGAAACAATCAATAAAACTAATAGGCAACCTACAGAATGGGAAAAGATAGTTGCAAATGACATATCGGATAAAGGGCTAGTATCCAAAATCTATAAGGAACTCACCAAACTACACACCCAAAAAACAAATAATCCATTGAAGAAATGGGCAGAAGACATGAACAGACACTTCTCCAAAGAGGACATCCAGATGGCCAACAGACACATGAAATGATGCTCAGTGTCACTCATCATCAGGGAAATACAAATCAAAACCACACTGAGATACCACGTCACACCGGTCAGAGTGACGAAAATGAACAAATCAGGAAACTATAGACGCTGGCAAGGGTGTGGAGAAACAGGCACCCTCCTACACTGTTGGTGGGAATGTAAACTGGTGCAGCCCCTCTGGAAAACACTGTAGAGGTTCCTCAAAAAATTAACAATAGAACTCCTCTATGACCCAGTAATAGCACTGCTAGGGATTTACCCAAGCAATACAGGAGTGCTGATGCATAGGGCCACATGTACCCCAATGTTCATAGCAGCACTTTCAACAACAGACAAATCATGGAAACAGCCTAAATGTCCATCAACTGAGGAATGGATCAAGAAGATGTGGTTTATCTATACAATGGACTACGATATGGCAATGAGGAAGAATGAAATCTGGCCATTTGTAGCAACGTGGATGGAACTCGAGGGTGTTATGCTAAGCGAAATAAGTCAGGCAGAGGACAGATACCATATGTTTTCACTCATAAGTGGAACAGGAGAAAGTTAACAGAGGACCATGAGGGAGGGGAAGGGGAAAAAATAGTTGGAGAGAGGGAGGGAGGCAAACCATGAGAGACTCTTGAATACTGAGAACTGAGGGCTGATGGGGTAGGGGGAGAAGGGAAGGGGAATGATGAGCAATTAGTAGGGCACTTGTTGGGATGAGCACTGGGTGTTATATGGAAACCAACTTGAAAATAAAGTATAAAAGAAAAAAATAGGTGAAGAAAATTCATCAATTGCCTATAATTCAAATAAAAGGTCTCCAAACTGAACAAATATCTTTGCAGTCTAAAAATACTATTTGAAATTGAGACTCAAAAACTTCAGATAAAACTTCAAATGCTACCTGAACTACACCAAGAACATGTAATGCATACCTGCAGAAAATCCATCAAGGAGAGACTGTACAGTTTAGAAATCAAGAAGAAACTTCCCAAAGTATATGAAGCTGCAGACATCAGACGAATGACTCTTACAGGTAGAGGGTCTTGAGAAGAGTTGGACATAAGCACTTCCTTTTACCAAAGCTGGATTGTCTCCCGTGAGAAAAGAGCAGCTTGGCTGAGACAAAACTCACTGAGCTAAGAAAATAATCACAACAAACAAAAATTGACTGAAGAAATGTAAATTCCAGCTTTCCCCACGTGGCTTCCACTGTTCCACATGTAGTCCTAGGCAGAGGGTAGATAGAGAGTATCAGGGGACTCCCTAAATCATCAGCTCCCCAAGGAAAGAGGAGGATTAAACTGTAAAGGCTCAGGTATCTGAGTCACTTGTAAGTCTGAATCAGGTTTACAGTAGCCAAGTCCTAAACATCCACAGCAGGGTATCTGCCTTTTCTCTTTAAAAATAATTTAGAGCAATCTCTTTTCAGTTTAACTGTTGTTACTTAATTGAGGTTATATTTGCCCAAATTGAAGCTTGATAGAATTATAATTCCTAAGATAGTGTTTTACTAATCGAGATGGTTTTAATAAAATTCTTATGGACATTAGACCATTTTATTAGATCTTCTAGAATTAGATCCAAATAAGTATTGTATTTAGACTGAACTAAATGGTCTACTTAAGCCACAACTGAATTTCTACATAATCAGGGAAAAACATTTAATCAATAAAACCATTTGTATATGCTATGAACTCTTTGAAGAAATCTGTAAAAATAACAATATTTATCTCAATAATTATTGGTTTAAAAAACAATATAAAACAAGGCCACCAAAAACGAAACCCTAAACCAAACACCACCCCCCAACTAAACCTATTAGTTTTTTAACTTTTTTTTTTAGCACTAGATTCAGATTAATTTAGGGCAGATAAAACTATATTCATGATATTCTTTCCTGTTACAATGTTTCTAAGTTTTATGCAATCAAAATAAAGTCTTTCCCTTGAAAAACAAAAACCTTTCTCTCCTTCTCAATCTAAATACAGGTTTCCCCAACTATTTGAAAGTAGAGGGTTCTTATGAAAACTTTTAAGCCAACATGGGGTAAAGTGAAGAGACGATTACCATTAATTTATAAGTAAAAGTTTTTAGCCATCCCAGACCCCCAAAATAACCTCTTAGGCTATTAGGACCTTAGGATACCTTTGGACACATCTTGGTAACAGATGCAAAGCAAATTGACATAAAGCACAGATACTCACAGGTCAAAGCTATGGCAACTTGAAGCTGAGACACCAAATGTAGTTCCCAGGGAAGGAGCTTGGTGGTGCCTCTCGCTGCTTGGGGTGCCTGCTGCCTCTATAAAGGCTCAATGCAAAACAAATGCTAAATGCTGTTTTTGCTTTTCTCCATTTTTTTCTTTGTAAAAGTGAAAATCCTCTTTGGACTTCTTTTGGTTAGCAAAAACAGGTACTAATGCAAGTCTTTTGTAAAGTAAAGTAGCATGATGTGACTTTCAAAAATTGGGGGAAACCTGTAGTTTCCTTTTCTCACTTCTCTGTTGCTACGATCACTGCCAGATAAAAGGTCTTCATGCTACCTTTTGGACTTACCTAGTAACTTCCTAATAGTCTTGTCTCTAGTCAGGTAAATGATAGCAGCTACTATTTATTAAACATTTACTTTGTGGCAGGCTTTGGGCCAAGTGTGTTACATAAATTATTACATGTAGCCTTCACAGCAATTCTCCAAGGTAATTTAATTGATCATCTTACATGTGAATGTTAATACCTTTGTTTCAAAAGCCTCAGTACCATCCCAATGACTTTCAGAATATTTTTCACTCTTTTGTCAAACCTACCTACCTATTTCTTAGTCATTCCTCATTGGCCCCCCTAACCCATAATATTCTATTCAAACTCAGTTGCTGTTCCCTAAATGCTCCTTGTGCTTTTCTTGAAAGAAAATGAAGATATAATTGACATATAACATTGTATTCATTTTGGTGTACGTGATTTATGTATATATGGTAGAACTGTCACATTAAATCTAGTTAACATCTATCACGTTACATTTTTTTTTCTTGTGATGAGAACTTTGAATATCTACTCTTAGCAACTTTCAAATGTGCAATACAGTACTGTTAACTTCCCTGTGCTTTTCTAATATTCTTTGCAAGTCCAGTTCTAAATACAGTTTCAGTCCCAGCACAAATGTCATCTCTTATATGAAACCTCTGTCACCTTATCGCTAAATTCCTAAGAGTTCTTTATTCCTCTGATACTTACTTTTAACTTGTTACATTCTTTTACTGTTTTTTGTGTTGAGGACAGGGATGTGATCTTATTCATCTATGTTGTTCCTACATCTTCTGTATTATACGGTTCTCAACAAGTGTAGAATGAATTTAGATCTCTTTGAATTGAAAGCTTATTGACAATTATGCTTTCCATTTACATTGATAATTACTTGAAGAATGATATTGAGGATTACACACGTAAAAACATGCATTTCTTTAGTACTTCTTCATATATTACTTAACTATAGAATTTTCTCACACTCAGACTTTGTCCCCAAGTTAAATTATAAAAACCTGAACTATGCCATGCCCTTCAGCTTTCTTGGTAATGGCATGCATAATAGTTGCTTATTGAACAAATGAGTAAAAATACCTTGGATAGAGGACAGCATTATAGCAACAATGAGGCTTCAGGCTCAGGTAACAGTAAAACAAGTTTTGGAATGACTTAAGGTAATTTGTTATCATCTCTATGTTATAATATTCTGTAATTTTGGATAACTCATCAAATTTATTAAATCGCTTTCAGAATTTGCTACATTCTCAAGCTTTTAATATTAAGAACTCTAAATTCACTAAATCAATGATATACTGGGGGAAGTAAAAGTTTCACTTATCTAAGTGTACATATAACTATCACTGCTTTAATTATAAAACTATTGAGGTCAATTAATTATTAAATGCACCAATAAAATTGGAGGCTTGAAAGGAAAACTTCCAAACTCTTTCTATGAAGCCAGCATTACCTTGATTCTAAAACCAGACAAAGACCCCACTAAAAAGAAGAACTATAGACCAAGCTCCCTATGAACATGGATGCAAAAATCCTCAACAAGATATTAGCCAACCAGATCCAACAATCCATTAAAAAAATTATTCACCACGACCAAGTGGGATTTATACCTGGGATGCAGGGCTGGTTCAATATCTGCAAAACAGTCAATGTGATTCAAGACAAAAACCACATGATCCTGTCAATAGATGCAGATAAAGTACTTCACAAAATACAGCATCTTTTGATAAAAACCTTCAAGAAAGTAGAGATAGAAGGATCATACTTCAAGATCATAAAAGCCATATATGAAAGACGCAACGCTAATATCATCCTCAATGGGGAAAACCTGAGACGTTTCCCCCTAAGGTCAGGAACAAGACAGGGATGTCCACTCTCGCCACTGTTATTCAACATAGTATTGGAAATCTTAGCCACAGCAATCAGACAACACAAAGGAATAAAAGGCATCCAAATCGGCCAAGAGGAGTCACACTTTCACTCTTTGCAGATGACATGATACTCTATATGGAAAACCCAAAAGATTCCACCAAAAAAAAAAAAAAAAAAAACCTGCTAGAACTGATCCATGAATTCAGCAAAGTGGCAGGATATAAAATCAATGCACAGAAATCAGTTGCATTCCTATACACCAACAGTAAAGCAACAGAAAGAGAAATCAAAGAATCGATCCCATTTACAACTGCACCCAAAACCATAAAATACCTAGGAATAAATCTAATAACCAAAGAGGTGAAAAATCTATACACTGAAAACTATAGAAAGCTTATGAAAGAAACTGAAGAAGACACACACACACACGCACAAAATGGAAAAATATTCCATGCTCCTGGAATAGAAGAAATATTGTTAAAATGTCAATACTACCCAAAGCAGTCTACATATTCAATGCAATACCTATCAAAATAATATCAGCATTCTTCACAGAGCTAGAACGAACAACTGTAAATTTGTATGGAACCAGAAAAGACCCCGAATAGCCAAAGCAATCGTGAAAAAGAAAACCAAAGCATTTGGAGCATCACAATCCCGGACTTCAAGCTGTATTATGAAGCTGTATTCATCAAGACAGTATGGTACTGGCACAAAAGCAGACACTCAAATCACAGACTGTCTCTTCAGCAAGTGGTGCTGGGAAAACTGGAGAGCGACATGCAGAAAAATGAACCTGATTACTTTCTTATACCATACACAAAAATAAACTCAAAATGGATGAAAGACCTATATGTAAGACAGGAAGCCTCAAAATCCTCAAGAATATGGGGCGCCTGGGTGGCTCAGTCAGTTGAGCGTCTGGCTTCAGCTCGTCATGATCTCGCGGTTCACAGGTTCGAGCCCCGCGTTGGGCTCTGTGCTGCCAGCTAGCTCAGAGCCCGGAGACTGTCTTCAGATTCTGTGTCTCCCTCTCTCTCTGACCCTCCCCTGCTCACGCTGTCTCTCTCTCTCTTAAAAATAAAATAAAACATTAAAAAAATTAAAAAAAAATCCTCGAGGAGAAAGCAGGCAAAAACCTCTTTGACCTTGGCTGCAGCAACTTCTTACTCAACGCATCTCCAGAGGCAAAATGAACTACTGGGACCTCATCAAAATAAAAAGCTTCTGCACAGTGAAGGAAACAATCGCAGAACTAAAAGACAACCAATGGAATGGGAGAAGCTGTTTGCAAACAACATATCAGATAAAGGGCTAGTATCCAAAATCTATAAGGAACTTATCAAATTCAACACCCCAAAACAAATAATCCAGTGAAGACATGGGCAAAAGACATGAATAGATACTTCTCCAGAGAAGACATCCAGATGCCAACCACATGAAAAAATGCTCAACATTTCTCATTATCAGGGAAATACAAATCAAAACCACAATGAGATACCACCTCACACCTGTCAGAATGGCTAACATTAACAACTCAGGTAACCACAGATACTGGCAAGGATGCGGAGAAAGAGGAACCCTTGTGCACTGCTGGTGGGAATGCAAACTGGTGCAGCCACTCTGGAAAACAGAATGGAAGTTCCTCAAAAAATTAAAAATAGAACTACCTTACGACCCAGCAATTGCACTACTAAGTATTTTCCAAGGGATACAGGTATGCTGTTTCGAAGGGGCACATGCACCCCAATGTTTATAGCAGCACTGTCAACAATAGCCAAAATATGGAAAGAGCCCAAATGTCCATCGATGGATGAATTGATAAAGAAGATGCAGTATATGTATACAATGGAGTATTACTTGGCAATCAAAAAGAATGAAATCTTGGTTTGCACCTAGGTGGACAGAACTAGAGGGTATTATGCTAAGCGAAATTAGAGAAAGACAAATATCCTGACTTCACTCATATGACTTTAAGACACAAAATAGATGAACATAAGGGAAGGGAAGCAAAAATAATATAAAAACAGGAGGGGGGGACAAAACATGACTCTTACATATGGAGAAAAAACAGAGGGTTACTGGAGGGGTTCTGGGAGGGAGGATGGGCTAAGTGGGTAAGGGGCATTAAGGAATCTACTCCTGAAATCATTGTTGCACTATATGCTAGCTAACTTGGATGTAAATTAAAAAAATAATTAAATTTTTTAAAAATTGGAGGCTTAAAATGGAAGCAGGAATCTAAAGAGCCCCCGCCTTTTTTTTTTTTTTTAACTATTCACAAAGGAGAATTGATTTTTTTTCCAGGAAAAACCATATAGAAAATGAGAGGAAAGAGCTAACATATCAGAAAGACATGTTATTTTCACATTTTAACTTAGCATTGAAAATGATGCTGAATATAGATATTCAAATGTCCTAATTCTATACTATGTGTGTTCTAGTACCATGAAACTTTCAGGTAGCATTGTAGTGACTTTTCTTCCTTTACATGAATGCCTTTATAAACAATGTTGAAGAATACTTAATGATAACACCAAATACAAAGAACTGAGGAATTTGACTTTGTACTCTTTGGTTGGCCAAGATCCCAGAAATCCACATGATCTACCAAACTGGAAGCAAAAGAAAAAGAATATGGCTTTTGGTTATATTAAGAAGCTACTTAGATTTCTCACTGACTTATTCAACAAACATATATTGAATGTCCACAGGTGCCACTGAGGTGACAATGATGACTGACAAGGTCTCTCTTTAAAAAGGCAGACAGACATTCAATAATTGCATACAAATAATCTCATTACAGTCGTGTGGTACTGTGCCCTTCTCAATCTATGTCTTCAATCTATGAGTGACTACAATATCATGATGCTGGCTAGGGTGAGGTAAGGAGAGGGAGTTATGTAATATGTAATGAGAATCTGTAATGAAACATTAAGTCAAAAAGAATTTCTAGGAATGCCTGAGATGCCTTGAACTTTCTAGAAACTAAAAGAAAACTAGAGTTCAATAAGTAAGGGAATAGGCTGAAAAGAAGCTGGTGAGGTAAGCAGGAATAGATTGAGGACCCGTTTAATCCCTAAGGGGCTGGCAGGGTCGGGGGGCTGGGGCTTCACTCTAAAAGTTAGTTCACCAGATCACACAGAGTTTCAAAGGTCATATTAGGATTTTGGATTTAGGAGTTAGAAAAGAATTAGTGGTTAATAATTAGTTTAGGTCCTTCACTGGGATTAAAGTTGGATTTTAGGCAATTCAGTAAATTAGTTTCTGAAAATGGTATGGAGAATTCTTTAAAGGGAAAAGATGAATAATTTCAGGTTGTTTTGCTTTAAAAGTTGAGTATGTAAGTACACTCATTTATTGAGCACACCTATGCACAAAGCAATGCATTTCCAAATATCACCCACATTCCCTTGAGATCCAAGGTCTTTCTAAACTGACAGGGAAAGAAGGGGAGTGAATTACAGAGGAGAGCATAGACATAATTGGCAAAGGTACTGTTTTAGAACATAACTATAGATTTTTGAGCGCCCTTAGCAACCTTCCAGGCATATCCTCACACCCTTTCCACTTTGATAACTAATACATTTCAGTGTAGTTTCAAAGGAAGCCTTTAGGCTTACTCTTCCCCATTATTTTCACCTCTAGACTATAACTCCATGTATTGAGGTTTAACATCATTATAAATGTAATCTGGATGAATATACAATCAGTATCTCAAATTAGATAATGGATTAAGAGCCAATAAATATAAAATCTTTCTTTGACTTTTTATGTTTTGCCTCTTTTTAAAATATATTTATTTAGGACTAAGCAATTACACATTTTTTGTGTATTCCTTATGCTGTTGCCTTTTTTCCCAGACTTTTATTTTTTAATTTTAATTCCAGTATAGTTAACACACAGTGTTATATTAGTTTTGGGTGCAAAATCTACTGATTTAACAATTCTATACACTACTCAGTGTTCATTGTGATAATAAAATCTATCTTTTATTTAAAATGAGGCATATTCTAAAATACCACAAAGTCAAACCCTGAGAATAAGCTGACCCATAAAAAATCACTTGCTTTAAAACAGAATATAAGTGACTGCTCGGTAATTGAAAAAAAAAAAAAAGCAAACAAAAGCAAAGAATGCTTATAAATAATTGAAAATGTTCAAATTCATTTGTTATTCTAAATTAAAAAAGGAAAATTCTCATGTTTTATTATTTTGGAAAATCAGTCAAGTATGAAACACCTCAATATAAAAATAAACATATCAGGAGGGAAGCTAAAGGGTACATAAGACCTCTCCATACTACCATCACAACTGCTTGTGAATCTAAAATTATTTGAAAATAAAAAGTTAACAAAGCATATCTGAGGTGCATAAACACAGACCAAACACATTGGCCTCAAAGATTACTTATTTTAATCAATGGGGAATTTGGTGGTGAAATAAGACAAAAAAACTTAAAACAATGAAATCTAGAGTGAAATTTTATAATAGAAGTAATGTACAATCATGGAAAAAGAATTTAAAGCATCAGGTTCAACTACTGGCTCAGGTCTACCACCCAGTTGCTGGATGACCTTGGACAACATCACTTAATCTTTCAAGAGTACTGTGAAAAGCAAATAAGATATACGAAGTAAAGTTTGTAAACTGTAAAACCTTGTACAAATGTTAACCATTAATTCAAATCTCCCCCCCGCCCTTAATTCCTTTTTGTAAAGGTCTGCCTTCATTTTCTATAATGTATTCTTTCAATGGAACAAGAATGCAATTTAAAAATGGTATTCAAACAAAGAAATACAGCAACTCAGTTTATTACATGCAGATTCTTCTGCATTGTTGCTAACAGTTCACTGGTCCAAAATTACTAAAATATTTAAAAAACTATACATTATGTAAACAAAACATAAATAAGACAGCATAGTTCTTTGTACATATAGTTTAGTACAGGTTATTAGGATTTAGGAATATGTACAATTTTACAACTTGAACTGCATTTTCACAATGCATATATATATATATGTGTGTGTGTGTGCGTGTGTATACAGAGACACACGCACACACACACATATTTATATTTTTACAGAAACAAAAACAAGATTTCACTAATGACACAGAATACCATATTGTTGATACACACTGCCATAGTCCAAATTCAAGAAGAAGCATGTCAATGCAAGTGTGAAAGAGCTAGCCTACTCCAAACTAGTGACACTTGACTTTGTCCAATTTATGCAGTACAGACAGGTAGATCTTGTCTATTTTAAACAACTTTTGAAAACATACTCATACCAATGAGTGAAATGGAACAGATCTTTTCTTCCCAAAGGAAACAAAGCCTTGTTGTAAGCTAATGAAAAGATACATTGAAACACACAGAACTATGTATAGTATGTTTTCAACAGCATAATAAAGTTAAAATTTTTATGGGAGTCAAAACAATGCCCCATTATTTAAAAACTGGCTCATTTAGTCTAAATTCAAGATGCAGCTGGGCCGGGCTTCTCTAAGTCAGATGAGTGAAAAGCAGGGAAGACAGAGGCAGGATTTCGACTACCAGATACAACAATTTGAGGGAGAGATGAAGACAGAGAAGAAACCTTAGGTGCTGGAGGATTTATGGTATTCAAAATCGCTCCTTCTGGGCTAACCAACAATTTTTTGACTGATGTGTCCAGATGAAATACTGATGTGCTACTTGGCAGTGGAGGATTAGTAGAGCAAATGGCAGAAACCAAAGACGTTTTAGCCAAAAGAGTAGCTGGAGGAGACTTAATTACTGAAGTCAATGACACTGTTGGTGTAGGAAGTGAAACAGAAACTTTAGCAGTTGTGTTTATGATCTGTGGTGTTGTATGTACTGTGGGTAGAGGACTGACATTCCCAAGAGAATTTACAATTTTTGTAGAACTGCTTAGAGAATGCTTCACAGGCTGCCCACTTAAAGAATTATTTGATGCTAGTGTGATCTTCTGGGCAGGATTATCTGATATAGCTGGAAGGCCTTGGCCACTGTTAAGAACTAAGGGAGGTCCATATTTTGGATTAGCAGATATAAGAAGAACATGGCTGCCAGCTCCAAGACCTTGTGGTGGAACAATAAACCGGGTTCCATTAATCATAATCTGAGTACCAGGTGCCAAAGGTGTACTGGTGTTGATAACTATTTTTTGCTGAATATAAGGTTCACTGAATTGACACCCTATCACACTATTTACATTTGATGGTGCTGTAGAAGTGTGAATGGCAGAGCCACCTGGAGCAGAGCTGTAACTGGAGGTTGATTTTACTAAAGCAGAGGACATTTGCTGGTTTGGCTGAGAAGCAAAACTGGAAATATTAATTATTTTACCTAGACTTTGTGAAAGGGATGGCAATTCAATTTGAGGTTTATTTGTGTTTATATTTGTTGGCACTGTAGTTAAAATCCCTGGTGACTGAAACTGGACAGAAGTCCGAGATTGTCTTTTAGAAAGAGAGATAGAACATGTGGCTCCTGGTACAGTTGCCACTTGCTGAACTGTGTTGATTACTTTAGAGGATACAGTCACAGGTGTAGGCAAGGCAACAGTAACAGGGATCTGCAAAGCTGATGTTAAGCATTTAGGGGACACTGTTGGTTGTGTAGTTGAAATCAGAACAGATGATGCAAGATGTCCTGTTTTCACAGTTGATATAGCCACAGTGCTTCCGAGATTTGACGTGCAAAGTCTATTTGACAAAATAGGCATAATTCTTGAAGAGGTATCATTTCCACTGACTAAAACAGGAGGTCGTGTCCCAACTGAAGCAGAGGTTGAGGTCACTGAAAGAGAACCCAAAGACACGTTTGCTCCTGTTACTGAAAACGTGTTTACTGCTCTTGTTGCAGAAACCATTGATTCATTAAGAGGAGTAATATTTTGACTCACAAAATTTGAGCTTACAGGAATTGAATTACCACTTGTTGACAATGGCAAAACATAGCCCTTGGTACTTTTTTCTTCTCCTTTTGGGATTACATTTTGTAATATGTTAATTGATGGTATGGCTGTCACACTGCCTGAAGTGTTTACAATTGCTTGACCTATGTTTAGTCCAATTTTCACATCTTTTATCTGAGATACAGTTGGTGATGAATTTATTTTTATTGGTGCTCCCACTGTTGGTGGAATTAGTACTATCTGGGGTTGTTCTGGAGTCTTAACATATGTTTTATTCAAGGGGGGAGAAAGAGTTTGTTTTAAAGGTTCTGCCACAATAGTTGGAGTTGAAGTGCCACTGGGAATTGGAGCATTAATAAAAACTAATTTCTGGGCAGAAACCCCTTTGGATGTTGGTGCAGGTGTCATATTAATTGCAGTTCCACTGCTAGAAGAAAGAACAGATGGAGCTGACACCAGCATAAGTTTGTGAACTGCAGTCCCACTGATCACATCACCATTTGTTGCTGCTGTTGCTTCTGACCTTGTAACAGGGAAACTTTTTGTGAAATAATCTACCTGTTGTTGTTTATTTGGAGTATGAATAACATTTGTATTGGTTTGTCCAAAATTTCCTGTTGATATGCTAATTACGCTTACTGAATTATTTGCTGTTGATGATAGTAGAGTGCCAGAAGAAAGAGAGGACTTTAAGGGAGAAGGAGGTATATGTGAAGCTTTATCTATCATGTGGCCCAAATTACCACTGCAGGAAGGTTGGCCGAATATAAGCTTGTGATTCTTTCCTACTGATGGATTAAAGCCAGCTGGAATGGAATCAGAAGTTGGTGTTTGGCTAAAAGATGGGAGACTAGATGTAGTAGTTATTCCAACTGAGGGTGAAAAAACAGAGGATGATGAAGTTGTTGATTTGGATACCAGAAATGTTTGAAGCTGAGGAGCAAAAGTAAAAACTGAACTTGAAGATAAGCTATTAGGTGAATTTTGATCTGGACTGGTCTGTACTTTTACAACTCCAGTGTTCCCACCTCGTGTCCTAACAAGAATTGACTGTGAATCTCTTATACACACAGTTTTCAGTTCTTGCTTTACTTCAGAAGAATCAGCGGTTTGTTGTGCAAAAGAGTTGAGGGAACTACCAGGATTTGTAGATCCACTTAGTGTTGTTGCTGATAACAGAGGCTGAACTGTTGAGGAAATAGTGGTTGAAACAATGGGCTGGGAAAATGTGGCTGCTGAAACTGCATTCTTGACTCTTCCTGACTCACTCTGGCTAGTCTTAACTGGTGGTGTTAATAAATTACTTATGGAGGTTACAGGCAACAAAGGCTGTGGCCTATCACTACTCACATTTGACAAAGGTGTAATTGTCTTATTGAAAAGTATATTGGGTAGCTGGGTAGAAACAGTTCCTGCTGAGCTGACAACAACTGATGCTAAAGAAGAGTTTACATTTGCTGTTTGTGGGGAAGATGAACAATGTTGGTCTGTACCTTTCTGTTGAAGTGGCGGTATTTCTTTTGCAACTGCTTTCCCTTCCTTGTGCTGAATCACAAAATTCTTAGGCAGGATGAGAACCTGTTGCATGATTTTTTCTCCTGTTTTAGAATCTAGCACAGGTTGCATCTGAATCTTTACAGAGCTGTTATGGAGATCTATAGGCAACCACTGGCCACAGGGCACTTTGTATACCATTTGTAAAGGACCTTTTGTACTGGTGTGGCAGGTCAATGCTGGCTTTATAGGACTTGCTTCTGGAGGAGATATAACTGGTTTTTCCACAGCAGGAGCAGGTCTACCTGTGGAAGGGGGCAGTTGATTTGTTAAGGTCACTTTGTTCCCAATATTCTTTGCAAGCAAGGCCTGAATAGGTTTGGTCCCTTTCTGGAGCATAGATACTGGTGTTGAATCCACTGCGGCAAATGACTCCGGAAACAGTGGCTCTGTATGCTTTAATTCATTCAAATAGTCAATCTGCATCTCACCTTCTGCATTCTCAACTGTTGTCTCATTTGTGCTTAACTTTGCTTTCTTCCTTGGGGAAAGCTCTTTTGTGCTATCATCAAGATAATTAGTTTGTTTTGACTGTCGTTTAAGTGTTTTAGGCGGTATCTTTGCAATATCTTTAGAAGGCAATTCCTTTTTCAACAACTTGCTTCTGGCCATAGGAAAATCTATTTCAGACAGTTTCATATCATCTGAAAATTATAAAAGCAAGCATTATGTTTAAATAAAACAACGGAATAGCAATAATAAGGCCAATTATTAAAAAAGCAATTCAAATTTTGAACTGGCAATTTATTAAGAAATTTACTATAGGGGGATTTAAAAGTCTCAGCACCCTGATTGGAAAATTAAAGTAAGGTTTTCTTTGACATGACAATCTTATAGCATTACCATTCCCAACTATGTATTAATGCCAGTATTATTTTTGTTCAAACTCTGCTAATTCTACTGCCAATACAAACACAAAGGAAAACTTACATCTCTTAAAGATACTCAAGCCAGCAATTACAGTTCACAATTTAGATTTGAAAAGGAATAGTCTAGTTCTTTTCTTCTAGATAAGGAAATCAGGAAATCATGAAATCAAAGAGAAATGGTTCTCCATTCTAATTTTCAGAGACTCTAAAGGAGTTTCTGGGGTTAATTATTCCTACAGTAAAAAATTTATGTTCATATCAGTCAAACTAGGTTGATGAAAAGCTGCTCTTTTTCAAGTCACCAAGGACATGAAAAACAACAGGTTAAAAAATTACCACAAATTTTCACACTAATCTCTTACATAACTAAAGAAAGTTATTTAACTAGATTTACGGAATAATATAATCTGATAAACTGAAAGGAATTACAGATAATCTAATCTAGCCCCCTTATTAGAATGGTATATCCACTCTGGGGTCTCATTAGGCCATCAACATTGGTCATTCCTCATAAAAAAGTCTTCACAGATTAGGGACTTGTCAAATTCCATTTAAATCAAACATCAAAAACAGTGCTTCAAAAATAGTAGTAATAAAAAGAAGATGATGAACTTATTTTAGAGGGACTGTATATCAAAGATGTATGGTCTATAATGAGCCAAGACATGCCTACAGTTTGGAGGCAGGCACTGACTCCAGAAACTCCTAGAAATGTAATGACTCCAAGGAACCTTTATAAGGACACAGGACACCTTCAAAATATGGGAGATTTTCCTAATCAAAATCAATACACATCATTAACCAGATTATCCTTTACCTCCACATAAGATACTAAAACTTCTCTTTGTGGTTTTAGTGTTCATTTAAAGAAAGTTTTAATACCTACCTGTATCAAAGTTATCTTTCTCCAGGATATCTAGAGGTTCTGTCACCTCTACAGACTTACTAATTTCTACTTTAGGAGATTCTTTTCCAGGATCTCCTTCACCTTCTTCAGTAGTCCATAGTTCTCTAGTAAATTTATCATGATCAGGCTGTCTTCTGAAATCATCATAGTCTTTCTTTAGGCGGCTCCTGAAATAAAATGCCCAACAGAACAAACAACACATACATCTTAAACCCTTGGAGCTAAACTAACTTTTAATATTTTAAACTTTATTTTGAAATATTTTCAATTAAGTCACTAAAAGCTGTGTTTTAATCTCAAGTGTCTCTAAGATACTTGGTTCAGTCTTGCCAACAATTATCATTAAAGAAGAGAAAACCCAGGGGGTAGGCATAAAAAACTGAAAAGGATTATATTTATAACGAACATATCACCAATTTGTCTTTCTAAATGCTGCTGTTAGACCTATTGAATGAGAGAAAGGTAATTTTTTTTCTAGCTGCACAGACAGAAATAGATTTGAAATAGTTTTATAATTACTGATTATAATATAGTAAAAAAGGCCATTTAAAAAAGTTAATCAAATCTTAAACACTTCACCATAAAACTAATAGAAGTAACAAATGAATTCAGTTAAGTCACAGGATACAAAATTAATACCCAGAAATTGGTAGTATTTCTATACATTAATAACGAAGTAGCAGAAAAAGAAATTAAGAAAGCAATTCCATTTACAATTGCACCAAAAAGAATGAAATATCTAGGCTTAACCAAAGAAGTGAAAAATATGTACTCTAAAACACTGACCAAAGTAATTGAAGATGACACAATTGGAAAGACATTCCATGCTCATGGGTTGGAAGAATATCATTAAATGTTCATACTGCCCAAAGCAATCTACAGATTCAAGGCAATCACTATAAAAATACCAAGAGCATTTTTCACAAAACTAGAGGAAATAGTACTAAAATTTGTATGGAACTACAAAGATCGTGAATTGCCAAAACAATCTTGAAAAACAAAACAAAACTATAAGTATCACAATTCCAGATTTCAAGATATACTACAAAGCTGCAGTAATCAAAACAGTAGGGTACTGGGGCGCCTGGGTGGCTCAGTCGGTTAAGCATCCAACTTTAGCTCAGGTCATGATCTGAGGTTGTGGGTTCGAGCCCCATGTCACTCTCTCACTCTCACAAATAAACATAAAAATAGTATGGTACTGACACAAAAGCAGACATACAGATCAAGGGACCAGAAATAAAAACCCCAGAAATACACCCACACTTATAAACCCACGTTTATATGGTCAATTAATTTATGGCAAAAAAAGGCAAGATAATAAAATGGTAAAAAGTCTCTTCAATAAATGGTGCTTGGAAAACTGAACAGCCACATGTAAAAGAATGCAACTGGATCACTTTCTAACATCACACACAAAAATAAAACCAAAATAGATAAAGACCTAAAATGTGAGATCTGAAACTATAAAAATCTTAGAAGAGAACACAGGCAGCATGGCAACATTTTTCTAGATTTGTCTCTTAAAACAAGGGAAACAAAAGCAAAAATGAACTACTGGGACTAAACAAAAATAAAAAACTTCTGCACAGTGAAGGAAACAATCAACAAAACAAAAAGGCAACCTAATGAATGGAAAAAGATATTTGCAAATGATATATACAATAAAGGGTTACTAACCAAAACATAAAAACATATACAACTCAACACCAAAAAGCAAACAATCTGATTAAAAAATGGGCAGAAGACCTGAATCGACATTTTTCTAAAGAAGACATATAGATGGCCAAGAGACATATGAAAAGATGCTCAACATCATCAGAGAAACACAAATCAAAACTACAATGAGATATCACCTTACACCTGTCAGAATGGCTAAAATAAAAAAGGTAAGAAGTAACAAGAATTGGTGAGGATGTGAAGAAAAAGGGACCCTGTACTGTTGGTGGGAATGTAAATTGTTGCAGACACTGTGGAAAACAGTACGGAGGTTTTTCAAAAAATTAAAGACAGAAGCATTGTACAGTGGCAGTATCATAGCCAATGAGGTTTATCTGAGGCACGATTATTGCTAATTGAAAACTTTTCCCAATATCTTGCCAGGATGATTTGAAATATGGTTGGCATTGGAAATTTTTGAAAAAAAGAAATTAAAAATAGAAATAACATATGATCCAATAATTCCATTACTGGGTGTTTGCTCAAAGAAAACAAAAACACTATAAAGGAAATAAGCACCCCTGCGTTCACTGCAGCATTATTTACAATAGCCAAGCTTTGGAAGCAACCTAAGTGTCCATCAATAGACAAACGGATAAGGAAGATGTGGTATATATATGTGTACAGACACACACACACACACACACACACACACACACGCACACACACACAATTATACAGCCATGAGAAAGGATAAGATCTTGCCATTTGTGATAACATGGATGGACCCAGAGGATATTCTGCTAAGTAAAATAAGTCAGTCAGAAAAAGAAAAATACCATAAGAGTTCACTCATATGTGAAATCTAAAATAACAAATGAATCAACAAATAACAACAACAACAAAAAGCCCTATAGAGAACAAACTGATGGTTGCTGGAGGGGAAGGGGTGTGGGGGATGGACAAAATGGATGAAGGGAAGTTGGAGATATAGGCTTCCAGTTTTGGAATGAATAAGTCACAAGAGTAAAAGGCATACTCTAAGGAATATATTCAATGACACTGTCAGAGTGTTGTACGGTGACAGCAGCTACACTTTTGGTGAGCGTACCATTATGCATAAACATGTCCAGTCACTACACTGTACACCTGAAACTACTATAACATCGTGTGCCACCTATACTCAAAACAAATTGCTTTCAAAAGTTAATCAAGAAATTCTAGGAAATAGTATCTACTATTTTTGACTTATACAGAGTACAGTAACAAAAAAAAAAACCCTCATCATGTAATCCTGAGAGTAATCATATCTAAACATTTTGATCTCACTAGAAATATTTTTTATTTAAGCACAGAGAAAGCTGAAAAGTGATCTTTCAGAGACCCTTTTTACATAAAAACACACAGCTATGTTTCCATAAAATTATGGAAAGATCAAAACATTTTCAAAGACACATAATTTAGAGATCCTCTATTATTCCTCTTGTTTTCAACTGAGTTTCTCTATTCTACCCCTAACCTTTACCTTAGTTCAGTTAAAAAAAAAAAATCTGGGGGTGCCTGGGTGGTTCAGTCAGTTAAGTGTCTGACTCTTGATTTTGGCTCAGGTCATAATGTCGAGGTTTGTGGGATTGAGACCTGCATCGAGCTCTGTGCCGACAGCAGAGCCTGTTTGGGATTCTCTCTCTCTCTTTCTCTCTCAAAATAAATAAACTTTAAAAAATCCAAACATATATTCTCCAATTTATTTTTACTACAAATTCTTACTTGAGTGTACTGAAGTTTAAGTCTCACTTCTGTCACTTAATAGCTGTAAGACTTTGGGAAAGCTACTTAAACTTTTTTATTTTAAATTTATTTATTTTGAGAGAGAGAAAGAGAAAGAGAGAGCAAGCAAATGAGTGTGTGCAAGTGGGGGAGGGGCAGAAAGAGTGAGGGGAGAGAGAGAATCCTAAGCAGGCTCCTCGCTCAACACAGAGTCTGATGCAGGGCTCAATCTCATGACCATGAGATCATGCCCTGAGCCAAAATCAAGAGTCAGATGGTTAACCAACTGAGTCACCCAGGTGCCCAGCACCTTAAATTTTCTAGCATCAGTTTACTTTTTTGTATAATGGGGATAATAATAGTACTTACCTCACAGTATGTGGCACATAGAATAACTGTAAAATTAATTTCCTTTTAGAAATATCTTCATGAGGGTTGTATGAAGTTCCTTCCTTCTCAGGCCTCTTATCTGTCTCAGCTGTTTTGTTTTATTTTATTTACAGGGAAAACAGAAGCTGGGGCACCTGAGTGGCTCAGTCGGTTAAGCATCTGACTTTGTGAGTTTGAGTCCTGCATTGGGCTCTGCACTGACAGCTCAGAGCCTGGAGTATGCTTCAGATTCTGTTTCCTTTTCTCTGCCCCTCCCCTGCTTACAGTCTGTCTCTCTCTCTCTCTCAAAAATAAGCAAACATTAAAAAAAGAAGAAGAAAATAGAAGCAGTCAGACAAGAACTTTCATATGCTCACATCTCATGTGCCACTTAAGACCTTCATCTGTACTCATATTCTGTCTTCCTATCTAAACTAATCCCTCCATTTATGCATCCTCTCTTATCTATCCAAGGATTTAATTCTATCAAATGTCTCTTCCTTTTCCTGAGTCCATTTTTGCCTATTAGATCATTTTCACCAGTATACAGAAACTTATTTCCCCATCAATTAAAACAAACAAAAAAACAAAGAACTCTCTCTTGACTGCAACTTGTCCTTCCAGCTACTGCCCTATTTCTCTGCTCCACTTTATGATAAAACTCCAATTCCTCTCCTCTAATTCTCTTGAACAGACTCCTGTGACTTTTACTCACTTCTCTACCAACACAGCTCATCAAGGTCATCAATGATTTCCATGTTGCCAAATTCAAAATTAATTCTCAGGCTTCATCTTTTTCAATCCATCACGAGCAGTCCTCCTTTTTGAAGTATTTTCTTTATCTGGCTTCCAAGACACCCTTCTTTCTCTTGGTTATCCTACCTTACTGAACATTCCTTCTCAGTCTCTTTTGCTGAGTCCTATTCCTCTCCTCCATCTCTAAATGTTGGAATGCCCCAGGGTTCAGTCTCTCTTTTTCTCTATCTATGCTCACATTCTAGGTGATTTCTACCAGTCTCATAGCTTAAATATAATCCATATCCTGATGACCCTAAATTTATGCCTCCAGTCTGGTTTATTCCCTTGAACAGGGACTCATACTAACCTGTCTACTCAAGCCCAATTAGATGTCTAAAAATCATACCAAACTTCACATGTTGAAATCCAAACTCTTGAATCCCTACCCTGCAAACCTGCTACTCTTTTAGTTTCCCCTATGTAAACTAATGGCAATTTCATTATTCCAGATGTTTAAACCAAAAATATTGAGCATCATCTTTTTACTTTTTTTTGATACTCTATATTCAATGTTTAAGAAAATTCTATCAATCCTACTTTTAAGATACGTCCAGAATCCAACCATTCCTTGCCATCTGAATTGCTGTTGAAGAGCATCATGAAAAATAGGTGACCATCAATTCACCCATGAGCTGGACCCAGGCACTCAAAGGCTTCTTATTACCTCCCCTGCCCTTGGAATGCAGGATCTACTTGCGTTTCCTGCTCCCAGAACACAGCCTTGAGATAGTGTTGTTGAAAATACCCCTACACAATATGTGTGACTGCATCTAGTTAAGGCGTGTATGAACTTTTAAGATCTGGTGGGCAGGTGCAGAGATCCATTTGTCTTGCTGCTGCCCAAGAAAAGTTTCCCTTTACTTACTCAACCTTCCAACTGCACACTTGGAGTGGCCTTCTTCTTCCTTTGGTCTCTCCCTATTCTCTGAATACAGATGCCAGTTTCAGATAACATCAGGAAACTCCTTAAGAGGGTTGCAAACCAATAACCACTATCCTGTTCCAAGCCACCATCATTTTTTTTTTAACCTGAATTATTGCTTTTTGTAACTGAGTTCCCTGTCGTCCCACTACATTTATCTCAACATAAGAGGCTTTAAAACATAAGTCAGATCATGTCCCTCCTCTGCTTAAAACTGTTCAGGGGCGCCTGGCTGGCTCAGTTGGTTAAGCATCAGACTTCGGCTCAGGTCATGATCTCACAGTTCATGGGTTCGAGCCCCGCATTGGGCTCTGTGCTGACAGCTCAGAGCCTGGAGGCCTGTCTTTGGATTCTGTGTTTCCTTCTCTCTCTGACTCTCCCCTGCTTGCACTGTCTCTCTCTGACTCTCAAAAAAAAAAAAAAAAAAAAAAAAAAAAAAA
>CM053568.1:59114734-59211056 GCA_028646485.1 Cryptoprocta ferox | reverse complement strand
CCTGAATGTGAGACAGGAAACCATCAAAACCCTAGAGGAGAAAGCAGGAAACAGCCTCCTTGACCTCAACCGCAGCAATATCTTACTCGACACATCCCCAAAGGCAAGGGAATCAAGAACCAAAATAAACTACTGGGACCTCTTCAAGATAAAAGGCTTCTACACTGCAAAGGAAACAATCGAAAAAACTAATAGGCAACCGACAGAATGGGAAAAGATAGTTGCAAATGACATATCGGATAAAGGGCTAGTATCCAAAATCTACAAAGTACTCACCAAACTCCACACCTGAAAAACAAACAATCCAGTGAAGAAATGGGCAGAAGACATGAAGAGACACTTCTCCAAAGAGGACGTCCAGATGGCCATCAGGCACATGAAACGATGCTCAGCGTCCCTCATCATCAGGGAAATACCTATCAAAACCACACTGAGATACCACCTCATGCCAGTCAGAGTGGCTAAAATGTATAAATCAAGAGTCTATAGATGCTGGCGAGGATGTGGAGAAATGGGCACTCTCCTACACTGTTGGTGGGAATGTATATTGGTATAGCCGCTCTGGAAAACAGTGTGGAGGTTCCTCAAAAAAATATCAGTAAAACTCCCCTATGACCCAGCAATAGCACTGCTGGGGATTTACCCAAGGGATACAGAAGTGCTGATGCATAGGGGCACATGTACCCCAATGTTCGTAGCGGCACTTTCAACAATAGCCAAATCATGGAAAGAGCCTAAATGTCCATCAACAGATGAATGGATTAGGAAGATGTGGTTCATCTATACAATGGAATACTACATGGCAATGAGAAAGAATGAAATCTGGCCATTCGTAGCAAAGTGGATGGACCTCGAGGGTGTCATGCTAAGCGAAATAAGTCAGGCGGAGAAGGACAGATACCATATGTTTGCACTCATAGGTCTAACAGGAGAAACCTAGCAGAGGACCATGGGGAGGGGAAGGAGGAAAAAGAGTTAGGGAGAGGGAGGGAGACAAAGCACGAGAGACTCTTGAATACTGAAAACAAACTGAGGGCGGAAGGGGGAGGGGGGAAGGGGAAGGGGCGTGATGGTCATGGTGGAGGACACTTGTGGGGAAGAGCACTGGGTGGTATATGGAAACCAACCTGACAATAAACTATAAAGTTAAAAAAAAAATAAAACAGTGCTAAGGGGGAAATTTAGAGCTATAAAGAAATGCTTACACTAAAAAACAAGAAACATCTCAAATCAACAACCTAACTTTATAACTTTAGGATTTCAAAAAAGAAAAACAAACTAAACCTAAAGCTAATGGAAGGAAGGAAATAAGATTATATCAGAGATAAACAATATAGAGAATAGACAAACAACAGAGAAAAATCAATGAACCCAAAAGTTCCTTCTTTGGAAAGATCAACAAAATTAATAAATCTTCATCTATATCAACTTAGGAAAAAAAAGAGAAGACTCAAATAAGGAAAATCAGAGATAAAAGTGGGGCCATTACAACCAATCCCATAAAAATACTATAAGAATACTTTGAAAAATGGTATGGCACCACATTGGATAATTTAGATGAAATGGACAAATTTCTAAAGCCAACAACCTACCAGGATTAAGTCACAAAGAAATAGAAAATCTAAATATACCTGTAACTATTAAAGGAGAAGGAATCAATAATTAAAGTCTCTCAACACGGAAAAGTCTGGATCTAATGAACTCACCGGTGAAATCTACCAAACATTTAAAGAACGAATACCATTCCTTTGCAAAGTTTTCCCCAAAAAAACTGAAAAGCAAGAAACACTTCCTAATTCATTCTTTGAGGCCAGCATGCTAATTCCAAAGCCTGACAAGGACACTACAAAAACAAAAACAAAAAAAACTACAGACAAGTATTACTTTTTTTTTCCTGTTCACATTTTAATTCCAGTTAGTTAACAAATAGTGTTATATTAGTTAAGATGTACAATATAGTGCTTCAACAATTCAATACATCATCCTGGTGCCCATCACTACAAGTGCACTTCATAACTGCCATCACATATTTAACCCATCCTATACCCTCCTCCCCTATGGTAACCACCAGTTTTTTCTCTATAGTTGAGTCTGTTTCCTGGTTTGTCTGTTTCTCTATTTTTTCCCCTTTGCTTATTTTGTTTCTTAAATTCCAAATGAGTGAAATCATATGGTATTTGTCTTTTTCTGACAGATTTCGATTAGCATTACACTCTCTAGCTCCATCCATGTTACTGCAAATGACAAGATTTCCTTCTTCCTTTTGGCTGAATAATATTCCATTGCGTGTGTGTGTGTGTGTGTGTGTGTGTGTGTGTGCGTGTGTGTGCCACTTCTTCTTTATCCATTCATCAATTAATGAACACCTGGGATGCTTCCATATCTTTTGCTACTGTAAATAATGTTGCTATAAGAAAGAGGTGTGTGTATCACTTTGGAATTTGGGTAAATACCCAGTAGTGCCATTGTTGCATCATCATTTTTAACTTTTTGAGAAGCTTCCATACTGTTTTCCACAGTAGCTTCAACAGTATGCATTCCCACTAACACTGTAAGAGGGTTCTCCTTTCTCCACAACCTTGTCAACACCTGTTGTATCTTATGTTGTTGATTTTAGCCATTCTGACAGGTGTGAGGTGATATCTCATTGCAGTTTTGATTTGCATTTCCCTGAAAGTAAGGGATGATGCACATCTTTTCCTATGGCTGTTTGCTATCTGGATGTCTTCTTTGGAGAAATGTCTGTTCATGTCTTCTGCCTATTATTAACTGGGTTATTTGTGTTTTTTGGGTGTTGAGTTGTATAAGTTCTTTATATATTTTGGATACTATCCCTTTATCAGATGTGTCATTTGCAAAAATTTCTCTTATTCAATAGGCTGCCTTTTAGTTTTGTTGACTGTTTCCTTCCTTATGCAGAAGCTTTTTATTTTGATGTTGTCCCAATAATTTATTTTTTTCTTTTTAGGTCTTTTAATGTTGTCCCAATCATTTATTTTTTCTTTTTGGTCTTTTGATGTTGTCCCAATAATTTATTATTTCTTTTTAGCTCTTTAATCCATTTTGAATTTAGTTTTCTGTATGGGGTAAGAAAGGGATCCAGTTTCCTTCTTTTGCATGTTGCTGCCCAGTTTTCCCAGCACCATTTGTTGAAGAGACTATCCTTTTCCCGTTGGATATTCTTTCTTGCTTTATCAAAGATTAACTGACCATGTAATTGTGGGTTCATTTCCATTTCAATACTGTTGCATTAATCTAGGTGTCTATTTTTGTGTTAGTACAATAAATACTGTTTTGATTACTACAGCTTTGCAATATAACTTGAAGTCCAGAATTGTGATGCCTCCAGTTTTGCTTTCCTTTTTCAAGACTGCTTTGGCTATTCAGAATATTTTGTGGTTCCATGCAAATTTTAGGGTTGCCTGTTCTAAGTCTGTAAAACATGCTATTGGTATTTTAATTGGGATTGCACTAAAGGTGTAAATTGCTTTCTGTGGTACTGACATTTTAACAATATTTGTTCTTCCAATCCTTGGGCATGGAATGTCTTTCCATTTCTTGATGTCTTCTTCGATTTCTTTCATCCTGTTTTATAGATTTATAGTATAGGTCTTTTACCTCTTTGGTTAAGTTTATTCCTGGGTATCTTATTATTTTTGGTGCAACTGTAAATGGGATTGATTCCTTAATTTCTCTTTCTGATGCTTCATTATTGGTGTATAGAAATGTAACAGATTTCTGTACATTGATTTTGTATCCTGTGGCTTTACCAAATATGTTCAGCAGTTCTAGCCATATTTTAGTGGAGTTTTTGGGCTTTCTATATATAGTATCATGTCAACTGCAAATAGTGAATGTTTTATTTCTTCCTTGCCAGTTTGGATGCATTTCTTTTTGTTGTCTGAGACTGCTGTGGCTAGGACTTCCAGTACTATGTTGAATAAAAGTGGGGAGAGTGGACATCCTAGCCTTGTTTCTGACCTTAGGGAGAATTCTTTGCTGAAGGTTTTTTGTTTTGTTTTGTTTTGTTTTGAAATCATGAACGGATGTCGTATTTTGTCAAATGCTTTTTCTGCATCTACTAAAATGATCCTATAGTTCTTATTGATGTGGTGTATCATGTTGATTGATTTGCAATTATTGAACTATGACTACAAGCCAGCAATAAATCACATTTGTTTGTGGTAAGTGATCTTTTTAATGTATTGTTGAATTTGGTTTGCTAGTATTTGTTGAGGATTTTTGCACATATATCCATCAGGGATATGGGCCTGTAGTTCTCATTTTCAGTGGTGTCTCTATCTGGTTTTCTTATCAGGGTAATGCTGGCCTCATAGAATGAATTTGGAGTTTTCCTTCCTTTTCTATGCCCTGGAATAGTCTGAGTAAAATAGGTATTAATTCTTCTTTAAATATTTGGTAGAATTCAGCTATGAAATCATCTGGTCCTGGAGTTTTGTTTGTTGGAAATTTTTTGATTATTCACTCAATTTCTTTCTTGGTTACCAGCCTATTCAAATTTTCTATTTCCTCTGGTTTTAGTTTTGGTAGTTTACAGGTTTCTAGGAATTTATCCATTTCTTCTATATTGTCCAGTTTGTTGGCATATAGTTTTTCATAATATTTTCTTATAATTATTTGTACTTCTGCGGTGTTGGCTGTTATTTCTCCTCTCTCATTTGTGATTTTATTTGAGTTCTTTCTCTTTTTTTCCTGATAACCCTGACTAGATGTTTATCATAGATGTTTATCAATTTTAATGATTTTTGTTCAGCTCCTGCTTTCACTGATGTGATCTTCTGTTTGTTTTTTAGTTTCTATATCATTTACTTCTGCTCTAATATTTATTATATCCTTCCTTCTGCTGGTTTTATATTTTGTTTGTTATTCTTTTTCTCACTCCCTTAGATGTAAGGTTAGGTTGTTTTTGAGATTTTTCTTGCTTCTAATTGAGCCCTTTATCTCTACTTTGTTATTCTTATCTCTGTGTTAAGGGTCTCACTCATGTCTTCCACTCTCTTCTCAGGTCCACTGAATATCCTTATGATCGCTGCTTTAAATTCTCTATCAGGCATATTACTTATATCTGTTTGGCTTAGATCTTTGGTTGCGGTGTTGTCCTGTTCTTTCATTTGGAATAAATATCTCTGTCTCCTCATTTTGTCTGCCTCTCTGTGTCTGTTTCTCAATGTTAAGAAAATCAGCTATGTCTTCTGCTCTTGAAAGAAGTGACTTTATGAAGAGGAGGTTCTGGAATGTCCTGCAGTGCAGTGTTCCCTGTTCACCAGAACCTGGCACTTAAGGAGAGTGTCCTATGTGTATTGCTTATGCCTTGCTGTTATGTCTGAATCACTTTTCCTTTCAGAGCAGTCGTCTGCACTGACCTATGCTTACTCTGTGGTATTAGTGGGACTCAAGCCGACCAGCTCTGAGAGGGGAAAGCTTGCCAGGGAACTTGGAAGCAGGCAATTACACTGGGCCACTAGTCCTCTGCAGGATCTCTCAAAGGGCTATGGCTGTGGGGGATGTGAAGCTGGTCTGGGTGCAAGATGATGGCTGGGCATGGCCTGCAGCAGCAGATATGCACCTGGAGTCTGGGCTGGGCACCTGGGCACTTTAACAAAACTTGCCCTGAGGCTACAGGTATCTGTGCAGCTTTGTCTCCCACAGCTGGTTCTAAGTTTATTCGGGAGATTGGGGAGGAAAATGGTGCTTGCCAGCTTCCTCATTTTGAAAGAAGTCCACCAACATGCTCCAAAATCAGTATGAACAGATCTGTCTCTTGTTTGCCCTTGGCGTTGTGTAAACTGCTGTTTTTATGTTGCCTCTCTGCACAGGCTGTTATCTCTTTAAAGGCAGCAACCCAGCAGCTATCACTTACCTTCCTGGCTCACCAGTGCTTAGTCAGGAGACTTTTAAAGCTCCAGGCTCCAATTCCCACTAGTTTTACAAACTCATGGAATTCAGCCCCTCTGGTTTTTAAAGCCAAACATTATGGGGATTAGTCTTCCCCATGTGACCTCCCTGGTAGAAGGGCCTGTTTCTTTGCCCTCTCCATGTATACAGCTCCCACCCTCCTGCTAGCAGCCTTCCTCCACATTTTGGACTTTCCTAACTTTTCAGATGCAGCTTCTTCTCTATATTTAGCCGTGGAGTTTGTTCTGCCAGTCTTCAGATTGCTCTACGGTTTACTGACTTGGATGTGGATGATACCTAGTTGTAAACATGGGATGGTGTGAGCTCAGGATCCTCCTACTCTGCCAACGTTCCCATGCTCCCCCAGACTAGTATCTCTTATAAACACTGATGCAGAAATCCTCAACAAAATATAAGCAAATGGAATTCTGCAGCATACTGAAAGGACAACATGAACAAATGGGATTTCCTGGAATGCAAGCATACTTCAACATATGAAAACTGATTAATGTAATATACCACATTGACACAATAAGACAAGGAAACCACATGATCATCTCAATTGTTCCAGAAAAAGCATCTGAGAAAATTCAACGTTCTTTCATGATAGAACACTCAACAGACTAGAAATAGAAGAATGCTACCTCAACATAAGAAAAGCCATACAAGGAAAACCCATAGTGAACATCATACTCATTGATGAAAGACAAATCTTTTCCTTCTATGTTGGGGTACAAGGCAAAGATACTCACTTTTGCTACTTCTATTCAACACAGGACTGGAAGTTCTAGACCAAGCATTAGGCAAGAAAAAGAAAAGGCATCCAAATTGGAAAGAAAAAAATAATCTTTTCACAAATGACATGATCTTATATGTAGAAAACCCTACAGATTCACACACACAAAAAATTGTTAGAATTAAATGAGTTCAACAAAGTCAACACACAAGAATCAGTTGCAGTGTTCATACAGTAACAATGATCAATCTGAAAAGCAACTTAAAACAATTCCATTTTTAATAGCATCAAAAAGAATAAAACACAAGAATTAATCAAGAATGTGAGAGACTTGTACAAGAAAAAGTACGAAACATTGGAAAGAGATTAAAGATGACATAAATGGAAACACATTCATGTTTATGGATTAGAAGATTTAATATTTTTAAGATGTCAATACTACCCAATGTGCTGTACAGTTTCAAGGCAATCCCTATCAAAATCCCAATTATATTTTTATGGAAATAGAAAAACCTATCCTAAAACTCATATGGCATCTCAAGGGACTTCAAATAGCCAAAACAATCTTGAAAAATAACAAAGTTGGAGTGTTCACACTTCCTGGTTTCAAAACTTACTACTAAACTTACTAATGATTTCTTGGGAATTACACCAAAGACAGAGGCAACAACAAAAAAAAGACAAACTGGACCTCATGAAAAAATTCAAAAATTGTTCATCTGAGGCACTATCAACAAAATAGAAAGGTAACACACAGAATGGAAGAAAACATTTGCAAATCATATACCCAATAAGGGATTAATAGAATATACAAGGAATTCCTAAAAATCAACAACAGAAATCAACAAGCAGATTCAAAAATGGGCAAAAAATTTGAATAGCCATTTCTCAAAACATATGTAAGTAATCAATAAGCACATGAAAAGATACCCAATATTATTAATCATGAGGTAAATACAAATCAAAAGTACAAAAATATACCACCTAATACTCATTAGAATGGTTACTATTAAAAAAAAACAGAAAATAAATGTTAGTGAGGATGCGGACAAATTGGGATCCTTGTGCACTGTTGGTGGGAACAGAAAATTGTAGTCACTTGGAAAAGAGTATGGTGTTTCCTTAAGAAATTAAAAATAGAACTACCCTACGGCCCAGCAATTGCATTACTAGGTATTTATCCAAAGGATAGGAAAATGCTGATTAAAAGGGCACATGCACCCCAAAGTTTATAGCAGTGCTATCAACAATAGCCAAATTATGGAAAGAGTCCAAATGCAAATGTCCATCGACTAATGAATGGATAAAGAAGATGTGGTGTGTGTGTGTGTATGTGTTTGTGTGTGTGTGTAATGGCATATTACTCAGTGATCAAAAAGAATGAAATCTTGCCATTTGCAACAAAATGGATGGAACTAGAGTATATTATGCTAAATACACTGAATTTGCTGAAATAAGTCAGAGAAAGATAAATATATGATTTCACTCTTATGTGCAACTTAAGAAACAAAACAGATGAACATAGGGAAAGGGAAGGAAAAATAAAATAAGATAAAAAACAGAGAGTGAGGCAGACCATAATACAGAGAACAAACTGAGGGTTGCTGGAGGAGAAGTGGGTGGGGGATGGCATTAAGGAGAGTACTTGTTGGGATGAACACTGGGTGTTATATATATAATTGATGAATCACTGGGTTCTACTCCTGAAACCAATATTACACTTTATGTTAACTACCTGAAGTTAAATAAATAAAAATAAAATAAATAAAATAAATTAAGATTAAAAAAATAGAATTACCATATGATCCAGCAATTCCACTTCTAAGTATATACACAAAAGAATTGAAAGCAGTATCTTGAAGAGATATTTGTACACCCAGGTTGATAGCAACATTATTCATAACAGCTAAAACATGAAAACCACCCAAGTGTCCACCGACAGATAAATAAGCAAAATGGTATACACATATAGTGAAATACTGAGCCTTAAAAAGGAAGGAAATTCTGACATATGCTACAACATGAATGAACCTTGAAAATATTACGTTAAGTGAAATAAGATAATCACAAAAACACGAATGCTGTATAATATATGAGGTACCTAAGAGCAGTCAATCATATGGACAGAAAGTAGAATGGTGGTTGCAAGGGGTGGGGTGGGAAGGAGAATGGGGAGTTATTTAATAGGTACAGAGTTTCAGTTTTACAAGATGAAGAGTTCAGGAGATAGATGGAGTAATAACAACATGCATTCATTATGAACGTGTTTAATACCACTGAAACTGGTTAAGAGGGTAAATTTTGTTTGCACATTTTACCACAATGAAAAAAAACTGGGAAAGAAAAAAAAGAAATGTAAGGCACAGAGTAAGTTTCTGTTTAATTAAACTACTTTTTCAGGGCTTGGAGGTGCCCTGCACATAGCAGGCCCTCAAAAATATCTGTTGAATTATAAATCAATGGAAAAATGCAAAATGATTCCAGGACATCTTCCCATAATCATAAGTTAAGAGCCCTTAAATAAGTGAAACATTATTAAGCTCAAAGTACCTGTTTCTCTGAAAAGCTTTCATCAACTTTGGTTCCCATGGCAGCAACTCATTTAAAAGACGTATCAATGTACCATGCAATTCTTTTACAGCTTGCCTCCGATGATACCATCTGCCCTAAAAACACAATGTTAAAGTAAATCCTTTAGATTTAATCTAAAAGTGAATGTCAAGCCTTATTTTCTGAGTAAAACACAAAATAAAACACCAGTACCCATCAAATGAGTACATCTTCTTTAGAAGGTTGCAGAAAGAGGAAAAATATTCTGTAAGAAATCTTATTTGCAATATTTTAAAGATTCTCAATTCTACTGGAGAAATCTAAAACCTATTTAATCAAACGAGACAAAAAAATTTTAAGTTTTTAACTGGGTCAATTATAAATATTTTAATAACTCATTTCTAAATACATGTAAAATACAAACATTCATAAAAATTCACTAAATGTGTAAATGATATGGCTCACTTCTGTAAAGTTTTTGTAATTATCCCAAAGACTGGGAAAAAAGAGAAGAAAGTCAGGATTGTTATAGTCAACAACAGTCTTCTTAACAAACTTTCTTAGGAAGTTTTACAATTATTTTACTTAAAAATGTTTCCAGCACAGACAAACATATAAAAGGTCATAATTTTCAACACTATAATGCTACAGCTACACTAGGAGTAAAAAATTACTGACACCCCCTCTCTATTTGTTAAGTATTATACTAAGTATTTAATTCATATGTCTATATCATATCTAGAAGGGGTAAAGGAGGGAGGGAAAAGGAGGGAGGGAAAAGGAGGAGGAAAGTGAGGAAGAGAAGGAGGGGAAAGAATGGAGGGGTTGAGTGAGCATGAGAGTGCACATGCACTTTAGTGTTATGAAAGCCTTTCTAATGTATGTGCATTTTTAGTCTCATGTAACAAATGATGAAACTAAGACTGAGAGATTAAATGACTTGTTTAAGGTCCTATTGACTTGAATCTAGATCTACCTTATGCTGAAGTACAAGTCCTTAGAACTACATCACCATGTCTTAAAAACTATATCACATAAATTCAATGACACAGGATATAAAAACCACTACTAAAGATACACTTCACCAATACCCATAAAATTATTCAAATACCATAGGAACAATAAGGTTTAGAAGTTATATCTTTAGGTAGCCAACTCCTCCTTTTTCCACAATGTTAGTATATATCTATCACCATCACCATCATCATCACTACCATCTTCATCATTTGCTGTTCTATAACCATATAGTATTTCTTTTTATTTTTGAGATATAATTCATACACCATACAGTCCACTCATTTTTTTCTTTTATAACAAAAAATATACAACTATATATATATATAAAATAGGTCACATTTAACATGCAAAAATTAGACTTCATCTCATAGCAACTATTGAATTAATTTACACATATGTAGAACACTATCGCTGAAAAATAACCACTCTTTAAAGGTAAGTGTATTCTGAATCTGTGCATAAATTTCCCAATTTTATATATATCTAAAACCGTCAACATTTCAGCCATTTATTGAAATGTGAAATTATTTATGTATGTAAAATTTTAGTCACAAACGTAAATGATTAATAGTGTAGTTCCTACTCCAACAGAGTATTTATGCATGTAGAAATAAACAACTACATTTTTACTTCTGAGGTTTTATATCTTGGAAGGGGAATGGTTTATTAGACGAGTAGGAAGATTTGGGATTATATGTATATGTGCACATAATGAGTATGGAACCTAGACTTAATGATTAATTATTGTCTTTTTAATGGCACGAAAAATCAGAGTATTATGAAAAAAATTCCAAGAAAATTAATTATTTCATATAATATAATAATCTAGATAGACCTTCCCTCTTGTCAAATGCTTTCTCAAAGGACCCAACTTAACAATAAGTTATACCTCAAAAGTTTATTTTCTCAAAAAAAAAGTTAGAAGATACTATAAAGTGGTTATTCTAACCCATGAAAACAAAACTATTAAAAAATAAACAATACTTTTATCTAGAGAGAGGTAAGTGAGGAAGATGAAAAGGCAGATGACAGACAGTCACCCTAAATCCTTTGTGGAATGAGGTAATACTCTATTTCAGTAAAAAAAAAAAAAATAGGTAGATATTTTTTCTCTACTTTTTAACTACTATTTAGCTCAAATGAAATGGTAAGAATAGAAATAAACTTTGCTTCAGCTAAAGAAGCAGAAAGAGGAAAGGTATCAGTAATGATGGTAGGGAGAGTATCATCTTTGTGGTATAATTAATTGGAAAAGTGTTAAAAGACTAAAGAGCACCAGGCATTTTTAAAAACATTTTTTCTTTATATTATTTTTGAGAGAGGGAGGGAGAGAGAGAGAAAAAGGGAGAGAGCGCACGCAAGCGAGCATGAGTGGGGGAGGGGCAGAGAGAGAGGGAGACACAGAATCCAAAGCAGGCTTCAGGCTCTGTGCTGACAGCTCTGTGGGGCTCAAACTCATGAACTCATGAACTCATGAACCACGAGATCATGACCTGAGCCAAAATCTGACGCTTAACTGACTAAGCCACCCAAGCACACCTGGAGCACAAGTCATTTTGAATTTTTTGTAACTGAGGGTTATATGGGGAAGAATGGCAGATGCGTAATTAACCTGGGTAGTATGTCTGCTATCCAATTAGTGTAGTGGTGATGGTGTGGGAAATGTAGAAGGACAAGCAGTATTGTGCGACCTTGGGACTAGGTAGATGAGGAACAGGAAGAGGAGTCTGTGTAGCTGAATGTCATTATTTAAGACATTTGTCAGCTGTGTTTGTGTCTCTATTAAATTATAGCATTGATTTTTGTAGAAAAGACATTAAAAAAGATTAGGAGGATTTTATCTTTTGATTTTGATTACTATATTTTAATTAATCCAATGCCCAGAAAATATATTACTGAACTAGTCAAGTATACATACAGAGAAGGGATCATAAATATTAATCAGAGAATAGAATTCTAACTTTCATATAATTGTCTTATCTGCTGACCTGTTTGAAAATGTCTATAGCTTTCTAACTTTATATATGTTTTTTAGCCTTCTTCCCCTTCTTTATAGTGTATATTCTCAACTTGGGGTAGTGATGGTATTAAAAATGCATTTAAAAATGCATCTTTAATTATTTTATATTTGGAAAACAAAAAGTCTATTATTCTGATAAAAGAAATTACAGAAAGAGTGATAAAAACTAGAAGATACATGTAAAGAATAACCTCAATAAAGGATATTACTATATCCTGCCATGGGGTATGTGTGTCCACAGTTTTTATATTTACCAAAAGGGGATTCACATTTAAAAAAGTTCAGAATCACTGAGCTGGGACTGGTATTTTAGGTAAGGTGATTTAACCACTTGGCAGTAAAAAAGAAACACACACTGCCTGTTTCATTTACCATCTTCTTTGGTTAATACAAATCAAATGGAATTAATATAACATGTCCCCTTCTACCTAGTGGGAGTGTCACAGTATACAATGAAACTAATATAAAGAGAAAAAAGTTAGGAATTTTTAAAAGAAGTTAGTCAGAGATGGCAACGATCTGCCTGAACTTGGGTCTAATGTAAAAAATCTATATAAAATCAAATATTTCCTGAATTTAAATCGGGTCATTAACTAAAAGCTAGCAATAGCTTTCTGACTTATCAACTTTATTTACATATACAAAAAGGCAAAACTGAGAACAACTACTGAGTTTCTTCTAGGATGAAATTATTAAAGCTAAAGGGAATGAGAACATAGGCTCAGTGAAACACAGGGAAGTGCTTGTAGATAGAATCAGACTTTCAGCTAGAATTCTAGGTCTTCTGAATGTTAAAGTATCTTTCTACCACACAATGTTGTCCCACTTGGCCTACACACAGACAATTCCTAAAGAATAAGGGACTGTATTGCCTAAGCACCTATCTTTACATGTAGGTGTCTCTTTAATGCAATAATAAAATCTATAAAATTTAATTTATTTATAATAGTACTTAAAATCATAGTGTTCTAAAGTTTAAGTGAATTAAAAAGAAGGAAAACAGAAAATTCCCCCTTCTTCAAATACTTGAGAGAATATGGATTTAATAAAAATCAGAAAGGTTCTTAACAATCTTTATCTGTAGATATCAATACAGAATCAAAGATAAAAACAGTAGGTATATAAGGACTAGTTAAAGGTCATTTGTGAAACAGCATTATAACTATTTCTCTAATAAAAAATATTTTATAAGCATTATGTACATAAATATAGTCCTAATGTTTTTTTATAAACAGGTATGTGAAAATGGGGAAGGATGAACTGTTTTTCATTTAATATTATTTTCACTTAATATTTCATTCAATATAATAATTCTATTTTCAGCTATAAAAATATCTTCTAAGATAATCCCAATGTATTACATGAACTTAATAATGCAAACATTTACTGAAGGTTACTTTAAAAGAGGAGAGTAATTATTTTTCTTTCATGAATCTAATATTAAGTTTAACATAAAGTATGAATTTCAAACATACACTATAGAACCAAAGGCATTCAATATGGTCTAATCCTTACCTTTTAATACTTTCTCATCCAATGTCCACAGCAGCTGCAGATTGCCAGCTCCCTTTCCATGAGATGCCCCAAATGTCAAACAATGGAGGTTTTATAACCTCATAGGGATTACTACAAAAAGAAGCTGGTCTATGGTCACAAGAAATATCTTTTATTATATTATGCAGTTTTATAAGTTTTTGAATATGATACATTAATAACCTAAGGAACCATATGGGAAAAGAAACAAAAAAAACTTACAAAACTACAAAATATTATAAAATGAAAAGCTGAGTCTATGTGTGTGAAATGAGTGGGGAGGGAAACTTACCTTACAACTAAAGAACGATTCCATTCTGCTGCAGTAATCGGGGATGGGTATGACAGAACCAGCGTAATGCTGGCTGGGGTGCTGCAAGGACAGGGAGTTGGCAATCTACTGATGCTGGAGACATTGGACACCTAAAAGAAGAAAAAAAGGAAAAGAAATAAATTCCAGGTTCCTTACATGTCTCATCACCATGGATGTATTTTACACATTTTAATAAATTTAGATGCTTTGAATGTTAGACTTAGGTGAAAGTAACTTGTTTACACAAATCATCCTATTACTTATATAGATTTTCTTATAACATTATACATAAACAAAATAGCTGTTGACAGCTATATGAAGAAAAAAATAAAACCATATATAAATATACAAAGAATGCTTTTATAAATTGAGAAGGTACTACTGTGGTAAGAACAGTAAAAAAAAAAAAAAATGTATATAACAAAAGCATCAATGCTATTTTCCTAAACACTTTTACTTATAAACGTTAGATCACAGAAACTGGATCATATGACAAAATATTTTTAGTTACAGGCTTGGCTCTTGTCACATAAATTGTGACAAGGGATTGGAAAAGGGATTAAATAACAATACATTGAACTTCTCAAATAAAATGCAAATAACTTTGAGAAAAGCCAAACAGATCTGTACACAAAGATGTCTCATTTAAAATCATCAGCATATCTGAATGTAGCTTGTAAATAATTTCAACTCCTATGTATAAAAACACAGCACAAATCAAATTAACTGTAATTAAGTGTATTAATAAACCAACTATTTGACATTCTCCTTAGTCTAAATAATATTAAATGAAAAGGTAGTATTTACTTTTCTTTCTCCTTAGACACAAAAGTTTTTTTAATTGAGAGAAATGTCTTCTAGATTTTCTGAACACACGATGAATATATTTTAACTCTTGATGACTTGAGTCATCATTATAAACAAGTTATTGTGTTACATTTTAATACAATGATTCTCAGGGACTGTTCAAGTTTCTCTATGATCTATATTTCTACATTAAATGATTATTGACTATATTTTTGGACTACCAAGACATACTTTTATACGTTTTTCTAATTGCCCGTCAGTGTTTCATGCTACTTCAATAAACCTGCCTTAAATTGCTCTTGTTCTAATTAAAAGCACCTACTACTGCTTGTTAGCATCACATCTTCAGTTTAAAAAGTATTTACAGGTAAGCCTTTTTCTATATTTAAGAAAAATTTAATTACAGTATAGTTAACTTACTTTAGTTTCAGGTGTACAATATAGTGGTTCAACAGTCCCATATATTATTACTCAGGTGCTCATCAAGAGAAGTGTACTCTTAATCCCCTTCACCTATTTCAACCATCCCCCCCACCTACCTCTCCCTCTGGTAACCATCTGTTTAATCTCCTATACAGTTAAGAGTCTGTTTTTTGGTTTGTCTCTTTTGTGGACTCTACACCCTCTATGCAGGCTCCTTTCTACTCTCTGCAGATTCGGAGTTGATCTTTCTTTAATATATAATGTATCATTTTTTTCTTTTCCTATAGTCCGGTAAAATAGAAGGGAAGTTATATTATTGGTCAACCTCTCAGTTTTTTGGTTTTTTTTTTTTTTTTTTTACCAATTCACAAAATGCATTAAACTATTCTATGTTTAAATTTTAGGGTCTTTCCAAAGATTTCAATATCTTCTGTAATATAAAAAGCTGGAATGACGTGAAGTTTTGGGGAGGGGGTACCTTAAGCACCCCAAGGATTTCAATTCAATTTTCCACAACTTTTGTAAGTGGAACGTAGTAGCTATTAAGCTATTTAGCTATTAAGCTAAATTATTAAATTTAGTTGGTGCTTTGAAAATTATTTGACATATAAATGTTAGTTATATTTGTGTGTGATATATTAATTCAGAAGGGTTTAAGCCACACTATGAAGCTCTAGCTATAGAAGAATCTGCCACTTATTTCAACTCTTCCTTTGAAGGTCACTTCAATTTTCTGCCTGATGTAAAATACAAAATAATCCTTTTCCCTTTTAATTGCAACTTTCTTTGGAAGAAAAGGGGTTTTCAAAACATTGTTTTTATGTAAGTTTCCCTAACGGGATTCAAACTATGCCAAACTGTAATTAAGTAAAAACAGTGAGCACTATTAACAAGGGTTAAAATCCAGTTCTTAGTTGAGTAGCTATTAAATGTTAAAAAAATACCCAAAGAACAAGATTTACAATAGATATAAATGTGGATAATGCATTCTTAGATAATTCACTGACTAACTGATTAAAGCTTTGTCTTACCAGTCAAATATTGCTCTGGTTCATATTTCCTGTGATCTAGCTTTCTGTTCCATTATTTTGAGCATATCAGTTACCAATTGATTGTTCACATAACACTATGTTATCTATCCCTCCACCATACTCCCAAGCAAGGGAAGTAAGTAAGTGTCTGGAGTATTTGGTGACTTCTGAATTAACACTGCTTGAAAAGAAAAGATTAACTCTTTTATAAAAAGACAGAAGCTAGCTCAACTAACCCTGATTATCCTCAGGGTTGGGAATAAAATCCTAAACTCTATAAGTGAATCCTGTAAGGATAAGGACTATGTTTTAATCTCTGGATCCCAAGTTCCTGGTAGTATGCATACACACAGAGGACACTGAGGAAATACTTGCCTTAGGAATAATACTTGAACCTGTAACAAAGATAGGTAAAGAAACTTATTTTATCTGTTGGGCAGGCCTTCCAAAAGGTTGTTTTATTTTTTTTCAAAAATGTTTATTTATTTTGAGAGAGAGCACAGACACATGTGGGTGGGGCAGAGGGAGAGGGAGAGAGAAAATCCCAAGCAGGTTCCACGTTTTAAGTGCAGAGCCTGATAGGAGGCTTGATCTCAAGAATCATGAGATCACAGTCTGAGCCAAAATCAAGAGTTGGATGCTTAACCGACTGAGCCACCCAAGCACCCTCAAAAGGTCGTTTTAATTTTTAAAAGCTTTAAATATGACTATTTAAAGACGCGATTACTCCCAACAGCTGAGACAGTTTTCAGTTTTGTTAATCAGTAGTTTACCAGAAAATCTAGAATAAGAAAATGATATATATAATGTTGTAATTGTAAAAACTTAAGTATAACTAATTTTAAGGACAATTTAAAGATTATTGCAACCATATCTACAGGAAAAGCCATTAAATAAAGTTAATTAAGGCATATTCAGAACTCCGAAGGTATCTGATATTCTTTAAACTCTATTAAAATAGATTATGCACTCTCAACAGCTGGCTATAAAATAATTGTGATTTGATGCCTCACAGTGAGCACATGGATATAGAATAGAAAGAGGATGGAAAAATCCCATAATCCTTCATTATAATAAAATTTCTGTTATAGGTGTTAGAAAGTAAGATTAAGGTATAATAAGCCTTTGCCTTATATTAAGGCTATACTATATGCAATTATGTTTGGGGGGTCCATATAAAGTCACATAACTTTTAAACATAATTTGACTATATTTTTCTATTAATCTGTTTCTATTCCTTACTACATCTTCACTTTCTAAGAATATATTACAGCATCTTTCTAAAAATGAATAAAGAAAATACATATACAATCATGTTATTTATTCATTTCCTATACAAAGGAAGGTAAAGGTAAATGGTCAATATACTTGAAAGAGGTCACAAATCATAATAAATTGAAAACAGCTGGATATGAAGCTACAGTCAAGAATCTTTTTAAACTATCTGATGGAACTATAAAGGATAAATGTTAATACTAACATTCACAAGTTTCACCCAATGTGAGTCTGAATTATAAGTACATGATCTAATAAAAGTACTCTCAATTATGGGAGCGAGTGCACGATTCCATTGATTTCTACCTAACCTTCAAAACAACTTATTTTCTCTCCATAATAAGTTGGCAGCAGCAAGAGAATAGGGCCCTTAGCAAATACAGGCTTATGCTAGGGTTTTGCAATTTCCACACAACTGACATTTAAGACCAGATCATTTTTTATTGCAGGAGATTATCATGTGCATTATAGGATTATTATAATGTAGGATTTAAGAAAATTTTTTTAAGGTTTAGTTATTTCTGAGAGACAGAGAGACAGAGCATGAGCAGGGGAGGGCAGAGAGATCAGAATCTGAAGCAGGCTTCAGGCTCCAAGCTGTCAGCCCAGAGCCTGACTCGGTGCTCGAACTCACGAACCGCGCGATCATGACCTGAGCCGAAGTCGGCCGCTTAACCGACTGAGCCACCCAGGCGCCACAGTATAATATAGGATATTTTTAGCAGAATCACAGGCCTCTATCCATCAAGCACCAGTACCACCTCTTCAACAACCAAAAATGTCTTTACACATTGCCAAAAGTCTCCCTCCCAAGTGGGGAGACGAATCATCTCTGATTGATAACCAGTGGCTTATACAGATCTCTGCGATCAAAAAATGGGGTGTCGCCATCTCTGATCAAAGCTTCTAATTTCTCTAATGTTTGGTCCTGCTAATGTACAGCTTTTGGTTAGACAAGAGAAATAATATTATTATATGATGAATTTAAATTATCTTAAGAACATAATAAAGATTAATTTTATTCACTACTTAAAACTTTCCAATTCTTAACATGTCTTCTTATAAATTATAATCATTAGTCACATATCATTTTATATATTTAAAAAATTTAACATTTCACAAATTATTTCCATGTAGCAACAATCTACAAATATTTTATTTTACTAGCTTTATAATACACCACTGTGTTAATATTGTTTGGTTAGACATCTCCCTACTGTTGGACATACAGGCTTTTTCCAAATTGCTACTATTAGAGATAGTCTGCTCAATGTACTATTGTGTACATTGCTTTTGGAGATGGGGCGTGAAATGGGGAAAGTAAAAAATTGCAAAGAGGATTACAGGCTCAAATAGCAAGGCAGTTTTATAGCTTTTCTTATATGTTGATTATGATATTTATCTTAAGTGTTGAGTTACTTATTAAAAAATGTATTAGAAAAGAAGGTCTTGTATTTTAAATTTTAGTTTCTCTATATTGATAAGGCTATCATTCATTATATAATCCAGACAAGGTTTCGTTTCTTATAAAAAACTTTTTTTTGTCAAATTGGTCAATTTTTCCTTATACCCAATTTCTATATGGATCTTTCCTGATTAAAGAAAAAGAGGCTGAAACCTCTTTGAAGGGGTGCCTGGGTGGCTCAGTCAGTTAAGTGTCCGACTTCAGCTCAGGTCATGATCTCACAGTTTGTGGGTTCAAGCCCCTTGTCGGGCTCTGTGCTGACAGCTAGCTCAAAGCCTAGAGCCTGTCTTTGGATTCTGTGTCTCCCTCTCTCTCTGGCCCTCCCCTGCTCACACTGTCTTTCTCTCTCAAAAATAAATAAAACATTAAAAAAATTAAAAAAAACAACAAAAAAAAAGAAACCTCTTTGAAAATCTAAATTATAATCTAAAACATAAGGAAATTAGGCAGATGAGAATTAAAAAAGGTCACATGAAAACCACAGAATATAACTACTTCTGATATCAGCCTGGCAAAATTTTCCAATTGTGACTGTTTAGAAACCAGTACTGTCTAATATATTTCAAACACAATAGGATCAGGCAGATTTATCAATATCTTAGCTCTATCTTTCTGGAAAACTAAAACATTTCCTCGATTTAAAAAGGTATTTTCTGGGGCGCCTGGATGGCTCAGCGTCTGACTGTTGGTTTTGGCTCAGATCATGATTTCATGGTTTGTGGGTTCGAGCCCTGTGTGCATTGGGCTCTGCACTGACAGCATGGAGTCTGCTTGGGATTTTCTCTCTCCCTCTCTGTCTGCCCCTTCCCTACTCTCTCTCACTCTCTCTCTCTCTCACACACACACACACACACACACACACACACACACACACACACAAAATAAACATTTTAAATAAGATAAAAAGGGAGCTGGGAAGCCAGATGTCATCTGGACCTCCAATAGTTTGAACCCTCAGTCTCTGACAGACACAGATAAAAATATGAGGTGCACACTGCCGAGTGGGCAAGCCCACTGCAAGACACTGGTGAATAATTATGGCATTTTGGAAGACAAATGAGAACCAACTTTGTCACAAGCAGGCATGAGGGGGACTATGTTTAAATAACGTTTGTTACATCAAGATTGGCAAGATGGTGGAGAAATAGAGAGCTCCATACTTCCCACCTGCACCTCTCAAACAAAGAAGGGCTGAAACCAAAGGACGCTGAACCACAAGAATCTGGGAGGAAAAGAGACAGAGTCTATCTACTAAGAAGACAGCTTCATAGGTGCATGATTGTGAACTGGGGAAGATAAAAATGGGCCAGGACCTGGAGGCATGGAAGGGAGGGAGCCCCCTCCAAAGAGAGATGAAGAGAAAGAGTGGCTGAAACTGCTCATAGAACTGTCCCTGTAGAGGAGAAAAACCTCGGCCTGGGATGGACAGGGATCCTATCATCCCATCTCTAACTGCAGGGCATTCGGAGAGAGATTCTATCTCGAACTGCAGCACTTTCCTTGGGCTGGGTGCCCCAGTCCAAGCTGGTTTCAGGAGAAACCACTCCCCTACACCCTCTACTTGATCCCTGGCTAGGAAGCAGCCTAGACTGCGGGATTACATTTCAGACAGTATCATTAAAGTGCGCGGACTAAGATCTGGAAACAAGGAGGCGCTTGGGAAATACAACTCAGCCCACATTGGCTATGCCTTAGGCACAGGGAGATCAGACCCAAAAGAGTGATTTGCAATGTTTGGTTCGAGAAGGGACTGGGGTGCCGCCATTTTTCTCCCCACAACCACCAAGGAGGAGCTTCAGGGAGAGGCCCACAGGACCCACAGTGGAGGCGAACCTACCTACACCAAACCATGCCCATTGCGCTATAGAGGTTTCTTTTCTTCTTTTTTTTTTTTTTACCAGAGCCCAGAGCAAGACCAACATGAATGGATGCATAATGGATGCATTGCCATGATTAACTCTAGATCAATTCTTGCTATTCAGATATATTTTCCCTTATCTCATTCCTATCTCACCCCTCCACTGGACTGGGTGCTCTGGTTATTGGTTTGCTTAAACAGTCACATTTAATCCATTCTCCTGATGCATATTCTACACCTCCATCGTTAACTTCCTTTCTCTCTCTGGAATAATCAGACTATATAGTTTCTCTTCATTTCTTTCTCCTCGCCTCATGCCATATTCTCCTTTTTCTCTCTTTTAGTCTCCCTGCCTGGTCAATGTTCAATTTCTCTGTCTCCCCATCCCTGTCATTTCTCTCATCGTAAATGTTCTTCCACCATCACTGCCTCCATCCTGCTCTTTATTTGTAGCTGGGATTTCTGGTTTCACGCTTTTAGATTGCCCTTTGTCTTTTGTTGTTTTTATTTTTTATTTTTTTTCCTTTCGGTCTGCTTGTTTGTTGGATTTGTCTGTGCGTTTGCATGCTTTTGTTCCCTGTGTGTTTGTCTGTCTGTTTTCCTTTCCAGGGCTACATCAAGAAACACGCCAAAGTACACATGGTGGGAAGTCCCAAATAACACTATGAGTAGGGAAATAAAATAACCAAAGGCACAACAAGAGAGACCAAGGGACACCATTAAAATAACACTTCCTGAACGGACAAGGCCCTGGACAGTCAATGAGCCTCCTTTAATATAGCAGAACTTGCAGGTGCAGGGCGCATAACAAGCTTTTAAAACTTACAAGAGACAGAAAGCTAGCCAAAATGATGAAACGGAAGAAATCTCCTCTAAAGAAATTCCAGGAAGAAATGACAGCTAAAGAATTGCTCAAAACAGATATAAGCAACATAACTGACCAAGAACCTAGAACAATAGTCATAAAATTAATTGCTGGGCTTGAAAAAGGCATGGAAGACACCAGAGAAACTATTGCTACAAAGACTATGGACCTTAAAAATAGATGTGATGAGTTAACAAACGCTATAAATGAGGTGCATAAAAAAGTGGAGGCGGCCACAGCACGGACTGAAGAGGCAGAGATAAGAATAGGAGAATTGAAGACACAATTATAGAAAAAGCATAAGCCGAGAAAGAGAGAAATTGATCCAGGAGCACGAAAGGTGAATTCGAGAACTGAGTGATGCAATCAAACGGAACAATATCCCTATCATAGGAATTCCATAAGAAGATGAGAGAGGAAAAGGGTCTGAAGGGGTACGTAAACAAATTATAACTGAGAACTTCCCCAATCTGGGGAAGAAAACAGCCATTGAAATCCAAGAGGCACAGAAAACTCCCCTCAGACGTAACTTGAATCGATCTTCTCCACGACATATCATAGTGAAACTGGCAAAATATAAGGATAAAGAGAGAATTCTGAAAGCAGCTAGGGATAAAAGGGCCCTAACATACAAAGGGAGACCTATCGGAGTAGTTGCAGACCTATCTACTGAAACTTGGCAGGCCAGAAAAAAATGGCAGGAAATCTTCAATGTGATGAACAGAAAAAATATGTAGCCAAGAATCCTCTATCCAGCAAGCCTGTCATTCTGAATAAAAGGAGAGATAAAGGTGTTCCCAAATAAACAAAAATTGAGAGAATTCATCACCACTAACCCAGCCCTACAAGAAATCCTAAGGGGGACTCTATGAGGGAAATGTTGCAAGAAACACAAGGTACCAGAGACACCACTACAAGCATGAATCCTACAGAGAACACAATGACTCTAAACCATATTTTTCAATAACAACACTGAATGTAAATGGACTAAATGTTCCAATCAAAAAACACAGCAATCAGAATGGATAAAAGAAACAAGATCCATCTATTTGCTGTCTACAAGAGACTCATTTTAGACCTGAAGACACCTTCACATTTAAAGTAAGGGGATGGAGAAATATCTATCATGCTACTGGAAGTCAAAAAAAGAAAGCTAGAGTAGCCATAGTGATATCGGACAAACTGGACTTTAAAGTAAAGGCAGTAACAAGAGATGAAGAAGGGCATTATAGAATAATTACACAGTCTATCCATCCATAACATCCAAGTTATCCATTTATAATAATTATAAATGTCTACGCACCGAATTCAGGAGCACCCAAATACATAAAACAATTAATCACAGTCTTATTGATAAGAATGTGCTAACAGCAGGGGACATTAATACTCCACTTACAGCAATGGACAGATCAACTAGACAGAAAATCACTGAAGAAACAATGGACCTAAACGACACATTGGACCAGATGGATCTGACAGATATATTTGGAACTCTACATCCTGAGGCTAGGGAATTCACTTTCTTCTCGAGTGTGCATGGCACACAAGATAGATCACATACTGGGTCATAAAGCAGCCCTCAAAAAATATAAAAGAATTGAGATCATACCACGCACACTTTCAGATCACAATGCTATGAAACTTGAAATCAATCACAGGAAAAAGTCTGGAAAACCTCCAAAAACATGGAGGAGGAGGGCACCTAAAGGAACTAGAAGCAGAGCAGCAAGAGCACCCCAAACCCAGGAGAAGAAGAGAAATAATAAAGATTGGGGCAGAAATAAACAATATAGAATCCAAAAAACAAAAACAGTTGAACAGATCAATGAAACCAATGAGCTAAAACAAACTCATGAAAACAAAAGCATTTTTTCTCCTTACATTATTAATTGTAAATGGAATTAGTTGTCTTATAAGAATGAGTAAATGATCTAGATTTTTAAATGATTGTAAATATTCCAATATTTTGATCAATGGCAAAACCTCTAACACATTAAGAAAGCTTTTATAATGGAATGTTGACATGGGATGAAAAAATGGGATAATTCTTCCTTATAGCTTGGTAGGAAAAACTATCTGGAAAGGCTCTGCAGTGAAGAAACCTTTTAAAGAAGTGAGATGTTTGTATGAATCCATATCAAATCCTCTATCACATAAATATTTCTATCTTTAAAAATGGCATTTATGACAAATGTCTACATGGAATAAATCCTCTTTGTTACTGGAGCCATTATTATAGATATAAAAGTTGACGAGTAACAGAATTGTTTTGACTCTACATACTATTTTAGTTTTGACAGTGATATCTTCTTATGAAGATCAAAATTAATACTCTATTTGTCTGGCAATAGTGAAGGAAGCCCACAGGCAAGGAATGAGTCAAAATGGCTACCACCATCACCAAGTTCATGCATTTCTCATTATTAAGAAAGTCTCTCAGGTCCTTACTACAAGTCCAATTCTCAAAAATATTGTTACTTCCTTTGTAATTCACAGTACATTAGCTAAGACAAGTATGTGGACAAACACAAGAAACAACAGGTTGACAAAGAAAAGATCACAAAAGCAAAAACAGAAACACCTTCGAATAATACAACATAAAGCTCTTTTGGAAATATTTAATTAGAATTATTGATATCAATACACTGTTAGGGTATCAGTATAGTTATGGATATTCATAATGATCCTTGAGTAGTCAAAAAAGTTAAAATTTTGTTGAATATAGTACAAGGAGGCAGGGTAGTTTCTCATTAAATGATTAAAATAAGAAATTAAAGAGAACAGAAGGGAGGAATTTAGTCCTCAAGTTCAGGTTTCAGTTACCTAGAAAATTCAGTTAAGTGAAACATCTTATTCCCAAATGATGCCAGATAAATAAACTGGTATTTAATATTAACATAAACATTCAATAAGATTAGTTCCTACAACTAACATCTACCATATTCAACATTAGCTTCCACAGAAAAATAAGGAATGACAGATAATAACGTAAACTTTTACAGTCTATTGTTGTTACCTTTACGCTGTGTGGCCATTTCACATGATAACAACCTTTTAGGCAGTTTAAAGGGAAATACCTCTTATGTTAGTAATCTCAATAAGATCATCCCTACAAAGTACAGTCCCAAGAATTCCTATTTCTTGAAGAGCAGAAAACATATTCTAAAACTAATATGCAAATAGTAGGAGTCATAGACAAGTTAAAAATTTAGAGCCACAAAATTTAAAAATTAAACCCTGTAACTTAAAACTTTCTGATAAACATGCCTCCAAAGACTACAGTGTCAAATATTTATAATCTATATTTTCTTTTACCCTTCTACTTGTTCCTGTAAAGGAAGCCAATATGCATATACCTCCTACCACTAATGGAAGTGAGGTGGATGGCTTTACGGAAAACTCTAGGATGCTTGCAGAAGTCTTTTTCTCTTACGATACATGCTGTAAGTAAGTACATAAATCAGTTATGCATAAAACTATTCACTGAAAACAAATCAAACCCTAATTTATGATATGGGAACAAGTTAAGAGGCATACATTATGTTGAACCACAGCGTAAAAAATAATTAGCAAATTTATTTAACAGAATTCTATTTAGACTCATGAAGAACATACAACTCACTAAAAATAAACAACTCCTACAAAAGCTATAGATAACACCCTGATAAAAAGACTATTCTTTCCCATTAAAGAACAGAATTAGTCCTTTATGAGCAAATATATTAAAAGTAACTTTGCCAAGAAAATATTTTAATGCAAATGTTTGAAAAATACTTTGCAGAAGTAAATTTTAAAGTAACACCTGGTGTTTCACATCAAGTAACTACCCATATACCAAAGTGTGTATGTGTACACACACACACACAAACACACACACACACACAAGAACACATAAGAATCTAATAAGGGTCTAAACCATTTTTAATAGAAATATTTCTAAAAATAACAGAGTTTTCTGCATTCTCAGATTGTATACCGAACATGTTTTCTTGTTAATTAACAAGTTGTTAATTAACAGCTATCACTATGAATATTATTCTCTTAGATTATATCGATATTCTCAGAGGTATCACTTGAAACTTCTGAAATGCTTAAGGCTGTTTTATGCCTCTGTTAAATAACCTCAGAGGGTTGTACTTTAGTGGCATTTAAGTCTCTTCCCTTCAGAGTGCTACCAAAATGTTCTTTTCTGAACAGCATATAAAATGACTACTGCAAATCTGCTGATATGAAGCTTGATGTATGTATCACTATCCTTATTTTATATATAATTCTAGATTAAAAGGTTTTGAGCAAAGACCTAAAAGTGGCTTCATGGCATTCCTAAGCCATAAAACAAAGGTATTTTAAAAATAATGATTGATTTTCTTCAATGCTTAAAGCCTTCACCACTTATTTACTTGGTGTATAATTGTGTTTCAAATCTGTAATATCACTGAACTATAAATGCCAGTTAAGCAAGTACCACTGATTTAATAAATAACATAAATGAGTATTTTACCAAGTGTTGAGTGAATATTTTCTTTATATTCTATTCTCTCAAGAACTATAAAAAATGAAGGTAAAATTGTGAATTTAGAATATATACTTAAGCTTAAAAAAGACTTTAACTGATAAAGGTGTTTTAAAAGACATACTGGTAAGCATGTATCAAAAACATCTGGGGCAGGATTAAACAATTTACATATTATTTATGTCACATCTAATTAAAATTTTTATGTTAATAAGGAATAAACTTTCATTAAAAGCATATAATTATTAATTAAGAATATCTACAAGGTAAGCGTTACCCAAAAAACTACCAGTCAGCAAATAACCAACTAGTATATTGGGAAATATCTAAAACTATACCTGATATAAACCAGGCAAACAAAATTTAATTTACTTGCCCTGGTACCATTTTTATCTATGAAAAATGAAAACTAGACCACACAGGAGAAATAAAAGGAACAATGTTTCTATTTTTCATTGCAAATTTTTATGTAACCCAGAAAAACAAGATTAAAAAAGAACGCTTTAGATAAAAGCAGGAATAAATTTTAATGCTAATAATAATAGATAGAACTTTTGGATCAACACCTACCGATTTTTTTCTATTGTTTTCCAGATCTTTGAGTTCATTCTCGATTTTTGTGATTAATTCCCTGAGTTCATCAAGATTAGTGCAAATAAGCTAAAATAAAACACAAAAACACAGCTTGATAAAACACCCAAAATGTGGTAACAGAAGTTGATTTAACATACACTAAATTCACAATTATTTGTATTTGTAATAGTAAGAAGCAAAGAAAGTCCCACCCTTTATATTTTAAAAGATATTACTTGTTATAATGTATGAACTTCAGGCTTAGTATAAAAATAGCTGAAATTTCAACATTGGTGGTTTCATACCACACTCCTCTGTACTCAGCTTGCTTTATAATCCAGGTACTTTCTTAACATTATCAACTTTCAGCCCAGAATGACAAAGATCTGGAAACTCACCCTATAATTCACTGGTTACTGAATCACCTTTAAGAAATGCTTCATCAGGCAGTATCCTAGTTGATGAATAAATGCGCCCTTGGAGAACTGTCTTTACACTTTTGCTAACTATATGATTAAACTAATTTTATTATTGTTGGGACTGCTAAAAAGAAGGATTTCCACTATATGTAATAAATATATTCAAAGAAGTAATGAAATTACTTACAATAAAGTACACATTCTTAATATGATCTTGTAATTAATAAAACCATCTCCATAGGTAGCATCTATTTCCTTTCATAATTATGTGGTTCATTTTATTTCACCTTGGTAATGTTGACAAATGGCCAAAATAATTGATTTTTAGTTATGAATAATCAAACTAGATTGGTTTAACTAATAAAGCTTTAAACAGTGAAGTGTCTGGGCCATCTGCGTGGCTCAGTCGGTTAAGTGTCCAACTTTGGCTCAGGTCATGATCTCATGGATAGTGAGTTCAAGCCCCGTGTTGGGCTCTGTTCTAACAGTTCAGAACCTGGAGCCTGCTTTGGATTCTGTGTCTTCCTCTCTCTGCTCCTCCCCCACTCACACTTTGCACCCCTCTCTCTCAAAAATAAACATTAAAAAAAATTTTACAAAACCCAGTGTCAGCAACAACAAAAATATTAATAACTACATTTTAGTTCTTGTAAAAGTATCCTGAGTTTTTCCCAATATATTAAACCTTTTCCCTAAAATAATTTAAGCCCATATTTAAAAAAAATCTATTATGAAAAAGAAATGTTTCTAAAACAAAACTGCAGCCACATAAAGAGGAAAAGTATCAGATTAATGAAAGCCCTGTAATGTTTATACTGCATGATAATTTTTTTTAAATACTACACTTATAAAGCTATTAATTCACTGTAAGTTTTTATCAGCCCATGTTTGTTACATTCATTAATTTCTGTGTAGGATACTGTTTTCCTAAAAGGCATATTTCTTGTAAAAGAAAACAAAAACAACAAAAGTGGGTTACAACAAGATTATTCCTAGTGATAACTGTGTGACAAAAATGGGAAAGTAGGACCCCTTTAAACTTCATTATTAGGTTAAGCCATATGAAATCACTGATATGCCTTTGATTTACATAAATGGCAATACAGTTCAATCTAACAGCCTAAGAAAAAATGACAGATATTACAAATTATAATTAGTATTAATGATTATTATTAGAAATGTCTACATAATTTCAAACTACAGAACTGACATTGAAGAGAAAATATGCATTTAAGTAACCCAAATTAAATAATTTCAGAGTAGAAAACACAATGATGTAGTAGGACAGTGCTGCTAAGATTTTATTATAAAGCTACACATTCCCATTTGCCAAATCTAGAGTTCTGGAAGAAATGCTAATAGGCAGTTGACTGGACAACTATGTGAGTGCCTCTAGAATTTGATGTCTTCAACTTCTATTCTATTTATAAAGCCTCACTGTTGGTCCTACACCAGGTTTTTAGTAACTACTCACTCAGCGGTAACTAAACTTCCCACTGTATAATCTGCTATTCTGACTACCATGTCAAATTTGCCCCAGAGCTTGCAGGTGGTTACATGCCTTTTCACTGAACTTTGTGCAGTAGTTAATATCACAGCACAGATTTCTCATTTGCACATATGGCAAAGCTCAGAGGAATTTTCACTTGCATCTTAGGTTTCTCATTATATAAGGAATAAGGGTATATTTTGTATATATAGTTTGTAGAAACTTAACAATAACAATGAAAACATGCACCCCGACAACCAGACACACTCCAAGAAACTTAAAATCTTTCAGTTCATAGGGATCAACAAATATTTATATTACATTTAAAGCAACAGTTCTGAAGTCAAACTATGAATATTATAAATACATTAAAATAGTTCTTTGAAGTGGCTTACCAACTTAGTAAGTTGTATACTAAATCAGTGATTCTCAAACTTTAATTTAACGTGCATAAGAATCACCTGGGAATCTTGTTAAAATGGAAGTTTTTGATTTAGAGGGGCTGAGGTTCTTGAGATTCTACATTTCTAACAAGTGGGACTTGAGATTCTGCATTTCTAACATGTTCCCAGGTATAGGCTACATACAGATGATACTTTTGAGCAGTAAGGTTCTAAATGATTATGAATTCCAAATCTTCATGGCTTGTGTGACATTCTGGTACTGCGGGATTAATGAACAACTAGATTAACCAAACTCCCCTTACCGCCCCCCCAACCTCCTGTAATCCTATAACATTATCTATTAGATAAATATATTTATTATCCTCTTGCCAAACCCTCAAAACAAGACTAAATGCACATCCAAATATAAGGTTCAAATGTCAAATTCCCACACAATACACTAGGATACAAAGTCCTGAGCTCTCTTTCCTATTGAACAGTTAATTTTCACTAAACAAGTACCACAAAAATCAACTAATAAACTCAAATCCAAAATCAACATAAACCTGTTAAGGTAGCTTAATGGGTAAAGCTAGACACTGAAAATGCCCAGATGAGTCATCAGATTCCATAAACACAAAGGTTTGGTTCTAGCCTTTCCACTGGTTTTTAATAAGATTACACATGTAAGTCTCTGCACCCCAGTGAAAATGCCCTCTAAATCACCAGTGATCAAAAGGAGTAGGTATCAAGCGCACTATAATGTAGTTCATGATGCCTTGTTTAACCACACCCCCACAGGATACAGCAGTGATAGAAATTAAGCCATGGAAGAAAGTTCAACTAAGCTATATTAAACAGGGTTGGCAAATTTCGTGCCAGTCACCACAGTCGTATGATTAACCCAAATTAATAGACTTAGGGCGTGAAGTGTGTTAAAGAGAACCCCATACTAAAGTTAAATCTTAACTAGTCTGTAAAAAGCTACAGTTAATATACTCTACCTATACTTACACTGTAAGTAAGGCCTGAACTGGGATTAGATACCCCACTATGGGTGCTTTATATCCCTCTAGAGAAGCCTGTTCTATAATCGATAAACCCCAATATACCTCACCACCCCCTTGCTAATTCAGTCTATATATCACCATCTTTAGCAAACCCTAAAAAGGAAGAAAAGTAAACACAAGTATCATACATCAGAAAGTTAGGTCAAGATGTAACTCATAAGGTGGGAAGAAATGGGCTACATTTTCTACACAAGAACACAATTCCCTACAAAAAATCTTATGAAACTGAGAACAGAGGATTTAATAGTAAATTAAGAATAGAGAGCTTAACTGAATGGGGCCATGAAGTAAGCACATACCACCCGTCACCCTCCTGAAGTGACATAAACCTAAAGACAACTTATTCAAATGACAAAAATACAAGAGGAGATAAGTTGTATCAAGGTAAGCATACTGGAAAGTGTGTGTGGATAAATCAAGATGTAGCATAAATAAAGCATCTGGCTTACACCCAGAAGATTTCACATCAAATGACCATCCTGAACTGAAGCTAGCCAAAACCACCATAAACTCAACTAACATGAAACAATTAATCAAAACAAATTCTTACAAGTATAGAGGAGAGAAATTTAAATTGGCGCTATAAAGAAAGTACTGTAGAGGTGCCTGAGTGGCTCAGTCGGTTAAGCGTCCGGCTTCAGCTCAGGTCATGATCTCATGGTTCATGGGTTCGAGCCCCACGTCGGGCTATGTGCTGACAGCTAGCTCAGAGCCTGGAGACTGCTTCGGATTCTGTGTCTCCCTCTCTCTCTGACCCTCTCCTACTCGAGCTGTCTCTATCTCTCAAAAAAATAAATAAAAAAACATTAAAAAAAAAAGTACTGTAAGGGAACAATGAAAGAAAAATTAAAAGTACTAAACAGCAAAGATTACCCCTTTGTACCTTTTGCATAATTAGTTAGAATAACCTAATAAAGAGACGTTAAACTAGTACCCCAAAATCAGACAAGCTACCTACGAACAACCTGTGTAGGATAAATTCATCTATATTGTGAAATAAGTGAGATTTGTAAGTAGAGGTGAAAAGCCTAAGAAGCCTGGTGATAGCTGGTTACCCAGAACAGAATCTTAGTTCAACTTTAAACTTCCCTAAAAACCTAAAAATTCTAATTTAAGTTTAAAATATAATCTAAAAAGGTACAGCTTTTTAGAAAAAGGATACAACTTTGTTTAGAGAGTAAGCATAAACACAACCACAGTCGGCCTAAAAGCAGCCATCAATTAAGAAAGCGTTAAAATCATCTTAATAACAAAATATGCAACCAACTCCTCCTAATTTAACACTGGGTTAATCTGTTTAACAACAGAAGCAATAATGCTAATATGAGTAACAAGAAATACTTCTCCTTGCATAAGCTTATATTAGAGATACCGTATAACATAGTTAACAATAAAATAAAATTAATCCAACTATAAACTAATTGTTGACCTAACACAAGCATGCAACTAAGGAAAGATTAAAAGAAGTAAAAGGAACTCAAACACAAACCCCGCCTGTACACCAAAAACATTACCTCTAGCATTTCTAGTATTAGAGGTACTGCCTGCCCAGTGACATTTGTTAAACAGTCTCGGTATCCTGACCTAAATGGATCTGATATCCTGACCATGCAAAGGTAGCATAATCATTTGTTCTTTAAATAGTGACTTAAATGAATGGCCACAGGAGGGTTTTATTGTCTCTTACTTCCAATCCATGAAATTGACCTTCCCGTGAAGAGGCGGGAATATAATAATAAGATGAAAAACCCTAGGAGCTTAATTAACCAGTCCAAAGAAATCAGCTCAATTCAACCAACAGGGACAATACATGGACTGACAATTTAGGTTGGGGTGACCTCGAAGAATAAAACAATCTCCGAGGGCCTGAAATCTAGACCAACTAGTCAAAAGTATTATATCACTTATTGATCCAAAAACCTGATCAATGGAACAAGGTACCCTAGGGATAACAGCGCAATACTATTTTAGAGTTCATATCAATAATAGGGCTTATGACCTCAATGTTAGATCAGGACATCCCGATAGTGCGGCAGCTATCAAAGGTTCCTTTGTTCAACATTAAAGTCCTACATGATCTGAGTTCAGATCGCAATGCAGGTTGGTTTCTATCTAGTAAACAATTTCTCCCAGTACAACAAGACAATAGAAATAAGCCCTACTTCACTAAAGCGCCTTCAATAATCTCAATCTAGACTTTGTTAACTTCCACTGCCCAAGAATATGGGTTTGTTAGGGTGACAGAGCCGGTAATTGGATAAAACTTAAACTTTATAATTAGAGGTTCAACTCCTCTCCCTAACACCATGTTTGTAATTAACAGTCTTTCAGTGATTGTCCCAATCCTCCTTGCTGAAGTTTTCCTAACACTAGTAGAATGTAAAGTATTAGGATATACACAATTTCACAAAGGACCAAACATCACAGGAGCCTATGGACTACTGCAACCTATTGCAGATGCCATGAAACTTTTTAATAAGAGCACTTGCAACCCCTCACATCTTCCATATCTATTATAGCACTATTTTCACCCTCTCACTCACCCTAACCATCTGAATCCCCCCTGCCAATACCATATCCACTCATCATCATAAACTTAGGAGTATTATTTATACTAGCTATGTCAAGTCTCGCCACTTAATCCTATGATTATGCCTTAATAAGAGCCCTGCAGGCCACAGCTCAATTTCATACGAAGTTACATTAGCAATAATCCTACTATCAGTACTGCTAATAAATGGATCCTTTTTATACTATCAACGCTAATCATCACTGCCTTCATGACCTTTAGCCATGATATGATTCACCTCAACCCTAGCAGAAATTAACTGGGTTCCCTGTGACTTAACAAAAGGACAATCAGAACTTGTATCTCGGTTTAACGTTGTATATGTAACAGGTCTCTTCGCCCTATTTTTCCTAGCAGAATACGCCAACATCATCATAATAAAGATCCTCAAACAATCCTATTTTTCAGAGCATTCCACAGCCTATATTTACCAGAATTATACACAGTCAACTTTACTGTTTAAACTCTATTCCTGACAATTCTGTGCTGACAGCTCAGAGCCTGGAGCCTGCTTCAGATTCTGTGTTTCCTTTTCTTTCTGCCCTTCCTCTGCTCATGCTCATGCTCTGTCTCTCAAATAAATAAACATTGAAAAAAAATTAAAAAAAAAAAAGAATTCAAAACTCTAAAAAAAAAAAAAAAGAAAAGAATTCACAACTCTTCATGCTACCACATTGCACCATATTCTACAGTGAGGTCAGCTAAATAAGCCATTGGGCCCATACCCCAAAAATGTTGGTTTATATCCTACCTGTACTAATAAAAACCCCTGTTCTTATTACTATCATAACAGTCATCTCAGGAACTATAATTTTAATAATAAGCTCTCACTGATTAATAATCTGAATCGGCTTCAAAATAAGTATGCTAGCTATCATTTCTATCCTTATTTTAAAAAAATTAGAGGCACCTGGGTGACTCAGTCGGTTAAGTGCCCAACTTCAGTTCAGGTCATGATCTCATGGTTTGTAGGTTCAAGCCCCGCATCAAGCTCTGTGCTGACAGCGTGGAGCCTGGAGCCTGCTTCCAGTTTTGTATCTCCCTCTCTCTCTGCCCCTCCCCTGCTCATGCTCACTTACTCACGCTCTCTCTCAAAAATAAACATTAAAAAATTAAAAAAAAATTCAACCCACAAGCCTAAGAAGTAGCTACAAAATACTTTTTAACAGCCAACCACACCCATACTCTTAATAATAGGAATTATTATCAACCTACTATACTCTGAGCAATAATATCAAAAACCCGCAATGCTATAGCATTGACTATAACAACTATTGGCTTAACAATAAAACTAGGATTAACCCCATTTCACTTTTGGGTACCTGAAGTTGCAAAGGGAATCTCACTATCTTCAGGCCTAATTCTGCTAACATGACAAAAAATTGCACCACTATCCATCCTGTATCAAATCTCACTTGCCATCAATCCCAATCTATTTTCAACAATAGCCATCACATCCGTCCTAACTGAAGGCTGAAGAGGACTTAATCAAACACAAGTACAAAAAATCCTAGCATATTCCTCAATGGCCCATATAGGATGAATAACAGCCATAATACTATATACAATCCCACAATATTAATTTTAAACCTAGTAATTTATATCATAATAACATTCACTACCTGCATACTATTTATACATAGCTCAGCCACAACAACATTATCACTATCCCATACATGAAACAAAGCACCCCTAATCACCTCACTCATCCTAGTTTAATACTATGACTAGGAGGGCCTTCCACCACTTCCAGGGTTTATCCCAAAGTGCATAATCATTCAATAACAACAACAAAAAAAGAAATAATTATTATACCTACACTATTAGCCATCACAGCACTCCTCAACCTATATTGCTATATATGACTAACATATGCTACAATACTAACTATATTTCCTTCAACAAATAACATAAAAATAAAATGACAATTTGAAAGCACAAAAAGGTAACTTCCTGCATCTGCTTATTGTAATACTGACTATGCTTACTCCCACTCACACCAAGAATAGCTATTCAGGACTGGAAGTTTAGATTAAAATAGACCAACAATGTTCAAAGCCCTAAGTAAATTATACCAATTTAACTCCTGCATATCTAACCTTAAGGACTGCAAGAATCTATCTTACATCAATTGACTGCAAATCAAACACTTAATTAGCTAAGCCCTTGATAGATTAGTCAGCTTCCATCCCACAAAATTTTAGTCAACAGCTAACTACCTAATCAACTGATTTCAATCTTCTTCTCCCCCTATCTAGGGAAAAAAAGGCAGGAGAAGCCCTGGCAGATTTGAAGCTGCTTCTTTGAATTTGCAATTCAATGTGGTAATTTACCACAGAGTCTGGCAAAAAGAGGACTTAAACCTCTGTTCTTAGATTTAAAGTCTAATGCTTTCCTCAGGCATTTTACCTATGTTCATAAACTGCTGATTGTTTTCCACTAATCACAAAGATATTGGCATAGTACAGACTGCCCTTAGCCTTCTAATTAGAGCCGAATTTGGGCAACCAGATGATCAAATTTATAATGTAATTGTCACAGCCCATGCATATGTAATAACCTTTTTTATGGTGATGCCTATTATAATTGGGGGTTTGGGGAACTGATTAATACCTCTGATAATCAGAGCACCAGATACAGCATTCCCTCAAATAAATAATATGAACATTTGACTACTTCCCCCATCCTTCCTACTACTACTTGTATCCTCAACCGTGGAAGCTGGCACAGGGAACAGTTTATCCCCCTCTAGCCAGTAATGAAGCCCACACAGGAGCATCCTCTGGAATATGAAGATCAAAAAGACTAATTTCCAAATAGGGGATGAAATATTGAATTAAATGCACAATGGTAAGATAAATGTTCCTTAAATGACAGGACTCTTAAACATAAATTTTGTTGAATTTGAGGGTGAAAATATTTTTAGCAATATTTACTTTGAAGTTATCTTAAAATGAATTAATAGCTACATAACAATTTAGTCTCTTTCTATACAAAATCTCTACAAATAGATCTATACCTAACACAAATATTCAAAATATAGAGTCAAGTTAAGCTCTGAGAAAATTCTTGTATAGGAACATAATGGTAATTTTGTTAATATCGAAAGAAAAAATACTCTGATTAATGCCAACTCTGTTTTGTATACCCTCTATTCCTTCTCTTTTTATATAATATGGCATATGTGTGGCCTTTAAACTCAACTTCAAATGGTGCTTTTAAAAACAGAATCAATCCTATAAATAAAGTTCACCTATTAAGGAGAACAGATGCATTTTTTGAACAAAGCAAAATATCTTATTAAAGCCTCCATTACCTTGAATTTGAAAAACATATCTGAGGCTCAGGGCCTCCACGGATGAAAAACAAAAGCTCTGTAGCAGCTCAGACTACAGTTGGGTCATACTGCCAATACTCATGAGACAAGGTTTTCTGTCATACTGCAGAAGTTACAAAATGAGTTTTATCCCCCAGGAAAACCTCTTGAAGGCTGTCACACTCTGCCTCCAGTTAACTTTTCACTTGAGGCCAATCCATGAGAGCCACAAAATCATAAATCTTAGAGCTGAAAGGACTAAAAACATGTAATTTTTAGACTAAAAAGGCACATCTCCAGTTCCCATACAAACTAATTAAAACTAACAGAGGTAAAGTAACCTAAGATGACATATAGGTAGAAGAGACCATAGAATGTAGGACTCATCCACTTTCTACTAGATCATATTCTTTAAGGGATCTTCTAAACAAAACAAAACAAAAACTCTAATAACAATTGAATATGTATTATAGTTTTAGAATTTAATTTATACCTAAACTTTGATTTCTATTAAATGTTAAATATTTAAAGGCCCTCTCTTCAACTCAGGAAGCAGGAATGTATACATACGGCAGGGGAGGGGAGGTCCTGTAGAGATCAAAAGAATTCTGATATGATCATGTATCAGAAAAACTTCATAATAAATCATTCCTTACTTTATCATTACTTCAAGCTAAAAATTATGCCCTTAGGGTATGAACTCAATAGGTATGAGAGATATTTTATTTGTTCCAAAAAGGGCATAAGGTAGCATACAAAACTAAAGCAATATAGTAAATCACATTAAATAGCAAAGGGAAAATAATCCAGGAGTCAAAATGAATAGATCCAAACTGGATCTCTCACTTACTGCCATTCTAATAAAACAAACTTACACTTCATTCTAAAAATTGTAAGCAAAACACTAAATTCATGGTATAAATTCAAATCTCATATTGTATTTAAACTAAAATCATCACGTGGTGACTGGGTGGCTCAGTCGGTTAGGCATCAGCGCAGGGCCTACTTCAGATCCTCTATCTTCCCTTCTCTGCCTCTCTCTCTCTCTCTCTCTCTCTCAAAAATAAACTTAAAAAAAATAAACTAAAATATTAACATCTTAAAACTATGAGGACAGAAACATTTCTTCTCATTCTTATGATCACCATATTAGCAAGAATGACTGCTTCAAAACCTGCAATTAGCATATCATGTGTGATGTGAAAAATAAGTCTAACAAAGTAATTATATTTATTGAGATATGTTTCTCTCAATGAACAGTATTTAAAAATTGCAAGAATTTTAAGAGGAAAGTAAAACCCATACTTTTAAAAGTGAAAAGCTGAAGTTGAAAATATTTACTTTAAGAGGTAGCAATTTAAAATAATATAATCAAAAGGTCCTTCACACAGTGAAGCAGTTGAACTCTAATTTGGTCTCAATTTGTTACACTGAGGGTCTCAATTTGTTACTTTATTTCAAATCCTTTAGTTTCTCCATTGGTTAGATATAGTATTTTTAACATACCTGTGAAAAATATAGTTTTTTCTATTTTAAAAATATAAAAACTATAATATTTTTTAAAAATATAAAAAACTTTTTTTAAATATAAAAACTACATTTTTCACAGGTATGTTAAGAATCTGTGAGTTTATGCTTATGCTTGAAAATACTACTTTTATGTAAGTCCTGGTCAGCAGCTGGATTCTGGATTTCCTCCATAAACCAATCTTTGGAATAAATCACGCATATATAAATTACATGAAAGATTTTGGTTACCAATGAAAAGCAAAGATGCTAACTAAAGCTCTTATATTATTTTAAAAACTTATCTTACTGAGACTTGGCACACTGTTTTAAAAATACTTCCTATAATTTGTTACAACTATGTTCAAAAAGAGAATTCACATATTAAATTTGTCTCTCAAATATTAAACAAATTAAAAGGCTTTTGGCAAATATTAAGTTTACTAAGAAAATTGATATTTACTTTTCAGTCTAACAGTCTTATATTGCAAAACTGACAAAATAAAAAATAATTTAGTCAATTTAACAAAGTCATAAGTAATTGTTCAATATGATTTAAAAGTTTAAATCACCAACATGCTAAATACTAAAAATAAAAATATTTCCTAATTTTTTGCACCTATTGCTAAATAAAAAAACCCAAAAGTTCCCCTATATGCCAACTATATAACCATCATAACACTACAGTAGGGTAAGCATAAATTTTTCCCCTGATTAAATCTAATAATGCAAATAATATTACTTGGTTTTTCACTTTTCAAATTCTTATAGGCTTAATCGTAACATTTCATGATTTATAAAATATGATCAAATCTGAGATTTAAAGGTCTTACAGTGGTAAAGGTCAATTATAGATACTTTTAAGCCAATTCTTAATTGATTTTCCTAATCATAACACTGTACTTATGTCTAAGGAAGCTGGCATGCTTATTTGAAAAAATAAATAAGAATAAATAAAACAATTAACTCTCTCATTTAATACTCACAAGAACCCTATAAGGTAGGTACTATTGTCACCCCATTATAAAGATGAGGAATTGAAAGCACAATGGGGTTAAGGTTACAGAGTTAGTGACAAAGCTGGCATTAGAACCTGGTAGCCTGGTTCCAGAATCCATATGCTTAACCGCTATGCACATTACTGGTACCCACCTAGATCTACTGAATCAAGGATGAAATCTTGGTGGATAAAACCCAAGAACTTTCATTTTTAATAAAGGTATCACATTATCTTTATACTATCTAAAGCATAAGAACCATTGACATAACTCTTAGGAACAAGTGGCCAGTTATGTATGGTTAGTCTCTTTACAATACACACACAAATATAAATCCAATCCAGTATTTGAATATCTACAGTGTATACCTTAAATAAAGGTAGGATAATTCTTTTCTTAAACTGAGATATAGATACTAGGTGTGTACATATAAGTAAACATGAAGCAAACAGGAAGATGATGTTAATTTCCAGCTTAAAAAAAGTCAACACAAACAGTGTCAAATTAAAAAGTTGTTGAGGTTCGGGTGGCTGGGAAGCTCCAGTTGGTTAAGTGTCTGACTCTTGGTTTCAGCTCAGGTCACAATCTCACAGTTTCCTGAGTTCAAGCCCAACAGCCGGCTCTGCGCTGATGGTGTAGAGCCTGCTTGGGGATTCCCTGTCTCCTTCTCTCTCTGCCCTTCCCCCACTTGTGCTATCTCTGTCTCTCAAAATAAATAAATAAATTTAAACAAAAATGTAGCTGAGGTCAAAACAGGATTTACTTTTTTAATTAATTAGGACTTATCAAAAAATAAACTTTACAATTTAATCCCTGGACACATTTCTCTCTTAGCACATTTTATTGTCTATTTAAAGATGGACTAGTCCTTTGGCAAATAAGTCAGGTTTTGCAAAAGAGATCCAAGCTCTATCTACCAACAGCTTCATTATTTTCCATAATAAAATATATTAGAATAAATACTGTGGAGAAAATCTTCCAGCTAAACTTTTTTAGAAAGTATTTTTATGTTTAATACTAGAAATGGGATATTTAAAGAACCTGGATAAAATGAATAATTTGCAGAATCTGAGGTGCTAAATGACATTTACAGAGCTTCTGGGGAAAAAAATAAATTCACTTCTTTATTATATAATAATCAGTTTCTTACATGTGGGGAACTTCAAAGAAACAAATTCTACACAAAGTTATTTTGAAAGGCAAAACTATAGATTTTGTCGGTAACAACAAAGTTTTATCTAATGTCTTATCTCCTGTTCTTTGCTTATTTGAAGCAAATGACCTTTTTCTTGAGAGACAGCTAACAACTTCATGAGATAATACCATGGTATTCATATTCTAAACTAGGCATAAAAACCACTATTTTCATAAGCCTATTGCCCATCCTAGCCAAACACACACACAAACCCACCCACACACACACATACACACACTTAGGACACCTTAAGAACCAGAAAGGGGATTTACCTATAATATAATATAATATAATATAATATAAGTAATTTACTTATTTGTTTGTTTATTTTAAACAGCTCATTTGTCAAAACATGTACTCTTGACCGTAAGTTTCTGAGAGTGGTAAGCAAATGATCAGTAATTGACAAAGGATCACTCAGTATTGTGCTTTTCAACCATTTTTGCTCATGACCTATGGTCAAAAATATATTTTAGAGTGCATGCCAGTATAATAAACATAAGACCAAAACCAAAGCTTCATGAAATATTACCCTTACTATATTTGACACACCCATAATTTCTTTTCTATTTTAACTGTTAGCTTATAAAAGGAATGGTGGTCATGTAATACACTAGATTAATTTCATGCCTCAGTAATGAATACCATTTGCAATTTTAAAAACACTATGCTATCTATGTCACTTATCACATATAAAAGTCCATCTACTAAGATAAGAATGGAAACAAACATCAACAGCAGGTCAGATCTGCTCTGAGATTTATATTCCCAGGATGAATAGTTTAAGGGTTTGAGGGAAAAAAATCAGTGGGAAAAATAACAAAGGCTGGTATGATATCAAGTGGAAGAATGACATAGTACTGAATACTATAGTACTGAATACCAGGTACAAGCAATGGTTAGAAAGGAGTCCAAGTAAAACAGTAAATATACATTTTTCACATAATATTCTGTAACCAAGGTTACTTTATATAAAAAGATTGTGTAAAAACGTTTGAAACTCATTCTAAGAAAGTCATTAAAGATATCTATCCTAGGGGTGCCTAAGTGGCTCAGTTGGTTAAATGTCTGACTCTTGATTTCTGCTCAGGTCATGATCTCATGGTTATGTGGGTTTGTGCCCTACATCAGGCTCTGCTCTGACAATGTGGAGCCTGCTTGGAATTCTCTCTCTCCGTCTCTCTCTGGCTCTCTCAAAAAAATAAACATTAAAAAAATATATTCTATCCTAAAATACTAAAAGAAAATGTCTATTTTCTTTCACTGTTCATTTAAAATTATATTTTTACCAATTAGTAACTTCCATAAAAACACTTCCAAAAATAAGATTTTTACTGAAAAATATATGTGTCTACATTTTTGGATATATGTAACTATTAAACTCACATTACATATTACCAATATTTTCATAGTTATTGTTCCTTTGTTTTCTTCTTGACTTGAAACTGACAGAAATTCATTTTAACATCATTTTTATTTTTTGCCAATAAAGTATTATTATTAAAACTGGACTGGACACGGTAATACAACGATATTTTAAAAGAAGAGTCATTTGAAGAAAACACATCTCTTATAAGATCGAAAATAAAAGTATTATTTAGAGTGAAATTCTCTGCTTATTGTAGTACCAGCTACAAATGAAAAACTCTTCGTATAATAATATGGCAGTAAATATACTTTTTTTCTTTTTGCAGATATGAGTAAAGACCATTCAATTAAAGGTTACTTTATCTGAAGTTCATATATAGTTAAGAGTTAAAAGATTTGTTTTTTAAGTTAATAAGTCTACTATTTCCACAGTGCCCAAATAAATGAAAGTAAATTGCCTATTCACAAATTGTTTACAAATTATGATTTGTTCTTGGAAGACTCTCATGTACACATTTGCTATCATATATTATATAAACATTTATATTTATAATATATAATATATATTCCATTAAACTACTTCTACAAAGCAGTATAACATAAGAAAAACCAGAGATTTTTGACTATCAAGAGACAAAAATAGAGGTAAAAATTTTTGAAATACTAGATTAAATCTTGGCCATCCATGCCTTGCACTTAAAGGGAAAAAAGTCATAGTTGGAAACAGTTCATTTAAAGTATGTGTGTTACAGTGGAATTCAATCTCTTGAGGAACAATATAAACACTAAAATAAAAAATTACACCAAAAAATGTTGAGACAAAATTGAAACATTTACCTGAAATTCTGGTACAGTGGGTGACTTTGTAACAGTTTTCCTCTTCTTTGTGATTGCTTTTTTAGATATGGATTTTTTTCCTTTCAAGATTAAAAGAGAAAAGCTTCATAATACTGTTTATAGCACTTCATTAACAAAAACCAAATTACATAGAACCTTGAAAGTTAAAATATAACTAACAGATGGTTTCTAGTGAGTCAAATAAAAGTGATGAATCAAAACAAGCCCTAGTAAAAGCAAACATTAAACTATAACTACCTGTAACTGATATATTAACAAATTCTGTTTTCTTTACACATGAACTAAACTATCAAAACCTCTGATGAATTTCACAGTATCAGAATTTACTATAATAAGATTTGGCAAAAAAAAAAAGTCACATTACTACTGCTCAGTTAAAAATCTAATTCACAACTTAAAATGAGGTTACATAAGACAAAAAAAATCTTACCTTTTAACAATGACTTTCATAGTCAGGAACTTGCATAAAACTATACCCTGAAGACTATGGTGTTAAACCAAGCTAATGTGAAAATCCTCTCAGCAGCTTAGGAAACAAGGTTTACCTATCCCTTTATCTCTTTATCACCTAATAGGCTGCCTTTGGCAGATTCAATAATCATTTTTAAAACAAGGTAAAAATCTCCCTTTAAAAAGTGCATCTAGTCCTTTATGCAATTGGAAATTACTACGAAAAATAAATCTACATTCTTAAAGAAATGTAACTCATAGCACAGACTGAAGTGTATCTACTGTATTTAACATGACAAGAGAGATACATATATGTGTATAACCTCTATTTTTAGAAAGGAACATGTTAAAGTGTTTTGTCTATATTTGCATTTAGAAAAATAAGTTAATAAACTGGTTGTTAATTATTCAACATGAGATATAGAGCACTGTACATTTTATGGAAATAACAAAGAATTATAAAATGGAAATCCTGTCCTCCAGGAGCAGGAGGACAATCAATCAATACAACGGAATAAAAATTAATCAGAAACACTTAAAAGTTAATTTTAGTTTACAAGCATTTGTAGGTTAAAATCAGCTTAAAAGTTACTATTTTTTTCAGAAGGGAAAATGAGTACACAAAGTAACTGCTTAACATAATCCCTATTTTTCCTTTCTAAACATTTTCCTATATAGATATGATCTGTTTCCATGCAACCAGTTCATTTGATTGCAATATTTTATTCAACTTGTAGGCACAATTCTAATTTACAATAGAATTGTATTTTCTTCTGTATTCCTTTATAACCATATCACAGAACTATCTAACTTATGACTCAGTAAAATGCATATACTAGATTTGAACTACTACAAATTTTGAGTTGAAGTTCACATGGATTTCACTGTCCTGTTTTAATAAGCATTAACCTGCTGTCATTTGACATTTGCTTTTAAAAATAACAGAAGATATATTTCTTTTCTTATCACTGTTATTTGTTTCTGTGCTTACACAGAATCTATACAAGAACTAAACTTTCATAAAAATAGGCAAGTACGTGGTCTGCTTAACCGATATTCAGGAATAAGTGATTAAACTCTTGGTATCTGTATAATACAGCTAGAATAACTGATTTCTAACTGGATGCAATAGGTACCTCTCAAGGGGACTCATGAATCTGGACACAAGAATGGCTTTCCTCTGTAAGCTACATTTTTTTAAAGTTCATCGGAAAAGATTTAATGGCCTAATTCTGGGAAAGCTATAAAAAACAATTTGAAGGAAATGAAATCCTTCCTTATCCCCCCTGTCCTCAGTACTGCTCTGATTATCTTTTTAAAACCATTTGAAAACAAATAAATAAATAAATATCGTTTGATTTTGTATTCATTTGTAAGCACAACAGAGGTCACCCTTGATAACCCCGGTAATTTTATATTGTTGCCACATAGGCACTAAACTCAGATACTAAATTCTCAAGTTCACTCTAGCAGCCACTTTTATTTTAATGAATTAAGCAGCTGAAGTGGTTCCTGGGTATGTCCTTTCACCATGTGATTAGGATACTTAAATGTGATTAAGTAAATGGAAGGAGTATTCTGTTGTGGTTTTAAGCTTGAGTTTTGGAACTAAACTACCTGGGTTTGAATACCAGTTCTAACCACCTACTACTACAAATTGCTTTATTTACTTGTGCAGTTTATTTATAAAACAGAGATAATGATATTACCTACTTTCTTATTGAGAATTAAAGGAATTAAAACTTGTAAAAAAAAAAACCCTAGACTACTGTTAGGCACATGGTTAAGTGATCAATGTTAGTTGTTACTATCTCCCTTAGCTAAGCCATTATATGGGTCTAAACAAAATATTATCTTTTAACCTTCTTCAAATTATTTTATTATTCTTTCATGTAGTTCTTGCTCATATGTCCTCTGTGCTACCACTATACTTCCTACAGTATTTATATAACATTTAACATACAATATTGTAATGATCCATTTATATGTTTCTCGTCCTTACTAGACTGAATTATTGATGACAGAAATAATATTATTTGCTTTTATTTACAGTATTTTTCATACAAGAAATTATGAGAAATGATCCTTAAATAGAAGAATCCTACTTTTCATCAGAAATTTCACCAGTCTGGAGATAGGAAAAGGGAGACAGGTAACTGTTTATAATTCTTAGGGTCTGAGTCTATTTTTAAATACAGAAAACACTGACAATAACTTTCGATAATTTACACAATTTACCAAAGAGTCTCACAACAAGACCTAGGAGTGTTAGTAAGAACAATAACTTTTATTGAGAACCTACTGTGTCATACACTTAGCAAGATAATTTATATAAATTATATCAGTTAATTCTCAAAACAACACTTCAAGGTAGGCAATACCTCATTTTAATGTGGGATAACTGAAAATCAAAGATTACTTAAATTACTGAAGTGTTACACTGTAAGCAAGCACCACAGCCAGGGACTCTAACTCCAAAGTCCACGTTCTTTCCATTATGTAATTCTACCTCTTGAAAATCATAGTTTCCATTTACTGATTCCTACCACATGCCAGGCACCATGTTAAGTACTATGCATTCGCTATTCCAATTAATCTTTGTAATGATTACAAGGTATGTATTACCTCATTTTTCACAGATAAAAAATCAAGCTATCAACAGGTATATAGATGGAGGATTTATAGCTAATATACACTGGACATATATTTGCACTAGATCTGCCTCACTTCAAAGCTGTGCTCTTTTTATGACAAAATACTGCATTCTTTCAAATCTTCTACAGGGATGTAATTTGCTTCTGACTGGTTTCAGAGCATTCCTTTTGATTAACATTATAAGATTCACATATTCACTATTAATATCTTCAGTCTATATCCTCATAAAAATTTGAATACAAATTTTCCTGCATTCTTCAGCAAAAACTGGCTCTTCCTTTTTATTAAACTACTTTTAAAATGTAGCACAGGATATTACAAAACCACACAGGCTTTATTTGGTAATCTGCTTTTGTTTCAGGGCAAAATATATATAGGGCAAGTTACATACTGCCCCCCAGTGGGCTTCTGTTCTTCTACTATTCACTTGATCATATTCCACGTCTTTATCCCCACGGCCCTAAGTCACCTCGTCCCGTAAAACAGAATACAATTCTCAGATCTAGGACTGTGCTAAAGTCAGAAGTCAGTTTAAAGCACATACAGAATTTCAACATAATTCTTGGGCCTAAAACATAGACATGAGCAAAAAATGAGTGTCAACTTATACCTGGAAAATAGAGAAGGAAAATTTAACATGGCCTAGTAATTAGTATTCAAGTGTGGCCTAAGGAAGCTTTTCAAAACTATGCTGAGAACAGCTGTAGTAAAGGAAGCCCAACTTGAGAGAAAAACAATGTAACTAAAAATATATTTTATATTATAACTTAGGCACAAAACTCTAGTCTTCCAGAACATGGAGATATACCTCTAAACTAGAAAAATGAAGGTGATTATTATCCCCAATCCAACTCCTCTTTCCTGTCTCTTATTCTTCATCTTTACCCTTCTTTATCTGCCTTACCTGCCTGTCTTCATTCTTTGGCCCCTTGAACTATTCAGAGTCTTCTATTTCAAAGCCCTCCTAGGGCCTTTCTATGTTAAAAATTATCCTGGGGCACCTGGGTGGTTCAGTTGGTTGGGCGTCTGACTTCAGCTCAGGTCATGATCTCCCAGTTCCTGGGTTTGAGCCCGCATGGGGCTCTGTGCTGACAGTCAGAGACTGGAGACTGCTTCAGATTCTGTGTCTCCCTCTCTCTCTGCCCTTCCTCAGCTTGTGCTCGCCCACACGCACTCTCTCTCAAAAAAAAAAATGAACATTAAAAAAAATTATCCTAACACATTCACTACTTTCTCAGTGCTTTCATTTTAGTAATCATAACAAATGAGTGGATACTAAGACATTAATCATTGTTAAAAATTAAAGGCCAAGGGCATTTGTATTATTAAATAGAAATCTGGGAAGTGCCTGGAATGTGAAGTCACAGAACTGGAGTCTAAATTTGACTTTTTATTTACTAAAAGTTCATGTCATAAGCAAATAATCTATACAACTTTCTGGAATGTTGTAGCTCTAAGTAAGCAATTTTGACCTTAACACAATAGCTGATTTTCTTTCTATTCTTCTTGCCTATAAGCAAATTTCTCATCATACTGGTAATTTTTTACCACTATCATATAATTCAGTAACTGCTAAGCAATGATTTCTTTTTTTCTCTTTAGCTTAAAATAATCAGCTGTCAAATTCTACTTTATTGTAACATCTCTCTCGAAATATTATTTTCTTCTGTCAATGCGAAAGAAAGTCATATAGTCAATCATTCTCTGTCTGGATTTAGAAATTTCCTCGTCTTAAACTTACCTTCAACCCCTTCATGAAAACCCTGCCAGTTTCTTTTTATAACTCTTTAATGGTCTTATCTATCCTGCAAGATCCCTTCTCCTAAGCCTGCCAGTTATTAGCTATATGACCTTGGACAAGTTAATAAACATCTCTGTGCCTCAGTTTTTTAAATCTATAAAATCTACATAATAGGGAATAATAATAGCATTTAATGGAGTTTTTTATGAAAATTAAATGAGTCAATATGTATAAAGACTTAGAATAGTGCCTGGCATACAGTTAGCATTTATGAGTATTAGCTTTTGGAGGAAAATGAGTATGTAACATTAAAATAAAAGGACAAAATATTCTATTGATCCTTTCACTCTTATATCTTGGCATCTTGAGTTGGTCCTATAAAAATTTCCCCATATAGACACACATAATTAGGTTCTACAGTGCTTTCAACAACAAAAAACCTGTAAAACTTTTTCATAGTAATGGGTCTGATGTGATCAAATATTGTAGATTACACTGCTTTTTCAGTTATTCCCTATAAAGGAGCTTATTGCTTTTTACACATCATCTCTTATTTTAAGCTCATTTCCGTGCACTGGACACCTGATGCAATTATTTAAAACAGCACCACCTGTCCAGAAAGAGATCACCCATAACTGGCATTGTCTCATCATTTAAATAGCTTCTAAAATCTCAACTTCTCAACTTTTCCCTTATGTTTTTCTCTGAGCTTTTTTCAGTGACACCAGCTTAATTATACTCTCATGCTTTTGTTCACATTACTAACCAATGTCCATCTATCCAATCCCCATTATTCTTCAAAGTCCTTTATCCTCTGCAAAACCTTCCAAGATAACTATAACAAACACTGACTGATTTACCCTGCACTTGAACTTTTACTCTCTTTATTATATACTTAACAATTATTAAAATGAATTGTTTACCACTTGGAGCCTTAGTTTATTCATTTATAAAAGAATAATACCATTTATTTATTTTTATCAGTTTATAGAGGATCTAACACAAAATGATTTCATTAAAAATAATGAACATGTGAGAAAAGGGAAAAACCCTCGAAAACAAATTGGCTGAAATGAATAACTTAAAACAACATAAGCTTTTTGTAACAATTAATATATCTTTAGTAATTTTTGTCTATTTTTTCAGGTTTTATAAAAAGTCCTCTGATTTTTAAAATCTATTTTATTTCAGCCAACTCTACTCCATAAAATCTATAATAGAATACTACTGAAAACAACCAAAATGTCCAATAATGAGGCTGGTTAAATAACTACAAAATACACATAACAGAATCCTGTACAGTCATTTAAAATCATGGTGCAAAAATCTACTTATCACATAGAAGTTCATGGTGCACTGTTATGTGGGGAAAAAATAGATTGTAAAATGGTATGTATAGTACAATGCTATTCAAAAATATGTAAGTCTTGAAAAGGATATAAAAGATACATTTTAAGGGGCTAATCTTACTTATAGCTGAGTAAACCACATTATATGTGTTCATTTCTTTATCCAATAGAGTCCTACACAATGTGTTGGTCACTGTGCTAACCTTCTGTCCCCAAGAATGTTATAAAATAGAAAGGAGACATTCATCAAAATAATCTAGAAAGAAATAAATGCAACCATTATAAATAAAATTTGTAAGTATTATAAAGGTCAAGTATCTGATGCTATAAGCATGTACAATAGGGGATATTCCAATGTTTTTCTCTTCTATAAAGTTTCTAAGAGTAAGGAAAAGGCTTAAATAACTAAAAATGAATCCATTAAAAAGCAGAAAGCAAACTCCATTTCTGAAAAACAGATAAAAATGCTTAAAAGTTGCAAAATTGTCCCACAGTGCTCTAAAATTATCAAATCATTCTCAACCAATTTGTCTTTGCACCTTCTACTAAAAATTATCTCCCACCTACTAAATTTAGAGAGTCCACCAAAAATTAAAGCCTGTAGTAATCAACATAAAATGGACCACATTAACCACATGTAGAATTTACTCCATCCTAAGTGAAGGCTCATGGATGACACACTTTATCCCAATGCATATTCTACAGAATGCTATTACTTGAAAAAAAAATTTCCATGTTCAAGTAAACTTAAAAAATACTAGGTTACACAAAACTAAACAGTGCTCTTTTCTTAAAGACTTCCCAGGGGAAGACTTCCCAGGGTCCTTAAAATAAAGGCCCAAAATCACTTTTCCACAATTCTGAAGTTCAAAATGTTCTCAAAACTAACCTTTTAAAAATAATTTATATGGTTGCAAAACCTGACATGAACTGTTCTGAGGTTCTTTATAGTTTTCATCTCATTTAATCTATTCACACATTTTTCTGTAAAAACTATGTGTGTAATTATAGGAGCTACCCCAAACTCAACTGGGGATGTCATTTAATAAACATATATATCATAGTATCCTTCTACAATCTGATGATTTCTGAATTCCAAAACATATCTGATTATAAGAGTTTTTTCAAATGCATTGTGGACCTGTACTAATGCACAGTGTGAATCTATAAGAGGAGCATTTCCACATTTTCCAAACATGTCACCATGGAGCTCACTTTTAAAAATAGTGAAAGAGAAAACACTGGATTAGAGTATGCCCAAAACTGACTATAAAAGGCCACAATGCCTCATAACTAATAAAGGAGAACTGGACAAAGCCTCAGGAAGACAAGTGCACTGAAAATGATGTAAAACAAATGTTCTGTTGTTGGTGTTGCTGCTGTTATAAGATTTTATGGGGGTGCCTAGGTGGCTCAGTTGGTTAAGTGTCCTACTCTTGGTTTCAGCTCAGGTCATCATCTCATGGTTCGTCAGTTCGAGCCCTACATCGGGCTCCACACTGACAACACAGAGCCTGCTTAGGATTCTCTGTCTCCCTCTCTCTGTCCCTCCCCTGCTCACTCTCTCTCTCTCAAAATAAATAAATAAATTTGATTTAAAAAATTAAAAAAAGAGGGGGCGCCTGGGTGGCTCAGTTGGTTTTGGCTCAGGTCATGATCTCACAGTTAGTGAATTCAAGCCCCGCATGGGGCTCCACACTGACAGCACAGAGCCTGCATGGGACTCTCTCTCTCCCTCTCTTTGCCCCAGCCCTGCTCACTCTCTCTCTGTCCCTCTCTCTCAAAATAAACAAATAAACTTAATTAAAAAAATTTTTAAATACCATTTTATGTACCACTGTTATAACAGAAAGGACTTTAGCATCTGATGAAGAGTGGGCATATGCTTACCCAGAACTATCAAGGGAGAGAGAAACTGTATTTGCCAGATCCAAGTATTTTTGTTACTGAAGACTAACTTTCTAAAATTTGCTCTGAAGATAAAATGAGTATAAGGGCAAGTGCTTAATTTTCTTCTTTTTCATCCCTGTAAGCTGTCTCTACCCACCTAAACATGCTCAGAGAAGGTACATTAAGTACTTGCTGAATTTGCTTGTTTTTTTTTTTTAAATTCACTTGGACAACTGGACATGAAACTCCCACAAATTTTCTCTCTGATCTACAAATATTCTGAACTTCCATTTAAAAAATGTAGCAACACTTTAATTGCTTACCATATAAATTCCTTTTAATCTAATCCTTAGCAGTTAATATTTTTACTCTGCTATTGGTATAGTCTGTATAGGAGCTACATCGGTATCTACCCTCATTAAGTCATAATTACCTTTGAACACATGAATAGTAGGTCAATGAATAAATACTTAGTAAAAGGTTTCAGGTGACAATGGTATTAATAAAACAGTATTACATACTTTAGCACTAGAAAAATATTTCCAACTTAAACTATTAGTTAATATTTTTGAGAGGAAAACTTGCCATATCAAACTAAATTTATATAGCCTAGTGGATTATTACAAAATTTAAAAGGCTTTATTTCTGAAAGTTACTTTAAAAAATTGTAGTTTTTCATCACCTGGGCCAATGTAGTGGTTCAACTTTGCAATTATCAGTTCAACAAATTAAGCCTGTTCTTAATAGTAAATTTTATGCTTCCTTATCAATGACATATTACATACACATTTTAAAATATACTTAATTGTATTTATTTAAATAACAGCAACTATATCAACTAAACAAACTTCACTCCCTAATTTACCAATTCATTATCAAATTATTGTCAAATCCTAATTATCTGTTACTGAGGGAAGACCTAAAACATGGAAATCCACAAATAATGACAATAAACCAGTACTCATTATAGTAAAAATTTTATAATAAACAGAGTTCATCATCTGCTTGTATCTCACCTATCTTCTTGACAAACAAGATACAGAAACTGACTGAAAGGCAAACAATAGGAAAAGCAAAAACACCTGAGTAATGAAAAGATAGTGCAACCAATCACTGAAGAATTTATTTATAGAATTTTTTTGTTATTCTTTAAATACTTGCAACAAATACATGGGGTATTCGAATTTGATGTAAGACAAATGTGCAAATCCTCTTACAAAATATGCTTCATGTCCTATTAGTTGATGCAATGTTTTTCCTTGTATTTCACAACATTTTTACTGGGTATGAAAATATATACTGAAAACAGAGTGCTAAAAAATATATGATGTGGGAAAAAACTAACACCCAGAAAGATAATTTGACTTGCCTTGGTTTAAGTTGCTATGTACTTTATAGTACTGGGAATGATATCTCCTGATATCAGTGCTTTTTCCATTGTTGTACTGCTCTTAGCCTGGGGGGAAAAAGTACTTCTCAAAAATGATGGGAAGCATTACTTATGGAAAATTTGGTCCAGAGAAATGTAAAAACATTATATTCAAAGATCTTCAACTGAAAATTAAAATGTACTGTGCCAGTATTTTTTCTGTGAGTATCCAAAACCTATTCTGCTCTGCGTTTTAATCAGTGGAAGAATATAAAACTTGATCCCTTAAACACACACACACGCACACACACACACACACACAAACACACATAATCATTGTTAATCTGTGCCTACCATGATGCCTAACTGGAAGAACAACATGAAGTATGCTTAAATGTAATTCTCATCCATTTGTGTTAGCTTACCAGATTTGTGCTTCTTGTGTTTTGCTTTCTTTTTGATGATCAATAACTTATTCTGAATCTCAGGTTTGTAAGATTTGAATGCAAGAGAATGAAGACTTTCACGCTTTCTCTGTAAGTTTTCATTTAAAACATCTTTCAATTTCTTTTTTTTCTTTTTCTTCTTTTTTGCCCTCATTTTAGTTAGTTTGATTCTCTTGTGACTTTGTAGAGACTGCTCTAATAGAATGTCTCTTACAACTTTGTGGCAGTTAATTTCTGGATGATCACTGTGACTTCCATTTACATGCATTTGGCAAGATTTTAGAGCATTTTCTTTTAATGGACTGGGTTCAGGCTTTATTCTGGAAGCCTCACCATATTTTTCTTGATTTTCTATAAACCTTATTTCACCTGGACTAAGAGGCTCTCCAAAGCCAGTAACCTCCCCTGGACTCCCTGGTTCCTCTAAATTTTCTTTATAATAATCAGTTTTTTTAATTTCACAGGGCCTGCAAATTCTAATTTCACAGCTGGATTTCACTTCCATTTCAACAGAGATGTCATGATTATCCAAGTTCATTTTAGTAGAGCCCCAAGTTGTATCAAAATTAGTTTCCTGCTCTTTCCTGAAGGCAGAGGAGAGGCCTATACTACACCTATGTTCTCCATTACTTGTACTAACATAGTCACACTTCAATTTCTCCAGTTTAATCCGAGGTATTCTTTGTATTTTGATGGGTGGAACTGGAAATTCTGGGGCCTGGAAAGGTCTCTGTTTATAAATCCGTACATCTGCACCACAGAACTGTGGAAAATGCACATAAGCATTCTCCAAATAATCATAACCCAGGATAACTTCCCTGCATTCATGAATAGGCTGTCCAAGTACAGCATCTTGAACTTCTTTTTGTGTTTCATACACAAAGTCACAAAGACCCTTAAGTAACCATACTTTTTGGTAAAAAGGTAGTTCATGAAAAGGTTTTTCTTCCAATGGATTAACTTCTCCAAGAACTTTAAAAAACTGAGGACATAACCCAAGCTTTTCAGCACAGTTATCAGGATTTTCAGTCTGTCCTACAGCAGTATACCACTGCTGTACTTTTTGTCTCAGTGCCGCCTCCCAGGTCCTATAAGGCAAAGTAGGTCTTCGATGTAAGGTAGGTCTGCGATGAGGAGGACTTAACAGAGAAGTCATTATTTTAGAAAGAAAAGCATTACACTGAGGCATCAGAAGACAACGTTCTAATTCGTAAAAGACTATTTCTGGCAAATTTAGAATGTGTTGTGCTAAACAAAGAAAATGACCAATAGCTGGAATTTCCCACATAGTCTCCATACAAGTTGGAGCTGCTTGAGCTAGGAGTTTTCTTTCCCATTCTTCCATTTCCTTTTGACTAGCTTCTTCTGCTTCTTTTCTTTCCTGCTCCCGAAGCCTAAAGAAAGTTTAACAAATTATACTATTATTAAAGTAGAAAGTACCATAAAATACTAAATATTTGGTGTCATATTAATCTTTAATCGACAAGGCAAATGGCTACAAAGTGTTCCATTAGATGTACCATTATTTTTCTTCAGATGATGAAATAAACATATAACCTGACCCTGAGTCTTCTCACTGACATTCCTGCCACCCAAAATAAAAGTCTTCAACTTAGGATGCATATCAATTTCAAAGTAAATGAAAAAAAATTAAATATGTATACTAAACAAAAGCACAGTGTAGTGCTTTCTCAAAGTAATTTCTTTTAATTTCTTAAAAGGTCATATAAGACCAATAAGATATTTACATCCTTTGACATGGTAATTACATTCCTAGAAAGTGTTTCTTTGTGTTAACTGGACAGTTAGTGTTAACTTTTAACTATATAAAAAATTATAAAGAAGGTGTATTACACAACTGGGAAATAAGCTGGCTGTTATTATGTAGCCTTAAAAACTAAAATTATGGGAGAAGGATGGCACAGGAGTACGGAGACCCTAAGCTTACCTCATCCCTTGAACATAGCTAGATAAATATCAAATCACTCTGAACACCTAAAAAATTGATCAGAGGACTGAGAGAATAAAACTGCACATCTACAAGAAGAAAAATGACCACCTCGTGGAAAGTAGGAGCTACAGACTGTTGCCATGGAGGAGAAAGAACTGTGACTGCTGCGGTGAGAAGGGAGCCCTAATCATGGAGATGTGCATGCATGAGAGAAAGAGTGAGGCAAGAGGCAGGGGACTGCACAAGAAAAACTCTTCCCCAACACCAGTGACTGGGAAAAGGAGAGAGGCTGATTTTAAGTTTTTATAAGCAGTGGAGCTCAAAGCCTGAAGTTTTAGAAGATCCTGCCATCGCAAGGTTGTACCTGGCAGGCTTAGCAGTGTTCCTGTGGGGAAGGAAGAAGGGAGGAGATACAGGAGTGGGCAACATGGTCTGAAGATCCCCTGGATCCAATGGGGAGAAACAGTTCCCCTTCTTGGAGTTCATCTGGGAGTGGTGGCATGGACTCTCCAGGGACAAAGGAACTGATAGTGCCAAATGTGTTGCCCTATTCTCTAGCATAGGAAAAAAGACACAGGCTGAGGATATCAAATCTTGGTGCCAGCTTTTTGCTGCACTTTACCATAAACTCTGAACCACTGAGTGGTCATGCAACTGCTTTTCTGGGACAAAGTGGCAAATGGCAAAAGCACAGCAAGACCCGCTCCAAAAAGATCATCACTGGTCCAGGCCACACGGTTCCCTAAAATTTGGAGTTCTGAAACCCAGCCACATGGCTGAGATAAAACACAAGAGTACTGTGCTGCCTCGCAGGCAGACAGTTCAGACTCAGACAGGGTGAAAGCAGGGATCTGACAGAAGCTGGGAACACAAGAGAGGTAATTCTTTAAAAAAAAAAAAAAAAAAAAAAAAAAAGAGAGAGAGGTAATTCTTTGCTCTTCTGCAAGGACTTCTGAGGAGTGGTGGGAGAACTGCTTGCTCCAAGGAGGAGAGAGCGCTGGCAACACCACTTTCTTGCTCTCCCCCATCAGCACTGACCAAATTCAATGAGCTAAACAGCCTCCTCCAGCGGAGACCAGAGCTGCTTACACCAAGCTCCACCCCACTGTGCCCTGCAGGTACATCCCCACTAGGGCCAGACCACCTGAAAATCAGCACAGCATGTGTCTCCCCCAAAAGACCAGTGCATCCCCTTGTGCATGGAGTTTACTGACAGAGTACCTCAAAGCTTCAGCTTTAGGAGAAATTTTTTTTGGAGAAATTCATTTTTTTTAATCTCGCATCTTTTAATAAGCAGACCCAAACCACACCTACACACATAGATAAAAAATACCACAGAGTGGAAAATGTCCAAACACTCCCTACTGTAAGCAAGGAGATACTCTACAGAGGACCAGCCTGAGGGTAGGAACAATCAAAATACAACAACAAACTGAATATAGGATACCCCTTCTGTTGGTCTCTTCTTAATATAGCCATTACTCTCAGGAGCAGGAATAGAACAGGCTTTCCTAATAATCACACAAAAAAACAGTGACCTAAAGAAAATGAAAATACAGAGGAATTCATCCTGAAAGAAAGAACAGGAAAAAGTCATGGGCAGGGATTCAATCAATACAGATATAAGATGTCTGAACCATAATTTAAAACAACGATTATAAGGATATTAACTAGCTGGGCCTAAAAAAAAGCATAGAAGATACTGGAGAATCCCTTACTGCAGATATAAAATAACTAAAATCTACTCAGGCTAAAATTAAAAATACTATAACTAAGATACAATCCTGACTGGATGACATGACAGTAAGGATGTATGAAGCAGAGGAATGAATCAGTGATATAGAATATAGAATTATAGAGAACAATGAAGCTAAAAATAAGAGAGAAACAAAGGTATTGGATCCCAATGGTAGACTTAGGGAACTCAGCAACTCCTTAAAGCATAATAACATTTGTATCATAGGAGTCCCAGAATAAAAGAGGGGAAAAGGGGAAGACGTATTTGAGCAAATTAGAGCTGCAAACTTCCATAATATGGGGAAGAACAATACAAATCGAAAGCCAAGAAGTGCAAGAACTCCCATTAAATTCAATTTAAAAAACAGCCATCTGCAAGACCAAAATACACAGACAAAATACACAGAAGACCAAGATACACAGACAAAATACATAGACAAAGAAAGAATCCTGAAAGCAGCAAGGGAAAAAAAGTTCTTAACCTACAAGAAAAGACAGATCAGATTCATAGATCTATACACAGAAACTTAGTAGGCTAAAGAGACTTGCAGGATATATTCAATGAGCTAAATGTGAAAAATATGCAGCCAAGAATACTTTATCTAGCAAGGTTGTCATTCAGAATAGAAGGAGAGATAAAGAGTATCCCAGACAAACAAAATATAAAGGAGTTCGTGACCACTAAACCAGACCTTAAGAAAAACTAAAGGGGACTCTTTGGGGGTAAAAAAAGACCAAAAGCAACAAAGATTGAAAGAACCAGAGAACATCATCAGAAACATCAACTTTTCAGGTAACACAATAGCATTAAATTCATACCTTTCAATAACCACTCTGCATGTAAATAAACTAAATGCTCCAATCAAAAGACATAGGATATTAGAAAAGATTTAAAAAAAACATGATCTATTACTATGCTGCCTACAAGAGACTCATTTTAGACCTAAAGACACGTGCAGATTTAAAGTGAGGGAATGAAGAGCCAGCTAATGGACATCAAAAGAAAGCTGGACTAGCCACACCTGCTTATATTAACAAACTAGATTTTAAATCAAAGACTGTAACAAGAGATGAAAAAGGGCACTATATCATAATTAAGGGGTCTATCCATCAAGAAGATCTAGTAATTGTAAAATTAATGCCCTTAACATGGAAGAACCAAATATATGTATCAGTTAATTACAAACATAAAAAAACTCAGTGATAATAACATAGTAGTAGTAGGGGACTTTAACATCCCAGTTATAGCAACAGACAGACCATCTAAGCAAAAAAAATCAACAAGGACACAATGGCTTTCAATGACACACTGGCCCAGATGGACTTAACACATATATTCAAAGCATTTCATCCTAAAGCAGCATAATATATATTTTTTTCGATGCCACATGGAACACCCTCCAGAACAGATCAAACATTGGGTCACAAATGAGCCCTCAACAAGTACAAAAAAGATCAAGATCATACCATACATATTTTCAGATCACAACACTGAAACTTGAAGTCAATCACAAGAAAAAATTTGGAAAGCCCTCAAATATATGGAGATTAAAGAATATTTTACTAAAGAATGAATGGTAAACCAGGAAATTAGAGAAGAAATTTAAAAAGTACATGGAAGCATGGGGTGCCTACGTGGCTCAGTTGGTTGAGCATCCAACTTCAGCTCAGGCCATGATCTCGCAGTGCGTGGGGTTTGAGCCCAGTGTTGGGCTCTGTGCTGACAGCTCAGAGCCTGGAGCCTGCTTCGGATTCTGTGTCTCCCTCTCTCTCTGACCCTCCCCTGCTCACACTCTGTCTCTCAAAAATAAATAAATGTTAAAAATATATACATTTTTAAAAGTACGTGGAAGAAAATGAAAATGAAAACGTGGTGGTCCAAAATCTTTGGGATGCAGCAAAGGCAGTCCTAAGAGGGCAGTATATGGCAATACAGGCCTACTTCAAGAAGCAAGAAGTCTCGAATAATACAACCACACCTTACACCTAAAGGAGCTAGAATAGGAACAGCAAATAAGCCTAAAACCAGCAGAAAAAGAGAAATAATAAAGATCAGAAAAGAAATAAACAATATAGAAACAAAAATAAAAAGCCCCAATAGGACAGATCAACAAAGTAAGAACTGCCTCTCTGAAAGAATTAATGGGGGGGGGGGGCGGCAAGGTGGCAAAGAAGTAGGGAGCTCTGCAATTTTTGCCCACCCGCATCTATCAAAATGAGAAGGACTGAAGCCACAATACTCTGATCTGCAAGAGTAGGAGGAAAACACACAGAGTCCAGAAAGAAGACAAACTCAAAGGTGTGGGAGTTGAGTGCGAACTGGGGAAATAAAATCGGGCTGGGACCCGGAGGTGTGGAGGGGAGGGAGCCCCTGCCAAATGCATAGCCTGGGAGAGCAGAGGAGTGCGCGCAGAGCCCTGGAGAGACAAGGGGAAGAGAGAGACTTAAAACACTCACAGAACTGTCTCTAGAGAAGAGAAAAAAACCTGGCCCAGGATGGAGAGGGATATTATCATCTCATATATAACCGCTGGTCACGGGGAGAGAAATCTGGTGCACCTGCGCCGATTCCAGGCGGCGCCAGGAGAAGCAGCTCCCTGACTCTATTGATCCAGCTAGGAAGCCGGTTGCCTACTGGAGTACATCTCATCTCTGGTGGTGGCATTAAAGTGCATGGATAGGATTTGGAAACGAGGTGGAGCTTGGAAAATACAACATGGCTTGCCCGCGGCACGGGGAGATCGGACTCAAAAGAGTGGCTTGCAACACTTGATACGAGAAGGGCTTCGGGCGCTTCCATTCTTCTCCCCACAACCACCAAGGTGGGGCCTCCGAGAGCAGCCCCCGAGACCTACCTACACCAAACCATGCCCATCAGCGCCAGAGAACTGCCTTTTTTTTCTTGCCTTCCAGATATATTTTCCCCTATCTCATTCTTATCTCTCCCCTCCGCTGGTTATACGCTTTTAGACTGTCCATTGTCTTTTGTTGTTTCTGTCCCACCCGCCCCCACTTTTTTCTTTCCTTTTTTTCTTTTATTTCTTTCCTCTTTTGGTTTGCTTGTTTGTTTGCTATGCCTGTGTGTTTGTGTGCTTTTGTTCCCTGTGTGTTTGTCTGTCTGTTTTCCTTTTCAGGTCTACCTCAAGAAACAAGCCAAAGTACACATGGTGGAGAGTCCCAAATATCACTGAGTAGGGAAATAAAATAATCAAAGGCACAACAAGAGAAACCGAGAGACACCATTAAAAGAACACTTCCTGAATGGACAGGCCCTGGACAGTCTCCTTTAATAGAGCAATACTAACAGGTGCACAGGGCATAATGAGCTTTTAAAACTGACAAGAGACAGAAAGCTAGCCAAAATGACGAAACGAAAGAACTCCCCTCTAAAGAAATTCCAGGAAGAAGTCACAGCCACAGAACTGCTCAAAACAGATATAAGCAATATAACTGAGCAAGAATTTAGAACAATTGTCATAAAATTAATCGCTGGGCTTGAAAAAAGCATAGAAGTCATCAGAGAAGCTATTGATACAATGCCTATGGACCTTAAACACAGCTGTGACAAGTTAAAAAATGCTATAAATGAGATGCATAATAAAACGGGGGTGGCCACTGCACAAATTGAAGAGGCAGAGAGGAGAATAGGTGAATTAGAAGACACAGTTATAGCAAAAGAAGAAGCTGAGAAAAAGAGAGAGAAATTGATCCAGGAGCACAAAAGGAGAATTCGAGACCTGAGTGATACAATCAAACAGAACAATATCCATATCATAGGAATTCCCGAAGAAGAAGAAAGAGAAAAAGTTCCTGAAGGGGTGCTTGAACAAATTATAGCCAAGAACTTCCCCAATTTGGGAAAGGAAATAGACATTGAAATCCAAGAGGCACAGAAAACTCCCCTCAGACGTAACTTGAATCGACCTTCGGCATGACATATCATAGTGAAACTGGCAAAATATAAAGACAGAGAGAATTCTGAAAGCAGCTAGGGATAAAAGGGCCCTAACATACAAAGGGAAACCTATCAGAGTGGTTACAGACCTATCTACTGAAACTTGGCAGGCCAGAAAGGAATGGCAGGAAATCTTCAATGTGATAAACAGAAAAAATATGCAGCCAAGAATCCTGTATCCAGCAAGCCTGTCATTCAAAATGGAGAGATAAAGGTGTTCCCAAATAACCAAAAATTGAAAGAATTCATCACCACTAACCTAACCCTACAAGAAATGCTAAGGGGGACTCTATGAGGGAAATATTGCAAGGAATACAGGGTACCAAAGACACCACTACAAACATGAACTCTGTGGACCGAATGCTCCAATCAGAGACACAGGATATCAGAATGCATAAAAAAAACAAAATCCATCTATTTGCTGTCTACAAGAGACTCATTTTAGACCTGAAGACACCTTCATATTGAAAGTAAGGGGATGGAGAAGTATCTATCATACTACTGGAAGTCAAAAGAAAGCTGGAGTAGCTATACTGATATCGGGCAAACTGGACTTTAAAGTTAAAGCAGTAATAAGAGATGAAGAAGGACATTATATAATAATTACAAGGTCTATTCATCAGGAAGTGCTACCAATTACAAATGTCTACACCCCAAATTCGGGAGCACCCGCATACACAAAACAATCACAAACAGAAACAATCTTTTTGATAAGAATGTGCTAACTGCAGGGGATGTAAATACTCCACTTACCGCAATGGATAGATCAACCAGACAGAAAGTCACTAAAGAAACAATGGACCTGAACGACACATTGGACCAGATGGATCTGACAGATATATTTGGAACTCTACATCCTGAGGCTATGGAATTCACCTTCTTCTCGAGTGCGCATGGCACATTCTCCAAGATAGATCACATACTGGGTCATAAAGCAGCCCTCAATAAATATAAAAGAATTGAGATCATGCACACTTTCATATCACAATGCTAGGAAACTTGAAATCAATCACAGGAAAAAGTCTGGAAAACCTCCAAAAACATGGAGGTTAAAGAACACACTACTAAAAAAAAAAAAAAAAAAACACTACTGAAGAATGAGTGGTCCAATCAGACAATTAGAGAAGAAATTTAAAAATATATGGAAACAAATGAAAATGAAAATACAACAATCCAAATTCTTTGGGATGCAGCAAAGGCAGTCCTAAGAGGAAAGTACATTGCACTCCAGGCCTATTTCAAGAAAGTAGAAAAAAAGCAAATACAAAATCAAACAGGGCATCTAAAGGAACTAGAAGCAGAGCAGCAAGAGCACCCCAAACCCAGCAGCAGAAGAGAAATAATAAAGATCAGGGCAGAAATAAACAATATAGAATCCAAAAAAAAACCCCCAAAAAACAAAAACAAAAAAACCCCCAGTTGAACAGATCAATGAAACCAACAGTTGTTTTTTTGACAAAATAAACAAAATTGATAAACCTCTAGCCAAGCTTCTCAAAATGAAAAGAGAGAGCACCCAAATAGACAAAATCATGAATAGAAATGTATCTATTACAACCAATCCCTCAAAAATACAAGCAATTATCAGGAAATACTGTGAAAAATTATATGCCAACAAACTGGACATCCCAGAAGTAATGAACAAATTCCTAAACACACACACACTACCAAAATTCAAATGGGAAGAGATAGAAAATCTGAACAGACCCATAACCAGTGAAGAAATCGAATCAGTTATCAAAAACCTTCCAACAAATAAGAGCCCTGGGCCAGACAGCTTCCCTGGGGAATTCTAATCGCCATTTAAATCAGAGTTAATACCCATTCTTCTCAAACTATTCCAATAAATTGAAATGGAAGGAAAACTACCAGACTCATTCTACGAAGCCAGCATCACTTTGATTCCCAAACCAGACAGAGACCCAGCAAAACAAGAGAACTACAGGCCAATATCCTTGATGAATACAGATGCAAAAATACTTAACAAGATACTGGCAAATCGAATTCAACAGCATATTAAAAGAATTATCCACCATGATCAAGTGGGATTCATTCCTGGGTTACAGGGCTGGTTCAATATTTGCAAATCAATCAATGTGATACATCATATTAACAAAAGAAAAGATAAAAACCATATGATCCTGTCGATAGATGCAGAAAAAGCATTTGACAAAATACAGCATCCTCTCTTAATAAAGACTCTCGAGAAAGGATAGAAGCAACTTACTTAAACATCATAAAAGCCATTTATGGAAAGCCCACAGCTAATCTCATCCCCAATGGGGAAAAACTGAGAGCTTTCCCCCTGAGATCAGGAACACGACAGGGATGTCCACTCTCACCACTGTTGTTTAAAATAGTGCTGGAAGTCCTAGCATCAGCAATCAGACAACAAAAGGAAATAAAAGGCATCGGAATTGGCAAAGATGAAGTCAAACTTTCACTTTTCGCAGATGACATTATACTCTACATGGAAAACCCAAAAGACTCCACCAGAAGCCTACTAGAACTGATCCATGAATTCAGCAACGTCGCAGGGTACAAAATCAACGTACAGAAATCGGTTGCATTTTTATACACCAATAATGAAGCAACAGAAAGAGAATGAAGAAACTGATCCCATTTACAATTGCACGAAAAACCATAAAATACCTAGAATAAACCTAACCAAAGGCGTAAAACACCTGTATTATGAAAACTGTAGAAAACCTATGAAGGAAACTGAAGAAGACACAAAGAAATGGAAAAACATTCCATGTTCATGGATCGGAAGAATAAACATTGTTAAAATGTCATTACTACCCAAAGCAATATACACATTCAATGCAATCCCAATCAAAATTGCACCAGCATTCTTCTCAAAGCTAGAACAAACAATCCTAAAATTTGTATGGAACCACAAAAGGCCCCAAATAGCCAAAGTAATATTAAAAAAAAAAAACCAAAATGGGAAGCATCACAATCCCAGACTTTAGCCTCTATGACAAAGCTGTTATCATCAAGACAGTATGGTATTGGCACAAAACAGATACACAGACCAATGTAATAGAATAGAGAACTCAGAATTGGACCCACAAATGTATGGCCAATTAATCTTTGACAAAGCAGGAAAGAGTATCCAACGAAGAAAATACAGCCTCTGTAACAGATGGTGCTGGAAGAACTGGACAGCAACATGCCAATGAAGGAAACTAGATTACTTTCTTACCCATACACAAAAATAAACTCAAAATGGATGAAGGACCTAAATGTGAGACAGGAAACCATCAAAACTCTAGAGGAGAAAGCAAGAAACAACTTCCTTGACCTCAACCGCAGCAATTTCTTACTTGACACACCTCCGAACGCAAGGGAATTGAGAGCAAAAATGAACTATTGGGACCTCATCAAGATAAAAAGCTTCTGCACGGCTAAGGAAACAATCAAGAAACTAATAGGCAACTGACAGAATGGGAAAAGATAGTTGCAAATGACATATCGGATAAAGGGCTAGTATTCAAATTCTATAAGGAACTCACCAAACTACACACCTGAAAAACAAATAATCCATTGAAGAAACGGGCAGAAGACATAAACAGACACTTCTCCAAGGAGGACATCCAGATGGCCAACAGACACATGAACCGATGCTTAACATCACCCATCATCAAGGAAATACAAATCAAAACTACACTGAGATACCACCCCCTGCCGGTCAGAGTGGCTAAAATGAACAATCAGGGGACTATAGATGCCCGTGAGGATGTGGAGAAACGGGTCCCCGCCTACACTGTTGGTGGGAATGTAAACTGGTGCAGCCACTCTGGAAAACACTGTGGAGGTTCCTCTAAAATTAACACTAGAACTCCCCTATGACCCAGCAATAGCACTTCTAGGAATTTACCCAAGGGATACAGGAGTGCTGATGCATAGGGGCACATGTACCCCAATGTTCATAGCAGCACTTTCAACAATAGCCGAATCATGGAAAGAGCCTAAATGTCCATCAACTGATGAATGGATCAAGAAGATGTGGTTTATCTATAAATGGAATACTACATGGCAATGAGAAAGAATGAAATCTGGCCATTTGTAGCAACGTGGATGGAACTCAAGGGTGTTGTGCTAAGTGAAATAAGTCAGGCAGAGAAGGACAGATACCGTACGTTTTCACTCATATGTGGAACAGGAGAAACTTAACAGAGGACAGTGGGGGAGGTGAAGGGGAAAAACAGAGTTAAGGAGAGGGAGGGAGGCAAACCATAAGAGACTCTTAAGTACTGAGGACAAACTGAGGGTTGATGGGGGTGAGGGAGAAGGGAAAAAGGCATGATGGGGAATGAAGGAGGGCACTTGTTGGGATGAACACTGGGTGTTATATGGAAACCAACTTGACAATAAAGTATAAAAGAAAAAAAAAGGAAAAACCAAATTTGTCAAAAAAAAATTCCCACTGATACAGTGACAAAAACTTAGTTCACAGTCAAAGATTACAAAACGTAAGAAATAATGTATTGTGAGGGACAGGAAAAGAAATCTAGTCCCCCAAACTCTAGAAAGGAATTACAGACATAGAAAATATAATATTTAGTGAAACGAAAGTGAAAACATGTGTTGAAAACAAGAGAGAAAAAAACAAAGTAGTTATGAAAAGAAGGTAAAAAACTTCTAGATATGAAAAATACAAAATTAAAAGAAAAAACAGATTTACAGTTAACTCCTCAAAAGCAATAATGGAAGCCAACAGACAACAAAGTATTGTTAATGTACTTAAAAAAAATAACTATCAATGTAAATTTCCATTTTGAGCAAAAATACCTTTCAAAAATGAAGGCAAAAATAAAAATATTTCAGATGAACAAAACCTCAATATTTGTGATGAACAGAACCCCACCTAAAGAAATTCTAAAGAACATACTTCAGATGGAAGGACAGTGATCCTTGACTTAAGATCAGAGATAGGAAAAGAGAAAAAAAAATGGTGATAGGAAAAGAGAAAAAAAGTGTTGAAAATAATCTATATACACATGGCATAAAATGATAAAAATGTTTTGTAGATTTTGAAAAGAATACAGAATTAAAATACATTACAACAACAGGAAATAAACTTGGTAAAAAATTATTAAAGTGCAATGTATTCCAAAGTCTTTGCATTAATTAGGAAGGTGAAAATTCTAATTGATTTTAGGCTTTGATATGTCAAATAATGAACGCAAAAATTTCTATAGTAACTACTAAAGTAACAGACTTTATTATTAAAGTCTGTTATTTTAGTAGTGACAGAAACGTTTATGAAAAAATGATACAATAAATCAAAAGTGGTGGGTGCAGCTAAAGTAGTATTATGAGGAAAATTTATATTTGAGGAAGGTATATTTAACATGACAGAGTCATCCTGAGTCACCTTGCACCACAGACACCAAGGCAACAGCTACATCTAACTAACTCATGAAACTAACTCTGAAAATGACATGAAGATTGACAGAACAGATCTTCTATAGGTAGTTACAGAGAGAAGGCACCCATTAAAAAGAGTAAGAGGGACAGACAAGCAATCAAGAACCAAACCACAAATGGGAGGAATACACAAGCACAGAGGAGTGAGGGTAGCAGTCACCACACCCTGGCCCTGGGGACTCACAAGTCTCCATAATTTATAGCTTTGAAAATTAGTGGGGCTTAACTCTAGGAACTTAAAAAAAATAATAATCAACAGGGTTTAACTCCAAGAGAGCAGGAACTTGATAGGAAACCGAATCCTTGCCCCTAAAGAGCCAGCATGCTAAAAAGCTTGGCCCAAGAAGCAACAGTTTGAAAAGTGCCTGGGGTATACATGAAAGAGATTTATTGACTAATCTTAGGACTTTTGCCAGAAGGGCAAGGATGTGCAGATTTCTCCAGGAACAAAACTGCTGGCAGGCACCATTTTTCTTAACTTTCCCCAGTGTAGACAGTCAGATGCTTTGGAGAGCCAATGCTATCACTCTTCATCAACCTTGCTAGCACCACAGGCCTTGTTCTGCCATCATCCAGCAGACCCACCCCATCCAACATGCCTACATGAGAAGGTGACCCTCCAAAACAGCTTCTACACTGCCATACCATCAGGCAGCCCCAACTGGGACTGGCACTACTCCAAACTGACTCCCTAGGTGGTGGTGAGGGTTGTGTAGAGGAGGAGATAACCACACATGCCAGGATGTCTGTAGTTTCTGCAGCTAGGCCTCTTAGCTGGCTGTACAGGGAGCAAGAACAGACCTTCAAGGTGCCTGTAGCTACTGCAGAAGCTAACTGTAGCCAGCCAGGCTGAGTCCCCACTGTACCCACCACTGTGCTCCCGGCAACTGTGGTACAGCCACAAGTGGAGGGCACATGCAGCCCACACAGGGGACATCCTTGGAGTTTCTAATTCTGATGACTAGGGGGGATTGTGCTACAGGCCACTTCAGGACCTCACAGGAGGCCACTTCTTTTTTTTTAATTTAGTTAGTATGTATGTATGTAATCTCTACACCCAACATGGGGTTCAAACTCACAACCCCAAGATCAAGAGTTGCACGCTCTCCCAAATAAGCCAGTCAGGCGCTCCTTACAGGAGGCCACTTCTTACAAGACCAGGAGAAGGAGAAGAGAGAGAAAAGGGGGCAGAAAACCTAATAAAGAAATAATGGCTGAAAACTTCCTTAATCTGGATAAGAAAGCAGACATCCAGGTCCAGGAATCAAAGAGAGGTCCAAACAAGATGAACCCAAAGAGGTCCACATCAAAACACTTAATAACTAAAATGGCAAAAACTAATGATAAAGAAAGACTCTTAAAAACAGCAAAAGAAGTTATATACAAGGAAAACCCCAAAGGCTATCAGGTGATTTCTCAGCAGAAACATTGCAGGCCAGAAGGGAATAGCATGATATATCCAAAGTGCTAAAAGGAAAAAAACTGTGATCAAGTATAACTATCTGACAAGGTTATCATGCAGAATAAAAAGAGAGATAAGGAATTTCCCAAACAAAAGTTAAAAGAGTTCACCGCTACTAAAGCAGTGTTCTAAGAAATGTTAAAGGGAATTGTTTAAGTGGAATGAAAAGGCCGTAACTAGAAGAAAGAAAATTATGATAGGAAGATATTTCACTGGCAAAAGTAAACATATAGTAAAGGTAGTAGATTCATCACTTATAAAGCCAGTAGGGAGGTTAAAATACAAAAGTAGAAAAATTAACTATATCTAGAAATTAGTCAAGGGATACACATAATAAAAAAATGTAAAATATGACATCATATACATAAAACATGGAGGGAGAAATAAAGATTTAATGCTTCTAGAATGTGTTTGAACTTAAATGACCATTGACTTAATATAGATTGTTATTACACACAGGATGTTATATATGAATCCAATGGTAACCACAAAACAAAAACCTATAAGACATAGAAAAGAAGAGAAAGGAATTCAAGCACAACACTAAAGAAAGCCATTGAAACCACAAGGGAAGAGAGCAAGAGAAGAAGAAAGCAGCAGAGAAGAACTACAAAAACAACCAGAAAATAATTAACAAAATGACAATAAGTAAATACCTGTCAATAATTACATTAAATATAAATAGACTCTAGGCTCTAATAAAAAACACAGGGTGACTATATGGATAAAAAAACAAGACCTGTCTGTATGCTGCCTACAAGAGACTTACTTCAGACCTAAAGGTACATACAGACTGAAAGTGAAAGAATAGAAAAACATATTCCATGCAAATGGAAGCGAAGGAAGGAAGGAAAGAAGGAAGGAAGGAAGGAAAGAAGGAAAGAAGGAAGATAGGCCGGCTCACCGGCCAGCCTGGGTAGCAATACTTATATCAGACAAATTATACTTTAAAACAAACACAGTGACAAAAGACATATATTAAAGAGAGAATCCCAACAATAGAATATAACAACTGTTAATATATATTCACTCAACATTAAGGCAATATTAACAGATGTAAAGAGAGAAACTGAAAGCAATACAGTAATAGTAGGGGGATTTTAACACCCCACTTACATCAGTGGATAGACCATCCAAACGGAAAATCAAAAAGGAAACAATGGCTTTGAATGACACATTAGAGCAGATGAACCTAACATCCCAAAAGAGCAGAATGAATTATTTTCAAGTGCACATGGAACATTCTCCAGAATAGATCACATGTTAGCCCACATAGTAAGTTTCAATAAATTTAATAAGACTGAAATCATATCAGGCATCTTTTCCAACATGATGGTATGAAACTAGAGATCAATTACAAGGAAAAAAACACATGAAGGGTAAATAATATGCTCCTAAACAACTAATGGGTCAATGAAGAAATCAAAGAAGAAATTAAAAAATACATAGAGACAAATGCAAATGAAAACACAATAGTCCCAAATCTTTGAGATGCAGCATAAAGGGGGTTCTAAGTGGGTAATTTAAAGCAATACAGGCCTACTTCAAGAAATAAGAAAGATCTCAAGCAATCTAAGCTTTCACCTACAGGAATTAGAAAAAGGAAAAAGCCCAAAGTTATTAGAAGGAAATAACGATTAGAGTGAAAATGAAATGGAGACTAAAAATAAACAATAGAAAAGATCAACGAAACCAGGAGCTAATTCTTTAAACAAAACTGATAAACCTTTAGTAAGACTTATCAGGAAAATAAAAAAGCAGATTCAAATAAGTAAAATCAGAAATGAAAGAGAAGTAGCAACTGACACCACAGAAGCTCAAAGAATTATAAGAGAATACTATGAAAAATTATATGCCAATAAATTGGACAACCTAAACAAAATAGATAAATTCCCAGAAACAATCTTCCAAAACTGAATCAGGAAGAAACAGAAATTCTGCACAGACTGACTATAAGTAATAAAATTGAATCAGTTATTAAAAAATTCCCAAGAAACATATGTCTAAGATCAGCTGGACTCACAGATGAATTCTACCAAACATTTAAAGAGTTAATACCCATTCTTATTGGGAGCCATTTCTGAACTCACTAACTTGAGGTATTCCTTGTGAGGTGTAGGTGGGTTTTGCACTGTCTCCCGCCATCAGATGGTGACCTATGTCTACCCCCCACTCAATTATTTTTTTGAGCACTGACCCCCCCCATGTACCTTGCTGATTGGTGTCAGGAGTGACTTGTCCCCTTATTCTAAAATATGCTGATTGCACCTTGTGAAGGAACTTATTATAGGAATTTCTTCTTTTGTTATTATGGGAGCAAATATTGCATTTCCTGAGAATCCTGTTTTTCTTATAGCTACCCTTAAGCAAACAGGCTATAGACCCCTGTTCACAAAGAACTAACTTTTGCCTTTGCTATGCTGAAAACATTGTCTTGTATTTAAATGCTAAATATACCTTCCTTCCCCATATGATAAGCATCTAAATTACCTACATCAATTACTACTGATAAAGATTATGCATGAGTCTTCTACCAATCTATGTTCTGGGAAATTTTTACATGCCAAAGAAATTTGTCATCAGAAATCACTGTCTAAGGCAAATGCCACTTCTGTGCTGTACCCCATACATTTTTTACCATAAAAAAAGCTGATTCTCAGGTCAGTGCAGAGATGCCTGCCTGGTGATCAGAAAAAAACTTGAGGCTCTCTCATCTCTCTCGTGCTGACACCGTCCATCCTTCAGGGAACCCTGGACCTGCTGGAGCTGGACTCTGGCACATTCTTTTCAAACTTTTCCAATAAACAGAAGAGAAAGGAAAACTTCAAAATTTATTTTATGAGGCCATCATTACACTGATACCAAAACCAAAGACACTGCAAAGAACGAAAACTATAGACCAACATCGCTGATGAATATAGGTGGAAAAATCTCAACAAAGTATTAGGAAACCAAATTCATGACACAGTGAAAGATCATTCACCATGAACAAGTAGGATTTATTTCAGGGATGCAAGGAGATGGTTTTTAATATTCACAAATCAATCAACATGATATATCATATTAACAAGAAGGATAAAAACCATATGATCCTCTTGATAGATGCACAAAAAGTATTTGACAATATATAACAACCATTTCTGATTTAAAAAAAAAAAGAACTCTCAATAAAGTGGGTCTAGAGGGAGCATCCCTCAACATAACAAAGGCCATATAAAAAAAGTTACAACATCATAATGGTGAAAAAACTGAAAGCTTTTCCTTTAACATTAAGAACAAGGCAAAATGTTCATTCTCACCATTTTTACTCAACAGTACTAGAAGTCCCAACCACAGCAATTGGACAAGGGGAAAAAAAGCACTAAACTAAAAGGCACCCAACTTGTTAAGAAGAAGTAAAACTTTTACTATTTGCAGATGACATAATACTACATATAGGGGGGAAAAAAAAAAAAAAACCCTAAAGACTCCATCAGAAAACTATTCAATAAAGTTTCAAGGTACAAAATTAACATACATATATATTGCATTTTTCTACACTAATAGCAAAGTGTCAAAAAGAAATTTAAAAAAATATCCTTTTGACAACTGCACCAAAAAAAGAAACCTAGAAATAAATTTATCCAAGGAAGTGAAAGACCTTTGCTCTAAAAAGTATAAAACATTGATAAAAGAAAGTGAAGACAACACAAGTGGAAAGATTTACCATGCTCATGGACTGCAATAATTAATATTGTTAAAATATCCATACTACTTAAAGCAATCTACAGATTCAATATTAAGACCATCAAAAAATCAATAGTATTTTTCACAGAACTAAACAAATAATCCTAAAATTTGTTTGGGAGCCCCAAACGGCCCCAAACAGCCAAAGCAATCCTTGGAAAGATAAGCAAAGCTGTAGGAATCATGTTCCATAATTTCATACTATACTATAAAGCTATAGTTATCAAAACAATATGATATTGGCACAAAAACAGACACATAGATCAATGGAACAAGGTAAGAGAGCCCAGAAATAAACTCACACTTATATGGTCATTTAATCTACAACAACGGAGGCAACAGTATACAATGAGGAAAAGATAATTCTTTCAATAAATGGTGTTGATGGGAATGTAAATTGATACAACCACTATGGAAAACAGTATGGAGGCGCTTCAAAAAACTAAAATAGAAATACCATGTGATCCAATAATTCCATTACTGGGTATTTACCCAAAGAAAACAAAAAACACTAATTTGAAAAATACATGCACCCTGTTTACTGTAGCATTATTTACAATAGTCATGATGTAAAAGTAACCCAAGTGGACAGTGATAAATGAATGGATAAAGAAAATGTGAATGGATAAAGAAAACGTGGATACACAGAATGTACTATTACTCAGCCATAAAAAAGAATGAGATCTTGCCCTTTACAACAACATGGATGGATCCAGAGGGTATAATCCTAAGTGAAATGAATCAAAGACAATTACCATATGATCTCACTTACATGTGTAATCTAAAAAACAAAACAAAAGAAGAAACACAAAAACAGACTCATAAATAAAGAGACTAACCTGGTGGTTGAAAAGGAAGTGGGTGGATGAGAAAATAGCTGAAGGGATTTAAGAGGTAAAAAGCTTCCAGTTATAAAATAAATGTGTCACAGAGATGAAAAGTACAGCACAGAATAGTCAATAATACTGTATACACTTATGGTAATTGAGTAATGTACAGAATTATTGAATCGCTATGTCAGACACCTGAAACTAATATAACACTGTATGTCAACTATACATCAATGAATACTTCTTTTAAAAAAGAATGTACATTTAGAAAAGTTGAAAATCAAATACAGAAGTGTTCATTAGAAAAAAGAAAAAGTGGAAAGAAGAAAATATAGAGTAGAAATCAATGAAGTAGAAAACAAATATACAAGAGAAAAATCATTAAATCCAAAAGTTGGGTCTTTGAAAACATTAAAATTTGATAAACACTTAGCAAGGTCACTAAAGAAAGCGTGTGCTTTCACACACACACACACACACACACACACACACACACTCCATTCCAAAAATGAAAATGTCACATCTTATAGATCCTACAGATATAAATGATATAAGGATATTATGAGCAACTTTATGCCAGATAACAATTTAAATAAATCAGTCAAGTTTTTTGAAAAACACAAATTAACAAAACCTATATGTTTATCTATTAAAGAAACATAATTTAAAATTTTCCCCACATAGAAAAATTGGGGTCCTAAGCCTTTACTATAAGATTTCACCTCAAAAATTTTAGTGAATGCAATATTAGAAACAAAATATAAAAGAGACATGTTAAAGAAGTAAAAGAGGGAATTAAACAGGCGCCTGGGTGGCTCTGTCAGTTAAGCATCCGACTTCGGCTCAGGTCATGATCTCACGGTTCGTGGGTTCGAGCCCCACGTCGGGCTCTGTGCTGACAGCTAGCTCAGAGCCTGGAGCCTGTCTTCAGATTCTGTGTTTCCCTCTCTCTCTGACCCTCCCCTGCTCACGCTGTCTCTCTTTCTCTCTCAAAAATAAATAAAAATATTAAAAAATTTTTTTAAAAAAAGAGGGAATTAAAATAAGTAACAAATTATCAGAGAATTTCAAAGAACAATCTTTCGGATTTGGATTTTGTTTAGGCAAATTTGAAAACAAAACTAAATTAACTTTTGGAAATAAGGGCGCCTGGGTGAGTCAGTCGGTTGACTGTTTGACTTCAGCCAGGTCATGATCTCACGGTTGATGAGTTTGAGCCCCGCACTGGGCTCTGTGCTGACAGCTCGGAGCCTGGAGACGGTTTCAGATTCTGTGTCTCCCTCTCTCTGCTCCTCCCGTTCTGTCTCTGTCTCTCAAAAATGAATAAATGTTAAAAAATATTTTTAAAGAAACTTAGAAATAAAAAAATTATAAAGACAAAAATAAAATATTCAGTGGATAAGTTAAATAGTTGGTTGTACACAGGAAAAGGCAGAGCTGAAGAAATTTCAAAGAATTCAGTGCAAAAAGACAAAAGTATAAAATGTATGGAAGAGATATAAAGACCAATGAAGGACAGATTACAATCTAACAACCAACCAATTAGAGCTTCAAAAAATAAAAATAGAGAAGAGGGGTAGGAGGATGGTGATGATGGCAATATTTGAAGACATATGGCTAAGTATTTCCCGGAACTACTGAAGGACAAATCTTCAATTCAGGAAGCCCAAGAAAATAAATTAAGAAAGCCACACTTGGGCACATCATAATAAAACAATAAAATATCAAAGACGAAAAGAAAATCATAAAAGCAGAGAAGAAAAAAAAGATTACATACACAGAAATGATAAAAGGGTTGAAAGATATATTAACAGCAACAAAATAAACCACAAACAGTATCACTCATGAATGAGGATAAATTAATGTTTCCAATTGGACAAAAAAAAAAAAAAAAAAAGCAGAACTGATTCTAACTAAAGTAAAAAGTTCTAAAGTGTCTTCTGCTTCCACCCTAAATCAAATAACAAGGAATCAGATTTACCCTCCCACCTGAACAAACCAAAAAAATCCTGTCAAAATAGATAAAACAATGGTTTATAGGAACCTAAGTATCAGGCAAAGGACAGTGATCCTCTAAGAAATGGGAAACAGACAAGGTGAGCCCAACAACTGTGGCAGTTTATTGCCTGCCAAGATTTTCCAGGCCATGATGCAGGGAGGGGAAACTCAGGCAAGAGTCCAGAGATATAAAGGCAGCTAGAGTCTGCAGGGCACAATACCAAAGAGGAGAGACCTGAATGAAGTGAGAACACCAAAGATGTTCAGAGGGTCCCCTTTGAATATTCAGAGTACTAATTAGTGATGCATGTTAGGTAACAAGCCAAGGCTAGGTAGGGGAAAAACATCCAAAATATTAGAAAACAATATCTATTCCTACCAGCCATACTAGACGAACTCACAAATCATGGGACATTGAATACTTGGCAGTAGAGAATAATTAGCCCTAAACTGACCATTGCTCTGGACCCAAGTAACAAATCCTAAAAGATCCGAATGATCGAACTGTTTCCAAGTAATTTAATTGCATTCCAGAAAAAAGCCCATGAAGATTTACAGGAATAAAACATAGGAATAAAAACATCTAGCATACTCCAAGACAAAACAATGTTTGGCACCTAACCAAAACCAGCAGGCATACAATGAGCAGAAACACATGACCTATATAAGGAGAAAAATCGATCGATCAAAACTGGCCCAGAAATGAAAGCAAATGTTAGAATTAGCAAAGGAGGCCATTAAAGTAGTTATTTAAACCATAATCAATACGTCAAAAGATTAACTAGAGACATAGAAGATATAAAATAGACAACAATAAAACTTTCAGAGATGAAAACTACAATGTCTGAGATGAAAATATACTGAAAATACTAATGGCAAATTAGACATGGCAGAAGAAAAGATTAATGAACTTGAAGACAGTACAGAAACTACCCCAATTTAAAGATACAGAGAAAATACTTCTAGGGTATATAATTCAGGAAGAAAAAAAAATGATCACAGAAAGAAGTTCTAAGACGTAAGGATTAGAGGACAAATCAACTGTTAACCATGTGGGTAAATAAACATTGTATTACAAAATACAGTAATTACAATAATGTCTAGTTTGCGGGTAAAAAATGAGACAGAGCTAAATTATTATTCAACAATAATATGTAAGATTGGTGAGGCAGAAAATATCCAAATTAAGAACAGACATAAAGAGTATGCAACTTCCAAATCAGTGAAAATGGCTGTAAGAGAATTAAATCTTCATCTTCCACAGATGGACTTCACTAGATAATGCCAAACCAAAATATCAATTAATAGCAATATAACCATGCAATTTGAAATGTGGAAACAATCACTAAAATATCTAAAAAAGAATATTTCTGACTCATCGACTTGAGGCTGAGCTGGAGTAAGGCTGCTACTTTCATTATAAACCTTAATAGAATTACCTGACTTTAATACTAAAAAGCCTGTGTGGGGCAACTGGGTGGCTCAGTTGGTTAAGCGTCTAACTTCGCCTCAGGTCATGATCTCGCAGTTCATGGGTTTGAGCTGTGCTGACAGCTCAGAGCCTGGAACCTGCTTCAGGTTCTGTATCCCCCCACCTGTCTCTGCCCCTCCCCCAGTCAGTCAGTCAGTCACTCACTCACTCACACACACACGCACACACACACACTCACTCTCTCAAAAATAAATAAGCAATTAAAAAAATTAAACTAAAAGGCCTCTGAAATGAAAAAAATTTCTTAAATCAACTTTTCAAAAGCTAAGGAATATAACCCAGGTAATATTAAAGAGTCTATCTTAAATTTATAGATATTGTGTCTTTTACCATGACAGTGAGTTTCTCTACATTTTAGATACTGAGAAGAGTACTCATCTTCAATATTCTGCTGTTAACTACCAAAAAGGTTGTCCAATTATTCCTCATGGAATATAACTCAGAGCTTCTTTAATTAAAAAGTTTGGTATAGAAATCTGTATCTATTGGAATACCAACCATCAAAATGCAGGTTATTTAGTACTCTTAGCATTAAAATTGATTTTGGTCAACCTTGTCACAATCAATTCTGTTTCTGCAGGAGTGAAAGAGTAAAACTAGTGCTTGAGAAAGAAAATGAAAGGGGAAGTTGGAACAGACCAAAACACTTTTATGAACTTGTTTTTCCCTACAGTAGTGATAAGCAACCTTTGGCCAATAAAGGTTAGTGATGCAGTAATTTCTTTAATTACTCAATTCAACTTATTGATAGGGACACGAAGGACATAGAAGGGTAAGAAAACTTCCTCAGGTGTAGATAGTGGGATAGTGTAAGTGCCAGAAACACACAGTTTGCCACTGGTAGCACCAAACACAACATCAACTGGTTTACACTTGGAAGAAGAAAATTAGGCAATGGTGTGATACACATGTTTTGTTGGCTCAAGTACCTGGAAAAGTTATGACATAGCTGGGGCATGATACTGCCAACTGTGGGGATTGCCTGAAGTCACTCAAATGCTGCTACTCACACTTCTGTTCCTTATAAATTATACTTTTCAGGGAAGAATGATGGATAGAGTATAAAAAGGCATGAGGAAGAGAAACAAAGTCCAGTGTGTTACAGGCAAACATACCACAGAATATAGTTCCTTAGAACTAGATGTGTGAGCCTCTCTTCTAATCCTCAGTAGAAATGGGACTTGTCAAAGAGCTGTAGAGTTCATGTCTATAATTCACTAATTTTTGAAACCTTTGTCAAACACTTATAATACAACTAAAATTTTATTTTAATACTGTATTATGAAATGCTGAAGCAAACCACATTTTGCTGACAAGGACAGATAAAATTCACCACCTTTCAAGGTTTTTCTCAATTTAAAAAAATATTTAAAAGTAGAATTCTAAAATCAGATATAGTAGTGCATATTTCTAAAATGTTAGTTCAAAAAATTAAGGCTTCAGTGTTGGGGAGATGCTATAAAATTGTCTGAGGATAGTTCTAAAAACCACATTTACCAAATAAAAAGAAAATAAAAGGTGAACAACACGAAATGAACAGAAAAAGTGGTCCGAAAAAATTTTTTTTGCCTGGACAAGTCTCATTTTTGATGTTGTTCTTTTTTGGCTTAGAGAGTGTTTACCGTTACTATGTGAAATAATATCAGAAGCTATGCTTAAGGTTATTTTGGTCATGTGTAACTTAGGAACATTGCTAATGAGTGAAAAGCTTTAAAAAAACATTATGTTTCAAAGTATCCTAACTTTACTAGTTTTATAAATGTTTACTGAATATGTACCATGTGTAAGGATAAACAGAATGGAAAGCATGGGTTCCACTCTTTTTTTTTAATAGTTTATCGTCAAGTTGGTCTCCATAAAATACTCAGTGCTCATCCCCACAATTACCCTCCTCCATGCCTATCACCCCCTTCCCCTTTCCCCCTCCAGCCCTCGGTTTGTTTTTAGTATTCAAGAGTCTCTCATGATTTGTCCCCCTCCCTCTCCCTATTTCCCCCCTCCCCCTCCCCCATGGTCCTCTGTTAAGTGTCTCCTGTTACACTTATGAGTGAAAACATATGGTATCTGTCCTTCTCTGACTATTTCACTCAGCATAATGCCTTCCAGTTCCATCCACGTTGCCACGAATGACCAGATTTCATTCTTTCTCATTGCCATGTAGTATTCCATTGTATATATAAACCACATTTTCTTGATCCATTCATCAGTTGATGGACATTTAGGCTCTTTCCATGATTTGGCTATTGTTGAAAGTGCTGCTATGAACATTGGGGTACATGTGCCCCTATGCATCAGCACTTCTGTATCCCTTGGGTAAATCCCCAGCAGTGCTGTTGTTGGGTCATAGGGGAGTTCTATTGTTCTATTGTTTGAGGAACCTCCACACTGTTTTCCATAGCGGCTGCACCAGTTTACATTCCCACCAACAGTGTAGGAGTGATGGGCTCCACTCTTTAAGAGGTTACAATCTAGTAAAAAAAATATATAGGACCTTTAATCCAAAATAATCCATCAATTAAGGAAACAATATAATGTATGCAAATTGAAGGCATGAAAAAAGAAAGCAAGGCATTTGTTTACATTTTCTAAAATAGAAGTTATAATATTAGGTGTTCAGTCATGCTTCCTACTTAACTGCCAACAGAAGAATCTCTTCTGGCTAAAGCAGAAGGGGCACTTGGGTGGCTCAGTCAGTTAACCGTCTGACTTTGGCTCAAATCACGATCTCACAGTCTGTGGGTTCGAGCCTCACATCGGGCTCTGTGCTGACAGCTCAGAGCCTGGAGCCTGCTTCAGATTCTGTGTCTCCCTATCTCTCTGCCCCTTCCCCCCTTGCTCTTTCTGTCTGTCTCTCTCTCTCTAAATAAAATAAAGACATAAAAAATTAAAAAAAAATAAAGCAGAAAAGGAAGTTATTTAAAGCCTAGTACGGAGTTTACAGAAGCCCTGTTAAGGGCCAGGAAGCCAAACATAGTAGATATGAAAATATGAATCCCACCACACCTTGAGAGCTTCTCCAGGAAAAACTAGGTTGCCACCACAACTTGACACCTCTGATACTAGGAACTTAGAAAACCAGAAGCTCAAACCACCATCTTTGCCAAAAGATAAACCCCCTGTCCAAGACTGCCACCTCATGTTGCTCTCATGCAATTTTAAGCGAGACAGTATATGATTGCTCATATGCCTCTGTCTTAGTTGTGAGTGGGAATGAGAATATAAATTTTCTAGCATCTATTTTGAGAAGTCAGGACTTATAAGAATTAACAAAAAATGTAGGGAAGCTATCCAAAATGCTGGGTGGGCACAAATAATGAATGTCTACTGCATTAAGTCATTGTTATTTTATGGTGCAGAGAAACTGGAAATAAGTCACTTAATAAGTCATAGTTTTTATTTCACAAAAATGTAGAAAATATTTTTAACCCTAGTGATTTCCAAATCAATAAACTACCACGGAGCTTATGTAAATACATGAAACAAGAGTATAAAAAACACACATGCTATTTCTGGAATCCAAACAGTTTTGCAAAAAAGAATGGTGAACAGGCCCAATATTTTTAATAGAGCTAAAGTAGACTTAATGATCCAAACTGCCACCTAATTATATGATTATAACAAATTAACAGAAATTTCCTTAAAGATTGCTAACTTCCAATTATAACCAATTTTATTTTTTTAAAAACCTAGCTAAACCATATTGTATACTTCCCCACACAATAAGATATATAAAATGTAGTAATCTTCCCCTAATAGTTCAAAGTCACCATTACAAACAGAATGCAGTGATCATGAAGTGGCTTAAAGACTATTTCTGCAACTATAAATTAACCAGCCCTCTTACTCAACTTTCCCAAAATTTTGGGTGGTAGTGTTGTTGTCTCTTAAATCAACAGTGCCCCTGTACACCAGTCAACCTCAAGATTGCCTACTGTCCTATCAGCATTTATGTGAAGATGGCCAAATTATTAAGCTTTACTGAACTTTCATTCCCTTCTGTTCAACACACATAATCTGTTATTTACTTTGCATTAGTTTCCAATGCTGTCCAAATAAATATAGTAACAGAAGAATGCCAAGATTTTGGATTTTTGTAATGTGATTTAAGAAACCATTATTTTAATAGCATATACCATACAAAAATGGGAAACTACCTACTGTATAAAAATTAAAACAAAGAGTGGAGACTCCCTTCCCTCAAGAGATCACAAAACAGAGATCTAACTATAAAATTTACAAGATTTTAAAAAATACTTTAATGTTTGTGTCTGTTCAGATGATCAGCTAAAAATTATCAAATGCCCATCGGATAAGTGAAGTATTACAATATGAAAATATGCACTAGAATTGTTCAGCTTGCTGCCAATGTGAATTTCTGATAGAAAAGTTGTTTTATATACTGAACAGTATGGAAAATTCATCTTTTCACTTCTTATGCCAAAAGTTTTAACAGAAGAAGCAGAACGGAGGGGAAGGAGGGGGAGGAGGATGAGAAGGTGACAGACAACAAAAATGACAAACATGAAGAAGACCAAGATGAAGACCAAGATAAAGATGAAGAAGACTAAGACTCCACCAATGCCTATGCCCAGAACTAAAGTACAACTACAGTAATCATGTGATCTTTGGACACTTCCCTATCTTCCAATATGACCCTTCCTTATAAGGATTTCAAAGTTCCTGTCTAGAACTGACTTTACAGTACCTATATTCTCAGCTAGTCTCCGACCAACTCTTAACAAATATTAGATAGAATTGAAAGACTGACAGAATGTAAGGTATCATGATAGATGGCAAGTTAATTATACACAGGGAGGAAGGATTTGTTTAGCACATACCACATGCTGCTGCCTAAATGTCACACTTTCCTTCTGAGGACTCCAAAGAAATCATGGGATAAGTTAAAAAGACATTTAAAAACCTGCCTGTCCCACTACCTATTTGCCACATTACAAATTTCAATATTTATGCTTAACTATAAAAGAAAAGCATACTTATGTTAGAAAAATTAGAAAACACAAGTTGAAAGAAATCCCACCATTCATGTGTTTTTAGGTGAACTCTAAATTTGGATGCACATAAAGTTAACAATCTCTTGACACTGAAAAGAAGGAAAAAAGGCCACTGTAGCTAGAATAGCAAGTATGAGGAAAAGAAAGACATGAGAATAGAGCACTATGTTAAAACTTAAAGGTGAAAGAGGGCCTTATAAATAACATTAAGCCATTAAAGTTTTTGTTCGTACTTGCTTTGTTTTGGGGAGGTCGTAGGTAATGGGATAGGTAAGTGGCATCAACAAATTTGCATCTCAGAAAATTCACTCTAGTTTTAATGTAAAAACAGCCTGGAATTAGGCAAGCATGGAGCCTGTTAAACCAATTAAGAGAAGTTTATCATAGGCTTACGTGAGAAAGGAAGAAACTAGATGGAGGTAGAAAAAAATAAAGTAAAGTGGGCAGATTGAAGAAAGATTTAAGAAATAAAACTGTTGAAGGAATTAAGATAATGCAGAAGTAGGGGAATCCTGAGCTTTCCTGGTCTCTGAAACACAGCTATATTAAGGTCAGATCACTTGGAACACCCAAGAAATCGATCTGGAGATTGGCAGAAGGACCTCCACGGTTGAAGGGAGACAGCATGGCAGGTACAAAGTGTGTGGAAGTGAATTGGGGGAGAGAAAAACAGAAGTGCTGTGGAGGGGAGGGACCCCTTTCTGTGGAGAGACAAAAGGAAGAGCTGAGAGAGTGTAGCACTGGGTTCACACAGGAGGAAAACCTGTCTGGACAAATAGACTGGAAAGCAGGAAGTACTGAATGCTGCAGGGGATTTTGGTGGTTTGTTTGTTTGTTTGTTTGTTTGTTTTTTCCAAACAGCATTCAGAGCTCAAACTCTGAGGTTCCGGAAGTGCGCAACTTTCTCTGGAGCAGAGCTGTGGCACAGACTCCTAGGATAAGGAGGGAACTGGCCCTAGAGAGATAGTGTGGTGTAGGAATCTCCCAGGCACACTAGGAGAGAACATTCCCCTTCCTGGAGTGCTTTTGGAACAGGGTATATGGCTTCTTCAAAGATAAAAGACCCTGTAAGCTCAGCAAAGGCCTTTCATCAGCAGGGGACAGAGCTGCACCCAGAGAACATGTACTTTTTGTTACTTTTAGAGGTGCTCTGCCATGGATTCCGTGCAACACACAGAACTATTTTTCTGGGACAAAGGACATCAGACACAGAGTGGAAAGGCTCTGCTCTTGAAGATGGGAGTGGGTTGCTGAGTGCTAGGTTCTTTAAGACATCAAGTTTTTTTTTGTTTTTTTTTTTAATGTTTTATTTTTGAGACAGAGAGAGACAGAGCATGAGAGGGGGAGGGGCAGAGAGACAGGGAGACACAGAATCTGAAGCAGGCTCCAGGCTCTGAGCTGTCAGCACAGAGCCCGACGCGGGGCTCGAACCCACGAACGTGAGATCATGACCTGAGCCAAAGTCGGAGGTTTTAACCGACTGAGCCACCCAGGCACCCCAAGACATCAAGTTTTTAATCCCAGCACAGAAAAAACACAGGAGAACTGTGGTGCAGGGAGAGCTGAACTGCCCTCACTATTCTGTGAGGGCTGCCTGAATAGTTGGGGGTGTTAGATTCCCTGTCTGGGGACAAGAGATTTGGGTTGGTGCCATTTTTCTCCCAACACCAACACAATGGAGTTTGCTGGGCAGCAAAGAGGCCCCCAATGGAGGCGGGGCCCACTTATACCAAACTCTGCCCCCCATGCTTGGCAAATGCTTATTAACCAGGGCAAGACTGACTCTGACCCAAGGCAGCTGGCCTTTCCTCCAGAAGACCAGTATAACCAGCACCCATCATGTACCAAGTATACTGAAAATCCAGTGCTTCAAAATTACACCCGCAGTTCTAGTGGAACTAGGACTAGGCTTACTTTTTTTTCTTCTTTTTCTTTCCTCTTTTTTTCTTTTGGAATCAGTCTCATAGTTTCTTGCTTGTTTTTTTCATTTCTTTTTCTGTCCATTTTGGATCAGACTTCTTTATTCTTTTCTTTTTCCTTCTTTTTTTCTTTTCTTCTTGTTTTTCCTTTTTCTTTGGAATCAGTCTTTTAGTTTTTTGATTCTCTGAGGTTCCTTCCCCTCTTTTTCTAGGCTTATTTTAACAAACAAATCAAAGCACACCTAGTTAAAGGTCCAAACACTCCCCACTGCAAGCAAGGAGGAGCTCCAGAGAAGACTGACCAATGGGAAAGAGCAGCCAAAACAACAACAGCAGAGTGCACACAGCATACACAGAAACACTTTCTGAAGTGCCAGGCCCTAGACACTGTATGACCTCTTTTAAATATAATATTACTCTTAGGTGTAGGAAACAACCAAATTTTTAAATTAAAACATGCAAAAGGCAGAAACTGAGCCAAAATGATGAGAGGAATTCTCCCCAAAAGAAAGGTCAAGAAGAAATCAAAGCCAGGGGTTTGTTCAAAACAGATATAAGCAATATATCTAAACAAGAATTTAGAACAGTCCTAAGACTAATAGCTGGGCTTGAAAAAAGCATAGAAGACCCCAGAGAAACTCTTGCTGCAGAGATCAAAGACCTAAAAAGTAGTCAGGCTGAAATAAATAAATGCTATAACTGAGAAGCAAACTGACTAGATATAGTCACAACAAGGATTCAAGAAGCAGAGGAGAGAACAGGTGATACAGAAGATAAAATAATGGAAAATAATGAAGATTAAGAGGGAAAGTAAACTATTAGATCACAAGGGAAGACTTAGAGAACTTAGTGGTGCCATAAAATGAAACAATAACCGTATAATAGGAGTCCAAGAAGAAGAAGAAGAGAGGGAAAAGGGGGTAGAAGTTTCCCCCTAATCTGGGGAAGGAAAAAGGCATTGAAGTCCAAGAGACACAGAGAACTCCCCTCAAAATCAACAAGAACAGGTCAACACCACGACATACCATAGCAAAAACTGCAAAATACAAAGATAAAGAGAGAATTCTGAAAGTAGCTAGTTAACATCCTTAACCTACAAGGGTAGACACAACAGATCTGTCCACTGAAATTTGGCAGGCCAGAAGAGAGTGGCAGGAAATATTCAATGTGCTGAATGGGAAAAACATGTACCCAACAATTCTCTATTCAGCAAGGCTTCATTGTAAATAGAAGGAGAGACAAAGAGTTTCCCAGACAAACAGAAACTAGAGGAGTTTGTGACCACTAAACCAGACCTGCATGAAATTTTAAGGGGGACTCGAGCAGAGAAAAAAATAAATAAGATAATTAATTAATTAAAAAATAAATAAATAAAAAGACCAAAGCAGCAAAGACTACAAAGGACCAGAGAACATCACCAGAAACAATAACTCTACAGGTAACACAATGGCACTAACTTCATATTTTTCAATAATCACTCTGAATGTAAATGGACTAAAATGCTCCAATCAAAAGACACAGGGTATCAGAAAGGATAATAAAACAAAACTCATGTATATGCTGTCTAGAAGAGATATCTACACCTATAGACACCTGCTTATTGAAAGTGAGGAGATGGAGAACCATCTATCATGCTAATGGATGTCAAAAGAAAGCCAGAGTTGCTATCCTTATAGCAGACAAACTAGATTTTAAAACAAAGACTGTAACAAGAGAAGAAGAAGGGCATTATATGTCCTCAACTTGGATGAAAACAAATACATAAATCAATCAATCACAAACATAAAGGAACTCATTGATAATAATACAATAATAGTAGGGAACTTTACTACCTCTACATACAGCATCTAAGCAGAAAAATCAACAAGAAAACAATGGCTTTCAATGACACACTGAACCAGATGGACTTAACAGATATATTCAGAGCATTTCATGTTAAAGCAGCAGAATATACATTGTTCTGAGTGTATATGCAACATTCTGCAGAAAAGATCACATACTGGGTCCAAATCAGCCCTCAACAGGTACAAAAAGATCAAGATCATAGCACACATATTTTCAGATCACAACACTATGAAACCTGAAGTCAATTACAAGAAAAAATTCAGAAAGCCCTCAAATATATGGAGGTTAAAGAACATCCTACTAAGAAATGAATAGGCTAACCAGGCAATTAAAGAAGAAATTAAAAAATACATGGAAGCCAATGAAAATGAAAACAAGACAGTCTAAACCTTCTGGAATGCAGCAAAGATAATCCTAAGAGGGAGTATATTGCAATTAAAGCCTGTCTCAAAAAGCAAGAAAAGTCCTAAATGCACAACCTAACGTTATACCTAAAGAAGTTAGAAAAGGAACAGCAAATAAAGCTTTAGGCAGCAGCAGAAGGAAAATAATGAGTAGAGAAGAAATACACAATATAGAAACAAACAAACAAAACAGTAGAACAGATCAAAGAAACTAAAGACTGGTTCTTGGAAATAAACAAAATTGATAAACCCCTAGCCAGGCTTATCAAAAAGAAAAAAGAAAGGATCCAAATAGATAAAATCACAAACCAAAGAGGAGATTTTGCGACCAACACCACAGAAATACAATTATAAGAGAATACTATGAAAAATTATATGCCAAGAAACTGGGCAATCGGGAAGAAATGGACAAATTCCTAGAAACCCATAAACTAACAGGGTGCCTAGATGGTTCAGTTGGTTAAGCGTACGACTCTTGGTTTAGGCTCAGGTTATGATCTCACAGTTCGTGAGCTTGAACCCTGCATCAGGCTCTGTGCTGACAGTCCAGAGCCTGCTTGAAATTCTCTCTCCTTCTCTTTCTGCCCTTCCCCCACTTACACTCTTGCACTCTCTCTCTCAAAATAAATAAATAAACTTAAAAGAAAAGAAAAGAAAGGAAAAGAAAAGAAAGAAGGAAAAGAAAGGAAAGGAAAAAAACCCACAAACTACAAAAACTGAAACAGTAAGAAACAAAATTTGAACAGACGCATAACTAGGAAAGAAATTGAACTGGTAATCAAAAATCTCCCAAGAAACAAGAGTCCTGGGCCAGACGGCTTCCTAGGGTAAATTCTACTAGTCATTTAAAGAAGAGTTCATACATATTCTTCTCAAACTGTTCCAAAAACCAGAAATGGAAAGAAAGCTTGCAAACTCATTCTATGAAGCCAGCTTTACCTTGATTATAAAATCAGCCAAAGATCCCTCTAAAAAGGACAGTTATACACTAATATCCCTGATGAACCTAGATGCAAAAATTCTCAACAAGATACCAGCAAAGAGAATTCAACATTACGTTAAAAGAATTATTCACCATGATCAAATGGGATTTACTCCTGGGCTGCAGGGCTGGTTCAATATTTGCAAATATACCGCATTAATAAAAGACAGGATTAGAACCATATGATCCTCTCAGTAGATAGAGAAAAGGCATTTGACAAAATACAGCATCCATCCTTGATTTTTAAAACCCTCAACAAAGTACAGATGGATGGAACATACCTCAACATCATGAAGGCCATACATGAAAGACCCACAGCTAATCTCATCCTCATCAGGAACAAGACAAGGATGACCACTCTCACCATTACTACTTAATATAGCATTGAAAGTCTTAGGCTCAGCAATCAATTAACAAAAACAAATAAAAAGCATAGAAACTGCCAAGGAAGAAGTCAAACTTGCACTATTTGCAGATCCCATGATACTCTATGTAGAAAACCTGAAAGACTCCACCAAAAAATTGCTAGAACTAATACTTGAATTCACCAAAGTTGCAGGATATAAAATCAACGTGCAGAAATCTTGCATTTCTATATACCAATAGCAAAGCAGCAGAAATCAAGGAACCAGTCCCATTTACAACTGCACCAAAAACAGTAAGATACTTAAGAATAAACTTAACTATAGAGGTAAACTATGGAACACTTATAAAAGATATTGAAGAGAACACAAGAGGACACAAAGAAATGGAAAAACATACCATGATCATTGATTGAAAGAACAAATATTGTTAAAATATCTATACTACCCAAAAGCAATCTATACATTTAATGCAATCCCTATCAAAATACCACCAGCATTCTTCACAGCGCTAGATCAAACAATCCTAAAATGTATATGGAACCAGAAAAGACCCAAATAGCCAAAGCAATCCTGAAAAAGAAAAACAAAACTGGAGGCATCATGATTCTGGATTTCACGCTATTTTACAAAACTGTAGTCATCAAGACAGTATGACACTGGCACAAAAACAAACACATAGATCAATGGAAGAAAACAGAAAATGCAGAAACTGACCACAACTATATGGTCAATTCACCTTTGAAAAAGCAGGAAAAAAAATCCAATAGAAAAAAATCTCTTCAATAAATGGTGCTGGGAAAACTGGACTGTGACATGCGGAAGAATGAAACTGGACCACCTTCTTACACCATAAGAGGTGTAACAGGAAACCATCAAAATCCTACAGGAGAACAGAGGCAGCAATCTCTCTGACCTCAGCTGAAGCAACTTCTTACTAGACACGCAGCCGAGAGGCCAGGGAAAGAAAAGCAAACATGAACTACTGGGACCTCATCAAGATAAAAACCTTCTGCACTGCAAAGGAAACAATCAACAAAACTAAAAGGCAACCGACAGAATGAGAGAAGATATTTGCAAATGACATATCCAATACAAGGGTTAGTATCCAAAATCTATAAAGAACTTACCAAACTCAACACCCACAAAACAAACAAGCCGGTTAAGACATGGGCAGAAGACATGAATAAACACTTTTCCAAAGAAGACATCCAGATGGCTAACAAACACATGAAAAGATGCTCAACATCACTCGTCATTAGGGAAATACAAATCAAAACAAAAATAAGATACCACCCTTCAACTGTCAGAAGGCCTAAAATTAACAAGACAAGAAACAACACGGGTTGGCAAGGATGCAGAGAAAGGGGAACTCTCTTGCACTGCTGGTGGGAATGCAAACTGGTGCAGCCACTCTGCAGAATGGTATGGGGGTTCCTCAAAAACCTGAAAATAGAACCACCCTATGATTTGGCAATAACACAATTAGGTATTTACCCAAAGGTTACAAAAATACAAATTTGAAGGGGTACATGCACGCCAATGTTTATAAGCAGCATTATCAATAATAACCAAACTATGGAGATAACCCAAATGTCTATCAACTGATAAATGGATAATGTGGGATATACAGACAATGGAATATTACTCAGACATCAAAAAAAAAGTAATCTTGCCATTTGCAATGACATGGATAGAGCTAGAGAATATTGTGCTAAGTGAAATAAGTCAGAGAAAGACAAATACCATATGATCTCATTCATATGTGGAATTTTAAGAAACAAAACAAATGAGCAAAGGGAAAAGAAAGACAATTCAAGAAAGAGACTTAATTAAGGAGAACAAACTGATGGTTACTAGAAGGGAAGTGCAGTGTAGGATGGGTCAAATGGGTGATGAGGATTAAGGAGTGCACTTGTGATGAGCACCCAATAATGTATGGAAGTGTTGAATCACTATATTGTACACTTGAAACTAATATTATACTGCATGTTAACGAACTGGAATTTAAAACTCAAGAAAAAATTACATACAGTTAAGCTATGCCATACTTTAAGTATTGAAAAGGGGGAAAAAATGAAGTCAACGTAAATCTTTCTCCTTCAAAGTGTAAGGAAAACAAAACATTTTTCAAACCAAAAAATAAAATTCATTGACAGACCTACATTATGAGTAATGATAAAGTTGTTTAGGCAGTAGAAAAATGACACCAGATGGCAACATGGATCAATACAAAAGGAAGGCAGATTGTTGGGAAGAGTATATGTATGAATAAATTTAAAATACGTTTTCCCTCTCATTCTTAAAGTTCTTCAAAAAGCAACTATTTAAAGAACATACAATAATGGAGCATTGGGGTTTATAATACACTGTAGAAATAAAATGACAACAGCACAAAGTATGAGAAGACGTAAACAGTAGTAAACTGTAAAGTAGTATAACATTTGAAATTAAAAGGGATAAATAAGCACATCTTGTAAAGCCTAGAGAAGCCACTAAAGGAAAAAAATTCAAACAATGATGGCTCATAAGCCAACAGTGGAGATACACGCAATATTAAATAATGTCAGAAATGTTATCAGGGATAAAAAGAAACATTCATAATAAGAAGGATGCCAACCCATCAAAAAGCCCTAAGCATCAAAATCTTTCAGAACTCAGACAAAAGGCCCTATACTAAAATCAATTGTATATTTCTACAAAATTCTATACAAAACTCTATATAAATTTTCTATACAAAATTGTATTTCTATATAAAAAATAATAAATTGAATTTTAAAAATGATGCATCAAAAGCATGAAAATATGTATGGATAAAGTTAACCAAATATATGGATATATATTTAAACAATTTAAAATTATAAAATAGCACTGAAAGAAATTTATAATTATCTACAAAATGACTGATAAAGTCCATGCAATTTGAATCAAAATTTCCTCAGGCTGTGTTTTTTTGTAGGAGTTTACAATATGATATGAATCACACAGAAATAAAGGCAAAGATCTTAGAATAACCTAACAATTTTGAAAACAAAAAACAAAGACTCATATTCCCAAATTTCAAGGCTTACTATAAAAGCTATAGCAATCAAGTCAATATATTATTAGCCTAAGGACAGACCTAAGGATAAATGAAACAGAATATAAAGTCCACAAAGACTCAAAAATATATGTTGATCTGATTTTCAACAAAGATGCAAATCTAATTTACAATGAAAGAATAGTTTTTTCAACAAATGATACTGGGACAATAGACTATCCATATGGGAAAAAAATACTTTTATCCTTACTTCAGACTACATATAAAAATTAACTTCAAATGAATCACAAACCTAACCATAAAATAAAAATTTAGGAATTTCTGGGGAAAAAAAGGGAGAAAATTTATAATCTTGGGTAAGCTAAGATTTCTTAAGTCATAAAAAGCACAAAACATTAAAAAAAAGAAAAGAACAAACCCACTAAAAATATTCTTTTTCTTAAAATTAAACACTGAAAATGAAAGGCCACAGACAAGGAGAAAATATTTGCAATACATATATATCTGACAAAGTACTTGTATCCATAATATATAAAAGAATTCTTAAAATTCAATAATAAAAGGTATTGGAATGATAAAGTGACAAGAGCAGTTTCTTCTGGGGACAAAGGGAAAATACGGGGAATTTTGATTTTATCTATGTTAATTTCTTTAAAAACTGCTGAATAGGTCTTTATTATAATTTATTCTTTGCTTCATGTTTAAAATATTTATTACTTAAAAATCAAAAGTTAACACTACACTCAAAGAAAAAGTTTAATTTATATTACTCCATGAAATTATCATAGTCACTAAGACATTTAACGGAGGATTTCTGCCCATGTCTTATTCACCTATGTTTATTTGACATTAAACACAGGGCACACATAAACATATGTAGAATTGGAGGGAAAAAAAAGATTCAGTTATATTTCTAGTTTTCTACTAGTCATTCCTACTTGAATGATTGTTTCCTTTATCACTTCAAACAACGTACTAAAAAAGAGTTTACTGATCTTTCCCCATACCATGGACTTAGACTCTTCTGTTTTCTTTGCTCGTTTCACCATTTTACAAGTCATAAGGACAGCATACTGTTTAGGAGCACAACTTCCAGGGCCAAACTGCCTGGGTTCAAATCTTGACTATCACTCAAAAACTGCCTGACCTTGGGCAAGTTAATTAATCTCTCTGTGCTTCAGGATAAATGTTAAATACATGTAAGATGCCTAGAGCTAAACCTGGCAAATAATCATGTTCAATAAATGATTACCATTATTTTTTCTCCTTCTGACTGCTCTATCACCATGATTATAACTATGTCCTGACTTATATGTCTTTTCCTTTGTTTCCCCTTAGTATCAAGGAAGGTACTAAGTAAGTCTTGTTACTTGTTCCCAGTACAATCTGACCTCTCTCCCTATTTCTGGTCATCGGTAGTAGAGATCTAGACTACTACAGTTTTCTTCCTACAAGCCTTCCTTTTCTTCATTTTCTCTCCATTCCAATCTATTATACCCTATTGTCAGATTAATTTTTATCCCTTTCCATAAAATCCCTTTTCTTATAGGAGGAGTAGTTCTATGAGGTTTTGTAAAAGGGGGAAAAAAAGTATTTCACAGTAGGTTCTGAATTAATCACTAGAATAAAAAGTATGGTGTAAGAAAGTCTCAAAGTTGAGTTTTAATCCTACAATTATCAAAGCAGGCTAAATTTATTACTATGAAAGTAGCAACAACATATTAAAAATTGCTTTCAAGTAAGCATTAGCAGTTCCATATTATATCAGCAATCATTCCTAACATAGTTTGAGTCTGAGATTTGATTTAGTATGAAAATCACCAGTCTTTTTTGAGTAATAACTCACTTCTTTGGGCACTTTTCTCTTTGTTATAAATGTTATATAAATGCCATTAATCTATGCTCCCAGATCATAGAAGGTAACACTAATTAAGCACAACATTCTTTCTTGATGAGCCCAGAGTAAGCTGAGTATCCAGAAAATTAATACCAATGGAGGAACTAGCAGAGGTGAACCTATGTGTCATTTTGAACTACATAATCTTTGGAATTTCTTCTAATTCTAAAGGTATGTGAAACTATTCTAAGGCTATACAAATCTATATAAAACTCTTCTTAATTTAAAATTTGATAATACTTCTATTTCCATTTATAATTCTAGAAATATAGAAGGCATTCTGAAATCTTTTGTCAAAATTATTTTTATAGCTTCAAAGTAATTTGGATTAAAGTTTAAAACTGTATTTTAAAACAAATTTCACTGTGATTGTTTCATTTTGAATTCATACACTTGGTGACCATGTATTTTGCAACACTACTAAAATGGGCCCAAAGTGACATGGGCACACAAAAGTTATACAGCTACTCTTTGAAAAGTAGTTCCTAGAAATTCAAACATGAAACTTTTTTTTTAACATTTACCTTTTTTCTTCTTTTGCTCTCAGCTGTTCTTCCTGTCTCAAAACTTGAACCATTATAGACTCAAAAACTCCACTTGTCAAGCCTGCCAAACTTCGTGGTGTGGACCGACGCCTTGTTGAGGTACATGCAGTTCCTTTCTCATCCTCCAGTCCATAATAGCCTCTAGATGTAACTGCTATCGTTGTCTTTTCTCTCAAGTGCCTTGGAGAAGAATAAGTCAATTCATAAGGTCAAATCTTCTGGGTAAACAATAAACCCCCTTAAACCAGCATCTTAAGAATAACCTCTTTTGCTAACTATATAAAAAGTATACAGTTAAACCTTACTTAGCTATGTTCTGGATTTTTTTTTTTTATGTTTATTTTTGAGAGAGAGAGAGTGGGGGAAGGACAGAGAGAGGGAGACAGAGGATCTGAAGTGGGTTCTCTGACAGAAGAGAGCCCGACGTGGGGCTCGAATTCACAAGCCACAAGATCATGACCTGAGCCAAAGTCAGATGCTTAACTGACTGAGCCATCCAGGTGCCCCTATGCTCCAGATTTTTATTCACCCTACACTAATTTCTAGTTTTCCTTACCCATATCATAAAATCAGTCTGAATGATAGTCCCTTCCCTACATTTAAGAAATATATAAATCTTAGGGCGCCTGGGTGGTTCAGTCGGTTAGACGTCCAACTTCAGCTCAGGTCATGATCTCGCGGTCGGCAGGTTAAAGCCCTGTGTCGGGCTCTGTGCTGGCAGCTCAGAGCCTGGAGCCTGCTTCCGATTCTGTGTCTCCCTCTCTCTCTGCCCCTCCCCCATTTATGCTCTCTCTCCCTCTCTCAAAAATAAATATTAATTTTAATATATAAATCTTTAGCACTAAAAATCATTAAAACACTATCTCTTTAATGGAAAAAAAGTTTGCAAAATTAAATGCAACTCATCTTTACATTTCTTTGTATAATTCATACTAATCATTGGTAAAGGAGAATGCACAATACTACAAAAACATTTGAGAGTAAAGTCATGATATATAAATACTTTGAAGAAATTATAAACAAATGAAGTATACAATATAAAATTGCAAATTTGGAAACTTGATTAACCTATAAAAAGAATCTAGGAATTGAGATTACCTCTTCAATGACACCACAAATGTCTCTCTACTCTATAATGTTCTAGTAATACTGAGATACTAATCTAATAATTGAAAATACTGCTGAAAAGGTTTCTCAGTAGTTTATCCATAAATCTCCTTAATGAATTTGAAATAACTGATTAAAACAATTTATACTGTAAGGGATGCCTGGGTGGCTCAGTCGTTTAAGCATCCAACTCATGATTTTGGCTCAGGCCATGATCTCACAATCGTGAGATCAAGCCCCATAATAGGCTCTGTGCTGACCGTGGAGCCTGCCCAGAGTCTCTCTGTCCCTCCCTCCCTCCCTCCCTCCCTCCCTCCCTCTCTCTCTCTCTCTCTCCCCCCAGAGTCTCTCTGTCTCTCTCTCTCTGCTCTTCTCCTGCTTGCAAGCATGCATATAATTGCTCCCTCTCTCTCAAAATTAATAAATAAAATTTAAAAAAAAATTACACTGGAAAAAAAACCCATTAATGTTATCAAGTGTTAAAGTCTAAATTAAAACCTGACTTCTGAACTTTCTATAAAAGAGAAAATTACAAAAAGCATCAGGAAAAATATCTCCTCTATCTTTGTAAAATATTCTAGAGCCTCTGAAGGTTTCGTACATGGTGTTGTTTCTACAATGGTAAAACCAAGTCAATACCCCAGGTAAGCATTCAATATGCTCAATAAGAATCTATGTAAATTAAGTTGACCCTGTTTCTCTGCTTTCCTATAAGCTTTCTTTAATGTAAAATAGGGTAAAGTTCAACAAAACAAACTTTAATGACATGAAATACAATCAAATGCCTGTCCATCTTGGACTTTGTTCACAGTGATTTATTACTTTAAGTTAGAAGAACTTTTATAACAATCTTAGTCTCAGGCCATCTAGATCCCATGAATGGTACAACTATAAGGTTCTACTGAACTATGGCACTATTATGTATTTTCTTTGTTATAGGGGATAATAATATAACTGATTTAGCTTTAAGTAGATCATGAACTTTTAAATTAGTTTTCCACGGATCCTAAAGATTTTGAGCTAATATAGCCATACCGTTTCAGGCTGTGATTATGTTATGCACAATAGCATAGATCTGTATGATGGCTAATTGGGCTTGGAGTAAGAAATGTGGACCAAAAGTTAATAAGCTGACTGGCAATAACAGTAACTTTAATTACTTTCCCATCAATACTAATGGAAGAGAACATTAATGCACTGAAAAATGAGGACCTCTCAGAGGTCACAGTATATGCAGAACACTGGGAATAAGGAGAGTTGAGGGAAATAGTAAGACACACAGCTAAATTGTTATGTAAACAAGTCAGCAACTAAATTTTGTCCTTTAACTTCAAGTAGAGAAGTCCTACAAGTAGAAAAGATGAAGTTATATAAACTACTTTTTTAAACAGTATTTTTTCAGAAATTAATATCCTTTAGAGAAATATTCAAAGAGAAATTAATATCCTTTACTACTCATCAGAAATAAAAATGGATATACTTTGATATTTATCATTCATAATTAAAATACAATAATGTCTTTCATATCAACATGTAAAGATTAAAAAGACATTCCTCAGTGTTGAGGAGAATCTAAGAAAAGAATAATTCTCATACAATATTGGATGTATAAAATTGGCACACCATTTTTGTAAGTCAATTTGGTAATAATCATTAAATTTAATGTGCACATATCCCTGGACTCCTCATGCTCCTAGAAATTTACCCTATAGACGTTATCTCCACAACTGTGAGCAATAATACACACACACACACGCACACAAATGCACACTTGCACAGAGTACTGGTATTTAAAAAGGCTAAGCCCCAAGGCGCCTGGGTGGCTCAGTCAGTTAAGCAACCAACTCTTGGTTTCAGCTCAGGTCATTATCTCACATTTGTGAGTTCAAGGCCTGTGTCAGTCTCCGCAGCTGGCAGTGCAGAGCCTACTTGGGATTCTCTCTCTCCCCCTCTCTCTTTGCTCCTCTCCCGCTCATGCTGTCTCTGTCTCTCTCAAAATAAATAGGTAAACTTTAAAAAAAACAAAGAGAATAACCTGTAAACATAAATGTCCTTTATACAACATGGATTAAATAATGTGTACTATAACACGGAATAACATCCATCCATCAAAAGGAATAAGGAAGTCTGTATGTACTCACTGTAAAAGATGTCCATATTACACTGCTAAATGTAAAAAAGTTTCTGAATATATCTTTTAACCCAAAAGGAATCATATATAAATAATAAATAAGTATATGTAAACAAACAGCATGTGTGTTTGTATACAAGTTCAAAGTCTCATCTGGACAACTACAAACTCTTCGTGACAGGCATCCTATCCTGGCTTCTACTCTGATCTCTTTACAGCCTATTCTTCATGCAGCAACCCAGGTCATCCTTTTGAAAGGTAATCAGATCATGTCATCCCCTACTGTCTACTCCAAAACCTTTCAGTTACACTTAAAGTCCAAAATTCCGATGGTCTGTAAGACCTAGTGTGATATGACCCTCATCTACCTCTACAGACATCATTTTCTGCCACTCTGCTCATAGCTCTTTGCGTTCTGGCCACAAAAGTCTCTGTTATTCTCAGTCACACCAACATCAGCTTTGCCTTTGATCAAGCTCATCCTTATGTAATGCACCCTTCCCCCAGGTATCTGTATGGCTAGACATTATCACTTTATCCAAATGTCTGTTCAACAGCACCATACCTGATAGGATTTCCCTGACCATCATAACTAGTAAAGGATCCCTTGTCATTCTTTGTTCCCTTACCCATTTCTTTTCCTTCCTATTTACCACTACACTATATTGTATAATTACCTATTTGGTAATTTTTCATCTCACCAGAATGAAAGCTCCAGGAGGATAAGGATTTTGTTTTGTTAATGGATGTAACTTCAGACCCACCCCCCACTCCACACACATGACATATACAGAAAGATACAAGCCAGGCGGTTTTTCATTTTAAATTTACAGATATAATTCAAGTTGAAAAATTGCAGCCATCTATTTTCTCCAGAGTGAAATACTTATCAAACAATTGTTACTAACTACTTGGGTTTCATTTATCAGAGAATAAAATGAGATAAAAATAAATCTCACCTCCAATAAGAACTGTCAGACAGTCAATCAACAATCAAATCATACACTAAAATTCTCTCCCTTTCTAAAATTCAAGCTTTTTTACTATTAGGAAAATTAGTTTATGAAATACTCTGGCAATAGTTTGAAAATAACAGATTGCTAACTATAAGTAAAAGCTAAGCAATAATCACAGTTGACTCATTGAGTGTTAGTTATCTTTTCTTCTCTTTTTTTTTTCCCCCCCACAAAGCATGAAAGGTCTTTTCTGTGTTAATACATTCCAAAGTTCAGAATTCAGGGGCTTAATTCAGTTTCAAATTATTCAAGTATTAAGAAAGAAGTAAATTACTATTTAAGCTTTACTTATGGTTCATATATGCACTAACACTGCTCCCCCACTAAAAACAGATGTTTGAAAAGGTTTCCCTTATTCTGTGATTTTTGTTGTTGCTATCAAAATATAAATGTGTCGCCTATAAAAACTGTATCTGAACAATTAAAACTGGGAAACAAAATTATTTAATCTGTTTAAAAATATTGTAAATAGTTTCAGACAAAATTTAAATGCAACTACAGCCTTCAGGGTGCTGCAAGATAATACTAAACCAGATGTAATGTTTAATGAAAAGACTATTCACAAATGCGTAGCCAATGTTAAGAGAAACTAGAAAGGGATGGTGAAGTACTCTTGGGCTAGCTAAGGAGCTATCTATCATCACTCCGGACCCAAAAGTGGAAAAGATGGGATAGTTACTAGAACAAAGGAAGCTGTAATTATAGAAGAGGGCCACAGAATGACGGAGCACAGTTACAATATAGCCCAGCAAAGAGAAAGCTGTTAGACTATCCCAACCTCTCTCAGTCCTCCTGTTAGTGCCTCCCATTGACTGAACCCAATCAAAAGCCAGAACACAAGGCAGACCAGTTGATGCAGTCCTTAGAAATCAGCCTCCTGGGACACAGAGCACATTGCACAAAAGTGGAGAACAGATTTGAAGGAGCAAATGAGAATCATCCAACAAAGTAGAACCTTAGTATCAGACCTCAAGAACAACTACTTGAAATTAGGGAAGACAGAACTCTTATTGGTGAATTTCAACAAAAACTTTTGCCTGTCTGATATAGTCAGCCCAGCTTACAATACCATTCCATCTGGATGTATGCATCTTTATGAACTCTGAACTACAAAAGTCATTAAAGCCAAGTACCAAAATAAATTTAATATAAAACAAAACTTACAAATAGTTCTATAGCCAAGTATTAAACCAAGATTTTTTATTTATTTATTTTTTTTTTTTATTTACAAGTAGGTTTCTTTTTTTCTTTTCTTTTTTTTTTTTTAAACTTTATAGTTTATTGTCAGGTTGGTTTCCATATAACACCCAAGTGCTCTTCCCCACAAGTGACCTCCACCAAGACCATCACCCCCCATTACCTTTCCCCCTTCCCCTTCCCCCCTCAGTTTGTTTTCAGTATTCAAGAGTCTCTCGTGTTTTGTCTCCCTCCCTCTCCCTAACTCTTTTCCTCCTTCCCCTCCCCATGGTCCTCTGTTGGGTTTCTCCTGTTAGACCTATGAGTGCAAAC
>CM053568.1:59065747-59114234 GCA_028646485.1 Cryptoprocta ferox | reverse complement strand
TGATTTGGCTATTGTTGAAAGTGCCGCTACGAACATTGGGGTACAAGTGCCCCTATGCATCAGCACTTCTGTATCCCTAAACCAAGATTTTCAAAACTAATGAAATATCACAATGCCCTCACCAAAACTAACGTTTTGTAACATTAATGTTTAAGTATTTAGATTATAACATTTTACAGTATATAAAACATAATAGTACAGAATATGATTAATGATTGATAAATAAATATAGATACATTGGGGGGTACCTATTCAAAATATTTTCTGCTTGGGAAGCCAGATCATAAAAGTTTGGAAACAAGTACTCTTATATTCAGCTGTACTCGATATCCAAAAGTTTTCAGAAAAAAGTCTTCATGCCTACAAAAAAAGGTATTTATTAGACTATGAAATTTATTTCTTACTTGATCTTCCTTACCTTCTATTTTCCCACTTGTTACTCTTATTCCCCTTGCATTTTTAACCCATCATCATCCAGACCTCCAATCCCTTATTTGATTCCTTCATTTGCACTAATATAACTCAGCCTTTTAGCTATTCACATAGACAAGTAGTTGGGACCCATCATTTCTTATCTCTCTTAACCAATTATCTTTCTCAGGCATTCCATCTTACTTGTATCTTTCTTGCACTGACAGCATGAAGCCTGCTTGGGATTCTCTGTCTCCCTCTCTCTCTGCTCCTCCCCCATTCACACACTCTCAAAAATTAATTAATTAAATGATCTCTTATTTTAAACCTACAATATTTTTATTAAGTTTTTTATTTGAATTCCACTACAGTTAATATATGCTGTTATATTAGTTTAGGTATACAATACAGTGATTCAACAATTCCATACATCACCTAGTGCTCATAACAAGTACACTTCTTAAGCCCCATCCTCTATTTCACCCATTTCTCCACTCACCGCCTCCCTGATAAACACCAATTTGTTCTCTATAGTTAACAGTCTATTTCTTGGTTTGTCTTTTTTCCTTTTGCTTGTTTTGTTTCTTAAATTCCACATGAGTGAAATCATACAGTATTTGTCTTTCTCTGACTTATTTTGCCTACCATCATATTCTCTAGCTGCATCCATGTCATTGCAAATAACATGATTTCCTTTGTTTTTATGACTGAATAATATTCCGTTGTGGATACATACCACTATTTCTTTATCCATTCATCAGCTAATAGACACTTGGGTTTCTACGATAAAAATCTGCTGTTGTAAATAATGCTACTATAAACATCAGGGTGCATGTATCCCTTTGAATTAGTGTTCTTATATTCTTTGGATAAATACCCCATAGTGAAAATGCTGAATCATAGTTTCTATTTTTAACTTCTGAGGACCCTCCATACGGTTTTCCACAGTGGCTCCACCATTTGAATTTCCACCAACAATGCACAAGTGTTCCTTTTTCTTCACATGCTCGCCAACACCTGTTGTTTCTTGTGCTGTTTTTTTTAGCCATTCTGACAGGTGTGAGGGGATATCTCATTGTAGTTTTGATTTGCATTTCCCTGATGATCAGTCACGTTGAGCATTTTTTTATGTGTCTGTTGACCATATGTAGTCTTCTTTGGAGAAATGTCTGATCATGTCTTCCCTGTTTTTTAACTGGATTTTTCTTTTTTTTGGTATTGAGTTTCCTAAGTTCCTTATGTATTTTTGATACTGACCTTGTATCAGATATGTCATTTCCAAATATGTTCTTCCATTCTGTGGAGGTTGCCTATCAGTTTTGTTGATGGAGATTTCCTTCACTGTGCAGAAGCTCTTTATTTTCCGGTAGTCCCAAAAGTATATTTTTGCTTTTGCTTCCCTTGCTTCAAGATACATATCCAGGAAAAAGTTGCTATGGCTGATGTCAAAGAAGTTACCACTTGTGTTCTCTTCTAGGATTTTGATCGTTTCAGGTCTCCCAGTTAGTTTTAATCCATTTTGAATTTATTTTTGAATAGGTGTAAGAAAGTGGTCCAGTTTTCCCAACACCATTTGTTAAAGAGACTGTCTTTTTCCCATTGGATATTCTTTCCTGCTTTGTCAAAAATTAATTGACCATGTAAGTTTGGATTTATTTCTGAGTTTTCTATTCTGTTCCACTGATCTGCGTGTTTGTTTATTTTTGTGACAGCATCATACTGTTTTGATTATTACACATTTCTAATAACTTAAAGTCTAGAATTGTGATGCCTCCAGGTTTGCTTCTCTTTTTCAATAGTGCTTTGGCTATTTGGGGTTTTTTATGATTCCATACAAATGTTAGGACTGTTTGTTCTAGCTCTGTGAGAAATGCTGGTAGTATTTTGACAGAGATTGCATTACACATGTAGATTGCTTTAGGCATTATAGACATTTTGACAATATTTGTTCTTCCAATCCACAAGCATGGAATGTTTCTCCATTTCTTTGTATCATTGTCGGTTGCTTTCATCAGTGTTGTATAGTTTTCAGAGTACAGGTCCTTCACCTCTTTGATTAAGTTTATTGCTAGGTATCTTATTGTTTTGGGTTCAATTGTAAATGAGATTGATTCATTAATTTCTCTTTCTGCTGTTTCATTACTGGTGTATAGAAATGCAACAGATTTCCGTACACTGACTTTGTATCCTGCATTCATGTATTCTAGCAGTTTTTGGGTGGAGGCTTTCGGGTTTTCCATATATAGTATCATCTCATCTGCAAATAGTGCAAGTTTCACTTCTTCCCTGCCAATTTGGATTCCTTTTCTTTCTGTTGTCTGATTGCTGTGGGTAGGACTTCCAGTACCATGATGAATAGCAGTCGTGAGAGTGGACATCCTTGTCTTCTTCCTGACCTTAGCCAAAAAGCTCAGTTTTTCCCCACCGAGAAAGAGGTTAGCTGTTGGTTTTTCATATAGAGCCTCTATTATGTTGACATATATTCCCTCTAGACCTACTTTGTTGAGGGTTTTTATCATGAATGGATATTGTACTTTGTCAAATGTGTTTGTGCATCTACTGAAATGATATGGTTTGTATTCTCTTATTGAGGTATCACATTAAGTGATTCGGAAATATTGAACGATGCTTACAACCAAGAAATAAATTCCACTTGATTGTGGTGAATGATTTTTTTTTTTTAATGTAGGTGAATGAACTTTTTTAGTGTATTGTTGAATTCGGTTTGCTAGTATTTTTGAGAATTTTTGCATCTATGTTCATCAGGGATATTGGCCTGCAGGTCTCTCTTGTAGTGGTGTCTTTATCTGGTTTTGCTATCAGGATAATGCTGGCCTCATAGAATTAATTTGTTAGTTTTCCTTCCTTTTTTATTTTTTGGAATACTTGGAGAAGAATACATATTAATTTTTTAGATGTTTAGTATTATTCACCTGTGAAGCCATCTGGTCCTTGACTTTTGTTTTTTGGGGGGTTGTTTGGTTACTCATTCAATTCCTTTGTTGGTTCAGTCTGTTGAAACTTTCTATTTCCTCCTGATTCCATTTTGATTAGTTATGTATCCACAAATTTATCCATTTCTTCTAAGTTTGTCCAATTTGTTGGCATACAGTTTTTTCAGAATACTGTCTTGTTGTTGTGTTTCTGCAGTGTTGGTTGTTATTTCTCTTCTCTCCTTTGTGATACTGAGTTTTGGGGGGTTTGTTGTTGTTTTATGTTTGTTTGATGAGTCTGGCTAGGGGATTATCAATTTTATTGATCTTTTCAAAGAACGAGCTCCTAGTTCACTGATCAAAGAACAAGCTCCTAGCTTTCTTAGTCTTGTATCATTTATTTCTGCTCTAATCTTTACTGTTTCCTTCCTTCTGCTGGATTTGGATTTGTTTGTTCTTTTTTCTGTATCATTTAGCTGTGAGGTCAGGTTGTTTGAGATTTGTCTTGCTTCTTAAGGAGGCCTGTATTACTATAAATTTTTTCTCCTAGAACTGCTTTTCTGTATCCCAAAGATTCTGGACCATTGTGTTATTATTTTTATTTGTCTCCATGTAAGTTTTTTATTTCTTCTTGATTTCTGGTTGTCCCATTATTTACTAGCATGTTACTAAACTTCCACGTTTGTGGTCTTTCCAGATTTTTTGTTGTGGTTGATTTCTAGCTTCATGGCATTGTGGTCAGAAAAGATGCATCGTATGACTTCTATCTTTTTGAATTTGAGAATTGTTTTGTGGCCTAATATACTCTATTCTGGAGAAAATTCCATGTGCACTTGAAAAGAATATGTATTCTGATTTAGGGTAGAGTGTTCTGAATATATCTGCTAAATCTATCTGGTTCAGTGTGTCATTCAAAGCCACTGTTTCCTTGATGATTTTATTTAGATTATCTGTTCACTGAGGTAAGTGGGGTGTTAAAGTCCCCTACTACTTTTGTATTATTATTGATCAGTTCTTTTATATTTGTTATTGTTTTATATATTGGGGTGCTTCCATGTGGGGTGCATAAATATTTGTAATTGTTATGTGTTCTTTTACGATTTATTATTACATAGTATCCTTGTCTCTGGTTACAGTCTTTGTTTTAAAGTCAGTTTGTCCAATATAAATATTTTGATATCCATTTGCATGATAAATGTTTCTCCATCCCCTACTTTCAATCTGCAGGCATCATTTCTTCTGAAATGACTCTCCTGTAGGCAGCATATAGATTGGTCTTGTTTTTTTATCTACTCTGTCACACGATGTCTTTTGACTGGAGCATTTAGTCCATTTACATTCAAAATAGTTATTGGAGTTTTTCTCTGATCCTTTCTTGTCTTTCTTTCATGGTTTGCTGGCTTTCTTTGGTGATATACTTAAATTTCTTTCTTTTATTCTTTACATCTCTATTACTGGTTTTTGAATTTGTGGTTACCATTCAGTTTACATATAATATCTTCTGTATATATGGTCTCTTAAATTTAAACCCATTATTTATTCCTCTTCCCCCTACATTTTAGGCATATGGTGTCATTTTACATCCTCTTATTTTGTGAATCTCTTGAGTGGTGTTTACAGATATATTTATTTTTACTGCTTTTGTGTTTCCTACTTTTCATTCTCTTCTTTATGGTCTTTCTTTTCCACTCAAAGAGTCCCCTTTAGCCCTTCTAGTAGGACTGAATAAGGGGTCATGAGCTCCTTTAGTTTCTGAGAAACTCTTTATCTCTCCTTGAATTCTGAATGATAGTTTTACTGGGTAGAGTATTCTTGGATGCAGATCTTTCACTTTCAGAACCTTAAATATTCCATGCCCCTCCCTTCTGGCCTATAATGTTTCTGCTGAAAAATCTGCTTATAGGCAAACTCATTAAGTTTCCCTTGTATGTACCTTTTCTCTTGCTGCTTTAAAAAAAAATGTCACTAATTTTTGCCACCTTCTATTTGTCTTGGTGTGGACCTCCTTGGGTTGATTTTGTTGGGGGATCTTCTGTGCCTTCTGGATCTGCATATCTGTGCCCTTCCCCAGATTAGGGAAGTCTGCAGCTATTATTTCTTCAAATAAATTTTCTGCTCCCTTTTCTCTCTCTTCTTATTCTAGGATCCCTGTAATGGGAATATTACACTTGTCAAGGTGTCTCTTTAAGGGGAGGGTCTCAGCTTCCAACCACCCTCTGAGCTCTCCCAGAACCAAGCCCACTGATTTCAAAATTCCAAACTTTATGTCCTGTTTGTTATAAGAACCCACAAAATCAGCCTCTCTCACTTTCAAAGACAAATATTATAGGGATTCAGCCTTCCCATTCAGACTTCCCAGTGTGATACTGTTTCTTGCCCTTTTCCACCCCTGCGGCTCCCTACTGCCTGCGATGGCCAGGGTTTGGCTTCCCACGGCAACTCCACCCTTTCTACCCTCCTTCATGTGGCCTCTTCCTACCTTTAGCTGTAGAGTTTGTTCTGCCAGTCTTCTGGTAGTTTTCTGGGTTATTCACACTGATATGAGTGTTACCTAGTTGTACTGTGTGGCATAAGGCAAACTTAGTTAGGGTCCTCCTACTCTGCCATCTTCCGAGCTTCCCATATGATATTTTTTCATTCATATTTACTCAACTGCTCTATACTATGTGATTACTTTCTAGTCAAGGACTTGAAATGGACTTTGCAGAAAACAGTTTTACATCAGTAGGAAAGACTAGAGAAAGAATACTAATTATATTTATTCCCGTTATTCATTCATTCAAAATATTTGCAGAGCAATAGGAACTCAGCAATGAACATGCTGACAATTTGTATATACTGAATGAAAAGTGTAAGAATCAAAGATGAATTTGATATATTCAGATTGAAACAATAGTGACACCAAGGAGAAGAATGTGAACGCTGAAAATAAAAACAGAAAAATTAGGAGATCTGGGTTAGAAATAAACTTAGTTTTTAACATTTTGAGATACATCAGTTGTACAACCCATTGGAAAAGTTCTGTAGACAGAAATATGAAACTAAAACAAAAGGGAAGGCTCAAAATATTGATTTGAGAGTCTTAGTGATAATGTCACATAAAATAAATGATCTTGCCATACAAGAATAGATTTAAGATAAAAGGCATAACTTCAGAGATTATCCACAGTTATGATGAAAAACACAGTCAAAGAAAAGGAAGACTCAAAAGATAAATAGTTTAAGTATTAACACAATAGAGGGGAAAGGAGAAAAGTTATAAGTATGAAGTGATTTAAACTATTTGATTCTCCAAATAGATGGGAGAGGAGAAAGTAAAAGTCAAGGATTAAACAGAAGGCATTCATTAGCAAAATTCAAGATGGCAAGTTTAATAGGGATTGCAGAAGTCCTTATAAAAACAAACAAAACAAAACAAAAAACTTTCAAGGCCTGTGATTGTAATTGAAATAGCACCAAATAAAACTTAATTTCCAAAAGAACTGAAGACCATAACTAAGTTTTAAAAAGAACAAATATTTTGCTTAGAATATATTTCCATTTCTTGATTTTCTACAAGGTAGACACAAAGGTTAAGTTTTTATTTACAACAAAATAGCATTCAATGCCTTACCAACTTCAACAACTTTGATAAGCATTTTTAGTTAGGACAGCTCTGCTGAATATCTTACTACCACTAAGCTATTCCTTACCATACAGAAGCAATCACTTCTTAGTACAGGCAGAACAGAAGGCTCCCTGGGTCACTAACTCTCATACAATATAACAGTCCAGTTATATTCAAGTTCCCTAGAAGACAGTAAAGTTGTGACAAGTCTGCAAAGTGATGAGGTAGATACATATCCTACAGAAAAATAAATACATGAAAAATTTCAGTCCTGGAAAATTTCTTTTCAAGAAAAATCAATTGACAGAGGACTCATCCTATGAGATATTACAATGGATTTTCAGGGCACCTGGGTGGCTAATCGGTTAAGTGTCCAACTTCAGCTTAGGTCATGACTCATGGTTTGTGGGTTCAAGCACCGCATCAGGCTCTCTGAAGTCAGCACAGAGCCCGGGTCGGGTACTCTGTCTCCCTCGCTCTCTGCCCCTCCCCCAAGGTTTGTTCTCTCTCTCTCTCTCTCTCTCTCACTCTCTCTCTCAAAAATAAATATTTAAGAGGGGAGGAGGGGCCAACATGGCAGACAAGTAGGGGGAATCTGAAGTTCCCTAGTCTCTAAAACAAAGCAGTGTTGAAGCTAAAGGACTTTGAACTCCAGAGTCCAGGAGGCAAAGAGACAGTCTCTTCTAGGGACCCACCAGGAAAACCTGACAGAACATAGACTACTTCAACGATCAAATCAAAGCACACTAGTGGAGGATTCAAAACATCACTATGAGTAAGGAGATAAAGTAACCAGAGTCACAACAACAGAGAGCAAGTAACACTCTCCAAAAAAACACCTTATGAAGGGTAGGGCCCTGGACACTGTATGACCCTTCTTTAATATAGTAGTGCTCACAGGTGCAGATCACATAACAAGCTTTTAAAACACATAAGGACAGAAAACCAGCCAAAATCACAAAACAGAAGAATTCTCTGCAAGAGAAATTCAAGGAAGAAATGACAGCTAAAGAACTGATCAAAACAGATATAAACAATATAACTGAACAAGAATTTCGAATAACAGTCATAAGATTAATCACTGGACTTGGAAGAAGCATAGAAGACAACAGAGAACCTAATGCCGCAGAGATCAAGGAACTAAAAAACAGTCATGATGAATTAATAAATGCTGTAAATGAGGTGCAAAATAAACTAGAGGCGGTGACAGCAAGAATTGAAGAGACAGAGGGGAGAATAGGTGTAATAGAATACAAAATTATGGAAAGAGATGAAGCTGACAAAAAGACAGATAAATAAAAATTTGGATCATGAGCAGAGAATTAAAGAACTAAGTGAGTCAATGAAATGGACCAATATCCGTATCATAAGAGTTCCACAAGAAGAAGAGAGAAAGGGGCAGAAGGTGTGCTTGAACAAATCATAGCTGAGAACTTCCCCGATCTGGGGAAAGAAACAGATATTGAAACCCAGGAGGCACAGAGAACTCCCTTCAGATGTTACCTGAATCGATTCCCTGCACGACATATCATAGTGAAACTGGCAAAATACAAAAATAGAGAGAGAATTCTGAAAGCAGCTAGGGATAAATGGGCCTTAACCTACAAGGGTAAACACACAAGGGTAGTAGCAGACCTATCTACTGAAACTTGGCAGGCCAGAAAGGAGTGGCAGGAAATTTTCAATGTGATGAATAGGAAAAATATGCAGCCAAGAAACCTTTATCCAGCAAGGCTGTCATTCAGAATAGAAGGAGAGATAAAGGTTCTCCCAAACAAAACCTGAAAGAGTTCATCACCACTAAACCAGCCCTACAAGAGATCCTAAGGGGGAATCTGTGAGTGTTGCAAAGACCACAGAGAACCAGAGACATCACTACAAGCATGAAACCTACAGATAACACAATGACTCTAAGTCCTTATCTTTCAATAACACTGAATGTAAACAAACTAAATGCTCCAATCAAAAGACATAGGATATCAGAATGGATTAAAAAACAAAAAACAAAAAACAAGACCTATCCCTATCTATTTGCTGTCTACAAGAGACCCATTTACCCATTTTAGACCTTAGGACACCTTCAGACTGAAAGTGAGGGGATGGAGATCCATCTATCATGCTACTGGAAGTGAAAAGAAAGAAGTAGCCATACTTGTATCAGACAAACTAGATTTTAAACTAAAGATTGTAACAAGAGAAGAAGGGCATTATATAATTATGGGGTCTATCAAGAAGAGCTAACAATTGCACCAAGTTCAGTAGCACCCAAATACATAAAACAACTAATCACAAACATAAGCAAGCAATCTCATTGGTTAAGAATGTGGTAATTGCAGGGGACTTTAATACTCCACTTACAGCAATGGACAGATCATCTACACAGAAAATCAATAAAGTAACAATGGCTCTGAATGATACACTGGACCAGATGGACTTGACAGATATATTTAGGACTTTTCATCCTAAAGCAGCAGAATATACATTCTTCTCAAGTGTACAAGGGACATTCTCCAAGACAGATCACATACTGGGTCACTGACAAAACAGCCCTCAATAAATAGAAAAGAACTGAGAAAATACTATACAAACTTTCAGATCAAAAGCTATGAAACTTGAAATCTACCACAGGAAAAAGTTTGGAAAACCTCCAAATGCATGGAGGTGAAAGAACATCCTACTAAAGAATGAATGGGTCAACCAAGCAATTAAAGAAGAAATTAAAAAATATATGGAAACAAATGGAAATGAAAACCCAACAGTCCAAACCCTTTGGGATGCAGTAAAGGCAGTCCTAAGAAGAAAATACATTGCAATCCAGGCCTATCTCAAGAAACAGGAAAAATCCCAAATACAAAATCTAACAGCACATCTAAAGAAACTAGAAGCAGAACAACAAAGAACCCCAAGAAAAGAAATAATAAAGAGCAGAAATAAACAATACAGAATCCAAAAAAAACAGTAAAGCAGATCAATGAAAGAGCTGTTTTTTTTTTGAAAAAATAAACATAACTGATAAACCCCTAGCCAGACTTTTCAAAAAGAAAAGAGAGAGGACCCAAATAAATGAAATCACGGATGAAAATGGATTTATCACAACCAATCCCTCAGAAATACAACCAATTATCAGAAAATACTATGAAAAACGATAGGCCAACAAACTGGGCAACCTGGAAGAAATGGACAAATTTCTAGACACCCACACACTAGCAAAACTCAAACAGGAAGAAATAGAAAATTTGAACAGACCCATAACTAGTAAAAAAATGGAATCAGTTATCAAAAATCTCCCAACAAGTAAGAGTCCTGGACCAGATGGCTTCCCTGGGGAATTCTACCAGACATTTAAAGCAGAGTTAATATCTATCCTTCTCAAGCTGTTCCAAAAAAAACAGAAATGCGGGGCGCCACATCCAACTTCAGCTCAGGTCATGATCTCGCAGTTCGTGGGTTTGAGCCCCGCGTCGGGCTCTGTGCTGACAGCTCAGAGCCTGGAGCCTGCTTCGGATTCTGTGTCTCCCTCTCTCCTTCTGCCCCTCCCCTGATCACACTCTCTCTGTCTCTCAAAAATAAATAAATGTTAAAAAAAATTTAAAACAAAACAAAACAAAAAAAACAGAAATGGAAGAAAAACTTCTGGACTCATTCTATGATGCCAGCATTATCTTGATTCCTAAACCAGACAGAGACCCCACAAAAAAGGAGAACTACAGGACAATATCCCTGATGAACATGGATGAAAAATTCTCAACAAGATACTAGGAAATCGAACTCAACAGCATATAAAAAGAATTATCCACCATGATCAACTGGGATTCATTCCTGAGCTGCAGGGCTGGTTCAATATTCGTAAATCAATGTGATACATCACATTAAAAAAAAGAAAGGATAAGAACCACATGATCCTGTCAATAGATGCTGAAAAAGCATGTGACAAAATACAACATCATTTCTCAATAAAAACCCTCAAGAAAGTCAGGATAGAAGGAACTTATTTAAACATCACAAAAGCCATATATGAAAAGCCCACAACTAATCTCATCCTCAATGGGGAAAAACTGAAAGCATTCCCCCTGAGATCAGGAACACGACAAGGATGTCCACTCTCACCACTGTGGTTTAACATAGTGTTGGAAGTCCTAGCATCAGCAATTAGACAACAAAAGGAAATAAAAGGCATCAGAACTGGCAAAGAAGAAGTCAAACTTTCACTTTTCGCAAGGACAGGGATACTCTACAAGGAAAACCCAAAAGACTTCACCAAAAGACTCCCAAAACTGATAAATGAATTCAGCAAAATCTCAGGGTGCAAAATCAATGTACAGAAATCAGTTGCATTTTTATACACCAATAATAAACCAACAGAAAGATAAAGAAACTGATCCCATTTACAATTGCACCAAGAACCATAAAATACCTAGGAATAAACCTAACCAAAGACGTAAAAGACTTGTATGCTGAAAACTATAGAAAGCTTATGAAGGAAATTGAAGAAGACACAAAAACATTCCTTGCTCATGGACTGTAAGTATAAATATTGTTAAAATGTCAATACTACCCAAAGCAATCAACACATTCAATGCAATCCCAATCAAAATTGCACTGACATTCTTCTCAACGTTAGAATAACAATCCTAAAATTTGTGTGGAACCGCAAAAGACAAATAATAGCCAAAGTAATATTGAAGAAGAAAACCAAAGCGGAGGCATCACATCAAGACAGTATGGTATTGGCACAAAAACAGACACACAAATAATCTAGTGAAGAAATGGGTAGAAGACGTGAATAGACGCTTTTCCAAAGAAGATATACAGATGGCCAACAAACACATGAAAAGATGCTCAACATCACTCATCATCAGGGAAATACAAATCAAAGCTACACTGAGATACTACCTCATACTGATCAGAGTGGCTAAAATGAACAAAATCAGGAGACTACAGATGCTAGCAAGGATGTGGAGAAACGGGAACCTTCTTGCACTGTTGGTGGGAATGCAAACTGGTGCAGCTGCTCTGGAAAACAGTGTGAGGTTCCTCAAAAAATTAAAAATAGAACTACCTATGACCCAGCAATAGCACTACTACGAATTTATCCAAGGGATACAAGAGTGCTGATTCATAGAGGCACATGTACCCCAATGTTTATAGTAGCCTTTTTAACAATAGCCAAATTATGGAAAGAGTCTAAATGTCCCTGAACTGATGAATGGATAAAGAAGATGTGGTTTATATATACAATGGAATACTACTTGGCAATGAGAAAGAATAAATCGTGCCATTTGCAGCAACGTGGATGGAACTGGAAGGCATTATGCTGAGTGAAATAGTCAGAGAAGGACAGATATCGTATGTTTTCACTCATATGTGGATCTTGAGAAACTTAACAGAAGATCATGGGGGAAGGGAAGGGGAAAAAATAGTTTCAGAGGGGGAGGTGGCAAACTATAAGAGACTTAAGTACAGAGAACAAACTGAGGGTGGATAGTGGGGGCGGGGAGAGGGGAAAATGGGTGATGAGTATTGAGGAGGGCACTTGTTGGGATGAGCACTGGGTGTTGTATGTAAGCGATGAACCATGGGAATCCACCTCAAAAACCAAGAGCACACTGTACATACTGTATATTAGCCAATTTGACAATAAATTATTTTTTAAATCTATATAAATAGATAATATAATTTTGAGAATAGAGTTGTCTAAATCTTAGTCCTAGTTCTATCATATTATACACATAAAACAAATTGTTATATTATCACCTATAAAAATTTATACATAATAAAATTATATTTATAAGTTTATACTTTATATATGCAATGGTCTTATATACACCCCAAAAGCAAAAGTAAATAGAGATTTAAAAAAGAATTAAAAAAAAAAACCCAGAATATACTGAAGTTGCACTATTTTCTCCCTTCACCCCAATCATCCTGCATACCTGCTGGGGTGCAAACTCTACTCTGAAGACCACAGTGTAGCCATACAGAATCACCTGTAGTTCCCAGAAACACTACATTTCATACCTTGCATTCACTGTAGTTGAGTATTCTACAATGCCCCCCTGAAGCCCTCCAAAAAATATCCAGCAGCAATCTTCAACTCCTTCAATAATCATTCAAGTATAAATGTTTTTATGTTATCTTTTACCTAATCTCTTTCCCCCTTCTCATTTCCTCCTCTCACTTGCCATCCCCACACTTATTCCCATTCAGATTTAGGTCTCCCTCTTAAGTTCCCCTTGTACCTGTTTATATGTTCATTATAGAATCATTATCTTTTTATGTTTCTGTTTTCCTACTCAATATAAACCACTTAAGAGCACAGAATTTATCTTTTGATCTCAGGGAGTTGAATGTCTAACTTTGGCAGATACTTATTTGTACAATCAAATAATCTGGCCTAATACTCTGATAGTACAAATGATTAGCCGGAGATTCAAATTAAACACTATGTCCATCGTCCAGGGTACTAAAGCTATTGGGCTGCTCTACAATGATAATGTGGCATTTTCTTAATGTACCTCATTTCTTTCTCGCTACAAGCTCGGCAATATATGGAGCAGCTATAAAGTTCTCTTTACAGTAATCTAAAAATAAAAATTCAACATTTTACAAATATATATAAGACAAAAGAAAACTTAATATCTGAGAGATTTTTTATTACTAAAATACCACATACAATGTATTTTCTTTTTTAATTTTTTAATGTTTATTTACTCTTGAAACAGAGAGAAACAGAGCGTGAGTAGGGGAGGGCCAGAGAGAGAGGGAGACACAGAATCGGAAGCGGGCTCCAGGCTCTGAGCTGTCAGCACAGAGCCCAACGTGGGGCTCAAACCCACGAACTATGAAATCATGACCTGAGCTGAAGTCGGACGCTTAACCGACTGAGACACTCAGGCACCCCCATACCATGTATTTTCAAAAAAGGTATCTGAGTCAACTGCTGAAAATCATACTCATGTGGCCAGTCCACAGAATGTTGTTCTAGAACATCTATACCAGTTAATTTATACCAGTTGTAATCCACAGTTTTCTCAAAGTATGCCCACTCAAAGCATTTATTTATAAATAACTCAGATTTTAGGCTATTAGAGAAAAAGAAATGAATTCCTAGTATCTACAAGTGTGGTCTGGAAAACTATTTACAAAATGTTTACCTACATCAAATACAATAAAATGAAGGACTCAAAACTTTATCTCTCTGAGACCATTATATTAGTTTTTGCTACTACAATGCAAGAATTTTATCTCTTGAACTAATAATGTCAGAAATACATTATGTTTATAACAATAGAATGTTTTAAGTTTAATTTCTTTTTTTTAATGTTGATTTTTGAGAGAGGGGGGAGGGAGAGAGAGAGAGAGACAGACAGACAGACAGACAGACAGAGCACGAGCAGCAGAGAAAGAGGGAGACACAGAATCTGAAGCAGACTCCAGGCTCCGGGCTGTCAGCACAAAGTCGAACGTGGGGATGGAACTCAAGAATTCCGAGATCATGACCTGGGCAAAAGTCGAGCACTTCACTGACTGAGCCACCCAAGTGCCCCTTAAATTTAATTTCTAAGTATGGATGCTATTAGACCATACGGGAATACACCATTCTGAGCATTAGCCACCAGGAATCATTCTAGGCATTTAGAAATTAACTTTATGTACAACAGTCTCCCTGCTCTTTTGTAGGACTCAAAAGGTATTTATTATACACACAATACTTTTGAAAACACCTGTAATTTATCCAAACCAATATGCTACTTCTTAGCACTTTCATGAAATCTCATTCGAAGCCCTGTTTCCACATCTGTAAAATTGGATGCTTGGACTAGATGAATGCTATGGTGCCTTCCAAGTCTAAAATCTTGTGACATCAACTTGGAGAATATTTTACCACTTAAAGCTAATCACATGTGGGGGCGCCTGGGTGGCTCAGTCGGTTGAGCGTCCGATTTCGGCTCAGGTCATGATCTCACGGTTCGTGGGTTTGAGCCCCATGTCGGGCTCTGTGCTGACGGCTAGCTCAGAGCCTGGAACCTGTCTTCAGATTCTGTGTTTCTCTCTCTCTCTGACCCTCCCCTGCTCATGCTGTCTCTCTCTCTCTCAAAAATAAAAACATTTAAAAAATAAAAAAATAAAAAGCTAATCACACGTGAATGGATTGTTTTTTTATATGAGTCATAACTATAATGACTCTATGGAGGCAATAGTAACAAACACTACATACGTGTAATGATATATTAATGAGGTATTAAAAGTAAATCTGTGAATAATCATTACCAAAAGATTGTGTTTTATGAAAGGATTCAAGGAGGAATTCCTTAAATAAAGGCCCTCTAATGAGTCAAGCACTAGGTTAACTACTGTTTTCAGTGAAAGAAGTCACTGATAGCCTTGAAAACATCATATGGGAAGTCAATGACATATTAGATTATTTTTAAATTACCATCATAAATCCAGGACCAGGGATACCTGGGTGGCTCAATCAGTTAAGCGTTAAACTCTTGATTTAGGCTCAGGTCAGGGCAATGGGACGGAGCCCAAAGGCAGGCAATGCACTAAGTGTGGAGCCTGCTTAGATTCTTTCTTCCTCTCTCTCAAAAATAAATAAATAAATAAATAAATAAATAAATAAATAAATACAATTAAAATAAATAAAAATAAAATAAAATAAATCAAGGACCAAAACCCTACAACTTCTCAGAAGCCATTCCATAAAAGCACTAATATAAGGCCCAGTTAAATATGAGGAAAATATTCATTTATTCAACTACTATCGCTAATATTGTAATGGTTACAACTTATATCAGACTAACTATAGAACTGACACTGTTGTGCTCCTTTCAGCAGCACATATACTAAAATTGGAACTGACACTGTTGATTTTACATTTATTAATTCATTTAATCCTACAGCAACCCCGTGAGATACTACTATTATCTGAAGCCAAAAAGGTAGTGACTTATTCAAGTTCATTCGGCTGGTAAAGAATCATACTATTCCACTTCAACTACCATTTCCAACATTCAATTATTTTTCTATTCCCTTAGAATTTCCACTTGAGAAATTTGGTTCAGATCAAATATAGGTTTATAAATATGTTTATTTTAGTATCTCCAGTGTTACATTATTTCCTCTAAGGAACAATAATTGACTCTGGATATTTGAGTGGATTACACCAAAAGCACAGTGCCATCTGAACTGACTATGATTTCTGGTGGAATAAACACAAATGTCTAAACGTTTTAAAAATTTTGTGTTGATGCATCCACTATTATCGCAAAAATTCGGTCTGCTCATATGAAGCTGAGAGAACACATCAGAAATACGCCAGAGTAATCATTAATCATTGAAAAACAATCCGTAAATTTCCGACGGTCGGCATGGGTAGTGAAAAGATACATTTTTTAAACTGTTTGAAATGACCATCTTTTTACATGAGGCAAACACATTTTTCCAACGATATTTCATCCTAAAAACCTTTTTCTAATGTTAAAATTGTCTAAAAGTTGCGGGTCCATCTTCCACCTCACTAAAACTTTCCCTCTACCCCACCCCCGTAATTCTTTCTATAGTCATCATTTTACTTTATATCTACAAACTTTATGTGTTTTTCTGCGCTCAGGACTCGACTCCCTTTCAGCTTTCCATTCGGGTAATGCGTACACTCAGCCCACACCCACCACACCTCTGCAGGCCCCCCCACTCAGGGCTGCTCCTCCTCCCGGGGTTCTGCAGCATCAACTATGCACGTATCAGCTACGCCCCCTGTCCCAACCCATCTTCGGACACGTGCGAGGATGTCTGTGTCACTCCATCAGTCCCACTGGGGACAGGAGTCACTTACCGAGAAAGAAGCGCCAACTTTTGCTCCAGCATCATCTCCAGCTTCTGGCCCTGTTTGGAGATCCAATGGTCCACTCCATGCAGGCGGTAGCATGTCTCCAGCATCAACCTGAAGTCCGCCACGAACTCGGTGATGCCACGGTACTGGCCGCCGGCGAACTTCTCCTCCATCTTCAGTAGACACACGCCCTGCCCGAGCTGCTGCGAGAGGGCGCGACCGCCCCGGCCCCCGCTGCGCTGCCCCTCGGCCACCTCATCCTCCCCTATGGCAACGCCCCCCAAGGGCTGCAGGAAGGGGGCAGTGAGGCCCCGGTGCTTCTCCTGCAGGAACTCTCCAAGGATGCGGTAGCCCTGCTGCAGCTCGTAGGTCAGCTCCTGCTCCTTGCAGCCACCGCCCACGACCACCATCGCCTCTTCCTCCTCCTCTTCATCGTCCTCATCCTCCCGCAAGGGGGCACTGCTCCCTTGAGTCGGCACTGAGGCCGGGACCGCCACTGCCATCTCCTCGTAGTCCTCTTCCTTGGCCGCCGGTGGCGGCAGCTCCTCCTCCCCGGCAGGCTCCATCTCCCCCGGCGTCTCGGGCACGCTCATGGCCCCAGAAGAACCACGTTGGGCCGTGTGGAGAGGCCGCTCGAGGCGCCGGGGAACGCGTGACCGCGGGCCGCTTCCTCAGGGCTTGGCCTTGCCCCGCAGCCCGAGCCACATCGAGCTTTGCTCTCAGCCGCCCCGCTCCGCTCGCTACCCGCGGGGGTCTTCAGCTTGTAGCCGGCGGGGCGGGGTTACATGGCGCGCGGGGGAGGGGGGAGAGAAGAGGAGAGCCTAGGTGCCCTCCTCTCCCCTCCCCCCGGCGGCTGCGCGCGCCAGGCCCTCCTTTGCCTCACCCCTACGCGCCACGCTCGCCCGCCCACCCGCCTGCTCCTCACCCGCCAGGCCCTGCCTGGCTACCGCGGCCTCGGCGCCCCACCCCCTCCGGGCCGGCCGTACGGGGCTGGGAGGGGGCGAAGAGGAAGTAAGGATTCTTCTCTAGCCACCCCGAAGGGGGATGCAGCACTGGGCTGCGGTGGCTGGGGCTCCTCCTCCTCTCCCTTACACTCGCTCCCGCCCCTCTCTACCTGCGGGGTACCCGGCAGGAGGAGGCGGCGCGCGGAATGGGCCCGGCGACAACTGTCAGTTAGAAGTCCCGCTGGGCCGGGGGCGGGGGAAGGAAGGGGAGGGGCGGGGAAGAGGGGGGAGGGCACTCAAGCAACCCCCCCAGGCTCTAGAAAAATGCAAAGAAAGGGACACCGTCGCCATCCACGGTGCGCATGCGTAGTAGAACAGCCCCGCCCACCCCTTTCGCGTCTCGCCCAGCTACGCAAAAGGACCGACTAGGGTTGAGCGACTGACCCCGAGGCCTACGGGTTGCGCGGACCAATGATGTCATCAGCATGTAGGGTACAGTCAAGGGGTGGAGTGGAGAGAGAAGGAAAGCGCCTGCGCAGCAGTACTCACCACTGCCGGAGAGGCTCAAGGGCTTTTAAAGCTAGTGCAAGAGGTTCTTTCTTTTACAAGACCCTAAAAGTCCTAAAAACTAAAATTAATCCTGGGGCGCCTGGGTGCTTTAGTTAGTTAAGCTTCCAACTTTGGCTCAGGTCACGATCTCAGTTCGTGGGTTCGAGCCCCGTGTCAGGCTTTGTGCTGACCGCTCAGAGCCTGGAGACTGCTTCAGATTCTTTATCTCCCCTCTCTGTTCCTTCACTGTTCTTGCTCTGTCTCTCAAAAATAAAGGTTTAAAAAAAGGGAAAAGAAAAAGAAAAACTAAAATTAATCATTTAGGAGCTTGCTCCGTTATGGAGAAAGAATACTGAGAAGGCACAAAATGTAAATCCCATCCTGCTGTAAATTTCGTATTTTCTGTACCCACCTTACCCCCGTGTAACATATAATTTGTGGTTCAGGGACTCAACCAAGTAAAATATGTTCACATGCAAAAATATAATAATTTGTAAAACTGAATTTCTAAAACTCCAGTTCTTGGCCAATTCCTATTTTAAGTAATGTCACGTTTTCTGTTAAAATTAACATATTTTCACCTCTTGAGATCTGCTAAGAATAAGGAAAGGAATGGAACCTTATTAAAAATCCTTTAAGTTAAAAAGTCTTCAAATATTTCCAGGCTAAGCTGCCCACTATTAGTCATTAGCCTTACAATGTCACTACACCTTTAAAAATCAGTGTTAAATGTCTAAAACGTGGACTCGTCATTCACTTTAATTTAGGTATTGCTGAAAGTAAGCGGGGTGAAGAGAAGTATGGTTCCATAAAGCAGATATTACTATTTTCTTATGTTCTATTAGAAAGATGCAAATTTTGGGGTGCCTGGGTGGCTCAGTCGACTAAGCGACCAATCTGGCCCAGGTTGTGATCTTATAGTTCCTGAGTTTGAGCCCTGCATCAGTCAGGCTCTGTGCTGACAGCTCGCCTGCCTCGGATACTGTGGGTCTCTCTCTGCTCCTCCCCTGCTCGTGTTCTCGCTGGCTCTCAAAAAATAAATAAACATTAAAAATTTTTTAAAAAAGAAAGATGCATATATGTTTCTATTTACACAGAATGCTCTACTTGAAACTGGCAATTACTCCTAGAAATCAAGCATTTTAAAAGTTATCTAACCAAATGGTCAGGATATTCTGGTCCTTGATTATTGTGAACCTTTAGAGAACTGATAAAAGTCAAAACTTCAAAGCTTTTGGGGCCTGGGGCAGTAAGTTAAGTAGCAGTATTAGGTAAAATAGTTAAATGGGAACACCTATTGTTGAGTATTGACACTCCCACACACCCATTATCCAGTTTTCAAGGTCTCCTCTCATCAGGTATTTGTAATTTATGAGACATTTCTTTTTCCTCAGACCCCTTAGATGTACCTGGGCTCACAGGAACAGCTTAGGGAACAGTCTAATTTTAGCAAATGGCAACCAAAAATGAGTCTGATTGAGCATCCTTCATTTCCTTTGACCATTCCCCCAGCAAATATCCCCTCTTTATCTTTAGCCACCAACTCTATTTCATGACTCTCTGATAATATAGATTGCATTTATTGAATCCTGTGCACTGAGCACTTTATATTCATTATCACCTTAATTCCCACAACAATCCTAGGTATTATGCCTATTTTACAGATGCATAGGTTAAGAGAGTAGTTTGCCAAAATTCAAATCTAGGTCTTTCACACTTCAAATTCTCCGAGGTACCTAATTCCAAGTCATCTGGCAGAATTTCCAATTCTTATGCACAAGAGTGTAGGGAATTTCTAGAAATTTGATCAAGGGCTTCTGAAGGGATATCAATTAAGATAAAGAGGTAGGAGTTGAAGGAACCACAGCTATAGGTCTTGGAGAGGCCACGATGATAGTGATCTTCGCTATTACAAAAGTAAGATCAGGTCCTTAAGCTTAAAAAAACCTATTTTACAAGAAATATGTTGGTTGTTGGTAAATTATTAGTGAGAAGAAAAATTGCCATTTAATCCCATCACCCAGAGAAAATTTCTATTAATACTTTGTTGTAGAATTTTTCTATTTATTCATCTATACTTTTATTTATCTTAAATAAAACTGTGACTATACTATACTTAATGTCCTTTCCTATTATTTATTATAATAAATAATAAATCATTGCAGGGAATGGACAGGAATTCATAAAATCTCAACTTCATATTTCTGTCCACAATGGCCTACATGGCCTTCTCATCTGAACTGGCAGGGAGTGAATCAGGGAAATTCTAATGTAAAAGGAATTCCAACCTATTAAACACACACACACACAGTAGAGGTGTAAACAAACAACAGCACTAACAGGTACCATTTATTAAGCACTTACTAGGTCTTAAATATTTGCTAAATACTTTACATACACGGTACTCACAATACCCTAGGAACTCATGACAGATACATTTGTTCTTAGATTTGGGTCAATGATTTGCAGAGTAGAAAGCTTTTTTTCTACTCTACAAAAAAGCTTGACATTAAAGATCAATATTCCAATTAATAAAATTAACTCTAGATTAACTGTCTTCTTAAAATGCACATCTACTGCTATATGACTGGTCTCAAAGCTGGTTTTTCTCATGTTTAAAGATAAAATTAATTTTGCTTCCCTTTCATCTTCAGTGCTACTATAGAATCTATTAAGAACTTCTTCAAAATAGAAATCTATTTAAACCCCATTTTAAATCAGGGCTTCTCTCCTTGTTGGGCTGCATTCAGGGGGAAAATGGCATATATACACAATGCAATATTCTGCTTAAACACATAATACTGACTGACTCCCACAAGTATTGATTACTTAATATTTGTCAAACACTGCAGAATAGTATGTTACATGCTACCAATGTTCCATGCATCAGGACAGCCTTTCCAGTAACCATAGTTCTTAAAGTCCTGGATAACTTGAAAAATAGAGACCAGTCAGCTAAGATTTTAAAGTTCTCTTAACTCTCAGCTGGACACCTTGGGGACTAGAATATGGATATGCCTCACCCAGTTCTCAGGAGGACATGATGAAAAAGTTCACATAACATAGAGAAAACTCCCCACATCCATGGCAGTATCTCCCAGTTTCAGCATCCTCCCATTACCATGAAAACCACCAGGAGGAATAAGCTTGCCACTATATTTTTCGCCCACAATTCCAAAGATATTTGTCTTGGGAGTTCTCCTATCTTTGAAAGCTCTCAGCATCTTGCGATGGGCAGCATGACATCTTGACACAAGTATATTGTTTGCCCAGCATCAATAATTCAGACAAGTAGCAACAATTTATGTACATCACATCAACTAGGAGAAAGGTGACAAATACTCTAAGACAATGGTTATCACCAAGTTCTATGCTTAAGAGATAAAACATGCAAGGTGAACACAAAGCTGTAACACTAACTAATCCTGGAGAAACATATAGGGAAGGAATATAAACTGCTTGGCAAGGAGAAAACAATTTTCCCATTTATAATGGAACCCATTCACAATAGTTATTTGGAATTACTTTTATGGTAGAAGATATTCAAGTGATGTTAACATGCATCAAGCAAAATTTAGCAACTCTTGTAAAGCTTCCTGCTTCTCATCATCTAGTTGGGATATGCATTCCAACCATAATTCTTCAGAAGTCTGTACCTGACGTACAACATTAGCAAGGCGTTTGGCACAAGGATCTTCGTAATTAATAGTCTCATTAATTTTTCCTTCGGCAATTATACTGATTATTTTGGGAAGATTGGAATTATTTGGACCAAGTACAACTGGATGGTTACTTTCAATTAAGTCACAGAGAAAATTCAAAGTCTGAATAGCTTCCTCTTTATCCTCATGCAGTGGAAGCCAAGATAACCAATGTGGAAGAACTTCATCTACATTTACACAGTTAGGCTTAAACCTCAAAATCTTCCCTACTGCTGAGATACAGTTCTCTGTAGCAATGACATTTTTTTTGGTTTTGGAATTTGCACACTTAATAACTTTTACCAGCAACGGGACAGCTTCTGAACATAAAGAACGATAATCATCTCCACCAAACTGTGCCATAACACCCAGGCCATAAGCAGCTGCTTGCCTGACTTCAGGGTTGTTATCTCGCATATTTAGTAGCATTGGCCACCGAAAATATTCTACATACTTATATGAGGTTGGACTGCAGTGCTCTATAATATCATCAAATATGCACAATCCCCACTGTCTATCTGGCCATGGCCTACTCGAACAAATTAGATTTACAATTAATGGAAGAAGCTGTTCAAACCATGGTAAAATCTTTTCCTTGTAAGTGCTAAATAATGAGTGCAAAATATCTGATACTTTCGTCAGAATATAAACATCACATTCATCCTCATCTTGCAGAGACATTTCAACCTGCTGGTCATAGTTTTCTTCCTGTCTTTTAACCTGTCTCAGTTCTTGGTTTTTAAAGTGCCCTTCAAGTTTTGCTTTCAATATTTCTCCTAGTTCTTCCAAGTGTTCATCAAGAAGGCACCCATCTCCCATTACTTCAATGGACTTTGCAAAAGAATTCATTATTTCAGAGAGTACATCAGTATCAGGTTCAGTTCCAATAGCCTTGATTAAGGGATCACATACGAATTGCCACATCTGTGCAAGATATTCTGGGCCACGTGTTCTTGCACATTCCAGGAGAAAAGGCATAGACTCTGCTGCTGCCACTCGAACATTGTCATGGAAATAAAATTTCAATAAAGGAACCATCAGCTTTACAACTTGTTCTGTATATTCCACAAATCCTTCCCTTAACTCCTTAGCATAGTAAACCAACATCTGGCAAGCAGTTGCTTTTGCTTCAAGTCCTGAAGTTTTAATTCCAAAACTTTGTTGGTCTCCAAGATTTACAAATTGCCATCCATCATCATCACTCATATTTTCCACATCTTGTGTGTCTAAGAGAGCAACATCAGGTTTAGCTGAAGCAGTCTTAATAAGAGGCTCAATAACTAGTGGAAGGTACTGTTGAAAATCACTTCCAAGAATTTTACACATTCTAGCCCAGGCTGAAACCATGTAAGATGTCTGAGGGTCATCATCTTCCATATTATTTAAGTCTGATTGTGTCTTCAACAACAGCTGCATCACATTTGATGCATCTTGCATAAATTTTTCCTTCCCAACAGCAAGACCAACATGGCTAATGCATTCAATAGTTTTTCCTTTCAGAAGCTTGAGTTCCTTTTGAACAGCAAGCTCAACAATGTGCTTTAGTGATGGCATAAATATATCATAATATGGAACAAATTTTTCTTCTATTGTATCTGCAACTGAGGCAATGGTTGTCACAAGCTGTTCCAAGGCCAATTTAGTTCCATTCCGAATCAACTCTTGAAGTTTAATCACCAAGATGGAATGTAGATTTCTCACCATACTATCCAAATATAGAACTAGCAATGCTTTGGGACAGTCTTCAATAAAAATAATAAGTGCAGAAGCCGCATGAGATTGCACACGCTGATTACCTTGGTTTTCCATGGTACGCAACAGAGCTGCAATCACTGTTTCATGGAATTTCTTTTGGAAGTTAGGAGCAAAATCAGTAGCCATCTGTCCAAGTGTAGTACAGGCTGCAGCCCTCACTCTTGGGTGAGGATCCTGAAGAAAAAGCAAAACAGAGTTAACTGTTTCATCTAGAATTGATTCCATTTGCTGATGGCATCCTTCTCCAATGGCAGATAAGGCCATTAATCCAGCATGTCGATATTTCCAGTCAGGGCTCTGAAGCATCTGCATGATGTGCTCCTTAGTCATTGGTAAAACAAGTTTTCCACCGAGCCCACAAGCCAGTCTGTCTAGTGCACTCTCAGCAGCAACTGCATTGCTGTCAAAATCATCTTCTTCCATTTCATCGGCATTTACCCAGTCCTCATCATCTTGTAGATCAACCATCATTGCTAATATATGAGGAACTGCTTGTGCAATTATATTTGTATGTTTTTTCAACATTGGGGTTGCAGTTTCAGACAAGGTCACTATTATTTCAAGGGCCAACTGGCGTTGCAGATTACTAAGTCTAGAGTCTCCACATAACTTCAGACTCAACTGCAGAGTATCTTCTAAATAAGGACCCAGGTATTTAGGTACAGTATCTGCAATTTCAACAAGGGATTCTAGCACTGAATCATCATCTTGGTAGCATGAGTCATTCACAGCCTGTAAGATTCCAGGAAGCAAGTCTGCAAAGTCTTTGAAAAGAGCAATATTATTCTCATTAGCAAGTACAAATGCAGCTGCAGCTCTAGCAGATAATGTCCTGATTGCTGGATGTTCTTGATCCTGAATGCACTGGTCCAACAACCGTTTGATGATATCCAAATCATGCCGCTCTTGATTCCCAAAAATCCCAGGAAAGTGCCAGAAAACGTGAAGTGCAACTTCCCAAAGAACTACATTTTTAGAGTAGATTGAATCAATAAGGAACTTCAGACCTTCAGGCCAGTGGTTAGTGCCATCCTCGTCTATCAAATTCCTGGCCAGCACTGCAAAAATATCACAAAGTTTTTTCCTCATACTAGCATGTGTTTCTAACTTAACAGCCAGTATCAGTTCAATCTTGACGTCCCTCTGCACATCAGAAGGCAGATTTGGATAGACTTCCTCAAACCCAGAGGACAAAAGCCTTCGTAGCAGTGCGGCAGCCATTTGTCTCACCTCATAACCTGCTCTTCTATTTCTGACAGCATCTAAGAGGAATGTAGTCTTACACAGACCTGGAATATTTTCATAGATTTCTTCTGCCTGCCTCCGCACCATACAGCTTGGATTGATCAGGTTCTTCAGAAGCTGGTAAAACTCTTGCTTTCCCGACACGGTGACTGGTAGCCCTGCAGACCCGGCCGCCGCCATAGCGCTCTGTCAAAGAAACCGCGACGGAGATGGAAGGAGGGGGTCTGCGGCCAGAAACAGTGACGTAAGCGAGGCGCCCGAAGGGATGGGCGGGGTTGCTTATCCACTGCCGGCTGCAGGCTGTGTCTGAGCTCGGGGGAGATGGGCTGGGCCTAGCAGGGATAGGTGAGATGGGGTGGGGATGAGGGACGTCCTTGGTCTGTTTTGCAATCAGTTGAAAAGGCACCTACAGAGAAAGAAAAAAAAAAAAAAAAGAAAGAAAGAGAGAAAGAAAGAAAGAATATTATTATTGGAGTGTATTAGAATAGGATTGTGGGTGACTTTTTACCTCCTTTATTTCTAAACTATATCAGTTTTTACCCCTATAATTTTAAAACAATAATTGCATCTCGAAAACCTACCAGGCAGAAGTCGGTCACAAAAGGCCCCATATTATGTGATTCCGTTTATATGAAGAGCCTTGAAAAGGCAAATCTACACGGAAAGTAGATTCCCAGAGGCAGTGGGAAGGAGAGAATGTAAAATGACTCAGATAGTCGGTTTCTTTTGGGGTGATGAAATGTTCTAAAATTAATTGTGGTGATGGTTGCATATCTCTGTGATTATACTAAAAACCATTGCATTGTTTTTACCTCAAAAAAGCCGTTTATCAAATAAGTACAATAAAAGGTAAAGACCTTGATTACCATCCCATTAGCACATCTAAAGCACTAAGGACAGTGGTACTTAAACTCCGGTGTGTCAGAATCACCTGGCCTGTGGATTATAATAAAAAATGAGAAAAATGAGAAAAACTGAATAAAATATGGTAGAAAGTGACCTAAGCTAGTAATCAGAAGACTTGAATCCTGGTCTTAGCTGTAAATTAATTTTGTATCCTTGGTCATGTCCCTCAAAGTTTTCTTTGCGTGTTGCCTAAACTGTGAAATGCCTTTCTGGTTTTCCTTTTAGTAGGAAGATGCTGAGATTATTCCAAGAAACAAATGCCCCTGAAGCTAAACATTGTTTCTTTAAATTCAAGCAGGTGTGTCAATCAAAAACAATGATCATTCCTCTAACAATGATTAGATCTTACTTTTGTATTAGCACTTTGCCACTCTGTCGTTTTGACCCTTATGCAGGTTTGCAAAGTTGGTGGGAAAGATATAATACTAATTTAGGTAAGTAAGAGAAACTCGGGGAGGTTAACGGATCTGCCTAAGATGACACAGCTCAGTCTCAAATCTACCTTTTCTGAAAGCAACACCAATGATCTTTAACCATCCCACTTCCCCATAATTACTCCTAGTTTTGCAACATGATCAGAAGCGTTTGCTTACTGCAAAGTCTGTCTTAAACTTCTCCAAGTGGGCTTCATTTTAATTTTGTAAAACACTGCTGCATATACCCTCAAGATAGAAAATCACAGATTTAGGATTAACCAGATGATAGATGAAGTAGTCTCATAAATTACATTGTAATATGCAATACTATACTCATTTAGGAAGAAACATTATTCTCTAACTAGTGTTTGTCATTCTGTGAACCAAAACCAGCTGCATCAGAATTACTTGAGATACTTATTTTTAAATTTAGATATTAGAGACTAAGGTCTAAACTAGTGAATCAGAATCTCTGAGGAATGCAACCCCAAAATGTTCAATTTTAACAAACACACTGAGTTTTCATATAAATACCAAAATTTGAGAACCACTTATTAGGTTAGTTCTGGTTCTGATTCCAAGATCTTAACTACAGTTTTGCATCTTGCTTCAGAACACTGGCTTTCTTACTATTTCTTAAATAAGTCAAACTGCAGGATTTTTGCATTTGCTGTTTCAGGAAATATTAAAAATTATATGGGGAAGGGGGAGGAGTCTTCTCTTAATACTATATCTACTAGTATATTAAAGACTTATTAAAAACCACAATGAGATACCACCACAGACATACCACACACAATGTTTTAAATTTAAAATTTTGACAATAGCAATGGTTGGTGAGGATGTGGAACAACAGGGAACTCAGTTATAATTTTGGTGGTACTATCAAGGATTTGGAAGGTTTTTAGAGGTGTGTCAATGGCACTCAGAGGAGAAGTAGCAGCTTCCCTAAATTTCCCTAAGTTTTAGTCTGGGCATCTGGTTGGAGGTACTGCAATGTACCTATTTATTTACCTAGAAATGAATAAATAGCAGTGTTAATGCAAACCAAAAGACTGCTAACTCTTTCTGGAGGAAAAAGAGACTTCCCTAAAACAGTGAGTCTCAGAATCTATATTTTGCTCTTTACTTGTTCCCATGTGCTATAGTGACAGTCATCATTTCAACAGTAGGAGCTAAAGTGAATCCATTCCAGGAAAATTACTTATGATCTTTTATTTTAGAAAAACACATACTGATTTAAAATCTTAAAGTACTTCCTTTCTATATTGTATAATTCTCTTCTATTTACTTTTTGTAGTATGTCCTCCCCCAACCCCTGCCCCAGGAAATTACATAATACCCAAGATCAAGATTGCACTTGCAGAGTTGGTTAGAGTTGAAGAGCTTTATTAAGTTTTATAATTAAAATTGGCTTTTAAAATTGTTTGCACTGAGAAGCCATTTACGAATGTTACCATAAGGTAGCTCAATACCCGACAATTCAAGTATTTATTAGCAGCTTACTAAGTGGGAAAAGTGCAAAATAAGTTGCAAATTTCTTCCAAGAGCTGAGAGATTTAGAGTTAAATGAGAGGGACAGAATTAAATTGGACATATTTGACATTTTTACAAGAATAATCCAGAATAAAAACATAGGAAACAGCAGCAGCAACAACAATAACAACCACAAACCTAGGACTGCTACCACTGGCCTAAGATGAGACAATCTGAATATTAAAAAGAATAATAATGCCTATAATGGATTTAAAAACATCAAATATATAAACAAAAGTGCTGAGTTTCTAATACTAACAAAAGCCACTAATTTATTGATAATTTTTGGAGGTTGCTAGGTCACCAATTATGAAATGGATAAAATAATCAAGATTTTTCCTGTCTTTCCTGTACAAACTGTATTTCAGGATAACCAAATAGATAATGAGGGTACATTCTTCTTTACAGAATTACAACTAATAAGTGCACAAAGAATGCTAAAAGCAGAAAATTCATGTGTTATAACCCCAAAATAAATCATGAATCTAGGTAATAACAACAAATGGATATTAAATATTGACTAGGAATATAATAATAGAGGGATTAAGTTGAAACCACCTGAAATTACTTATTAATCTTAATATTATTAAAAGTGGAATAAACCAGAGGCATCATTTTCTGTTGTCTTTCAGCTCCACATCCATACTTCCTATAATTTGTTCTATGATTCTGAGATTAGGCTCTGGAAAAAATATTCTCTTTTCATAAATGAATCCCTGATAGATTTCACCAATAGCAGCCATTAGAGATTTGGAGGGTATAAAAAGGACAGAAAAGGGATTATTCCTTCCCATTTTTCCTTTTCTTATCTGGACTGCCCCAACAGTGGCCCTTCCTTCTGGTGGCAACCATTTCCTGCCTTGTGTAACACTCAAAAAATCTAATCTCTCTCATCTCTGCAGAGATACCAGCAGTAGCCTGGGCGCACCCATTCTTCAAAGGTTTCACTTTCAGCTCTGGGAGGTCCCTCCTCTGAGTTTAAAGATAGCAGTTCCATCTCGTTCCCTCAGCTTTAGGGAAGCTAACAGTTCCTTCAGTTGTCATCTTTTGATTAGTTCAGTGCTCTTTATTTACTCTTTCAGATCTCCCACACCTGTGTAACTGATCCCTTAAATAAAATCTCCTCTTGAAGTACTTAGTGTGGTTTGCTTTCCCAAATAGTCCTTGGCTCATAACAGGCATTAAGTGATGGAATAGCAAGTACACTGCACCACCTATGAAGTATTTTTATTTTAAATCAGGTTTATTGAGGCATAATTTATATGCAATAAAATTTGCCAATTATAATTCTATAATTAGATTACAGTCCAGTAACCATGACCACAATTATATAGAAAACATTTTCATTACCCCAAAAAGCTCCTTGGGTCAGTCCCTCAGTAGAAAATCTTTTGCCACTCCTGGCTTCAAGCCACTACTGATCTGATTTCTGTTGCTATAGCTTTGTCTCTTCCAGAAGTTCATACAAATGGAATCATTTAGTGTGTGGCTTTTTGTAACTGGCTGCTTTCTCTTAGCATAATGTTTCTGATATTCATCCATTCTGTTGCATATTTCTTCCTTTTTATTTCATTATATGAATATGCCACAAACTGTGCATTCATTAACTGAGAGACATTTGGGTTGTTCCAAATTTTTAAAATTTATTCATTTATTTATGTTTATTTATTTTTGAGAGAGACAGAGCGTGAGCGGGGGAGGTGCAGAGAGAGAGAGAGGGAGACACAGAATTCGAAACAGACTCCAGTCTCCAAGCTGTCAGCACAGAGCCCGATGCGGGACATGAACTCAGAGACATGGAGATCATGACCTCGGCCAAAGTCAGACACTTAACCAACTGAACCACGCAAATGCCCCAGGCTCTTACAAGTTTTAAGCTATTATGAATAAAGCTTCTATGAACATATTAGAACAATTTTTTTGTGAAAATATGTTTTCATTTCTCTTGACAAATACTAGGAGAGGAATGGTTTGGTTAAATGGTAAGTATAGGTTTATAAGAAACTGCCAGGTGCTCTTCAAGTGCTTGTACCATTTTACATTTCAACAGCAAAATGTATGAAAGTGACAGTTGCTCCACACCATTGTCAGCACTTGGGATTGGCATTTTTTAAAATTTCAGTCATTCCATTGAGTATGCAGTGGAATATGACTGTGATTTTAGTTGCATTTTCTTTAGAACTAACAGTGTTAAGCATCTCTTTATGTGCTTATTTGCCAGTTGTATATCCGCTTTGGTGGGGTGTTTATTCAAAATATTTGCCCATTTTTAATTTCATTTTTAAGTAATCTCTACACCCAACATGGGGCTCAGTCAGTCTCATGACCCTGAGATCAAGAGCCACATGCTCTACCAACTGAGCCAGCCAGGTGCCCCTCTTTTGCCCATTTTTAAAATTCTAGTTTTTTTGTCCTCTTATTTTTGAGTTTTAAGATTTACTTTTATATTCCAGATATAAATCCTTAATGAGATATATATTTTCAAATATTTTATCCTTTCTTTTTTCTTAACAATGTCTTAAGAATAATCAAAAGTTTTAAAGTTTGATGAAGCTTAAGTTATCACTTTTTTTTAAGTTATCACTTTTTACATTTTATGGTTTTTAAGGCTTTTTATGTCCTACTTAATTAAATAGGACTGAACTCAAGGTCACAAAGATTTTCTCTAATATTTTCTTCTATGACTTTATAGTTTTAGGTATAATGTTTAGATCTGGGATCTATTTCAGGTTGATTTTGTATATTGTGTGAGACATGGATTGAGTTTCATATCTTTTTTTCATATGGATTTACAGTTGCTCCACTTTTACCACCACTGAATTACCTTGATACCTTTGTTGAATGGATCATATATATGTAGACCTATTTCTGGACCATTTATTCTGTTTCATCCATCTATGTCTATCCTTACTTCAATGCCACACTAACTATCTTGATTACTGTAGCTTTACAATAAATCTTGACCCAAGTAGTTATAGTCTTCCATCATTTTTGTTTTATTTTGTATTTGAAAAATGACCCAATTTCTCATATAAAAGGGGCAGGAAAATCGTTACAGAATAAACAACCTAAAAGGCATAAAATCACCCCTCCCATTGAAAATGTTAACTTAGGAAAATGTCTAATGAAGATATTTATTTTTGTTTATTCAGTCATTCATTCTGATAATATTTCTTTTGATATGAGCTCATCTCCTTTAATTGCTCTAATTTTGCCTTTAAAATACATAGGAAACGTCCATAATCCAACTTATTAACCTAGGTCTTTATTTCTAGCTTTAATGTGAAGAATCATTATTAATAAGATTCTGGATGAGAGCTAAGGTAGTGGCATAGAAGAAGGACCCTAGGCTTGTCTTGTCCCTCAAACACAGCTAGATAGCTACCAAATCATTCTGAATACCCAAGAAATTGACCTGTAGACTGACAAAAAGAATTGCACAATTAGACGGAGAGAAGAGGCCACATCATGGAAGGTAAGAAGTGCAGAGCTATGGTGTGGAGGAGAAATGGATCCTGAGTGCTGTGGAGAGGAGGGAGCCCTCAGCATAGAGAAAGACTTAAGAGAGGAGTGCATGGGGGATCACACAAGAACACTTCTCCAAAACCACTCACTAGCAAAATGAAAGGGGCTGATTTTCATGAGTTTTTGCAACCACTGGGGCTCAAAGACTAGAATTCTAGAAGTCCCTGGGCTTGGCTGGGATAGACCCCTGAGGGTGCTCCCCTATTCCTGGAGAAAAGTCATGAAAGCAACCCAGGGGACAAATGGTACAATCTGAGTATCACCTTAGACTGTTTGATCTTCTTGGAGTGCATCTGAGAGAGGTGGGGTTCACAGAGACAACTCCCTGGCACAAAAGAGCCAGCTGGTGCCATTTCCCTCCCCTGCTCCTCATCATAGGCACAGAGACGAGATACCCGCTGAAGGCTCGTAACAAGGATATAGGCTCTTTAGCCTGTTTTGCTCCAAATCCCACACCTCTATGCTCTGGCATGATTGCCCTTCTTGGTCAAACCTGCATCAGATCAGTCTCAGCATGGTGAGACCCTCCCCCAGAGGACCAGCATCAGCCCCCACCATACCACATCCCTAAAGTTTGGAGTTTTAAAAGTCAGCAGGCTTGGCTGGGTTAGAGCCCAAAGTGCACTGTGCTACTCCAGGCAGGCAAACAACCCCCAAGACAGACAGCATGAAAACAGCACTCTGAAAAATGCCTGGGATGTGTGAGGGGAAATAATTCACTCTTCTGGGACCTCTTCTTCATAAAGCCATTACTCTCAGGAACAGGAAACACAATTGGCTTTTCTAACACACAGAAGATGGAGATCTAGACAAAATGCCAAGAAATATGAATTCATCCCAAAAGAAAGAACAAGAAAAGAGCATAGCCGGGGATCTAACTGAAACAGATATAAGTAATATGACTGATGGAGAACTTAAAGCAAGAATCATAAAGATACCAGCTGGGCTAAAGAGAAGTATGGAAGACATCAGGGAAACTCTTACTACAGAGTTAAAAAAAAAAAAAGTCAGAAATGAAAAATGTAATAACTGAGATTCGAAACCAACTGATATAGTGACAACAGGACTAAAGAAGCAGAGGAGTTAATAAGTGATATATATGATAGAATAATGGACAATAATGAAGCTAAGCAAAAGAGAGAAAGAAGAATTATGGGTCATGAAAACAGACTTAGGGAATTCAGGGACTCCATCAAACATAACATTAGTATCATATGAGTCCCAGAAGGCGGGGGGGGGGGGGGGGAGGAAGAAGGTTTAGTTGAGGAAATAAGAGCTAAACAAAAGCAAAAATAAACATTGGAACTATATCAAAATGAAAAGCTTCGGCACAGTGAGGTAAACAATCAACAAAACTTAAAGTCAACCTATTGGAGAAGATATTTGCAAATGAGATATCCTATAAAGGGTTAGTATACAAAATATACAAAGAAGTGACACAACTCAAAACCCCAAAAACAAATAATCCAATTTTAAAAATGTAAACCAATTAAAAATAATCCAATTAAGAACAAACCAATTAAAAATTAAAAAATAATCCAATTAAAAATAAAACATATTGCCAAGTTTAAAAATCCAATTAAAAAAAGAATTGAACAGATATTTCTCCAAAGAAGACATCAAGACACATAAAAAGATGTTCAACATCATTGATCATCAGGGAAATGCAAGTAAAGACTACAAATAGATATCACTTCACACCAATCATAATGGCTAAAATGAACAACACAAGAAACAACAGCCATGGGCGAGGATTGCTGGAGAAAGGAGAACCCTCTTGCAGCATTGGTGCAAACTGGTACAGCCACTCTGGAAAACAGTATGGAGTTTCTTCAAAAAGCTAAACACAGAACAACCCTACCATTCAGCAACTGCACTCTTGGGTATTTACCCAAAGGATACAAAAAAACACTAATTCAAAGGGCTACCAGTATCTTAATATTTATACTGGCATTATTTACAATAGCCAAATTATGGAAACAGCCCAAGTGTTCATCAACTGATGAAAGGATAAAGAAGAATTGATCTTATATATAATTCAGCCACAAAAAAGAATGAAATCTTGCCATTTGCAATGACATGGATGGAGCTAGAGAGTATTATACTGAGTGAGATAAGTCAATCAGGAAAAGACCAATACCATATAATTTCACTCATGTGTGGAATTTAAGAAACAAAACAAATGAATAAAGAAAAAGAAAGAGAAAGGCAAACCAACAAGCAAGCACTTAATTCTAGAAAACAGACTGATGGCTACTAGAAGGGAGGTGGGTGGGGGAATGGGTGAAATAGATGATGGGGATTGAAGAATATACTCACCATGATTGATGAGCACTGAATAAGGCACAGAATTGTTGAATCACTATATTGTACACCTGAAACTAATATAACACTATATGTTAACTATACTGAAATTAAAATAAAAAGATTAATTAAAAAAAGAGATGTGAGACTTTGGGAGAGTTACTAAATTTCTTCAAGCCTAGTTTGCTCATTTTCGATGGGGAATAATAAGACCTAGTTCATTGGGTCATTATGACATCTAAATGGGATAAAAATATAGATATAGAAAGTTGGGTGGGTTTTTTTTGCAGTATTAATTCATGTAGGAATGTTTCCTCTAATTTTTCCTCTTCTCCATTTTCCAAGAAGGTCCTTTGTGTACCCCCCTTTGGGGAGTAATTTATAAGGAAGGAAGCAGCTCTCTGAAGACAAAGATTTTCCCTGTGTTTGTGAAATTTTAAAGTCATCAAGGAAATCTTTAGATCTGTGGGGGATGGGGACAGAGGGAGGTGTGTGTCCTTACAGAGAAAGAAATAGGAACAGAGAGGAAGTGGACATTTTTGCCAAGTTTATGGAAATGATGAGTGATGTTCCATGAAGATGGGGAACTACATTTCTTTCACAGGCTGGATCCCCACAGGTATATGGTGTACAGGTGAGATAAGACTGGATTTTAATACTGAGGCTCCCAGCCCTCATAAATATTACTATGCCCAAAAGGATGTGGGCATACTCCATAACTGCATACTACCATACTACCATAACTGCATACTGGCCTTGGGTAATGAATATCTCAAGTGGTGGCCCAAAGTATGGACCAAATCCTGGTCCATGTATTTTACTCTTTATAAGACCTAAAGGTCTTATAAAGTGTGTGTGAACTTAATTAGATGAGAGTATGTCTTTCCCTGTATTTGCTTGAAATCACAGCTTGACATAGGGTTTGGGTGTAGGTAATTTATTTGGAAAGTAATCCTATGGAGCAAATGTATAGGATAGAAAATGAGGGGAAGTCAGAACAATGTTGCATTATTGAGCTGATTACTGCCATGAACTCAAATCAAATTGCCTGCTGAAGGGACTAGGAACAAAAGGGAGGCTCATTAGTCTGCTCCTATCTCCCATTGTTTGGGACATTAACCTTTTTGGTTCTGCACATGTGTGAGTGCTAACGCAGGCACCTATGGGCACCCACAGAATGGAACTATAGAAGCCCAGAGGCAAGAAGTGAGAGAAACAAGGCTTGAGGTGAGGTGCTATCAGTGCCAAGAGGAAGGAGGCCTGCAGGGATCTGTTTGCCACAGCCGTGCCAGGAATCAGAGATGAGGCATACAGGATGAGAAGTGGGGCTCAAGGTCTCTATGCCAGAAACAGAAGCTCAGTAATGACTGAGCAATATGGGGTGTAGAGACTTTTACAAATTTATTTTCCTCCTGATTAAAATAATAGATATATTTTTTGAGTAGAAACTAATTTAATTTGTTTAATCACAAATATAATCTTTTTAGTATCTCCTTATTTATAGTCTAAGGTTTAACCCTGCTACAGGAGCACAGTACCTAACAAAATAGGTGCTAAATACTAAACGCCACCCCCCAAAAATGTTAGTTTCCTTCCTCTAATCACATATCAATACATATAAGCACGCACACATAACATATATATACATCCTTGTCTTAAAATAAGAAGAAGAATTTTTAGAAAGTGCTTTGATTCCATTGTGAGTTTATACCTGTGCAATGCTAGCATTTGGCTTGAAAATCCAAGAAACTGACCTAGGATATCCCTGCCTCCCAAAAAGAGCTGGCTTGGGGTCTGATGTGTACCTCCACTTATTATTCTGAAGAGAATACCTATAATGAATAATGCTTCATTTATGGTACAGCTCCTCAAACTTTAACCTGCATACAAATAATTCAAATAGACAACTCATCTACCATCTCTATTTTGTGTTTCTTCTCAGCACTTATCATTTTCTAACATACTACATGTATAACTTATTTATCACATTTATCATTTGTGTCACACCCTACAATGTAAGCTTCATGAAAGCAAGTATTTTTGTCTGCTTATATCTGTAATGTCTGTCTCATAAAATGAGCACTCAATAAATATTTGTTAAATGAGCAAATAAATATTTAATTCATCTATCTAAATTGCATTTTAAAGAATACTGAGCACTTGCTAGATACCAAACATTGTGAGACGTACTTTGTGGAATACTAAGATAAAATACCACCGGGCAAGAAGAAAAAACTGAACAGTGGGCCGTTGCTTCATGAACTGACAGGCTAGTGGGGAAGACAGACATGTATAAATAAATGTAATGAAGGCAGGAGGGACCCAGGGAATCAAGGATCTATTCTGACGTGAGGACGCATGGGAAACTAAGTGGAGGAGGTAGCACTTGAAGGATGGTAGAATTTTACCTATGGGGAAGAGGAAGAAATTTCAGATAAAGGAAAGAAGAGAAGGAGAGGCTTGGAGAAGGAAAAATACTCTTAATTTTTTTTTCAAGGGATAATAATTTCTCTACTGCAACTGAAGCATGCGGAGAGGGTCATGTGGCCAATAAGTTAGAAAAGGTTAAGTGGGACCTGATAGTATGGGAACATGAAGTCATGGTCTTTCATAATGGTCCTTAGTTATAGCCAAATATAAAAAAATACACTTGCCTAGGCCCCTACTGACCTATGCATATGTATTTTCAAGGCTCTATCAGTGTTCTTGATGGCTACCTAGAGCTAAAATCCACTAACTGAAAAGATGATTTGGGCAGCAGCATGAGAAGTGAGATGACTAGGAGTAGGCAGAGACTTGAGGCAAGGAATCCAGGTAGAAGTCTTGCAAAACCTGGGGAGGGTTTATGAGAAAAAGAAGAGGAATCCAGTTCAAATCAGCAAGGATAGGTTAGTAGAACTCTTATCTGCTAAATGTTGAGGATGGCTTGGGATCTATCAACTAGAAGGTAGCTTCATCACTGCTCCCTTTTGGCTTCCTGGTTCCATACATTTCTTCTTTCTCTATTGGAACCACATAATGCAGGTTCTAACAGGTCTTGGGAGATAGGATAATATAGTAATTAAAGAGACACAATACGGAGTCAAAGGACTTACCCTGCTTCATGACATTGGCAAGTTCTTAAATGCTTTAAGCCTCAGTTTCTTCATCTGAAGAATGAGGAAAATGAATAAATCAATTGAAAGCCTTGAATATGAAAATACTAAAAGCACTTAGTTGAATATCTGGCTGTGATAATTGAGATAGATTATGTTATGCTACAGCAATAAATAATCCCCAAATATCTGTGGTTTAAAATTTCTCAATCATGCTACATGTCTATTGTGAGTCAGCAGGAGAAGTCTTCCCATTGTAGTTACTTAGGGAAGGGAACCAGGCAGACAGAGTAGCTTCCATCTGGAAAACATCCCTTCCCTATGTCAAAGGGAAAGAGAATTCTGGCGGGTCTCTTGCTGACAATTAAATGCTTGACCCAGAAGAGATACATGTCACTCTCACAGACAACTCATTGATGGGTGCCAATCATATGGCCTCACTACAAGGGGGGGGGGGGCAGAAAGTGCAATCCTACCATGAGCTCAGGAGATATGAAGTATTTGGTAAGTCTTTATTATTGCTATTATAACCTAAGATCTGCGATGTTAATTGTCTTCCTTTCTGCGTCCCTAGCCTCTTCCTTGAGCCTCTGTTTCAGGGGTATGCAGTACAATAAATACCCCTCACTTCAGTGACAACAGAATCTTCACAGTGCCTTCTAGTGATATCTAAAGTTACTTCATTAGCCCTTGGTGGGAACTTAATTCTGAGCCTTCCAGAGTAGAATTTACCTAGTAGAGCTAATAATGGTAATGGCATTAATTGTTCAGCTTGCTCCCTCTTTGTAAGCCTTTGTAGGCCCCATAAAAGCATTCAGGATATAAAACCCGACATTTTTTGAACGTTCAGACTGTTTTTCTTGCATAGAAACTCCCCTTCTGGCTCCAATACTCTCTCCCTTCTTATAATATATATTATGCATGTAAATATTCATAGAGATTAAACCAAAACCATGATATCATTCCTGAAGACCTATCTTCAAAATATGACCCTTAATTACAAATAATAGAGATGAGTTTGCTTCTGAAGGAACCATAATTTCATGTTCCTAATATCCCATTGTGGCTTCTTAACTAAAGTATATGGACACTTGGCTACAACAGCGTTTCATATCATTAGTTTTCCTTGTAATTTTATATATTGTGTTTTATGCATTTAAAAACATTAGTCTGAGAAGGCCTTCAAAACTTCACCAGACTGCTTACTTGACTAGGCCTGTTAAGAACAACTCTAAAAAGTTCTATGGCTAGTGTGAGGAAACATTTTAATCTTACCACTAGGTGATGCTATTGCTTTAAGTAAGGAAGAGTAAGGCAAACTCCTGGCAGGTAATGCAGATTATCTCAGAGGAACAAGGGCATCATGTGGTCACAGACAGTTACAGTAGTCTTAGTCTTAAGAGAAAGCTTCAAATCCTTAGCAGATAAAACACAAACCCATTAACTAACATGTTATGATCTAGTATATAAAATGTGACTGGTAACGGGTTTTACTACTTTAAAGCAGTATATAACACAAAAATACCAGGTTTGGGGGACCTGTTAACCAACCTATTCCCTAAAGATTTATTCTACACAACATTATTGATTTTCTTCAACACACAGATGGCTCATTGTGATATTATTTTTCTTGCCCATGTTCTCTGGGTTTTATTTCTCCCACTGGATCCATTCTAAGTTTTTGTAGGTAGATATCATACTTAAAATGCAATGAATTCCAGCTAGATTCAATCCATTTATTAGATGCACACGGCAAGTTCAAAGTAGAAAGAAGATACAACTCCTGAATAGAAATTGAAAATTGGAAGTTAAGTAATTGAAATTGCAGAAAGAACCAAAGGAAGAAACATAAAACAGAGCTGGTTATGCTGACAAAAGCAACATTTACTTGAAACAATTTGCTTCAAAAACAATGAAACAATTTGCTTCAAAAGAATCTCAGGCAAAAAGTGTCAGTGGGAAGTGGCTGGTGGTATAGATGGAAAAAGATGGCCATGCGATAAATATTAAAGCAAGGAGATGGTAAATGGGAGTCCCTATACAATATCTTCACTTTTGTATAGTTTGAATTTTTTCATAAAAAATTAATATATATATGTTAAAAGATACATAAGTGAATTTTTGGTGATAAGAGTTAGATATATGAAAATACATACCAAGTCATGGAATTAATGGGAAGGAAGGATGAATACTGATGTAGAAAATATAAGGCACGGGAAATGAATAAACTGGAGGAAAGGGTTTTACTGAGTTTGTATTACTCAATTCTCATTTAATTCTTTTGGCAAAAAAAAGATTTTACAACATTTTTTCTGTCAGATCTAAAAATCAATTTTTACGAGAATTTAATTCTCCTGGCCTTTTGTCTGGGGGTAAGAGGATTGGTGACAAGGTCAGCAAAGAACTAAATGTTAGGAAACACAAAAGATTCTTCAGCATTTTTAGGCAAAGGGGTTGAAAGAAAGTTGGTCTTTCCAATTAGCTTTGTAAATTCTTCATGGCTTTGAGAATACTTAGTTTATTTTTATTATCGATGGTCCACTCAAAGATATTTGCTTTAAGAAATCCATTTCATCTCCACTGACCAAAGGGGATCTTCCCAGGTCGTTACAAATGTATGTCTATGGGATTTAATATTTTTGAAAAGTGAAATGAAAATGGTTTTTTATCTACGAATACCTCAATTTCTGCTCTAACCACAAGAGGAAAAATAACTTTAGTGTAATTTTTCATAATAGTCAGCACCCCCCTCAATTTTTACTTTTTGCAGGATAACATAAAGAAGACATTTCTATTCCTAGTTTTATAAGGAGGAGTCAGAAGTTACTTTCTGTCAATACAAGAGTACTACTTTGTCCTCTTGAATAACAGAACCAATTTATTAGTAATAATTTTCTGTGTTTTTATTTAAAACAAAAATAATTTAGAGGCACCTGGGTGGCTCAGTCAGTTAAGAGTCCGAATTCAGCTCAGGTCATGATCTCACAGCTGGTGAGTTCGAGTCCCGCATCAGGTTCTGTGCTGATAGCTCAGGGCCTGGAGCCTCCTTCAGATTCTGTGTCTCCGTCTCTCTCTGCCCCTCCCCTGCTCATGCTCTGTGTGTCTCTCTCTATGTCAAAAAATAAATAAACATTAAAAAATAAAAAAATAAAAATAAAACAAAAGTAATTTATAATCCAATTACTACTGCAATCAGTTCAAATGTTGAGGGAGATAATATCTTGGATTACTTCCAATTTAAGTAATCTCATTAGTAAACGAATTGTTTTGCTCCTATACTTTGTTCACCATTAAGTTTTAGCTATGAGATTGGAGTCTGGAAGCAGTATCTGACTTACAGGAAGTGTCAAATCTGAATATTGCTCCTTTTGGACTGTTTTGGTCAGTGTTCTTCAGAGAAACAGAACAAATAGAATAGATAGATGATAGGTAGGTAGATAGATGATAGATACATACATACATACATACGCACATACAAAATATAGCAAGTGGCTCATATGATTACAGAGGCTGAGAAGTTCCATAATCTGTCATCTGCAAATTAGAGACCAGGAAAGTCAGTAGTATAAGTCAGTTCCCACTTGAGAACCAGTCCAATTCCAAAGGCCCAAGAACTAGGAGTACCCATGTCTGATGTCAAAGGGCAGAAGTTGGATGTCACAGGCTCAAAGACAGAAAATTTACTGTTCTTCCTTCTACCTTTGTTTTTTCTATTCAGACAAGAATGAACTGGATGATCTCCTTCATCAGTGAGGAGGACCTTCTTTACTCAGTTTACCAATTCAAATGTTAATCTCTTTCAGAAAAACCCTCATGGACACACCCAGAAACAATGTTTTACTAGCTACCAGGGTAGGCATCCTATAGCCCGATAAAGTTGACACATGAAATAGTTAACTATCACGTAGCCCCTAGGAATTGTGAGGTAGAAGAAGGGAGACAGATTGGAGAGATAAGGTGTAAGGGTCAGATGGCCTAGTCTCTCTTCTCTGAGCTTTGGCCAGAATGGGATCATCCCTGACAGAGGGCTTTGTTTCATTGCACATTTGGGTCTCCAGAGGGAGCCCTTACACCAGCCTGGGGACAGCTACAGCAAAGATCTCTGTGGCACTGATTGCAGAGGGTGGGTCTGAGTTTAGTTTTCCTGAGCTGCCTATGGTTTCCAGGTGGTAAAGGGGGAAATCTTTTGCATATCCAAAAAGGGCTTACAGAAGGTGGGCCTGCCATGGGGTCTGCTGTGGCAAATGGCACAGCCTAGGTGGTCATCTCAGGTCAGGGCTGAACAGGGAAAAGGAGGGGCCTTAGAGGGATCTTCAGCATCAGTTGAGAGCAGAGGCCAGGCTGAGCCATCCAGCAAGCACCACCAAGTTCTGACCAAACAGAGATATCACCATGAGCTATCTCACTGCAGACTTCAAAAGTAGCAGCCAGGAGAATGCACAGTCATGGGACCAGTCACCCTTCAAGTGCACCAGCGAGCACCCCAAAATAATCACTCAGTGTTAGAGACAAGCAGTGATACAGAAGTCACCATGAGGATTTGAGAACACTACCTCATCTCTGCTGTCATGAGTATACTTGGCTACCGTCCTTGCTTTACTGTCTGACAAGTGAGGCATATGAAGGGAATCAGATTAATTACATGCTTTTCTACACATCTGAGTGTAGTGTGAATTCTTTTGAACCTTATTTATACAACTACAAATAAGTATGGACATTTTCTTTACAGAGGATAAAGATTTTTTAAAAATGAGGACTGTATATTTTGAAAAAATTAGTTGTTCCTTTTGTGCTCTATTTATAGTTTATTGTTTATACTGCCTCTACTTCACAAAAGGAGTTGAAATAGTTTGTAGTGAAATAATGATAGCTAATATTTATTGAATGATTATTCATTTTTCCAGGCACTATTTTAAATGGTCTAAAGTATATTATTGAAACTGCAAGGTAAATGCTTTGTATTATATCTATTTAACAGATGAGAGAGAGAAGGCTCAGAGTAGGAGAGCAATAGGCCTAAGTTTCCCCAGCTAAGAAGTGGAAGAGCTGGGCTTCAAACTACTTAGTCCCCCCAGAGCCTGTGTTTTTAACCCCTATGCTATTAGAATAAAAACTTAAATGCCTCAGGGAAAGAGATAACAATTATATCCAAAGATAGCTAATATAGTCTTTATAACTAAACATTAAACTTAGCTTGCTGTACCATCAGGTCAATTAAAATAGATCTTTGTTTATCAGGTGACAAGAACTTAACTAAGAAGAATTTGTGGAAAGTAACAGTGGACATTATGCTTATTAATGTTTATAAGAATTTTGCTTAAGAGCCCAAATAATTAAAATAGCTGCTAAATAGGATAAAAGAAGCTTGAGCTTTCTGCAATGTGTCAAATGCTCCACATGAATTATCTTCTCTAATGTTCCTAATAAATGCTCTGAAAGTGGGACTTTATTATACTTATTTTATAAATAAGGAAATTGAGGACAAATTTCTGGAGGTGCCAGAGTTAGTAAAGAGCAGAGTAGAGATTCAATCCTGTATGCATGCCTGTCACATTATACTGCCTGCTGCAGCTAATGAACATCCCAATGTTCATCTGGTCACTGCCAGGACAACTACACCATTACCTATGATTGGCATCCATTCTGACTGGTCAGTGCCCATGCTGTTACTTATTGTTATACATTGTCATCTTCTGGTAAAAAGAGTAGTGCATAATGATATCTTTTATTATAGAGTCAAGATATATTTTCAACCAGTGGGAGAGACTCCTGCTTTGAAACTTCATTTACACAAATAGAAAATAAAAATAAATAAATTCTAGAAATAAAAATTCATTATTCCAAATAATTTTAATTGGCCAAAGTAGATGTATAATTGCTAGCGAATCCACAGTTTGGTTAAATATAAAACCTTTTTTTTGAATCAGTGATTCTGCCCACCATACGAGGATCAGAAAAGAGCAAATTATAACTTGGGTTGCAGTAGGTCACATTTTGTTACTGAGGTGTCATACCAAGGTCTGTTGATGGTGAGTTTAAGTACTAGGTATAATGCTGGGGTCAAAAGCAAATGGTGGGCAAGTGTAGGAAGCAGGAATTTGGCCCAGGTAGAATAAATGGATACTGAGAAGAGCCATCCTAGTAAGCATGAGTCCAAAGAAGAGGTCTGTAGTCAAAGCAGGTCCAAGCATGACATGATTATCACAGGGCTAAGAAAAATAAAGCCATTGCAGACATAGTAAATGCCTGAAGTTTTAACAGGAACATTAATTTTATCCCCTGAATCCCCCAACTCACGGGATGGTCTTTAAGAGAGTATAAATGTGCCATTGTTTCCTCTTTGTTCCTTCCTCCATCTTGTTTAGCACATGTGCACTGTCACCTTGAACCATGAAGTCAAATCTACTCAGAACAAAGCAAGAAGATAGAAAATTGTCTCTGCACCATTCCATGATGCACCGCGTCACATTTAGATCTCTGATGTGGGCTTGAACTTGGGAGGAATAAGTGTAGATACTATTTAAGCCATTATTATTGTTGATTGTTGATAGCCTGCAGCCGAACATTATCCTAACTAATAAAGAGATCATTTATCATAGATGGGGTTCCTCAGGAAGCAGAATGAAATAGATCGGCATGTAGGAAGTGTAGTGTATGGGAGTGTTCTTGGAATCTAGAGTTGTGGAAGAGAAGGAACAGAATTGTGTAGAGGGAGAAAATCAGCTGTAATGTAGTTACTGCAAAGGTCTCAGCTGACCCCATGAAAAGCTCTGACACTAGGATGGTCATTGAGAGTTGTCCTCTGTCAAGGATAAGTGGCCTAGCCTTTATGTTTTCATGTTGACCAGGCACTGGTATAGCCAGCCCATACGGGGCTGCTCCCAGGGAAGGGAGTGCTCAACCTTGGGAGGCAGATCTCTATAGTTAAGGTGCTGCCCAGCTATGACAGATGAGGTCTGTTAGCCAACGCTATTGGTGATTAAATCCTCTAGTCCTGAAAGTTGATCTGGATAGCATAGCTCAGCATTGATTTTACAACTCAACTCTTTATTTTGAGATGATTTAATTTTAACTGAGTTGTTGATGGTTTAAGAGTGCTACTCTATCAACTCTATCAATAATTATCAATAAGTATATCAATTCTAATGCTTTCAGTTGTAAGTAACAGAATATTCAACTTAAAGGAAAGGGGTGGGCTTATAGAAAAGAATCTCCAAGTCATTCACATTTGGGTGTAAATGGAAGATAGCCATAAAATACTTACCCTTTTTGGAAATAATTTTACTTCATTGTGAGGCCAAAGCCTTAAGCCAAAGACATGAGTCTCAATCTATGGGGTAGTAATTTTATAGAGACAAAAGAAATAATTTCACAGAAACTATTGCCTTCTCAAAGACAGGCTGCAACTGTGGGCCCTTGCACCATCTGTGAACCCTGATGAGTGGTCAGCTCTCTTGACAAGGAGAGAGTCAGGAGACTTATTGAGACCAACTAGAATCCTTCACCATGTCATCTTCCAGATCTATAGCACCCTGTGTTGCAGACCTGCTAAGTTATTGGCTTACCCTCACTTGCTGGTTCCTGATGTGGAATATTGGTTACTCTTTTTTTTTCTTCTCCTTGATATTCTTTCTTCCTGTAGTGAATATTCTGTATTAGTGGCCACACAATTATATCAAATATTCTCCTTCATTGTAGTAATTTTCCAGATTTTGAGTACAACCATCTCAGAAAATGTTCATGGTCAGATTCCCTTAAAGTTTGGGCACAAACATGTAACCTAATTTGTGTCCACATGGGTCAGAGATCTCCACATACCAGGACTAATCTTCTGGCACAGGTGGTGACAGAAGTGTTAGGCTCTAGTAGGAACAGGACTCTGGCACTCTCTCCCGAACAGCACAGGTACTAAAAGGCAGAGGCAGTGATGTACTAAGAAAAGCCTCCCCCCACAAATTGTGTCTGGATACTGTATTTGATTATGTGACCTCAGAGTCTGGCCTCTGATCTTCCAAGTGAGTCCATGAGCTATTTTCCTATAATAAATTCCTTCTTTTCTTTCCTTCCTTCCCTCCTCTCTCACTCTTCTGTTTTCTTGTTCTTTCTTTCTTTCTTTCTCTCTCTCTTTCTTTCTTTCTCTTCCTTTCTTTCTTTGTCTTTCATCCTGCCTTTCTTTCTGTCTTTTCTTTCTTTCTTCCTTAAACTATCTAGAGACAATTCCATTGTTGACTACTAAGATGACTATACCCATGAAAGGCAAATGTAGCCAGTAAAAATCCATATTAGCTAAATCCCACCTTACAGGTATTAATAATACTCTGGAATTTTCACTTGTTAATATCCTGACTTTTACTTTAAATTTGCATCTCATGTCTTACATTCACTTTCCATTTTCCTTAGACATTATTTAATGGCTTACATCATAGTTAAACTGATATCTCAAGGTATCAGCAGAACATGCCTCAGCTTCACAATACTATGAAAGGGCATATTTCAAAATCAAAACTTCAGCCATGGTCATACCATATTAAATCTTGACCAATAGAAACGTCATTTATGATAAAAACCAGATTTCAGTACTTGACTACCCTCTCCCCCACCCCCCGCAAGGTGAGCATTTCCCGAAATGTTTTTAACCTTAATAGCAACAACAACTTCTAGCCTGGCTGCCCAGTGTTCAGAGGGACCACATTATTCTCCATCTTTCCATGGGTTTAATTGATATTGGTTTTTATATTGGGCCATGTTGTTAGGATTTGCCTTTTGAGAATATTCTCTGCAATTTTTTTCTTTTTAGATAGAAATTCTCTAGAAGTGATATTGTGAAAATTCTCCAATGATATATGTTTTGCTGCTGTGATTACATAACTACTCAAAATTTTGGAGCCCCAGGTTAATATATGTTTTGTAAATTAAGGTCAAAAATTTCCATACCTCCCTAATGTCTAGTTGATAATTCTTTACAATATTTTCAAAGAAGAATTCTAGTAAAGGCATTCATATTTATGATCTTTAGTAGATTGAGTTAGTGACTTAAAAATCTTGATTTTTTTCTGTATCCATGCCTTTGCCACCTAACCTTGCAATTCTACCCTCTAAAGCAGGATTTCTCAACTTAAACACTGTTCATATTTTGGGATGAGTAATTCTTTGCTGTGGGGTGATATTGTGCATTGGAGGAAGTTCAGCAGCATCCCTGGCCTCTACCTACAAGATGCCAGTATCACTTCCCACTCCCTGAAGTTGTGAAAAACAAATATGCCTCCAGACATGATCAATATCTTCCTGTAGGGGCAAAATTGCCCTTGTTGAGAGCCATCCTTCTAAAGGTGAAGAGTTCTCCCACTGACTTTGGGAGCCAATGTGATTTTCTTTGGTTAAGGAGGAGATTGAAATATACTTATATAGGAATCTTGATCTTTTGTGTATTTTCCATTGCCATGAAAAAACTGTCTCCAGGTTAGTTACTCAGTCTCCAGCCTGGGCTCTAGAATGAGACACACAAGAACAGGCACCTCACCTGATCCGAAGAGGTGTGAGATAGAGGTGCCCTAGCTACCACAGACTCATCCAACTTCAGCCATTTGGGAAATAAATGCCATGCATATTATATGCCACTAGGATTGTGTGTTTATCAAACAGCAAAAGCTCACTGATACAGACCCGTTAGCTGAAGTAAAGAATGTCCAACTGGGAGAAATACTTAGGAGGGAGGGGAAGATGGCGAAGAAGTAGGGAGCTCTGTAATCTGTGCCTGCCTGCATGGATTGAACTGAGAAGGACTGAAGGGATAAAACTCGGATTTGCAAGTGGGGGAAAGAAGAAACAGACGCCAGAAAGAAGACAACCTCAAAGATGCCTGAGTGACTGATTGTGATCTGGGAAATTGGAGGATGGGCGGGTCCTGGTGGTGCAGGGAGAAGGAGCCCCAACCAAACACAAGGAGAGTGCGCTGTGCCCCTGAGATACAACGGGAAAAGAAAGAGAGACTGAAAACCCTCCTAGAACCATCTCTAAAAAAGGAGAAAAAACTCGCCCCGGGACGGAGATACACATGTCTCCCCATATATAACTGCTGGGCATGGGGAGAGATATCCATCCCATCTGGCCGGTGAATTCTTCCTTGGGCGCGTCGGCAGCGGCATCCATTCCAAACAGCACCGTGAAAGGCGGCAGCACAGATAAAGGTGGCGGCAGCATGAAAAGTGGTGGCGGCAGCGCCGTGAAAGGCACCTTGAAAAGTGGCGGCGGCAGCGGCAGTGCAAGCTTGGCCTGGAGGCCAGCTGCCAGCGGGAATGCATCTCATCTCCGGTGACGGTGTTGAACTTCATGGACTAGGATTTCGAAGTGAGGCAGAGCTTGGAGAATACAGTTTGGCTTGCCCGCGGCACAGGGAGATTGGATTCAGAAGAGCGGCTTGCAACGCTTGGTTCCAGCAGAGCTTCAAGCGACGCCATTCTTCTCCCTGCAACCAGAAAGGCAGGGTCTCGGAGAGAGCAGCCCCCCCGAGACCTGACCTGACAACAAACCATGCCCATCCACACAGGGGAGTTGTCTTTCTTTTTTTTTTTTTCCTTTTTTCTTTGCTTCTCCTTCTTTTCTCCTGCCATCCAGATATATTTCCTTTGGCATATTCTTATCTCTCCTCTTGGCTGGTTATATGCTTTTAGACTGTCCATAGTCTTTTGCTGTCTCTGTCCCCACCTTGTTATTCTTTTTGTTTTTGTTTTTGTTTCCTTTTCTTCTCTCTTTTCTTCTCTTCTTTCTTTTCATTCCTTTCCTTTCCCTTTCTTTACTTCCTTTCCCCTCTTGGCTTCCTTCTTTGTTTGATTTATCTGTGCGTGTGCATTCTTTTGTTCCCTGTATGCTAGTCTGTTTCCTTTTCAGGGCTACTTCAAGAAACAAGCCAAAGTACACTGGTGGAGAGTCCCAAATATCACTGACCAGGGAAGTAAAATAATCAAAGGCACAACAAGAGAAACTGAGAGACACCATTAAAAGAACACTTTCTGAAAAGACAGGCCCTGGGAAGTCAATGAGCCTCCTTTAATAGAGCAATACTAACAGGTGCACAGTGCATAACAAGATTTTAAAGCTGACAAGAGACAGAAAGCTAGCCAAAATGACGAAACGAAAGAACTCTCCTCCAGAGCAACCCCAGGAAGAAGTCACAGCTACAGAACTGCTCAAAACAGGCTTAAACAACATATCTGAACGAGAATTTAGAACAATTGTCATAAAATTAATTGTTGGACTTGAAAAAAACATCAAAGAAGCTATTGATACACAGACTAGGGACCTTCAAAATAGCTGTGACGAGTTAATAAAGGCTATAAATGACGTGCATAACAAAATGGAGGCGTCCACTGCACAGATTGAAGAGGCAGAGAGGAGAAGAAGTGAATTAGAAGACACAGTTCTAGCAAAAGAGGAAGCCGAGAAAAAGAGAGAGAAATTGATACAGGAGCACGAAAAGAGAATTCGAGACCTGAGTGATACAATCAAACAGAACAATATCCATATCATAGGAATTCCCGAAGATGAGGAAAGAGAAAAAGGTCCTGAAGGGGTGCTGGACCAAAATATAGCTGAAAACTTCCCGAATATGGGGAAAGAAATGGACATTGAAATCCAAGAGGTGCAGAGAAACCCCTTAAGACGTAACTTGAATCGACCTTCGGCACGACATATCATAGTGAAACTGGCAAAATATAAAGACAAAGAG
>CM053568.1:59013235-59065247 GCA_028646485.1 Cryptoprocta ferox | reverse complement strand
CAGCAAAGTCCCAGGGTACAAAATCAACGTACAGAAATCGGTTGCATTTTTATACACCAATAATGAAGCAACAGAAAGAGAAATCAGGAAATAGATCCCATTCACAATTGCACGAAAAACCATAAAATACCTAGGAATAAACCTAACCAAAGACGTAAAAGACCTGTACGATGAAAACTATAGAAAGCTTATGAAAGAAATTGAAGAAGACACAAAGAAATGGAAAAGCATTGCATGCTCATGGATCGGAAGAATAAACATTGTTAAAATGTCATTATCACCCAAAGCAATCTACACATTCAATGCGATACCAATTAAAATTGCACCAGCATTCTTCTCAAAGCTAGAACAAACTAACCTAAAATTCGTATGGAACCACAAAAAACCCCGAATAGCCAATGTAATACAGAAGAAGAAAACCAAAACGGGAGGCATCACAATCCCAGACTTTAGACTCTACTACAAAGCTGTCATCACGAAGACAGCATCTATAGACTCTGGATTTATACATTTTAGCCACTCTGACTGGCGTGAGGTGGTATCTCAGTGTGGTTTTGATTTGTATTTCCCTGATGATGAGTGATGCTGAGCATCGTTTCATGTGTTTGTTGGCCATCTGGATGTCCTCTTTGGGGAAGTGTCTCTTCATGTCTTGTTCCCATTTCTTCACTGGATTGGTCTCCATTAGGTGGAGCTGCTTAGCTCCCTAGGGTGAATTAGTTGGTGCACTTGCCTGTGCCCACATGCTAGTGTGCAGCAGAGGTGGAAATGCCTTCACTGAGCTCCCTAGTCTTGGTGCAGGAACTTCAGGCTCTCACTGACCTGAGATCTAGCACCCTTCCCTTGTCTCAGTCTTCCATCCATTCCCCACCTCTACGCTATCCAGGTCCAAGCCGTCCACCTGCCAGGCAGAACTTCCCTCCAGAGTTTTATCTAAAATGTGGTTGTGTTTCAAAACCCCCACTTCAGAAACCCTCATGACTTGGATCTGTGCTGACTCTCTGGGGTACGATCTCACTGAGCAATGGCTGGGTGCCAGCTTGCCTCAGAAAACATTCGTGCAATCTCACAGTGGCAGAGGTTCAGAGATTATGGCAAATCACAACACGCAGCTGGCACCAGGTTTCGCTGCACTCTGGCATCTTTGTCCCAATATCAGCAAACGTGGCTGTTCTCCAAGGTCCACTGGAACTTTCCCTGTGGGGAAGCCATATGACCTCTACCAAATTCACTCCAAGCAGGGGATCCACTTCTCTCCATGTAGCACATGAATCCCTCAGACCACACTGCCTGCTTCTGGGAATTTGCCCTACTTCCTCACCAGAGCACTGCCAGGTGCTGAGCTCCAAAACTTCAGACTTTGTGCTCTACTCTTTATAGAGTCCTATTCTATAGTATTGAAACCCTCTCCTTTCTCTTCATCAATGATTTCGGGGAACAGATTTCTTATTTGGTCCCCTATGAGTGTTTTCACTCTTTCTCTCCAACTACTTTTGGGGAGAGTGTTTTTCTTGCACAATCCTGTTATGCCACACTCTCCCCCTTTCTCTTTCTCTCTCTGTCCTCACTCAATGAAAGTGGCTCCCTACTCTCTGCAGCTTTTCTCTCCCTCAGTTCACCTCTCTGCACCATTCTGTGCCAAGTTCTGTGGCTCAAGTTACACAGATTGTTGCATTAATCCTCAGATCAATTTCCTAGGTGTTCAAAATGGTTCAAAATGGTGCCGATCTAGCTGTGTTTCAGGGATGAGACAACCTCAGGGTCTCCATACTTCTCGCGATCTTAACTCCTCTAGGATAGAAAATGAATCTATTTCCATCTTATACTTTTGTAATTGTGGTTGCTCTTATAAATGGCTGACACATGATAAGCTTTTATTAAATATTCATTGAGTGAGAGATATTTTATCCAAGGTCACAACTCAACAATTTTTTTTGTTAGAATTAGTATTGTCAAATGCTCAGTTTTGAATCATTCAGGCTTATAATTTTTTCTTTTATTCCTATTTGTGTTTATTTTCTCTTTCCCCTTACTAGAATGTAAAATCCATGATGGCAGGGATCTTCACCTGTTTTAATCACTGATGATATAAAACGTACAGAAAAGAACTAGGACATAGTAGGCACTCAATAAATATGTGTTGAATGAATAAACTCCTGTCTCTAGAAATAATATGCAGTAATGTTTTCTTCTCGATTTTATTGAGGTGTACATTACATACAGTAAAACATATCTATTCTAAGTGTATAGTTCCATGAGTTTTGACAAATCGTTATGCTGAATATAACTACCATTATAATCAAGATATAGAACTATCTCATCACAAGGATCCCTTGTACTCTTTCTCAGTCAAACACAGGCCCAGAAAACCACTAATGTACTATTAGTATAGATTAGATTTGCTTTTTCTAAAGTTTCATATAAATGGGATCACACAATATGTACTTAATTTTGAGTCTGGCTTTTTTCTGTTTGTTTTTGCTCTGCTAATGTTTTAGAGACAATGATTTATAATAAGTTTCTCATTTTACGTAGGTTTTTTGATTCATCAGTTGATGGACATTTAGGATCTTTCCATGATTCGGCTATTGTTGAACGTGCTGCTATGAACATTGTGGTACATGTGCCCCTATGCATCAGCACTCCTTTATCCCTTGGGTAAATCCCTAGCAGTGCTATTGCTGGGTCATAGGGGAGTTCTATTGATAAATTTTTAAGGAACCTCCACACTATTTTCCAGAGCGGCTGTACCAGTTTACATTCCCACCAACAGTGTAGGAGGGTACCCATTTCTCCACATCCTCGCCAGCATCTATAGTCTCTTGAGTTGTTCATTTTAGCCACTCTCACTGGCATGAGGTGGTATCTCAGTGTGGTTTTGATTTGTATTTCCCTGATGATGATTGACACTGAGCATCATTTCATGTGTCTGTTGGTCATCTTGATGTCCTCCTTGGAGAAGTGTCTGTTCATGTTTTCTTCCGATTTCTTCACTGGATTATTTGTTTTTCGGGTGTGGAGTTTGGTGAGTTCCTTATAGATTTTGGATACTAACCCTTTATACGATATGTCATTTGCAACTATCTTTTCCCATTCCATTAGTTGCCTATCAGTTTTATTGATTGTTTCTGTTGCCGTGCAGAAGCTTTTTATCTTGACGAGGTCCCAGTAGTTCATTTATGCTCTTGATTCCCTTGCCTTTGGGGATGTGTCAAGTAAGAAATTGCTGCGGTTGAGGTCATAGAGGTTGTTTCCTGCTTTCTCCTCGAGGGTTTTAATGGTTTCCTGTCTCACATTCAGGTCCTTCATCCATTTTGAGTTTATTTTTGTGTATGGGTAAGAAAGTGGTGTAATTTCATTCTTTTGCATGTTGTTGTCCAGTTCTCTCAGTACCATCTGTTAAAGAGGCTGTATTTTCTTCGTTGGATACTCTTTACTCCTTTGTCAAAGATTAATTGGCCATACATTTGTGAGTCCAGTTCTGAGTTCTCTATTCTATTCAATTGGTCTATATGTCTGTTTTTGTGCCAATACCATACTGTCTTGATGATGACAGCTTTGTAGTAGAGGCTAAAGTCTGGGATTGTGATGCCTCCCGTTTTGGTTTTCTTCTTCAATATTACTTTGGCTATTAGGGGTCTTTTGTGCTTCCATACGAATCTTAGGATAGTTTGTTCTAGCTTTGAGAAGAATGCTGGTGCAATTTTAATTGGTATCGCATTGAATGTGTAGATTGCTTTGGGTAGTAATGACATTTTAACAATATTTATTCTTCCGATCCATAAGCATGGAATGCTTTTCCATTTCTTTGTGTCTTCTTCAATTTCCTTCATAAGTTTTCTATAGTTTTCATCATACAGATCTTTTACACCTTTGGTTAGGTTTATTCCTAGGTATTTTATGGTTTTTCGTGCAATTGTGAATGGGATCAGTTTCTTGATTTCTCTTTCTGTTGCTTCATTATTGGTGTATAAAAATGCAACCGATTTCTGTCTGTTGATTTGTACCCTGCAACTTTGCTGAATTCCTGGATCAGTTCTAGTAGGCTTCTGGTGGAGTCGGTCGGGTTTCCATGTAGATTATCATGTCACCTGTGAAAAGGGAAGGTTAGGCTTCATATTTGCCAATTCTGACGCCTTTTATTTCCTTTTGTTGTCTGATTGCTGATGCTAGGACTTCCACTATTTTAAACAACAGTGATGACAGTGGACACCTCTGTCGTGTTCCTATCTCAGGGTGAAAGCTCTCAGATTTTCCTCATTGAGGATGAGATTAGCTGTGGGCTTTTCATAAATGACTTTTATGATGTTTAAGTAAGTTCCTTCTATCCCAACTTTCTCGAGGGTCTTTATTAAGAAAGGATGCTGTAGTTTGTCAAGCACTTTTTCTGCGTCTACTGACAGGATCATACGGTTTTTATCTTTTCTTTTGTTAATGTGATGTATCACATTGATTGATTTGCGAATATTGAACCAGCCCTGTAACCCAGGGATGAATCCCACTTGATCATGGTGGATAATTCTTTTTATATGCTGTTGAATTCGATTTGCCAGCATCTTGTTGAGGATTTTGCATCCCTATTCATCAAGGATACTAGACTGTAGTTCTCTTTTTTTGCTGGGTCTCTGTCTGGTTTGGGAATCAAAGTGATGCTGGCTTCGTGGAATGAGTCTGGAACTTTTCCTTCCATTTCAATTTTTTGAAATAGCTTGAGAAGAATGGACATTAACTTTGATTTCAATGTCTGGTATAATTCTCCAGGGAAGCCATCTGGCCAAGGGCTCTTATTTGTTGGGAGATTTTTGATAACTGATTCAATTTCTTCACTAGTTATAGGACTGTTCAAATTTTCTATCTCTTCCCATTTGAATATTGGTAGTGCATGTGTGTTTAGGAATTTGTCAATTTCTTCTAGGGTGTCCTGTTTGTTGGCATATAATTTTTCATAGTATTCCCTGATGATTGCTTGTATTTCTGAGGGATTGGTTGTAATAAATCCATTTTCATTCGTGATATTGTCTATTTGAGTGCTCTCTCTTTTCATTTTGAGAAGCCTGGCTAGAGGTTTATCAATTTTGTTTATTCTTTCAAAAAACCAATCTTGGTTTCATTGATCTGTTCAACTGTTTTTTGGATTCTATATTATTTATTTCTGCCCTGATCTTTATGATTTCTCTTCTTCTGCTGGGTTTGGGGTACTTTTGTTGCTCTGCTTCTAGTTCCTTTAAGTGCCCTGATTGATTTTGTATTTGCACTTTTTTTTCTAGTCTCTTGAAATAGGCCTGGAGTGCAGTGTACTTTCCTGTTAGGACTGCCTTTGCTGCATCCCAAAGAGTTTGATTGTTGTATTTTCATTTTAATTTGTTTCCATATATTTTTAAATTTCTTTTCTCATTGCCTGATTGGACCTCATTCTTTAGTAGGGTGTTCTTTAACCTCCATGTTTTTGGAGGTTTTCCAGAGTTTTTCCTGTGATTGACTTCAAGTTTCATAGCATTGTGATCTGAAAAGTGTGCATGATATGATCTCAATTCTTTTATATTTATTGAGGGATGCTTTATGCACCAGTATGTGATCTATCTTGGAGAGTGTACCATGTGCACTAGGAAGAAAGTGAATTCTATAGCCTCAGGATGTAGAGTTCTAAATATATGTCAGATCCATCTGGTCCAATGTGTGGTTCAGGTCCTTTGTTTCTTCAGTTATTTTCTGTATAGTTGATCTATCCATTGCTGTAAGTGGAGTTTTAAAGTCCCCTGCTATTAGCACATTCTTAACAATAAGATTGCTTCTGTTTGTGATTAATTGTTTAATGTATGTGGGTGCTCCTGAATTCGGTGCATAGACATTTATAATTGTTAGCTCTTCCTATCCAAATACATACCAGGCCCCCCCTGCTTAGCTTCTGAGATCCGATGAGATTGGGCACGTTCAGGGTGGTATGGTCATAGACAATTGTTAGCTCTTCCTGAAGGATAGACCCTGTCATTATTATATAACGCCCTTCTTCATCTCTTGTTACTGCCTTTACTTTAAAGTCAGTTTGTCTGATATAAGTGTGGCTACTCCAGCTTTCTTTTGACTTCCAGGAGCATGATAGATATTTTTCCATCCCCTTACTTTCAATAGGAAGGTGTCCTCAGGTATAAAATGCGTCTCTTGTAGACAGCAAATAGATGGATCTTGTTTTTTTTATCCATTTTTATACCCTATGTCTTTTTATTGGAGCATTTAGTCCATTTACATTCAGTGTTATTATTGAAAAATATGCGTATAGAGTCATTGTGTTCTCTGTAGGATTCATGCTTTTTGTGGTGTCTCTGGTACCTTTTGTTCCTTGCAACATTTCCCTTATAGAGTCCCCCTTAGGATTTCTTGTAGTGCTGGTTTAGTGGTGATGAATTCTTTCAATTTTTGTTTATTTGGGAAAACTTTTATCTCTCCTTGTATTCCGAATGACAGGCTTGCTGGATAGAGGATTCTTGGTTGCATATTTTTTCTGTTCATCATATGGAAGATATCCTGCCATTCTTTTCTGGCCTGCCAAGTTTCAGTAGATAGGTCTGCAACTACTCTGATAGGTCTCCCTTTGTATATTAGGGCCATTTTACCCCTAGCTGCTTTCAGAATTCTCTCCTTATCCTTATATTTTGCCAGTTTCACTGTGATACGTTGTGGAGAAGATTGATTCAAGTTACGTCTGAGGGGAGTTCTCTGTGCCTCTTGGACTTCAATGTCTGTTTCCTTCCCCCAGATTGGGGAAGTTCTCAGCTATAATTTGTTCAAGTACCCCTTCAGCCCCTTTTTCTCTTTCTTCTTCTTATGGAATTCCTATGATACGGACATTGTTTCATTTGATTGTATCACTCAGTTCCTGAATTCTCCTTTCATGCTCCTGGATCAACTTCTCTCTTTCTCGGCTTCCTCTTTTTCTATAATTGTGTCTTCTAATTCACCTATTCTCTCTGCCTCTTTGATCCATGCAGTGGCCACCTCCATTTTATTATGCACCTCATTTATAGCATTTTTTAAATCATCACAACTATTTTTAAGGTCCATAGTCTTTGTAGCAATAGCTTATCTGATGTCTTCCATGTCTTTTTCCAGCCCAGTGATTAATTTTATGACTATTGTTCTAAATTCTTGGCCAGTTATGTTGCTTATATCTGTTTTGAACAATTCTTTAGCTGTCACTTCTTCCTGGAATTTCTTTAGAGGAGAGTTCTTCTGTTTTATCATTTTGGCTAGCTTTCTGTGTCTTGTAAGTTTTAAAAGCTTGTTATGCACTCTGCTCCTGCGATTTCTGCTATATTAAAGGAGGCTCATTGACTGTCCATGTCCTGTCCATTCAGGAAGTGTTCTTTTAATGGTGTCCCTTAGTCTCTCTTTGTTGTGCCTTTGGTTATTTTATTTCTCTATTTGTAGTAATATTTGGGACTCTCCACTATGTGTACTTTGGCTTGTTTCTTGAGGTAGCCCTATGAAGCTGTCTTCTTAGTGGACTCTGTCTCTGTTCCTCCCAGACTCTTGCAGTTTAGTGTCCTTTGGCTTTAGCCTTTCTTTGTTTGAGAGATGAGGGCGGGAAGTACAAAACTCCTTATTTCTCTGCCATCTTGCCTCCCCTTCCTGTGAAACTTCACTTTGATATGTTCTGAGTGCTTTGCCTTGTCTATTTTTGAGAAACCTCCATATTTTTATTATGCAATTCAAATCCTGCTTATATCCCTATCATAAAAAAGATCTCTTCCAAACTTTATGATGAAGGGGCAACTCCTTAGACATATATTTAGTTTCCTTGAGGAAACATTTCCTTATAAGTGAATTTATTTTCTCAATAAATGAAGGTTATTTTCCACATGGAAAGATGATGACTGACAAACTGAATTGTTATATCAGTCAGAAGTAACTTTCAAAAAGTATAATGTAAAAATATAACTTTAAATTATAAATTATTTATTTAAAAGAAAAGGATATTTCTGGAAAACAGAAGTGGAAAACCTAACATCTAAAATAATGTGCGTGTAGATTATTAAACTAATATCACTTAGCTTCAAACACATCCTTCTCTTTCACCTTTATAATGTTGGGGCTGGGATTCTACAAACCCCATTACTCCTTTGCCAGCTGGTCCCCCGTTACAGCCTGGCTTCTTTCTGTCTGCTTCCCATTCCTCTCTCATCACACTACCAAAGACTCGTCACTTTGGGTGCAGCGACTTCCATTAGCCACAGTTGATTCTAGTTTGCCATTATTCCAACACTCCTTGAACTAGCTTTATTGCATCCTTCCAGAGACATCAGCCCCAGTTAGCTCATGTCCCTTCCTCAGAGGTCTCAGTCTTGCTCTCTGCTACCTTCTCCAAACACCTGGAGCTCCACTAACTGCTGAACAGCAGCCACTACTCAGAGGTCTGAGTCTTAGCCTGAAAAATCTTCTTTAAGCTTCTTAAATTTAATTTCCAAACTCTTCTCTTTATTCTACAGCCCTAGAAGTGATAGCTGCTAATGTCAATAACCATTTCTACAGTATCTTCAGTGTTCCTTGTTTGCCTTTTCAGTTGTATAATACCTGTTAATAATACTTTATATTAACTATCTGACAGGATGTCATGTAAGTCATCATCAGTAAACTTCCCAGATCATCTGTTCACTTATTTATTATTCATCTGTCTTTCTGTTTATCTATATATCTTTATATTTAGCTCATCAGTGCATTTTTATCAAGAACTTTACATGTTTTGTGGAGACCGCTTCTCAGTCTGACTTGGAGTAAACAATTCTCTTCATGGTGTAGTTTGAAATAATATCTCCCTCATTAGCTTGTTGCCTACTAAAATTTCCAGCATCAGGGAATCATCCTTTGGTGAGTGATGAGTTTTGCTTCTCTGGAGATCCTCTTAAAATGCAGATACTTCTTAAAGGGTAGGGTATGGTGTCATTTATATTATAACATATATTAGTGGATCATACTGGAACACTGCCCTATGAGACCTGTCCTTTGTGTCCTCCTGTGAGCTCTGGACCCCCTTGGTGAGCTCTGGACCCCCTCAATGAATATGTGTCACAATCGTGGGGCAATTGAGGTGGGAAAGACTTGGTATGGGATGGAAAGCAATGTTTAAGTGTGGTGACCTCATAGTAAAGAGACATCCGAGAGCAATGGGTCCCTGAAAAAGAAGAAGCAGAGAAACAGCAGGAAAGAATGTTGAGGATAAATTTTATTTCAAAAATCCTGTCAGGCAAAGATTGTGCTTAGGAAAAAATAATTGGCAATAAAATAATCTTTTCTGGGGAAAGTAATAAATTATTAATTGCATCATGGTTTTACTCTACTCTATTCCACTTATATTAGTGTAAAGTTAATCATAAAATCAGGCTTACCAAGAATCACTGACATAGGCAAACTAAAGAGTTAGAATAAAAAACAGATCAAAAAATTGTATTTCTTCTACAGTCCATTTTCTCCCCTCAGGCAAGAACAGTTTTCCTTAAGCAGCTGTGGTGGTGGGGAACTGGCAGCTAGCCAGTGAATAAGGGAACTTATTCACCTAACCTCTGTTATCTCCATCTCTCCTTCATTCTCATTTACAAGGTTTCTAGCACTGACAATTTTCACCAGCTTTTCTCTTTTCTCCAAAAATTACCAGAGAAATGTTTATTTATATCAATATCTATATCTAAATCTATATTTCCTTTTTTTAAAATAGAGTTACCCTTAGAGAGGGCAACTTTGTATGATAAGCTGCACTGTAAAAGTGTTATAAAACCAATGAAAAGATGGCTCAAATAGAGTAACATCAGCATCATGGTAGAATAATAATACATCCCTTGTTTTTGTCCCCCCACTCAATGACAATAATTTTGGAATTTATTCACAGACAAAAGTGCCTTTATGAAAACTGTGGCAACAAGAGACCCAGGAGGAGTCTCACCCACATGTGTATTGAGCAATAGGTATACAAACCTAAATCCTGGCTGTGGATTAGTCAGTGACCCATGGACCTGCTCTAGCCACTCTCTGCCACGGTTTGGGACCCCATGAAAAACATTGTCTTAGACAATCACTCACAGATGAGAGAGACTTTGTGGAAGTCCAGGTTTTCAGAGGAGAAGTTCCAGCACACTGCTGAAGAAAAAAAAAATGAGTTTGGACATACTCGAATGGGGAAGAGAAATGGCTTGACTTTACCAACATCTCCTCACCCCAGGCAGCACAGTTCAGGCCAGGAAAGATCTTCCTCAACATTTGATTTACCTCTGGGGGAAGGAAGACCATGTGAGTGAACATTGGCTTCCCCAGCTGTGCAGGACACTGCCAAAGGGACTCATTTCTCTCTGGACCATCCAGAGTACTGAATCATGAGATACAAAACTTAGACGTGGAAGAGACTGGGAGAATGGCAGATACGACTCTCAGAGAGCATTAAAGGGCCACAAATCTTACTAATTCATTCACCCCATCAAGAACCCTGCTATGAACCACTGGGAATGCCACACCTGTGGGTGCCCCCAGCTGGCCCAGAGACATCCTCAGCATTTCATGAGCCTTGCCCACTCCAGCCCATGACCAGAACCCCGTGGCCACTCCTGATAGCAGTGGTGGGAGTGAGCTTTGGCATATAGCAAATGAGCATGTGGGGAAAGGTGGCTGAATCTGAGGGCCAGGCAGAGACCATAAATTTAAGCTTTAGTTCCATCTTTGGGAAAACAAGAGTGGCTATTAGCACTCAGGCTGATGGAGAGAAGACATATAAACTTAAAACTTCTGTCACGAGAGGGAGCAAAAAGTATGGAGAAGGTGTATCTACAGAAAGTTTCAGAAAGTCTCAGAAACACTAGCAGAAATACATTAAAGGAATGTATTTCTCACTTGAAGGCAATTAGTAAAAATGGAGAAGGTGACTCCTACTTCCAATGCAAAGACAGTAAGGTAACACTTCAAGTAACATGAAAAATCAAAGAAACATGACATCACCAAAGGATCACAATAATCTTCCAGGGACCAGCTTCAAAATCATAGAGGTCTACACTTTAAAGAATTCAAAATAGCTATTCTAAGGAAATTCAATGAGCTATAAGAAAACACAGAAAGAAAGTTCAATGAAATAAAAAAAAATACACAAACAAGATGAGAAGTTTAACAAAGAGATAGAAACTCTAAAAATCCAAACAAACAAAAATTCTAGAGCTGAGGAATATAATGAATAAAATAAAAAAGAAATTAGGGAACATCAGCAAAAGACTGGATCAGCCAACAGAAAGAATATGTGAGATATAAGAGAGGAGCTTTTAAATTATGCAGTCAGAGGAGACAACAAAAAGAATGAAAAAGACTGAAGAAATCCTACATGATCTATAGGAAATCATTAAAAGAACTAATTTGTGAATTATTGAAGTTCCAGATGGGAAAGAGAAGGAAAAGGGGGAAGAAAGCTATGAAAAGAAATTTGACCGAGAACTTCTGAGATCTGGGAGGGATTTAGGTATACAAGCTCATAATCACCCAAAAAATTAAAGAGGTCATCTCTAAGATACGATAATAAAACTGTCAAATATTGAAAACAGAGAATCTTAAAAGCAGCAAAAGAAAAAGAGCTTTTAACTTATAAGGGAATACTCATAAGGCTATCAACAGGTTTCTTAAAGACTTTGCAGGCCAGAGGGAGTAGGATGATATATTCAAAGTGCTGAAATAAAAAACCTGCCAACCAAGAATATTTTACCTCGCAAAACTGTCTTTCCAGAAATGAAGGAAACATAAAGACTTTTGCAGACAAATAAAAGCTTTGGGAATTCATCACCACTAGACCTACTTTACAAGAAATGCTGAAAGGAGATCATCAAGCTGAGTGAAAGGACACTAATTAGTAACATAAAAACATAAAAATATAAAACACACTATAAAGATAAGTGTATAGACAAATTCAAAATACTCTAATACTGTAATATGGTGGAGTGTTAACCACTAAACTCTAGTATAATGGTTGTAGTACAAGAGTATTAAAAATAACTATAGCTATGATAAATTAATAATACACAATATAAAAAGAGGTAAATTGTGACATGAAAATCATAAAAAGAGGGAGTAAAAAGGTAATATTTTTGTATGTGATTGAAGTCTAGTTATTATCAACATAAAACAGACTGGTGTATCTATAAGATATTTTATGTAAGCCTCATGGTAACCACACACACACACACACAGACCTATAGTACACTTGCAGAGTTAAAGGAGAGGGAACTAGACCACACCACTGCAGAATATCATCAGTTCACAAAGAAAGGCAGCAGGAAAGGAAGAGAAGAACAGGAAAACGACAAAATATCCAGAAAACAATGAATAAAATGGCATTAGTAAGTCCTTAGCTATCAATAATTACTCTAAATGTAAATGGATTTAATTCTCTAATCAAAAGGCATAGAGTGGCTAGATGGATTTTTTTAAGACTCAACTATATGCTGACTACAAGACATTTACTTCAGCTTTAAGGACTCACATAAGTTCAAAGTGAAGGGATGGCAAAAGATATTTTATGAAAATAAAAACCAAAAGAGAGCAGGGGTAGCTATTCTTATATCAGACAGATATCTTATATCAGTCTTCTAAATAGACTTTAGGCTAAGTTGTAACAAGAGACAAAGAAGATCATTATAGAATGATAAAAGGTTCAATTTGTCAATTTGTTATAAAAATCTATAACAGTAGTATATGCATCCAAAATTGACATACCTAAATATATAGTAGAAATAATAACATATATGAAAGGCTATAAAGACAACCATACAATAAAGTAAGGAATTTCAACATCCCACTTTCAATAATGAATAGATCATCCAGACAGAAAATCAATAAGGCAATGTTGGACTTAAACCATACTTTAGGCCAAATGGACCCAAAAGATATATAAAGAACATTGCATCAAACAGCAACAGAATATACATTCTTTTCAATCACACATGGAATATTTTCCAGGATAGATCATATGATAGGTTATAAAGCAAGTCTTAATAAATTTAAGAAGACCGAAATCATACCAAGTATCTTTTCTGACCACAGTTGTATGAAAGTAGAAAACAGTAACAAAAGGGAAGCTGGAAAATTTACAAAATGCGACAATTAAACAATATACTCACAAACAACCAGTGGCTCAAAGAAAACTCAAAAGGAAAATTTTAAAAATGCATTGAATCGAATGAAAATGTAAACACAAACACTAGAATATATGAGATGCTGCAAAAAACAGTTCTAACAGCAAAATTTATAGTGATAAATGTCTACATTAAGAAAAATAGAAGATCTCAAATAAACAACCTAATTTTATACCTCAACGAACTAGAAAAGGAACAAACTAAGCCTAAAGTTAACAAAATGAAGAAAATAATAAATATCAGAGCAGAAATAAAAAGGAAAGCATTTAAAAAAGATCAATGAAACTAAGACCTAGGTTTTTGAAAAGATTTTTTAAAAATTGAGAATTTTTAGCTAGGAAAAAAGACAGAGGACCCAAATTTAAAAAATTATAAACGAATGAGGGGACATTACAAATGATACCACAGAAATACAAAGGGTCATAAGATCTTACTCTGAACAGTTATACACGAACAAATTGGATAACCCAGAAGAAATGGATAAATTCCTAGAAGCATACAACCAAGATTGAATCAGGAAGATACAGAAAATTGGAATAGAACAATAATGAGTAAGGGGATTGAATCAGCAGTCAAAAACCTTTTTCCCAAAGAAAAGCCCAGGAACAGATGGTTTTTCTAGTGAAATATACCAACGGCTTAAAGAAAATTAACCCTCAAACTTTTCAAACTCATCCAAAAGAATGAACAGAAAGAAACATTCCCAAACTCATTTTATGAGGTCAGCATGACCCAATTACCAGAGCTAAATAAGGACACAAAACAAAATAAAAACCAATCCAAACAAATAAAAAACCTACAGGCCAATATCCTTGATGAATATGGGTGCAAAAATTGTCAATAAAATCCCAGCAAACTGAACTCAAGAGCACGTTAAAAGTATCATACACCATGATAAAGTGGGCTTTATCCCTGGGATGAAAGGATGGTTCAACATACAAAATCAACAAATGTGAAACACTACATTAATAGAATGAAAGGTAAAAATCATATGTTCCTCTCAATATATGCATAAAAAGCATTTCACAACTTACAACACCCTTTCCTGATAAAGTTCTCAACTCATTGGGTATAGAAGGAGGGTACTTCAACATAGCAAAGATCATATATGACAAGCCCACATCTAATATCATACTTAACTGTGAAAGGTTTAAAGTTTTACTCTCAGTCAGGAACAAGACAAGGGTGCCCCCTTTTCCCATTTCTATTTAACATAGTATGAAAGTCTTAGCCAGAGCAATCAGGTAAGAAAAAGAGATAAAAGTGAAGAAGAAGGAGAAGAAGAAGAAGAAGAAGAAGAAGAAGAAAGAGGAGGAGGAGAAAGAGAAGAAGAAATGTCTTTGCAGATGATATAATCTTAAACATAGAAAATCCTAAAGACTTCACCAAAAACTGGTTTGAACTAATAGAGGATTCAATAAAGTTGCAGTATACAAAATCAACAATCAGGAATTGGTTTATTTCTTATACATTAACATCGAAATAACTGAAAAAGGAAATAATGATAACAACCCATTCACAACAGCATCAAAACAAAAATATCTAGGAATGAATTTAATCAAGAAGGTAAATCCGTACACTAAAAACTCTTAAGACTATAGAGGAAGAAATTGAGGAAGACACAAATAAATGGAAAGATATCCTGCATTTAGATCAAAAGAATTCATATTGTTAATATATCCATACTACCCCAAACCATCTACAAATTTAATGTATTCTTTATCAAAATTCCAATTACGTTTTTTTAATAAAAATAGAAAAAGAAATTCTATGATTTGTACGGAACCACAAAAGATCCCGAATAGCCAAAACACTCCCAAGAACGAAAAATAAAGCTGGAGACATCAGAATTCCTGATTTCCAAATACTACGAAGTTCTAGTACTGAAAATGGTATGGTACTGACATAAAAATAGACAGAAATGCCAATGAAACAATTGAAAGCTCAGAAATAAACCTATGTATATATTGTTAACTAATATTTGACAAAGGCTCAGGAGAGTTTTTTTAATAAATGGTATTGGGAAAATTCGATAATCACACGTAGAAGAATGAAATTGGATCCCTATCTTACACCAACTCACAAAAATTAACTTGATATTGACTAAAGACATATAATACCAGAAACCATAAAATTTTAGAAGGAAACACAGGGAAAAATCTTCTTGATATTGGTCTTGGCAATGATTTTTTAGATATGACACCAAAAGCATAGCAAAAAAAAAAAGCAAAAATTAATAAATGGGACTACATCAAACTAAAAAGCTTCTTCACAGCAAAAAACAATCAACAAAATGAAAAGGCAACCTATGGAATGCAGGAAAATATTTACAAATCATATATGTGATATGTGATAGGGGATTAATATCCAAAATATATAAAGAATCCATACAATTCGATAAGAAAAAAAATCTGATTTTAAAATGGGCACAGGAACTGAATAGACATTTTTCCAAAGAAGATATACAAGTGACCGGTAGGTACTTGAAAAGCTGACTAACATCATTAATTATCAGGGAAATGCAAATCAAAGTCACAGTGAGGAAACACCTGTGTGAGAATGGCCATATCAAAAAGACAAGAGATAACAAATGTGCACCCTGTGCACTGTTAGTGGGAACGTAATTTGGTTTAGCCACTGTAGAAGACAGAATGGAGTTTCATCAGAAAATCAGAAATAGAGCTAGCAATCCCACTCCTGGATATATATCAAAAGAAAATGAAAACAGGACCTGGAAAAGATACCTGCAGTCTCATGTTTACTGTAGCATTATTGACCATAGCCAAAATATGGAAACAACCTAAGTGTCAACAGATGAATGGATAGAAAATATGTGCTATATTTATACAATGGAATATTATTCATCCATGAGAAAGAAGTAACTCATGTCTTTTGCAACAACATGAATGGGCCTTGAAGGCTTTATGCTAAGTAAAATAGTCAGAGAAAGACAAATACTATATGATCTCACTGAATCTAAGAAAGCCAAACTCAGAAACAGAGTAGAATGGTGGTTATCAGGGACTGGGGGATGAAAGAAATGGGAGGTTTTATTCAAAGGGTACAAACTTCCAGTTCTAAGTTGAAAAAGTCTTGGGGATTTAATGTACAGCATTATAATGTGATTATAGTTAGCAATGCTGTATTATATGTTTGAAAATTCCTAAGAGTAGATTAATTTTTTTCATTTGAGAAAGAGAGAGAAGGAATGCAAGTGAGGGAGAGTGGCATTGGGGGAGAAAGGGAGAATCCAAAGTAGGCCCCACATCCAGCACAGAGCCTGATGCAGGGCTTGATCCCACAACCCTGGGATCATGCCCGAGCCAAAATTAAGACCTGACATTCAACCCTCAATCAACTGAGCCACCCAGGCACCTCTAAGAGAATATATTTTAAATGTTCTCACCACAAAAATAAATGCTAATTATGTGAGGGGATAGAGGTGTTAGCTAATGATAAAATGGTAATCATTTCAGAATATATAAGTGTATCATTATATCAAATCTACACATTGTGCACCTTAAATTTACACAATGTTATATTCAATTATATCTCAGTAAACCTGGAAAAAATTAAAAGTTCTCCTGGGAAAAATAGAGATTATTCAATCACACTGTACAGGTATTTGATTGCTCATAATTTTCATGATCAGGAAGCTGGTTTCCTAATTGCAGGCTAAAAGCTGGGAAAGGGAAAAAAGTAACTTGTGTGTGCAAACAGAACAATTATTAAACTCCCACTTGTGTGGTCAGTAAATACATTCTAGTTCATAGCACTTCACTCTGCATTTCATTCCCAGAATTGGGGTGCAGTCCCACACTTTTGTTTTATGCTGTTTATAGGTCCTATGGATGCCAGTCAGTATTTCCTAAAAGAAAAATAAGGAAATTTGAAACGAAAGGAGTGAGTTTGAATCCTGGTGCTGAGCAAGTTAATCATTTAATGCCCCTAATCCCCAGTGTCCTCACCTGTGAAGTGGGACTATCAATCCCTACAAAATTGGGTTGTTGGAAAAGACAAATGAGATAACACCTGGAACAGAGCAAGTACTACATAAAAGTTAGTTCCTAACCCCTCCTTTCCCATTTCTTTCCTTTGATAATGATTGCCGGGGGTCTTCTGCCTATTGAATAGTAGAGAAATGCTTTGTAATTACAAGAATACAGTGAAGAGTAGAGTGTGAAAATTTGGGGCCAGAGAACATTTTTGGACTAAACTCACCATAAAATTCATAGACATCCCTCCAAGCTCTATCAGGCTGGTGCCTACATGTTTCAGCTTAAAATGTACTTGGAAGAAAAAGCCTGGTAGAGTTCTTTTGTATTAGAACTTACTTTTTAGTATCCAAAGAATAGTTTTTAAAATGTTATTTTTGGGATAAACAGTTTGCTTGGAAATGGCGTTACTTTCTTTTACTGGTTATTTATTTTAGAGTGATCTAGAAGACATGTGTTGTCTGTTGCTACGAGCCTCAATTTTAAAGCTTTCTTGAAAATAGAATTATACATACTGTATCAGTCAGAGTCTAAACAGGAGATAGAAACCACACCAGTTACTCAAGCAGGGAGAGTTTAAGAAGGATTGGTAACCAGATAACTGATAGGATAGAAAGAGACTATTAAAGGTATCATGGAGATAGCAACTGCAGGAAGTAGATACCACTCCTGAAACAAAGGAAAGTGCTTAGAGTTATTAAAACTTAGAAACTTAGAGCAGGAGCCTCACAATTATAATGGTAATAATAATTAGTATTTATTGCGAGTTTACTATGAACCAGGATTATAATGAACATTTTATACATATTATTTAATCTTTATCAATAACATACATTATTTAATCATCGATAAGTCTCCCAGGTAGATCCCTTTATTGTCTCCATTTCACACTAAGGAAAATGAGAACTGATAAATATATGTGCTTAAGGTTACACATCTAAGTGGCAAAGTGATGCCTAGAAGCCAGATCTGACGGCAAAGCCTGGCTAGGGCTTGACTACCCATTTTTTCCTCTCTGAAATTATTTTCACACATCTTTTACCCAGGGCCCTGCTAAAGGTACTGGCTCTGGGATCAGGCACTATTGAATTTATCAGTTGCCCTTGTCCTTGCCAAAGCTTGTTTTAACTTTTAAGACAGAGAATATATAACTTTCAGGTACAGCTCATATATACTTTTTTCTACAGTATTTGAGTTGTATTTTTAAAATGGACGAAGCCCTTGACTTGAAATATTGTTTTTGTTCCTTGGATTCCTTCCATTATTTGTTTCCTTGCAAATAATCCTTGCTTGAAGAGTTCTAAGTCACTCCAGAACTGGGCACTCCTGGTAGACTCAGGAAGTTGAACTGCTGCTATGTAGCCCCAAATCATCTCATGGCTGCTGAGGTTAAAGAAGGGGAGATGACAATGGTGGTCACAAAGTTCCAGCTTCGGTTCAGTGACTCAGGGGTTATTTGTAGAGGTTGCTTCTCAGCTGACACTTGCCCCCTAAAGCTGAAAGATTAACTGCTCTGACTTTTGTTGCCTGTTATCTTCCTGAGTGTTTTGAGCACTGATTCTGCACCACCTATTTAACACAAATGATGCAATATTTTATCTCCCTTTAATAATTGCTGGAACTCATGGTAGAAGGACACATAACACATACCATAGACAGGAGAGAATTTATGACTTCAGACACAACCCCAAAGGTAAGATTTTAATAAAAATTAATCAGAACATCTACAACTGGAACATAAGGCACTTTTAACTGAATTCCCATACTATGAGATAAATAGCCACTTTACAGATAAGAAAGCAGAAGTACAGATGAGATTTGCCTCAGTTCCCAGAGTGGAGATAGTGGCAGAACCATGAGTAAAATGGAAGCATTTTAGCTCCTGTTTCAATACCACACTGCCTCTTGGCAGAATAAAATCATTTATTCATTCTTTATTCAACACATATTTATTCAATATATTTTCTCTGCTAAGTTTTGGGAAACTCCAGAGAAAGCATCATAGTCTAATTCCTGATGTTATGGGGATTACAATCCTTTGTCAGAGTAAATATTAGTCAAATCATCATACAAATAAATGAAAACTTACAAGTTTTCATTTAGAAGTAATGGAGTGATAGTGCCAAGAGAATATATATCATAGAGAAATGAGGTTAGGACAAATTCATGTAAATAAGATGGATTGATAATATTGAAAAGAAGAATTTAAATAAACACCGAACACAAGAACTTATTCAGTTGATGAAATCAACTGTTATTCATCAATGATCAAGAAAACTTTGATGTGTCTTACAGTATTCCAAGAAAAGCTTATATCTTTTGTCATCTGTGTGCCTCCAATCAGATCACAGCTGACAGGGACTGATTGTTACCAGCCACTAACTAGCTCCTTTGGACCACAGATTTTGTAATCTGATACTTAGGAATAAAATTTTTTTAAATAAGAGGTTTATTCTAATTTATTTTAGCAAAAGCTGTTTCTCCTCTCTTCTTTTGAAAATATTTTCTCTTTTCCTGGCCTTTTACTTAGGCCTAAGCTCAGTTAAAGCTGAAAAGACATTAAAATTCAGTCCCAAGAGCCCCCAAACTCCATCTCCATTTCAAACAGGAAAATGTCCTTTGGCCTTTTCATTTGTAAACAACTTTGCTGGCTCCCCTTCCCAATCATGCAGGCTTCCTTACTCACCTTGCAACTCTACTTAACTTTATCCTTCACACAGATAAAGACCTAAGGAGGATTTCTATGTTTTTTTAATATAAATTATACATGTTTACTGTAGATAATATAGAAATGTGAAAAGTTACTACTCATTGTATCAAAGTCCTTTTATTTTTTCTTTGTTTTTCAAGGTTGAGAAAGAATGGAATTAGACTCTTAAATCTAAGTTTCTTTTTGATTCTAGAGTTATTTTTAAAAATAATCTCTTCCATTCTCCCCAGACTTTTCTGGTTCTTTTAGATTCTTTTGGGACAAAGCAGACCAACTAAAAATCCCAGTTATAGTGGGTTCTTTCTGGGGAGAAGGCAGAAGAGAAGTGGGTTTTAAAATTACTTGTTATCCATCTTGTACTATGGGACTTCATCAGTATGAAAGAACCTTTGGCCCTCCATCATTATTGGTATAATTGTCTTAGACCTCCAAAGCCATGGCATTGCATGCGGTGGTCTTAAGTTGTGCAGTGCACAGTGTACAAGGCTGTACCCTTGTTCACACTTCCTGCTCTCTTCCAGGTCTATTCATCTTTGCACTCTTCCTCTTTGTCTCTTATTTCCTGTTCAGTACCCCCTCAGTTCTGGAACTTCATGAGTGAATTTGGCTTCCCAAGTTGTCTTTTTTGTACATAATTTGTCCTGACTATGATTGTCAGATTTACCAAACAAAAATATGGAAAGGATATCCAGTTGAATTTTGGGGACATATTTATACTAAAAATTATGTTTATCTGAAATTCAGATTTCACTAGGTGTTCTGTATTTTATCTGGCAATCCTTGTTCTGACCCTCTAGCTTTTTTAGGTCTTGGATGTGTTGATTCTTCTGCCTGTTCAAATCTTTCACACCCCAACCTGGAAAATGCTTATGTCTTCCAGGAGGGCAATCAGTTTCACAGGAAGTATAAAAAGCATAGTTCTTCTGGTTGCGGAATATGGATAGACAGTGCATAGATAAGATAAACTAATCTTGCCTTACATTTGTCTCTATTCACTGGTAGTTTCCTGTATATCATGTACCTGCTAAATTGCAAGCTCCTAGAAGACAGAGACCAGGTTCTATTTCTTTGTCTCATTCAAAGTGCAATGCAGTTACAGCAACAGAATATTTGCTAAATAAATGTTTACTAGAGGAGTAGAGTCTATGTAAGGCGTGACTGTGAAGATAGGCTACTTCTCCCCGCGCCCCCCCCCCCGTTTGCTTGTGAAATTAATTTCAATATTTTGTGTTTGCAAATGGTGTGTGTACTTGGGTACTTGGGTGTTTTAATGTGTGTATATGTATTTTATGTTTCTTTCTTAATTATAATATAAATATTACTTACCAAGATTATCTGTGTATTGGTTCCTCAATAAGATAACCCAATAAAGAAATGTAAGGTCACCTTTTAAACTCTGTGTTTCTAGGGGCTTCTGGGTGGCTCAGTCGGTTAAGCGTCCGACTTTGGCTCAGGTCTTGATCTTGCAGTTTGTGGGTTCGAGCCCCGTGTCGGGCTCTGTGTTGACAGCTCAGAGCCTGGAGCCTGCTTCGAATTCTATGTCTCCCTCTCTCTCTGCCCCTCCCCCTCTCATGCTCTGTCTCTCTCTGTCTCAAAAAAACTAAATAAAACATTAAAAAAATTAAACTCTGTGGTTCTATAGACATAGAGATATTAATTCAAAGGAAATAATAGAGATGTTAGTGGAACTCAAGCTCCAAATCTTCAAGATACCACCTATTTGCTCTATTACATAGAAATGATATACACTTCTATTTTGTTTAAGCCCTGCTATTTTGGGTTTTCTGTCACTTACAGCTTGTCTAAATCCTAACCATTATGCCCCTGATCATTAGTTTTCTCTGCCATTAAACTGAAAAGTATCTCATTTTGGAGTCAGAAGGATAGGACAGTGCATATTAGTTAAGAGTAGGACTAGCTACAAATAGCCAAAAATTTCTAAAATAGAAGATGGAAATTGACTTTTATGTAAAAGAAATCCAGAGCAGGAACTCCTGGAGTGGCTACATGTAGTTATCAGGACTCAGTCTGGTTTACTGGTCTACCATCAACAGTTCAAGATAGTTGAAGTCTTCCATCCTTATAGTTCAAGACCAAGAAGTCTCCTAAAAGAGGATAGGATGTATGACATCATTATTTCTTTATCTAACTAACTTCCTAATTGGAACATAGATGTGGTAACTAGAGTCATAGCAATCATCTTGAATTATAAGAATGGACTCTAGTTACCACATCTATGTTGCAATTAAGAAGTTAGATAAAGGAATAACGACGTCGTACATCCTATCCTCTTTCAGGAGACTTCTTGGAAATCTCATACTCATTCATCTATTTATTCAACAAATATTTGTGGATCACCACTGTGTGCCAGGCATTGCTTTGGGCACTGGACATACAGAAATGAAACTTAATTCTAATTGATGAGAATGTAGTCGCATGGTTGCAATTAACTGCTAGAAGCTGAGTTATATGCCCAGCTAGCAAAAGAGGTGTCTTACTGAGGATGAAGAGTTAATTGTAAAGGTAATTGGTGGTCTTTGCCACATTGCTATTGAAAAAGAAAAAAATATTTATGTTTAGCATCTTACTCTAAATCCTTAACAAATTCTTCAAGTCTTCAAAACTCTCCATGATATAGCTTCTACCTATTCTATATTTTTGTTCTTATTTTTGTATTCCCATGACAATTGCCTTCAAAAAACATTTGTCCAATGAGTCACATTTCTTCCTGATTTACAGCTTTGCATAGGTGAGTCCTTCTTCTCCTTTCATTTTTTATCTAGCTAACTTCTACTTATCTTGTAAATATTGCTTATAACAGCTTTATTGAGATTTAACTCTTATATTGTGCAATTCACACATTTAAAATATACAATTCAGAGATTTTTAGTATATTCCTAGAGTAGTGTGACCGTTGTCGCAATCAATTCAGAACATTTTTATCACCCCAAAACTAAACCCTATTTCCACTAAAGGCAATTCCACATTTACCTCCCAAGTCCTCAGCCCTAGGAAACCATTAATATATTCTCTATCTCCATAGATTTGCCTATTCTGGACATTTTATACAAATGGAATCAAAGAATATGTGGTCAGAAAGGCTTGGAAAGGTGGTGGAATAGGAGGACCATAAGCTCACCTCATCCCACAGTTACAACAAGATATGACTCACATCTGAGTAAATAAACCAGAATAGATCCAAAGATCGGCAAAAAAAAAAAAAAAAAAAAAAAAAAAAAAAAAAAGACCACAAGAAATAAAAAACAAAAAACTCCGCAACTAAATGTAGAGAAGAGGCTGAACCTGAGAGGAGGTTAGGACAGGCAGGAACAATGGTCAGAAGCTGCCCACAGGAGGGAGGGAGATGTGGTCATGGAGAGGGGAAAGCAGCAGCGAGCCCACATGGGGAAAACAAATCTCCATAATGTCTGGCCTTGAAAACCAGAGGGGCTGAATTTCATGAGTTTGTATAACCAGGGGGACTTGGAGCCTGGAGCTTTAAAAGTCAGCTGACTCAGCATTAGGTGAACCTGGAATCCCCACCCTTAGAGAGGCAAAAGCTTTAGGAGAGCAACATAGAAGTGACAGCTTGCACAACTGGAGAGATATCTGTTTATACTGATTTCAGAGTGTGGTGGGGAACCTTTCTGGGAACAGAGGAGCTGTAAGTCACCATTTTCCTCTACTACCCCCTAGTATAAAGACAAAGCCACTTGTGAGAGGCAGTGCTGGACAGCACTTGCTCCCCTAACCCACTCTCAGTGTGTTCTGCCCAAGAGTTATCCTGAGGATTCAATTTCACCCACTTCAAGCCTGCTGGCCTTGGCTGTGGATTCAGTGAAAATTTTGCTAACACTGCCACCAGCCCCTGAGCCCTTCTGTGATCACACCACCTCAGAGCTGGCCTGCGTAGGTCTCACCAGCATCACAGAGGGCAAGCACAGCCCCCTATAGGCAAAGAATCAGTGCAGATGTCTGGACTGAAAGGAAAAACAACTCAGACACAATAGCAGAACACAAGCAACACATAGGAGACTCCCCTATAGTGCCAACTTCTAGTGAACAGAGTTCTGCTGTTCCGAACTGCAGTGTACTATAGGACCCTACTTCTTCATAAAGCCACTACTTTTAAAAGCAAAAGACATAGCTGGTTTTACTAACACAGAGAAACAGACACAGAGATGTAGACAAAATGAGGAGACAGAGGACTACATCCCAAATGAAAGAATAGGGCAAAAATCACAGATGGAGATTTAAGCAAAAACAGAAATAGGTAATATGCCTGATAGAGAATTTAAAGTAATGATCATCAAGATACTCAATGAACTTCAGAAAAGAGTGAAAAGAGTGGAGACATCAGTGAGACCCTTGTCAAACAGAGAAAAAATAACATGTCAGAGATGAAGAATTCAATAAATAGAATAAATCATAGGCTGCAGGAGGCAAAGTATCAGTGACCTGGAGGATAGAGTAATAGAAAGCAATCCAGCTGAACAGGTGAGAGACAAACAAATATTGCATAATGAGAATAAACTTAGAGTACTCAGTGACTCCATCAAGCATAATAACATTTGTGTTATAGGAAACCCAAAAGGAGAAGAGAGACAAAAAGGAGACAGAAAGGGTATTTGAATAACTACTAGCTGAAAACTTCCCAAATCTGGGGAGGGAAACAGAGATTCAGATTCAGCAAGCACAGAAAACTCTGAACAAATTCAACCCAAGGAGGTCCACACCAAGACACATAGTAATTGAAATGGCAAAACATAGTGGTAATGAAAGCATTTTAAAGGTTTCAAGAGAAAAGAGGACAGTTACATACAAAGGAAACCCAAAGTCTATCAACTGATTTATCAACAGAAACGTTGCAGTGAAGCAGGAAGTGGAAAGTGTCGTCAAAGTTCTGAAAGGAAAAAATAATCTGCAGCCAAGGATACTCTCTTCAGCAAGGGTATCCTTCAACATAAAAGGAGAAATAAAGAATTTCCCAAACAAACAAAAGTTAAAAGAATTCATGAACACCAAACCAGCCATACAAGAAATTTAAGGTGGACTTATGGGTCATAAATAAGAGTAAGAAAAATAGGAAGCACAAAAAAACCCCCAAAAAACTGAGAGAGAAAGATAAAAGAAAGAATTAAGTATATCTGTAAAAATCAGAAAAACACTACATAAAATGATATAAAACATGATACCAAATATCTGAAATGTGAGGAAGAAAAGAGTAAAGAATGAGTTCAAAATTAACCATCCACCAGCTTAACATAGACTGCTATATGCAGAAAATGTTATATATAAATTGAATAGTAATCACAAAGCAAAAAAGTAATAGATACACAATAAATGAAGAGTGAGGAACCCAAGTATACCAATAAAGATAAACCAGCAAACCATTAAAGAGAGAAAGAGAAGTATCAGAGAAAAACTACTAAAACAGTCACAAAACAAGTAACAGAATGTCAATAAATACATATCAACAATTTATTTGAATATAAATGAAGTAAATACTCTAATCAAAAGACATAGGGTGAAAGAGTGGATAAAAAAACAAGACCCATCTATATGCTGCATACAAGAGACTCATTTCAGACCTAAAGACACCCACCAATTGAAAACGAAGGCATAGAGAAACATTTATCATGAAAATGGATGTCAAAATGGTAGCAATACTTATATAAGGCAATTATATTTTAAAACAGAGCCAGCAAAAAGAGACAAAGAAGGAAACTATAATAATAATAGAGGGGATATCAAACAAGAAAATATAACAATTGAAATATTTATGTACCCAACATGAAAGCACATAAATATGTAAAACACTTAATAAGAAACATAAAGGAACTAATCATTAATAATACCAAAATAGTAGGGGACATTAACACTCCACTTACATTGATGGACAGATCATCCAAACAGAAAATAAAGAAAACACTGGCTTTGAATGATACACTGAAGAAGATGGATTTAACAGATATATTCACAACATTCCATCTTAAAACAGCAGAATACATATTCTTTTCAAGAGCACATGGAAGATTCTGTAGAATAGATCGCATAATAGGTCACAAAACAAGCCTCAAAAAATTAAAAAAATCAAGGTCATTTCATTCATCTTTTCTGACCACAGTATGAAACTAGAAATCAACTACAGGAAAAGCCTGGAAAGGCTAGACATACATACATACAGGTTAAACAACATGCTGCTAAACAATAAATAGGTCAATGAAGAAATCAAAGCAGACATCAAAGAGTGCATAGAAACAAATAAAAATGAAAATACATTGGTTGAAAACCTTTGTAATGCAGTAAAAGCAGTTCTAAGAGGGAAGTTTATAGCAATATAGGTTTGCCGCAAGAATCAAGAAACATCTCAAATAAATAACCTAACCTCACACACAAAGAAACAAGAAAAGAACAAACAAAACCCAAACCAAAAAAAGAAAGAAACAAAAATTAGAGCAGAAATAAATGATACAGGAGCTGGTTCTCTGAAAAGGTCAACAAAATTGATAAACCTCTAGCCTGACTCATCAAAAGAGAGAGGGAGAGAGAAAGAGGGAGGGAGAGAGAAAGTACTCAAACAAAATCACCAATGAAAGAGAAAAAATAACAACCAACTCCACAGAAATACAAACAATTGTAAGAGAATATTATGAAACACTATAGACGAGCATATTAGACAAGCTAGAAGAAATGCATAAATCCCTAGAAACATATAACCTACCAAAACTGAAGAAGGAAATAGAAAATTTGAAGACTGATTACCAGCAACAAAATAGAATCAGTGATCAAAAATCTCCCAACAAACTAAAATTCAGGAATAAATGGCATCACATGTGAATTCTACCAAACATTTAAGGAGGAGTTAATACCTATCCTAGTCAAACTATTCCAAAAAGTAAAAGAAAAGAAACTTCCAAATTCATTCTATGAGGCCAGTATCACCCTGATACCAAAACCAGATAAAGACACCACAAAAAAGAAGAATGTTACAGGACAATATCCCTGATGAACCTGGATGCAAAAATACAACAAAAAGAATCCAAGCACACATTAAAAAAATCATTCACCATAATCAGGTAGGATTTATTTCAAGGAAGCAAGGGTGATTCAATATTTGCAAATCAATCAATGTGACACATCACATCAATACGAGAAATGATAAAAAAAAAAACATGTGATTATGTCAATAGATGCAGAAAAAGCATTTGACAAAGTACAACATCCATTATGATAAAACCTTCAACAAAGTAGGGTTAGAAGGAACATGCCACACCATAATAAAGGCTGTATATGAAAAACCCACAGCTAACATCATCCTCAGTGGGGAAAAATTGAAAGCTTTCCCTTAGGGGGAACAAGATAGGATGGTTAGGAACAAGACAAGAATGTCTACTCTCACCACTTTTATTCAACATACTACTGGAAGTCCTAGCCACAGCAATCAGACAACAACAACAACAACAACAACAACAACTAAAAAGCATCCAAATCAGCAAGGCAGAAGTGAAACTTTCACTATTTGCAGATGACATGATACTATGTATAGAAACCCAAAGACTCCACCCAAACAATGGAATTGTATAAGTCAGTGTATAGAAATCTATTGCATTCCTATACACCACAAATGAAGCAGCAGAAAGAAATATTAAGAAAATAATCCCATTAATTATTACACCAAAATAATAAAATACCTAGGAAAAAACCTAGGAAAATATTGATGAGAGAAATTCAAGAAAACAGAAAGAAATGAAAAGACATTCCTTACTCAGAGACTGAAAAAACAAATACTACCCAAAAGTGGTCTACACATTTAATGCAGCCCCTATCAAGATACCAACAGCACTTTCACAGAACTAGAACAAAATTTTTCCTAAAATTTATATTGAACCACAGAAGACCCCGAATAGCCAAAGCAATTTTGAAAAAGAAGAGCAAAACTGGAAGTATCACAATTCCAGACTTCAAGTTATATCAAAAACCTGTAGAAATAAAAACAGTATGGTGCTGGCACAAAAATAGACACATAAGTTAATGGGACAAGATAGAAAACCCAGAAATAAACCCACAATTATATGGTCAGTTAGTTTTTGACAAAACAGGAAAGAACATACAATGGGAAAATGATAGTCAGCTCAACAAATGGTGTTGGGAAAACTGGACAGCAACATAGAAAGAAGGGAACTGGACCACTTTCTTACACCATACACAAAATAAATTCAAAATGGATTAAAGACCTAAATGTGAGACCTGAAACCACAAAATTCTAAAATACAGCACAGGCAGTACTTCTTCTGAAATTGGCTGTAGCAACATTTTTGTAGATAAGTCTCCTGAGGCAAGGGATTTATAAAAGCAAAATAAACTACTGGGACTACATCGAAATAAAAAGCTTCTGCAGAAAGAAGAAAACAATCAGCAAAAATAAAAGGCAACCTACTGAGTGGAAGAAGATATTTGTAAATATATTTTGCATGTGTCAAATGGCATATGTGATAAAGTGTTAGTATCCAAAAAATATAAAAATCTTACACAAATCAACACCCCCCCGAATCAGTAATCCAGTTAGAAAATGGACAGAAGATATGAACAGATATTTCTCCAAAGAAGATATCCACATGGCCGACAGACACATGAAAATATGCTCAACATAATTCATATCAGGGAAATGCAAATCAGAACTGCACTGAGATATCACCTCATACCTGTCAGAATGGCTTAAATATAAAACACAAGAAATAACAATTGTTGATGAGACTATGGAAAGAAAGGAACCAACTTGCAGTGTTGGTGGGAATGCAAACTGGTGCAGCCATTCTGGAAAACAGTATGGAGGTTTCTCAAAAAGTTAAAAATAAAGCTACCTACCATCCAGAAATTACACAACTTTGGCTTATTCACTTCAAAAATACAAGAACACCAATTCAGAGAATATGTGTACCCCTATGTTTATAGCGACATTATTTACAATAGCCAAATTAAGGAAGCAGCCCAAGTGTCCACAGTCTGATGAATGGATAAAGAAGATGTGATACACACACACACACACACACACACAGAAAGGATATTATTCAGCCACAAAAAAGAATGAAATTTTACCATTTGCAACAACATGGGTGAATTTTGAGAGTATAATGCCAAGTGAAATAAACCAAAGACAAATACAGTATGATTTCACTCCTATGTGAAATTTAAGAAACAAAAAACAATGAACAAAGGGAAAAAGAGGGTGAGAGACAAACCAAGAAGCAGACTCTTAGCGATAGAGAACATAATAATAGTTACCAGAGGGGAGGAGGTTGTGGGGAATGAGGGGAATAGGTGATGGAGATTAATGAGTGCAATTGTGATGAGCACTCAGTGATCATGGAATTGTTGAATCTCTAACACTCCTGAAACTAATATAACACTATATGTTAATTATATTGAATTTCAAAATAAAAACAAACTATTACTGCCCTTTCATGACTTTCTTCCTTTCCATGGCCACCGCCCAGTCATGTTTGGCTCTTTCTTAATGCCTGGATCATTTCCTTTGAATGCAGAAGATTGTTGTCCAAAAGATGTGGTAATTGTTGCCTTTGAGATCTATTTTCCTTCTCAATGTGTTGATCAAGCAGTATTGGAAAGATATAATGGTGTAGATGCTGGGAAGTATACTATTGGCTTGGGCCAGGCCAACATGGGCTTCTGCATAAATAGAGAAGATATCAACTCTCTTTGTATGACTGTGGTTCAGAATCTTTTGGAGAGAGATAGTCTTTATGTGATTGAATTGGGTGGCTAGAACTTGGAACAGAGACAAATATAGACAAACCAGAGTCCATGAAGACAAATTTGAGGCAGCTCTTTGGGGAGTCTGGGAACACAGATATAGAAGGAATAGACAACTAATGCATGCTATGGAGGCACAGCTTCTGTGTTCAATACTGTTAACTGGGTTAGGTCCAGCTCTTGGGATGGATGGTAGGCCCTGGTAGTTACAAAAGATATTGTTGTATATGCCACAGGTGGAGTTGAAGCTGTTGCTCTGTGAATTGGGTGAAGTCTTCTTTTAATTTTTGATGGAGGACTTCATGAGACCCATATACAACATGCATATTACTTTTTCAAGTCTTATATGCTTTCTGAATGTCCTATAGTATATGGAAAACTCTCCATACAGTTCTACCTCAGTGCATTAGACTACTGCTATTCTGTCTACCACAAAAAGATCTGCGCCCAGTAGGAGAAAGAGGGAGACAATAGAGATCTTACCTGGAATGATTTTGATTTCATGATCTTCCACTCACCCTACTGTAAGCTGGTTCAGAAATATCTAGCTCTGATGTTGCTTAATGACTTCCTTAATGGCCAAAAAAGATATAAAAGTAGTATCTATAGTGAACTTCCTGGAAGCCTTCAGGGATTTTAAATTAGAATATAACCACTTTGATAGAGATGTGAAAAAAGCATTTATGAGGGCTAGTTCTGAACTCTTTAATCAGAAAGAAAAGATATATTTTCTTCTATCAAATCAAGGTGGAAATATGTACACATCATCAGTGTATGGCCCCCTTACCTCTGTTCTAGCACAGTACTCACTTCAGCAGCTGTCGGGAAAGAGTATTGGCTTATTCTCTTATGGTTCTAGTTTGGCTGCCACCTGATACTCCCTTAAAGTTACACAAGATGCCACATCAGGGTCAGATCTTGATAAAATAACAGCAAGTTTATGTGATCTTAAATCAAGATTTGACCAAAGAACTTGCATGGCCACAGATGTCTTTGCTGAAAACATGAAGCTCCGAGAGGACACTTATAATTTGGTCAACTATATTCCCCCAAAATTTACTAGATTCATCTTCAAAAGTATGGTAACCGGTCAGAGTGGATGAGAAGCACAGGAAAACCTATGCCTGGTACCACTCTCCCAGTGATGACACTCTGGATAAAAGAGTAGGACTTGTGCATTCGTGTACAGGCACTGAGCATATTCATGTCCTGCTAAGGAAGTGCCAAGACTCCCTGAAAGAGCAGCAAAACCTAAAGCAGTTGTCACTGGTAGCAGGGAGCATTAAGATACTTCTGTGAAATGGAAGACCTCAGTGTGGGTTGGGGTAGGTGGGGTATTTTGAGGAAGAGTTCTGGGAATAGGATGTCTCAGGAAAATTTTAAAGGATTACATGTTGCATACATTTTTATGTGACTGACATGGAGCCTGGAAAACTATTGTGTTCTTGGAAAAATCTATTTGCTCAATTTGCTAAAATGTTTTCTTTAGTAGTCTAGCCAAATTTTAATGTACAGGAAGGATGTTTAAGGGCTCTGTAGATTTCATACCTCTCTGGCCATTTGTATGCATGAAATTTAGTTTTTTTTTTTATTTAATTTTTTGTTAGTTAACATACAGGGCAATATTGGTTTTAGGAGTAGAATTCAGTGATTTATCACATACATAAAACACCCAGTGTTCATCACAAGTGCCTTCCTTAATATCCATAATATATCGAGCCCATCTCCCACCCACTTCCTTCCTTCCATCAACCCTCAGTTTCTTCTCTATCCTTGAGTCTCCTGTGGTTGTTTTTCTGCTCTTCTATTTTTCCCCCTTCCCATATGTTCACCTGTTTTGTTTTCTAAGTTTCACATATGAGTGAAATAATATGGCATTTGTCTTTCTCTGATGGATTTATTTCACTTAGCATGATACATTCTAGCTCCATCCACATCATTGCAAATGTCAAGATTTCGTTCTTTTTGATGGCTGAGTAATATTTTATTGTGTATATTTACACCACATCTTATTTATCCATTCATCAGTCCATGTACATTTGGGATCTTTTCATAATTTGGATATTGTTGATAGTGCTGCTATAAACATTGGGGTGCATGTGCCCTGTCAAATCAGCATTTTTATATCCTTTGGACAAATACCTAGTAGTGCAATTACGGGGTCATAGGCTAGGTTTATTTTTTTTAAGAACCTCCATACTGTTTTCCAGAGTGACTCCACCTGTTTGCATTCCACCAAAACTAGAAAAGTCTTCCCATTTCTCTGTATCCTCTCCAATGTCTGTGGTTTCCTGAGTTGTTAATTTCAGTCATTCTGACAGGTGATGTGGTATCTCATTGTGGTTTTGATTTGTATTTCCCTGATGATGAGTGATGTTGAGCATCTTTTCATGTGTCTGTTAGACATCTGGATGTCTTCTTTGGAAACGTGTATATTCATTTCTTCTGCCAATTTCTTCACTGGGTTGTTTATGTGGGGAGTTTTGAATTAGATAAGTTCTTTATAGATTTTGAATACTAACCCTTTATCAGATATGTCATTTCCAAATATAGTCTCCCATTCTGTAGGCTGCTTTTTAGTTTTGTTGATTGTTTTCTTTACTGTGCAGAAGATTTCATCTTGATGAAGTCTCAATAATACATTTTTGCTTTTGTTTTCCCTTGCCTCCAGAGACATGTCTACTAAGAAGTTGCTGTGGCTGAGGTCAAAGAGGCTGCTCCCTGTGTTCTCCTGTAGGATTTTGATGTTTTCATGTCAAACATTTATGTCTTTCATCCATTTGGAATTTATTTTTGTGTATGGTGTGAGAAAGTGGTTCAATTTCATTCTTCTGCATTGCTATCCAGGTTTCCCAACACCATTTGCTAAAAGCCTGTCTTTTTTCCGTTGGATATTCTTTCCTGCTTTGTCAGAGAATAATTGGCCATATACTTGTGGGTAAATTTCTTGGTTCTCCATTCTGTTCCACTCATCTATGTGTCTGTTTATGTGCCAGCACCATGCTGTCTTAATGATTACAGCTTTGTAATACAGCTTAAAGTCAGGAATTGTGATACCTCCAGCTTTGGTTTGATTTTTCAATGTTACTTTGGCTATGCAGAGTCTTTTCTGGTTCCATACAAATTTTATAATTGTTGGTTCAGGTTCTGTGAAGAATGCTGGTATTATTTTGATAGGGATTGCATTGAATATGTAGATTGCTTTGGGTAGTATTGACATTTTTACAATATTTGTTCTTCCAATCCATGAGCGTGGAATGTTTTTCCATTCCTTTGTGTCTTCTTCAATTTATTTCATAAGTTTTCTATGGTTTTCAGTGTACAGATGTTTTACCTCTTTGGGAAGGTTTATCCAAGGTATGTTATGGTTATTGATGCAATTGTAAATGGGACTGATTTCTTGATTTCTCTTTATGCTGCTTCATTATTGGTGTATAGAAATGCAACCGATTTCTGTATGCTGATTTTATATCCTGTGACTTTACTGAATTCATGTATCAGCTCTAACAGTTTTTGGTGGAGTTTTTTTGGGGGTTTTCCATGTAAAGTATTATGTCGTCTGTGAAGAGTGAAAGTTTGAGTTCTTCCTTGCCAATTTGGGTGCTTTTTATTTCTTTTTGTTGTCTGATTGCTAAGGCTAGGACTTTCAGTACTACGTTGAACAGCAGTGGTGAGAGTGGACATCTCTGTCTTGTTCCTGACCTTAAGGGGAAAGCTTTCAGTTTTCCCCCATCGACAATGATATTAGCTGTGGGCCTTTGTATACATGGCTTTTATGATGTTGAGGTATATTCCTTCTATCCCTACTTTCTTGAGGGTTTTTTTTTTTTTTTATCAAGAACGGATTCTGTATTTTGTCAAATGTTCTTTGGTCTATTGAGAGGATAATGTGTTGCTTATCCTTTCTTTCATTATGTGATGTATTTGGTTGATTGCAGATAATGAACCAACCCTGCAGCCAAAGAATAAACCCCACTGGATCATAGTGAATAATTCTTTTATTATATTGTTGAAATGATTTGCTAGTACCTTGCTGAGAATTTTTTGCATCCTTGTTCATCAGCGAAGTTGATATGTAATGCTTTTTAGTGGATTCTTTGGTTTTGGAATCAAGGTAATGCTGGCCCCATATAATGAGTTTGGAAGGTTTCCTTGCATTTCTATTTTTTGGAACAGCTTCAAAAGAATACGTATTAACTCTTCTTTAAATGTTTGGCAGATTTCCTCTGGGAAGCCCTCCAGCTCTGGACCTTGTTGGGAGATTTATTTATTTATTTATTTATTTATTTATAGTTTACATCCAAGTTAGCTAGCATATAGTGCAACAATGATTTCAGGAGTAGATTCCTTAATGCCCTTTACCCATTTAGCCCATTCCCCCTCCCACAACCCCTCCAGCAATGCTCTGTTTGTTCTCTATATTTAAGAGTCTCTTATGTTTTGTCCCCCCCCTCTGTTTTTATATTATTTTTGCTTCCCTTCCCTTATGTTCATCTGTTTTGTATCTTAAATCTCATATGAGTGAAATCATATGATATTTGTCTTTCTCTAACTGACTAATTTCGCTTAGCATAATACCCTTCAGTTGCATGTAGTTGCAAATGGCAAGATTTCATTCTTTTTGATTGCCAAGTGATACTCCATTGTGTATATATATATACCATATTTTCTTTATCCATTCATCCGTTGATGGACATTTAGGTTCTTTCCATATTTTGGCTATTGTCAATAGTGCTGCTATGAACATTAGGGTGCATGTGCCCCTTTGACACAGCATACCTGTATCCCTAGGATAAATACCTAGTAATGTAATTGCTGGGTCTTAGGGTAGTTCTATTTTTAATTTTTTGAGGAATCTCCATATTGTTTTCCAGAGTGACTGAACCAGTTTGCATTCCCACCAGCAGTGCAAAAGAGATCCTCTTTTCCGGCATCCTTACCAACATCTATTGTTGCCTGAGTTGTTAATTTTGGCCATTCTGACAGGTGTGAGGTTTTGATTTGTATTTCTCTGATGATGAGTGATGTTGGCATTTTTTCATGTGTCTGTTGGCCATCTGGATGTCTTCTTTGAAGAAGAGTGTATTCATGTCTTTTGTGTTAGGAAATTTTTGATTTTCCATTCAATTTTTTAAAATTGTTATGGGTCTGTTCAAATTTTCTATTTATTCATGTTTCAATTTTGATAGTTTATATTTTTCTAGGAATTTGTCCATTTCTTCCAGATTGCCCAATTTGTTGGCATATAATTGCTCATAATACTCTTTTATTATTGTTTGTATTTCTGCAGTGTTGGTTGTGATCTCTTCTCTTGCATTTACGATTCTATTTATCTGAGTCCTTGGCTGGGGATTTATCAGTTTTGTTAATTCTTCATAGAACCAACTCCTCGTTTTGTTGATCTTTCTACTATTTTGTTTTATTTCAATGCCATTGATTTCTGCTCTAATTTTTTATTATTTCCCTTCTTCTGCTTGTTTGGGGCCTTATTTGCTATTCCTTTTCTAGCTCCTTTAGGTATAAGGTTAGGTTGTGTTTGAGACCTTTCATTCTTCTTTAGGAAGGCCTGGTTTGCTATATACCTTTCACTTATGACCACCTTTAGTGCATCCCAAGATTTCAGACTTCCGCGTTTTCATTTTCATTGGCTTCCATGTATTTTTAAATTTCTTCTTTAATTTCCTGGTTAACCCACTCATTCTTTACTAGGATATCATTTAACTTCAAAGTATTTGTAGTCTTTCCAATTTTTTTCTTGTGGTGGATTTCAAGTTTCATATCATTGTGGTCTGAAAATAACACATAGTATGATCTCAATCTTTTTGTACTTGTTGAGGTCTGATTTGTTACCCATTATGTGATCTATTCTGGGGAATATTTCACACACATTCCACATGCATTCAGGAAGAATGTTTATTCTGTTGCTTTAGTATGAAATGTTCTGTATATATCTGGTAAGTCCATCCAGTTCAGTGCATCTTTGAAAGCCATTGTTTCCTTGTTGATTTTTTGCTTAGATGATCTGTCCATTGCTGTATGTGGGGTGATAAAGTCCCCAACTATTACTGTATTATTATAAATGAGTTGCTTTATGTTTGTGATTAATTGATTTTTATATTTAGGTGTTCCAAGTTGGGGGTATACATATTTACAATGTTAGATTTTCTTGGTGGATAGACCCCTTATTTATGATACAATGCCCTTCTTATTCATCACTTGTTACAGTCTTTCTTTTAGCATCTACTTTGTCTGAAAAAAAGTATGGCTACTCTGGCTTTCTTTTGAAGTCCATTAGCTAGTAGTTTGTTCTCCATCCCCTCATTTTCAATCTGTGAGTGTCTTTAGGTCTAAAATGAGTCTCTTGTAGGCAGCATACAGACGGATCTAGTTTTGTTTTTATCCATTATGATAGTCTATGTCTTTTTAAAATTTAAAATCAAGTTATTTAAAATAAAGATTAGTAGTGGTTTCAGCAGTAAACATAGTGATTCATCACTTAAATTTAACACCCAGTGTTCATCCCAACAAGTGCCCTTCTTAATGCCTATTACTAATTTAACCCATCCCCCACCCACCTCCCCTCCAGTAACCCTCAGTTTTTTCTCTGTATTTGAGTCTCTTCTGGGTTGCCTCCCATTCTGTTTTTAATCTTATTTTTCTTTTCCTTCCCCTATGTTCCTCTGCTTTGTTTCTTAAATTCCACATATAAGTGAAATCATATGATATTTGTCTTTCTCTGACTGACTTATTTCGCTTAGCATAATAGGGGAATTCTACCCAACATTTAAAAAAGAGTTAATATCTATTCTTCTCAAACTGTTTCAAAAAAATAGAAATGGAAGTAAAGCTTCCAAACTCATTCTATAAAGCCAGCATCACCTTGATTCCAAAACCAGAAAAAGACCCCACTAAAAAGGAAAATTACAGGCCAATATTTCTGATGAACCTGGATGCAAAGTTTCTCAACAAGATACTAGCAAATATAATTCAACAGCACATTAAAATAATCATTCATTATGATCACGTGGGATATATTTCTGGGCTGCATGGGTGATTTAACATCCACAAATCAATCAATGTGACACACCACATTAATAAAAGAAAGGATAAGAACCATATGATCTTTTCAATGGATGCAAAAAAAGAATTTGACAAAATACAGCATCCTTTCTTGATAAAAACCTTCAGGAAAGTATGGATAGAAGGAACATGCCTCAACATCATAAAGGCCATATATGAAAGGTCCATAGCTATATCATCATCAATGGCAAAAAACTGAGAACTTTCCTCCTAAGGTCAGGTACATGATAGGGATGTCCACTCTTATCATTGTTGTTCTACAGTGCTGTTGTATACAGTACTGGAATTTCTAGCCTCAACAGTCAGAGAACAAAAACAAATAAAAGGCATCCAAATTGGCAAAGAAGAAGTCAAATTTTCACTCCTTGCAGATGACATGGTACCCTATATAGAAAACCCAAAAGACACAACAAAAACCTGCTAGAACTATGTCTTTTGAATGTAATTTTAGTCCATTTACATTCAGAGTAATTATTGAAAGATATGAATTTAGTGCCAGTGTGTTGCCTCTAGAGTTGTTGTTTCTGGTGATGTTCTATGCTTCTTTCTAGTCTTTGTTGCTTTTGTTTTGTCTTGTTTTCTCCACTCCAAGAGTCTCCCTTGAAATTTCTTGCAGGGCTGGTTCAGTGGTCATGAACTCCTTTAGTTTTTGTTTCTCTGGGAAACTTTTATGTCTCCTTCTATTCTGAATGACAGTTTTGCTGGAAAAAGAATTTTTGGCTGCATATTTTTCCTATTCAGCATGTTGGGTATATCCTGCCACTCCTTTGTGGTCTGCCAAGTTTCTGTGAACAGATCTGTTGCAAACCTGATCTTTCTTCCCTTGTGGATTAAGGACTTTTTCCCCCTTTCTGCTCTCTTGATTCTTTCTTTGTGTAGTTTGTGAATTTGACTATGATATATGCTTTGGTGATGATTGTTGTTGTTGTTGTTGAATTTAATGGGAATTCTCTGTCCTTCCTCAATTTTGATGTTTGTGTCCTTCCCAAGATTAGGAAAGTTTTCAGCTATAATTTGTTCACATAAACCTCTTTGCTCTTTTCTCTCTCTTCATCTTCTGGGACTCCTATGATACGAATGCTATTCTTCTTTAATAAGTCGCCGAGTTTCCTATGTCTTGTATCATGATCTTTTGCTTTTATTTCCCTTTTATTAAGCTTAATTGTTTTTCATAATTGTATCTTCTAGATCCTTGATTCACGGCTCTTCTTCATACATCCTCACCATCATCATATCCATTCGCAATTGCATCTCGTTTAGAATTTCTGCCTGACTAGATTTTAGTTCATTTATCTCTGCAGAAAGGAATTCTCTGGTGCCTTCTATGCTTTTTTGAAGTGCAGCTAATATTCCTATAATCTTGGTTTGAAATTCTAGTTCATGTGGGATTTTTGCTTATATCTGTGTTGATTATCATTGACCGTTATTTCTCTGTCCTTCCTTTGGGGTGAATTCTTCTGTTTTGTCATTTTGGAGGTGGAAAAAATAAAATAAATGTATAAAACAAAACAAATATCAAATGAAGGAAACTAGGTCTTAGGTGTGTTTTGATCTTCTTGTTGAGAGAAGCTTGACAGAAAAGAGGAAAGAAAAAAAGTTTAAACATTTTTTAAATTCAAAAAATTCGAAAAAATAATAAAGCTGAGTAAAACAAGTAAAAAAATAGAATTTAAAACTGTCCTTTCTGTATCCAAGAATGAAAAATAAAATAAAGACAACAGAGTATGGCATAAACAAAAACAGAAGCAAAGAAAATGAACAAACAATGAACAAGCAACAAAATAAAACTTGCATGAAGCCAGATCCAGTTTCCTCTAGAACAGAAACTTTACAGCACACTACAGTCTGTAGACAGAGTGGGTGGAAGGGATTTGTACTATTCCACTTGGTGGTGTTGCTTAGCTCTCTGGGGTCAATCAGTGTGGGTGTGCTAGAGGTGAAAATGGCTTCACCCCACTTTCTAGTCTCAGGTGAGGGAATTTCACGCCCTCACAGATGCATTATCAATCACCCTTTATTTGTCTCAGGCCTCTGTTCTCTCCCTGCCTTTACCCTGTCTGTGTCCAAGCTGTCTGCCTACCAGGTGGCACTTCCCTCCAGAGTTTTATCTCAGATGGGGCTGTATTTAAAAACCCAACACTTCAGAAATGCCTGAGGTTTGGATCCACGCTGATCCTCTGGGGCAGGGTCTCATTGCACTTTGGCAAGGTACTGAGTTGTTTCAGAAAATGTTTGCATGATTGTGCAGCAGCAGAAGCTCAGAGTTTATGGTAAATCACAACCCACAGCTGGATTTTTTCCAATATCAATAAACATGGCAGCTCTCTGCCCACTGAGACGTTTGCCCTTGGGGAGGATGTATGGCCTCTACCAAATGCACTCTAAGCAGGGGAACTGCTTCTTCCCATGGGGCACAGATTGTGCTGTCTGCTCCCAGGGATTTTCCCTGCTTACTTGCCAGAGCACTGCCAAGAACTGAGCTGAAAAACTTCATAGTCTGTAATCCACTGCTTATAGAAAAATGGCAGTATTGAAACCCTCTCCTTTCCCCCCATTGATGGTTTTGAGGAACATTTTTTGTCCAGTCTCCTGTGAGTTTCTCTCTCTTTCTCTCCCTCCCCCCCCCCCCCGCCAGCTACTTTCAGGGAGAGTGCTTTTCTTGGACAATTCTGACATGCTGCACTCTCTCCCTCGTTCTCTTTCTCTCTCTATCCTCTCTCCACAAAAACATCTCCTTACTCTTTGCAGCACCATGGCTTTTCTCTCCCAAGTTCATTTCTCTGCACTGTATACCTCCCAAGATCTCTCACTCAAATTGTGCAGATTATTGCATTAATCCTCAGGTCAATTTCCTAGGTTTTCAAAATGGTTTGATGCTGATCTAGCTATTGTTCAGGGATGAACCAAGGTCAGGGTTCCCTTATACTCTGCCACTTTAACTCCCTATCACCACTTGAAGACTTAGCCAGAACTATTAGGTAAGAAAAAGAAATAAAGGGCAACCAAATTGGAAAGGAAAAAGTAAAACTGTCTCTATTTGTGGATGATATGATGTTATAGATTTAAAAAAACCCTGAAGACTAAACCAAAACCAAAACCAAAAACAAAAACAAAAAAGAAAAACTTTTTAGAACTAATAAATAAACTCAGTAAAGTTACCAAATACAAAGTCAATAAACAAAAACCAGTTGCATTTTTATACACTGATAACAAACTATTAGAAAGAGAAATTAAACAATCTCATCTACATACGCAAGAAAAAGAATAAAATACATATAAATAAATTTAACCAAGGAGGTGAAAGTCCTGCACACTGAAAACCATAAGACATTGATGAAAGAACTTGAAGAAGACACAAGAAATGGAAAGATATTCTGTGCTCATGGATAAGAAGAGTTAATATTGTTTAAATCTTCCATACTATCCAAAGCACCCTATAGATTCAATGTAATCCCTATCAATATTTCAGTGCCGTTATTCACAATTCTAAAATTTGCCTGGAACCACAAAAGATCTCAAATATCCAAAGAAATCTTGAATAAGAACACAGAGGAGGCATCACCATTTTCTGATTTCAAACTATATTACAAAGCTATAGCAAATAAAATAGTATGGTATTGCACAGAAACAGACATACAGATCAATGGGACAGAAAAAAAGTCTAGAAATAAAACCTATGAATATCTGGTCAATTAATTTATGACAAAGGGGCCAACACTATACAATGGGGAAATGCACAATCTCTTGAATAAATGGTATTGGGAAAACTGAATAGACACATGCAAAAAAAGAAGAAATTTTTTCATTTCTCTCTTACATGTGAATTACTCTCACATCATGCATAAAAATTAACTCAAAATGTATTAAAGTCTTAAAAGTAAGACCTGAAACCATAAAACTCCTGGATATAAACATAAGCAGCAACCTCTTTTCATTGGTCTTGATAACAATTTTTTGGACTTTGCACCAAAACAAAGGCAACAAAAGTAAAATAAGTAAGTAGGACTATATCAAACTAAAAAACTTCTGCACAGTGAAAGAAACCAAGGCAAAAATGAAAAAGCACTCCACATAATGGGATAAAATATTTATAAATCCCGTATCTAATAAGGGGTTAATATTCAAAATATATAAAGAACCCATACAACCCTATAGCCAAACACCAAACAATTTGATTAAAAAATTGACAGAGTATCTGAATAACATTTTCCAAAGAAGATATATAGATGTCCAACAGGTACACAAAAAGGTGCAAAATATCACTGGTCATTACCACAGTGAAATATCAACTCAAACCTGTTATAATGGCTATCAACAAAAAGTCAAGAGATAAGTGTTGGCAAGTATGTAGAGAAAGGGGAAACCCTGTGCACCACTGTGGGGGTGGGGAACGTAAATTGACGTAGCCACTATGGAGGTTCCTCAAAAAATTAAAATCAGAAGTACCATATGATCCGACAATTGTATTTCTGCATACTTATTTGAAGGAAATAAAAGCACTAACTCAAAAAGATATATGGACTCCTATGTTCATTGCAGCATTATATACAATAGCCAACACCTTGAAATAATTGAAGTGTCCATCAATGGATGAATGAATAAAGAATGGGATAAAAAAATGAAATCCTGCCATTTTTAACATGAACGGGCCTTACGGCTAGATAAGTCAGACACAGAAAAGCAAATACTGTGTGATTTGATATATGAAATCTTTTTTAAAAATGTCATAGATACAGCAAACAGTTGTGGTTGGCAAATACAGGGGGTGAGTGAGGTGAGCAAAATGGGTGATGGTGGTCAAAAAGTACAAACTTCCAGTAGTAAAATAAGTAAGTCTTGGGCTGTAATGTACATCATGGTGGCTATGGTTAATACTATATTGTATATTTGAAAGTTGTTAAGAAGGTAAATTTTAAAAGTTCTCATCACAAGAAAAAAGGTTGTAAGTGCGTGGTGATGGATGTTAACTCAACTAATTATGGTGATTATTTCACAATATATACATGTTTTGAATCATTATGTTGTATACCTGAAACTAATATAATGTTATATATAAATCACATCTCAATTTTTAAAATATATGACTTAATATAATAAATATTTTTTCTTGCTCATGTGACAGTTTTTACCTACACTAAATGGTATTCCTGGATGGTTCTATTTGGTTTGATTACTCAGGAATCCAGAATTTTTCTACCTGGATTATGGATTTCTACCTGGAAATAGGATGTATCACCTCTGCTCATATTCTAGGGGCCAAGGCCCCGTCATTTGATAGCTACAAGAGAGATTTTGTAACCAGGAAAAAGAAACTGGATTGGTGAGTATTTATCCAGTTCATGCTATAAGAGCATTCTAGGTTTTTACTGTTTCATTTTGATTCGTAGAGTAGGACACTGGCATCCGTGGGAACTGGATGTATCAACTGGACTTCAATATTTGAACAAACAAAATTAAATCCTACAGAGGCATTTCTTTTTAAAGGCTTAGAAGTTTCCAGAAATCACTCAACAGCTACCTTGTGGGGAGGCTCATGGAAGAGGTCTTATGTCTAATCTTTATTTCCATCACACCATGTCTGTTTTTAAATTACTAAGTTTGAAGGCAGGATTTTGTCAAGAAAAAATTTCTATTGGTAAAAAAATATATATTTTTAAATTTTTTTTAAATTTTAAATTCAAGTTAGTTAACATACAGAGTAGTATTGGTTTCAGGGGTAGAACCCAGTGATTCATCTCTTACATATGACACCCAGTGCTCATCCAGAAAGGCGCCCTCCTAAATACCCATTACCCATTTAACACATTCACAACCCACCTACCCTCAGCCCTCAGTTTGTTCTCTGTATTTGAGTCTTATGGTTTGCCTCCATCTTTGTTTTTATCTTATTTTCCTTCCCTTCCCCTATGTTCATCTGTTGTGATTCTCAAATTCCACATAAGAGTGATATCATACAATATCTTTCTTTGTCTTATTTCGCTTAGCATAATACACACTAGATCCATCCACATTGTTGCAAATGGCAAGATTTCATTCTTTTTCATTGCCAAGTAGTATTCCATTGTATATATACACCACATCTTCTTTATCCATTCATCAGTCAGTGGACATTTGAACTCTTTCTATAATTTGGCTATTGTTGATAGCACAGCTATAAACATTGTTATGCATGTTCTTCTCCTTCAAATCAGCATTTTTACATCCTTTATATAAATGCCTAGTAGTGCAATTGCTAGGTCATAGTTTTATTTTTAATTTTTTAAAGACCTCCGTACTGTTTCCCAGAGTGGCTGCACCAGTTTGCACTCTCACCAACATTGTATCCTGAGTTGTTGGTTTTAGCTATTCTGACAGGTGTCAGGTGGTATCTCATTGTGGTTTTGATTTGTAATTCCCTGATGATGAGTGATGTTGGACATCTGTTCATGTGTCTGTGAGCCATCTGGATATCTTCTTTGAAAAGTATCTATTCATATCTTCTGTCCTTTTATTCACTGGATTATTTGATTTTGGGGTGTTGAGTTCTAGAAGTTCTTTATAGATTTTGGATACTAACCCTTTATCCAATATGTCATTTGTCAGTTGTCTTTTAGTTTTGTTGATTGTTTCCTTTGCTCTACAGAAGGTTTTTATCCTGATGAGGTTCCAATAGTTCATTTTTGCTTTTGTTTCCATTGCCTCTGGGGACATGTCAAGTAAGAAGTTGCTGCAGCCGAGGTCAAAGCCGTTGTTGCCTGTTTTCTCCTCTAGGATTTTGATGGCTTCCTCTCTTATGATTAGGTCTTTCATCCCTTTTGAGTTTATTTTTGTGTATGGTATAAGAAAGTGGTCCAGATTCATTCTTCTGCATGTCACTGTCCAGTTATCCGAACATTTGCTGAAGAGACTGTCTTTTTTCCATTGGATATTCTTTCCTGCTTTGCTGAAGATTAATTGGCAATACATTTCTGGGTCCATTCTGGGTTCTCTATTCTGTTCCATTGATCTATGTGTCTGTTTTTGTGCCACTACCAACCTGTCTTGATGATTACAGCTTTGTAATACAGCTTGAAGTCTAACATTGTGATGCCTCCAGATTTCATTTTCTTTTTCAGGATTGCTTTGGCTATGTGGGGTCTTTTCTGGTTCCATAAAAAGTTTAGAATGTTTGTTCTAAATCTGTGAAGAATGGTGGTGTTATTTTGATAAGGATTGAATGAATGTGTAGATTGATTTTCATAGTATTGACATTTTAACAATATTATTTCTTCCAATCCATGAGTATGGAATGTTTTTCTATTTCTTTGTGTTTTCTTCAATTTCTTTCATAAGTTTTCTATAGTTTTCATTGTACAGATCTTTGGTTAGGTTTATTTCTAGATATTTTATGGTTTTGGTACAAGTGTGAACAGGATCGATTCCTGATTCTCTTTCTGCTGCTTTATTATTAGTGTATAGAAAGGCAACTGATTTCTGTATATTGGTTTTATATCCTGTGACTTTACTGAATTCATGGATCAGTTCTAGCATTTTTTGGTGTCGTCTTTCAGGTTTTCCATGCTGAGTATCATGTCATCCACAAAGAGTGAAAATGTGAGCTCTTCATTGTTGATTTGGATGCCTTTATTTCCTTTTGTTGTCTGATTACTAAGGCTAGGACTTCCAGTGCTATGTTGAACAACAATGGTGAGAGTGGACATCCCTGTCATGTTCCTGATCTAAGAGGGAAAGCTCTCGGTTTTTCACCATTGAGGAAGAGATGATTTGTGGGCCTTTCATATATGGCCTTTATGATGTTAAGGTATGTTCCTTCTATCCCTACTTTCTTTAGAGATTTTTTAAAGAAACGATGCTCTATTTTGTCAAATGTATTTTCTGCATCTGTTGAAAGAATCATATGGTTTTTATATTTTCTTTTATTAATGTGGTGTATGACATTGTCTGATTTGTGAATATTAAACCAACCCTACAGCCCTGGAATAAATCCCACTTGATCATAGAAAATAATTCTTTTGATGTACTATTGAATTAGATTTGCTAATACCTTATTAAGAAGTTTTGCAACCAAGTTCATTAGGGATATTGGCCTGTAATTCCATTTTTTAGAGGGGTCTTTGGTTTTGGAATCAAGGTAATGCTGGTTTCATAGAATGAGTTTGGAAACTTTCCTTCCATTTCTATTTTTTGGAACAGTTTGAGGAAAATAGGTATTATCTCTTTTTTAATTTTTTTAATGTTTTTTATTTATTTTTGAGACAGAGAGAGAGCATGAGAGGGGGAGGGGCAGAGAGAGGGGGGGACACAGAATCCGAAGCAGGCTCCAGGCTCTGAGCTGTCAGCACAGAGCCCGACGCGGGGGTCGAACCCACGATTGTGAGATCATGACCTGAGCCGAAGTGGGAGGCTCAACCGACTGAGCCACGCAGGCGCCCCTCTCTTCTTTAAATGTCTGTAGTATTTTCCTGGAAAGTCATCTGGCTCAAGACTCTTATTTGTTGGGAATTTTTTGATAACTAATGCAATTTCTTTGCTGGCTGTGGCCAGTTCAAATTTTCTATCTTTCCTGTTTGAATGTTGGTAGTGTGGAAGTTTCCAGGAATTTGTCCATTTTTTTCGGATTGCCATTTGTTGGCATAAAATTTTTCATAGTATTCTCATAATTGTTTGTATTTCTGTGGTGTTGTGATCTCTCCTCTTTTATTCATAATTTTATCTGTTAGGGTCCTTCCTCTGTTCTTTTTGAGATGTCTGGCTAAAGGTTATCCATTTTTTTATTCTTTAAAAAAAATCATCTCTTAGTTTCATTTTTCTGTTCTTTTTTTTTTAAATTATTCTATACCGTTTATTTCTGCTCTAATCTTTATTTTCCTTCTTTTGCTGGCTTTGTGCCTTATTTGCTGCTCCTTCTCTAGGCCCTTTAGGTATAAGATTATGTTGTTTATTTGGGACCTTTCTTGCTTCCTGAAATAGACTTGAATTTCAATGTATTTTCCTCTTAGGACTGCCTTTGCTGCATCCAAAATGTTTGGACTTTTGTGTTTTCATTTTCATTAGCTTCCATGTATTTTTCAATTTCTTCTTTAATTAACCGATTCATTTATTAGTAGAATGTTCTTTAATCTCCATGTATTTGAGTGCTTTCCAAATTTTTCCTTGTGGTTGATTTCAAGTTTCGTAGTGTTGTGGTCTGAAAATGTGCATCGAATGATCTCAATCATTTTGTACCTGTTGAGGGCTCATTTGTGACCCAATATGTGATCTATTCTGGAGAATGATCCATGTACACTCAAGAAGAAAGTGTATTCTGCTGCTTTAGGATGAAATTGTATATATATATATATATATCTCCATCCATCTGTTCCAGTATGTCATTCAGAGCCATTGTTTCTTTATTGATTTTTCTGCTTAGATGATCTGTCCATTGCTGTAAGCAAAGTATTAAAGTCTCCTACAATTATGGTATTATTATCAATAAGTTTGCTTATGTTTGTGATTAATTGACTTATATATTTGAGTCTTCAAGTTGGGGGCATAGATATTTACAATTATTAGTTCTTTTTGATGGACAGACCTCTTAATTCATCTCTTGTTACAGTCTTTTATTTAAAATCTAGTTTGTGTGATATAAGTATGGCTACTCTGTCTTTCTTTTGATGTTCATTAGCATCATAGTTAGTTCTCCATTCCCTCATTTTCAATCTACATGTGTTCTCAGGTCTAAAATGTGTTGGGGTTTTTTTAATCCACTATGATTCCCTATGTCTTTTAATTGGGACATTTAGCTGATTTGCATTCAGAGTGATTATTGAAGGATATGAATTTAGTGTTATTGTGTTATCTGTAGATTTCATGTTTGTGGTGATGTTCTCTGTTCCTTTGTAGTTTTTGCTCCTTTCCACTCAGAGAATCCCCCTTAGAATTTCTCACAGGGCTGGCTTAGTGGTCACAAACTCCTTTAGTTTTATCTTCAATTTTACCTATTCTCTCCTCTGCTTCTTCAATCCTTTCTATCACTGTATCTAGTTCATTTGGCCTTGCAGCTATAGCATTTTAAAATTCATCTTGACTAGTCCTTGATCCCTGCACCAAGGGTTTCTCTGGTGTCTTCAATGCTTCTTTCACCGTCAGGTAGTAGTCTTATTACTGTTTTTCCAAATTCTTGTTCAGATATGTTGTGTATATCTCTTTTGAGCAAGTCTTTGGCTGTGATTTCTTCTTGACCTTTCTTTTGTGGGAATTCCTTCATTTTGTCACTTTGGCTAAATTTCTCTCTTTTGCATTTTTTAAAAGCTTGTTATGTGTCCTGTACCTGAGAGTACTACATATTAAAAAGGCATCATACACTGTCCAGGGTCTGGCACTCCAGGAAGTGTTTCTGGTGTGTGTTGCATGCACTGTGCTGTTGCACTTTGGCTGCTCTATCCCACTGGTCAGTCCTCTGTAGAGCTTGTCCTTGCTTGCAGTGGTGGAGTGTTTGGACCTTTAACTAGGTGTGCTTTGATTTATTTGTTGAAGTAACACTAGAAAAAAAGGGAGGGGGGTTGGAAGCCTTATCTCATAAAAAGAGAAAAAGAGGAGAAAAGAAAAACAAACAGGGAATCAAAAAATTATAAGTCTGATTCCAAGGAAAGAGAATGGAAAGGAAAGAAGGACACAGCAGAAGAAAAGTGAAAAAAAGGAAACAGAATTAAAAAGCCTGATCAAAAAGTAAAAAAATATATATAATAAAAAAGTGCCAAAAAAAAGTCAGAAACTATGAGTCTGATTCCAAACCAAAAAAAAAAAAAAAAAAAAGTAAGAGGGGTGAAAAAAAATGACTTTTTGTTGGTGCCTTGGAGTAGTGATTGTTGTTGTCTGGAGGAGAGAACAGCTCTGTTGGGTCTGTCAGTCTTGCTCCAGTAAATAATCAGTTGCTAGGCATGGAGGGGTGGGGTTTTGTGTAAGTGTGTCCCACCTCCCCTGGGGGCCACTGTGTTGCTCTTTGAAGTCCCACCATGTCAGCGTTGCGGGGAAAATGGTGTCACCCCCTTATCTGATCCCTGGACCAGGGATCTCAACCTACACTGTTCAGGCAGCCCTCACAGAATAGTGACAGCAGTCATTTTGCCCTGAGCCACAATTCTCCTGAGCCTTCTCCTTGGTGCTCACCTGGGATTCAAAACCCGAGGTCTTAAAGGACCCGGGACTGCATGGATCTGCTCACCTGCTGCAGAGTAGAGCCTCTCCTCCCTGCTGGTGAAAGGCCTTTGACCGGCATCTGCAGGATCTTTTGTCCTTGGGGAGGCAATAAACCCTCTCTCCAAAGTACTCCAGGAAGGGGACTGCTCTCTCCCAGTGCACCCTGGATATGGCTACACGAGGCTATGTACTCTGGGGCCATCTCCCTCCTCCCCAGGAGTGCGTGTCACGGCTCCACTCCAGAGAAAGTCATGGATTCCAAAACCTTGGAGTTTCAGCCTCCAAGGCCTGTTTGCAAAAAAGAACTGGGACACTCAGAACTACTCCCAACCCCATCTGTGGTCCAGAGAGGTTTTCCTCTTATGCCAACTTGATGCCACACTTCCATAACCCTCTTTCTTTCGTTCTTTCCCTTTTTGTCTCACCACAGAAAAGTTTCCTTCTCTTCCATAACTCCACTGTTTTATCTACCCCCAACTCACATACATTCACTTCAATCCTGCCAAGCTGTCTCCTTCCAACTGTGGAGATCCTTCTGCTGCTCTGCAGATCTATATCCTGGGTGTTCCAAGTGATCTGACCCCAATGCAGCTGTGTTTGAAGGACAAGAAAAATCCAGGTCTCCCTACTTCTCAGCCATCCTAACTCCTTTCAAAAAATATATATTTTGAAAACCACTTAATTAGATAATAAAAAAACTCACTTTCAGTTCTTATATTTGCTTTTCTATAATTGTTGCAGTACATAATCAGGGCTAATTTATATATATATATACACACACATACATACATACATATACAGTCTACCATGTAATCAAAACTTGAATAAAGTGGTGGGGACATCTCTAAAAGCATATAGCATAGTTTCACAAAAGAAGACATTTACATGCTTTTAAAGTGTTTCTTGCCTGTGCGTTTTCTGGCTTTCCACAAAACTTATTTTTTCCCCAAATACAAATCTCTTCAATAAATTTTTGCTTAAGTTGAATTGAATTAAAAGGAAAATGAGGTCTTCATTGTTAAATTCATTTCATTTTCATCTGTGATCTTTGTGTTCATTCACTCTTTTTCAAATTATTTTAAATTTTTATCAAAGCATTAATACATACACTTGGTTTTGAAAGTCACAAGGTATTAAATAGTTTGAAATAGAACTCAGTGGTCTCCACCTCATCTCTCTCCCCACCCTTGATTCCTGCTCCATAAAGTCACCCACTTTCGAATATTTTAATACACTTTTTAGGGTTTATTTCCTTGTAGAATATGTTTTTATTCTTAATGTGTACAATTCTGGCATTATTCACAGTCTTGCTTTCATGGTAGTGGGTTGAATAGTGTCTCCCAAAATTCACGTCCACCTGGAATCTCAGAATGAGACTTCATTTGAAAGTAGGGCCTTTGCCAGTGTAATTAGTTAACAATCTTGAGATAAAATTACCCTAGATTTAAAGTAGTCCCTACATTCGATAATTGGTGTACATATAAGAAGAGGAGAGAATACATAAAAACACACAGAGAAGAGAGTCATAGGAAGATGGAGGCAAATATTGGAGTTATGCTGCCACAGGCCAAGGAATTCTGGAAGCCTCCAGAAGGTCAAAAGAGATGAGGAATGATTCTTTCTTTGATACTCCAGAAGAAGCATGGCCCTGCTGACACCTTGATTTCAGACTTCTACTTTCCAGAATTGTGAAAAAACAAATTTCTGTTGTTTCAAGCCACCCATTTTCTTGTAATTTGATACTACAACCATAGGAAACTAATACACTGAGTTAAGAATTTGACTAATCTGCATCCGCATCATCTCAGCCTTTTCTTCATTCCCACTTCTACTTTTCTGATCCAAAAGTTTTTATTAAGACTTTTGGTTAAGTCAATATTTACATTATTATGCCCACATACATACTGTTTCCTGCTAATCCTAGTATAGTATAAGTTTTCCTTTGTTGATAGTGACATTTTCATAATTAATCATTACCCCCTTTTTTATACTTGCTTAATTTTCTACGTGTCTATTGTAATTCTTCTACACTCTACAACAACACAATTTGAAAAATTGAAAAACATATCACTTTACTGGTGTTTTTTGGTTTGTTTTCCAGGAATCCTCTGGCTCTGATATGAACTGGTACTTTCTGTGACAGCAACACAATTATCACCCTAAATCTTGCTTTGTCATCATACTAGGTAATCCCATTGTCTCTCTGTTGTGTTGGATTTCCATCTGGATCCTGCTTCTTCCACGTTGTCAGTTATTCACTCATTTGGTGAAACACATCTCCATGGCTTCCTGAGAAAGAATCTTAGGAGGTAAATTTACTGATACCATGTGCACCTTAAAATGTCTTGATTCTACCATTACACTTCATTGTTATTATAGATAAGATGAAAACGATTTTCCCACAAAATTTGTAAGGTGTTTCCCAATGCATTCTATGTTTAATGTTACAGTTGGGAAGTTAGATGCCCTTTTGATTTCTGTTCCATTGTATGTGACTTGTACCCACTAACGTTTTTAGAGTTTTCTATTTACTTGAAGTAAATATCATTATAATGTATAATGTGTGGGTGTTTTTTGTTTGTTTGTTTGTTTTTTACACTGACACCAGGAAGGCAATCTTTTCAGTCTGGAAACATGTCCCTTATTCCCAGGAATATTCTCATATGCTTTATAATTTCCTCAGTTGGGATTTATATAATTTTTCTCATTATCAGACTGTGGTTATGAGTTTGGGGGTGAAAGATCACATAAGTAAAGTGTCATTCTCATCACATCATTTCCAAGATAGATGTTATCAACATGATTAACACTGTTGATGTTAACTGTAATCATCTGGCTGTGATAGTGTCAGATTTCTCCCCTGTAAATTTATTCTTTTTCCTCTTTCCATGCTGTACTCATTCAAGAAAGTCATTGTACACAGACTACACTTAAAAAGTGGGGTGTTATGCTCCACCTCCTTGAGTGCAGAGTGTCTACAGAAATTGCTCAGAATTCTTCTGCACGTATGATATTCCTCTGCATGAGAGATCTATTCTATTTACCAATCTATCTATCATCTATCTATCTATCTATCTATCTATCTATCTATATCAGTATGGACTCATTGATACTTCTTTTAAATTTTGCCTTATAATCCAATGCTCTATTATTTGGTTGCTCAAATTTTTCCAATTTTGTCCATAAGAGCTTTTCTTGCATTTTTTTTTACTTTCTGACACTACAGGATATTTCCTGTCTCAGTTTTAAAATCAACCATGTATCCGATGAGTCCTGATGCCTTTTATTGTAAAATGGTATTAGATACCAAGTTCTGGGTGCTATGTGTGGTTGTTGTCATTCTGGTTTTTGTCAACAAAGCAAGGAAATCTATCATCTATCTATCTACTTATTTGAAATAAGAAATATATATTTCTTGTTCATGACCATATATGATAAGATCTATCAGTGCAGAGACCAACATGGGGCTCCAACTCACGAAACTGTGAGAACATGGCCTGAGCCAACACTAAGAATCAGACCCTTAACTGAGCCACCAAGGCAACCCTGCCTGACAAATTAGATTTTATTTATTTTATTTTATTTTTTTAATTTTTATTAAACTTTATAGTTTATTGTCAGGTTGGTTTCCATATACCACCCAGTGCTCTTCCCCACAAGTGACCTCCACCAAGACCATCACCCCCCTTTAGCTTTTCCTCTTCCCCTTCCCCCTCAGTTTGTTTTCAGTATTCAAGAGTCTCTCGTGTTTTGTCTCCCTCCCTCTCCCTAACTCTTTTCCTCCTTCTCCTCCCCCAACTCTGTTGGGTTTCTCCTGTTAGACCTATGAGTGCAAACATATGGTATCTGTCCTTCTCCGCCTGACTTATTTCGCTTAGCATGACACCCTCGAGGTCCATCCACTTTGCTACAAATGGCCAGATTTCATTCTTTCTCATTTCCATGTAGTATTCCATTGTATAGATGAACCACATCTTCCTAATCCATTCATCGGTTGATGGACATTTAGGCTCTTTCCATGATTTGGCTATTGTTGAAAGTGCCGCTACGCACATTGGGGTACATGTGCCCCTATGCATCAGCACTTCTGTATCCCTTGGGTAAATCCCCAGCAGTGCTATTACTGGGTCATAGGGGAGTTTTATTGA
>CM053568.1:58974636-59012735 GCA_028646485.1 Cryptoprocta ferox | reverse complement strand
AAGAAGATGTGGTTTATATATACAATGGAATACTACATGGCAATGAGAAATAATGAAATCTGGCCATCGTAGCAAAGTGGATGGACCTCGAGGGTGTCATGCTAAGCGAAATAAGTCAGGCAGAGAAGGACAGATACCATATGTTTTCACTCATGGGTCTAACAGGAGAAACCTAACAGAGGAGCATGGGTGCGAAAGGGGGAAAAAGAGTTAGGGAGAAGGAGGGAGGCAAATCATGAGAGACTCTTGAATACTGAAAACAAACTGAGGGCGGAAGCGGGAGGGGGGAAGGAGAAGGGGGGTGATGGTCATGGAGGAGGGTACTTGGGTGGAAGAGCACTGGGTGTTATATGGAAACTAACTTGACAATAAACTATAAATTAAAAAAAAGAACGTGAGGGTAAATAAAATCAAAATAAAAAAAGATATTTTCAAATGACATATTGGATAGAGGGCTAGTGTCCAAAATCTGTAAAGAACTCACCAAACTTCACACCCAAAAAACATAATCAAATGAAGAAATGGGCAGAAGACATGAATAGACACTTTTCCAAAGAAAGCATTCAGATGGCCAACAGACACATTAAATGATGCTCAATGTCACTCATCATCAGAGAAATACAAATCAAAGCCACACTGAGATACCACCTAACACCTGTCAGAGTGGCTAAAGTGAACAAATCAGGAAACTATATATGCTGATGGGGATGTGGAGAAATGGAAACTTTCTTGCACTGTTGGTGGGAATGCATACTGGTGCAACTACTCTGGAAAACAGTGTGGAGGCTCCACAAAAAATTAAAATAAAACTGCCCTATGACCCAGCAATAGCACTTTTAAGAGTTTACCCAAAGGATACAGGAGTGCTAGGAGTTTACCCAAAGGATACAGTAGGAGAAACATGTACCCCAACGTTTATAGCAGTGCTTTCAACAATAGCCAAATCATGGAAAGAGCCTAAATGTCCATCACCTGATGAATGGATAAAGAAGATGTGGTTTATATATACAATGGAATACTACTTGCCAATGAGAAAGAATAAAATCATTCCATTTGCAGCAACATTGATGGAACTGGAAGGTATTATGCTAACTGAAATAAGTCAGTCAGAGAAAGACAGATATCATACGTTTTCACTCATATGTGGATCTTGAGAAATTTAACAGAAGACCATAGGGGAAGGGAAGGGGAAAAATAGTTACAAGCAGAGACAGAGGAGGAAAAACCATAAGAGACTCTTAAATAAGAGAACAAACTGAAGGTTGATGGGTGAGGAAGAGAGCAGAAAATGTGTGATGGGCCTTGAGAGAGGCACTTGTTGGGATGAGCACTGGGTGTTGTATATAAGCTAATTTGACTATAAATTATATTAAAAAAAATAAAAAGTGTTCTAATCTGGTTTCTTAAAGAAATACCAAAGGATAAAATGGAGGAAGATGAACCCAGAGAAAACCAGAGACCTAAAAGGTATAATAACAAATACAAGAGGAAGATCTTATTTTGGATCCTGATATAAACAAACAAAAGTTTTAAAAAAGAATTAGATGAAGGAAATCTGAACTCTGTTTGGATATTTTATAGTCAGTGAAAGACAAATATTATATGACTTCACTTATATGAGGACTTTAAGATACAAAACAGATGAACATAAGGAAAGGGAAGCAAAAATAATATAAAAATAGGGAGGGGGACAAAAATACAAGAGGCTCTTAAATATAGAGAACAAACAGCGGGTTACTGGAGAGGTTTTGGAAAGGTGATGGACTAAATGGGTAAGGGGCATTAAAGAATCTACTCCTGAAATTACTGTTGCACTAAATGCTAACTAACTTGGATGTAAATTTAAAAAATAAATTAAAAAATAACACACCTACTTTGGTTATTTTTAGGTGTGATAATAGAATTTTGGTTTTATGTTTTAAAAAAGAGTCTTTCAGAGAAAGACAAATACTATGTGATTTCATTTATATGTGTAATATAAAATAAACTCATAGAAATAGAGTGTAGAATGGTGTTTGGCAAGGGCTTGGGGATGGGGGAAATGGGAGGATGTGGTCAATGATTAAAACTTCGAATTACAAGATTAATAAGTTCTGGGGATCTAATGTACAGAATAATAACTATAGTTAATGATACTTTATTATATTCAATTGACCCTTGAACAATACAGGGGATAGGAGTGCCAACCCTCTGCACAGTCAAAAATCCATGTATAACTTTTGATTCCCAAAAAACTTCACTACTAATAGCCTATTGTTGAATGGAAGCCTTACTGATAATATAAACAGTTGATTAAATATATCTTGTATGTTATATGTATTATATACTGTATTCTATTCTTACAATAAAATAAGCTAGAGAAAAGAAATGTTATTAAGAAAATCATAAGGAAGAGAAAATACATTTATAGTACTATAGTGTAAAAAAATCCACAAATAAGTGGACCTGCACAGTTCAAACCTGTGTTGTTCAAGGATCAGCTGTACTTAAAAGTTGCCAATTATAAGGCAAGATGGCAGAGCAGTTTATAAAGCAAGATAGTGGAGCAGCATGGAAGTCCTTAACTTGTCTATCCCTGAAATGCTAGATCAGTTCCAAACCATTTTGCACACCTAGGAAACTGATCTGAGGATTAACACAACAATCTGCATAACTTGAGTCACAGAACTTGGCAAGTACATAGTTTGTAGAGGCAAACTGGGGGAGAGAAAAGCCATAGAGAGTAGGGAAATATTTTTGCAGAGAGAGGACAGAGAAAGGAGGGGAGAGTGTAGCACCTGGAGAGTACAGAAAATGCACTTCCCTGAAAGCTGCTGGAGAGAAAGAGAAAGAGCAAATACACTCACAAGGAACTGAACAAGAAATCTGTTCCCCAAAACCACTGACAGGGAGAAAGGAGACGGTTTCAATACCGTTAGGATTCTACAAATAGCGGAGAACAGAGTCAGAAATTCTGGAACTCAGTACCTAGTAGTGCTTTGGTGAGGAAGCAAGACGAATCTCCAGAAGGAGGCTGTGGGATCTGAGGGAGTCCATGTCCCACATGGAGAGTAGCAATCCTCTTGCTTAGAGAGAATTTCATAGGGCCATACAGCCTCCCCACAAGCAAAGGTCCCAGTGGTCCCTGGAGAGCAGTCATATTTGCTGGTATTGAGACAAAGATGCCAGAGCACAGTGAAACCTGTCTGTTGTGATTTGCCATAATCTCTGAACCTCTGCTGCTGCTGTGTGATCACACAAACATTTTCTGGAGAAAGCCAGCACATGGCCATTGCTCAGTGAGACCCTCCCCCGGGGAATCAGCATGGGTTCAAGCCACAGGGGTGTCTGAAGTGAGGGGTTTTGAAACACAGTCCCATCTGGGATAAAACTCTGGAGGGAGTGCCACCTGATGGGCTAATGGCTTGGACACAGACAGATTAGTAAATGTGCTGCTGAAGCGAGCACAAGACACGGACAGATTAGAAGTGGGGAGTAGACAGAAGCCTGAGACAAAGGAGGGGCGCTTGATTGCAAGTTGGTGAGAGTGCAAAGTTCCTGGACCAGAGATAAGAAGCTGGGTGAAGCCATTTCCACTTCTGCACACAGGCATACACACGCACATACATGCTCAACACGCTGATCCACCCTAGTAGGCTAAGCAGCACCAACTAGTGGAGAACAGAGCTGTTATATCAAGACCCACCCAACCGCACCTTCCAAGCATATCCCCTAGAAGACCAGCACAAGTCTTTCTCCCTGCTTAGTGTACGGACTATAGAGTGCTTTATAGTTTGAGTTCTACGGGAAACTGGATGTAACTTCATTCGGGTTTCATTCTGTTTGCTGGTTCACCTATTGTTTTGGGTTTTTTGTTTTGATTTGTTTTTTGTTTTTTTTTTCTTCTGTCTTTGTTTAAATTGTTTTTTCTTTTTTTTCCTCCTTTCTTTTCTTTTTCTTGGATACAGAAAGAAAAATTTTTCTTTTTCTTTTAATTTTTTAAAACTTTTTTACTATGTTTTTATTTTTTCTAAATTGTTTATTCAATTTCACTTTATTTCATTGTATTATAACATATATTTTTTAATTTTTAAAAATTTTAGTATTTTCCTTTTTTCCTTTCTTTCCCTTTTTCCCTCTATTCTATCAAGTTTCTTTCAACAAGCAGACCAAAACACACCTAGGATCCAGCTTCCTTTATTTGAATTTTTTGTGTTGTTTTTAATTTTTTAATTTTAATTTTTTATTTTACTAATGTATTTTCCTCCAAAATGACAAAATGAAGGAATTCACCCCAAAAGAAAGAACAGTAAGAAATGACAGGCAGAGGCTTAATCAACAGATGTAAACAAGATGTCTGAACTAGAATTTAGAACCACGATTATAAAAATACTAGCTGGCTTTGAAAAACGCATAGAATCCCTTTCTGTGGAGATAAATGAAGTAAAATCTAGACAGGATGAAATAAAAATGCTGTAACCGAGATTCATTCTTGAATGACTGCCATGGCAGCAAGGATAGATGAAGCAGAGCAGTGAATCCATGATATAGAAAACAAAATGATGGAGAATGATAAAGCAGGAAAAAAGAGGGAAACTAAGGCAATAGAGCACCATACAAGACTTAGAGAACTCAGTGACTTATTAAAAAAGAATAACATCCAAATCATAGGCGTCCCAGAAGATGAAGAGAGAGAAAAAGGGGGAGAAGGTTTATGTGAGCAACTTATAGTGGAAAACTTTCCTAATCTGGGGAAGGACACAGACATCAAAATCGAAGAAGCACAGAGAACCCCCATTAGATTCAACAACAACCGACCATCACCAAGGCATATCATAGTCAAATTCACAAAATACACAGACATGACAGAATTATGAAAGCACCAAGGGAAATAAGTCCTTAACCTATAAGGGAAGACAGATCAGGTTGGCAGCAGACCTATCCACAGAAATTTTGCACGCCAGAAGGAGAGGCAGAATATATCAACATGTTGAATCAGAAAAATATGCAGCCAAGCATTCTTTTCTTTCTTTCTTTCTTTCTTTCTTTCTTTCTTTCTTTCTTTCTTTCTTTCTTTCTTTCTTTCTTTCTTCCTTTCTTTCTTTCTTTCTTTCTTTCTTTCTTTCTTTCTTTCTTTTCTTTCTTTCTTTCTTTTTCTTTTTCTTTCTTCTGTGCTCATTCGTTCATTTGCTCATTCATTCTTTTGATTTTCTTAATTTTTAATTTACATCCAAGTTAGTTAGCATGTAGTGCAATAATGATTTCAGGAATAGATTTCAGTGATTCATCTCCTATATATAACACCCAGTGCTCTTCCCAACAACTGTCCTCCTTAATGCCCCTTACCCATTTAGCCCATCCCCTCACCCACAACCCCTTCAGCAACCTTCAGTTTGTTCTGTGTATTTTAAGAGTCTCTTATGTTTTGTCCGCCTTCCTTGTTTTTATATTATTTTTGCTTCCTTCCCTTATGTTCATCTGTTTTGTATCTTAAATTCCACATATGAGTGAAGTCACATGATATTTGTCTTTCTCTGACTAATTTCATTTAGAATAATACCCTCTAGTTCCATCCACATAGTTGCAAATGGCAAGATTTCATTCTTTTTGATTGCTGAGTAATACTTCGTTGTATATATATATATATATATATATATATATATATATATATATATACCACATCTTCTTTATCCATTCATCCATCGACAGACTTTTCGGCTCTTTCCATACTTTGGCTATTGTCAATAGCACTGCCATAAACTTTGGGGTGCATGGGCCCCTTTGAAACAGCACACATGCATTCCTTGGATAAATACCTAGTAGTGCAATTGCTGGGTCTTAGGGTAGTTCTATTTTTAATTTTTTGAAGAACCCCCATATTGTTTTCCAAAGTGGCTGCACTAATTTGCATTCCCACCAGCAGTGCAAAAGAGATCCTCTTTTCCTACATCTTCACCAATATCTGTTGTTGCCTGAGTTAATTTTGGCCATTCTTACATCTGTGACGTGGTATCTCATTGTAGTTTTTTAAAAAATTTTTAATGTTTTATTTATTTTTGAGAGAGAGAGAGAGAGACAGCATGAGCAGGGGAGGGGCAGAGAGAGAGGGAGACACAGAATCTGAAGACAGGCTCCAGGCCCTGAGCTAGCTGTTAGCACAGAGCCCAACACGGGGCTCGAACCCACGAACCATGAGATCATGACCTGAGCCGAAGTCGGACGCTTAATCGACTGAGCCACCCAGGCGCCCCATATCATTGTAGTTTTAATTTGTATTTCCCTGATGATGAATGATGTTAAGCATCTTTTCATGTATCTGTTAGCCATCTGCATATCTTCTTTGGAGAAGTGTCTATTCATGTCTTTTGCCCATTTCTTCACTGGATTATTTGTTTTTTGGGTGTTGAGTTCTTTGACTCTTTTGCCCATTTCTTCACTGGATTATTTGTTTTTTGGGTGTTGAGTTCTTTGACTTCAATAATTTGAAGATATTATTTGCAAATATCTTCTCCCATTCTGTCAGTTGCCTTTTTGTTTTGCTGATTGTTTCCTTTGCTGTGCAGAGGCTTTTTATTTTGATGCGGTCCTACTAGTTCATTTTTGCTTTTTTTCCCTTGTCCTCTGAGATGTGTTGAGTAAGAAGTTGCCACAGCCAAGGTCAAAGAGGTTTTTGCCTGCTTTCTCCTCTAGGATTTTTATGGCTTCCTCTCTTACATTTAGGTCTTTCATCCATTTTGAGTTTATTTTTGTGTATAGTGTAAGAAAGTGGTCCAGGTTCATTCCTCTGCATGTTGCTGTCCAGTTTCCCCAGCACCATTTTATGAAGAGATTGTCTTTTTTCCATTGGATATTCTTTCCCATTAAAGATTAGGTGGCCCTACATTTGTGGGTCCATTTCTGGGTTCTCTATTCTGTTCCAGTGACCTGAGTGTCTGTTTTTGTGCCAGTACCATACCATCTTGATGACTACAACTTTGTAGTACATCTTGGAGTCCAGGATTATGATGCCTCTAGCTTTGGTTTTCTTTTTCAAGATTGTGCAAGCCAAACATTCTTTATCCAGCAAGGCTGTCTTTCAAAATAGGAGAGATAAAGAGTTTCCCAGAAAAATAAAAACTAAAGGAGTTTGTGACGCCTAAACCATCCCTGCAAGAAATTTTAAGTGGGACTCTTTTGAGTGGAGAAAAAAATGAAACAATACAAGAAATATCAAAAGCAACAAAGACTAGAATGGACCAGAGAACATCACCAGAAACTCCAACTCTATAGGCAACACAATGGCAAAAAATTCATATCTTTCATTACTCCCTCTAAATGTCAGGGGACTAAATGCTTCAGTCAAAAGACACAGGATATCAGAATGGATAAGGAAACAAGACCCATCTATAGGTTTCATACAAGAGACTCATTTTAGACCTAAAGACACCTACAGATTGAAATAAGGGGATGGAAAACCATCTATCATGCTAATGATTGTCAAAAGAAAGCTGGAGTACCCATGCTTATATCAGACAAAGTACATTTTAAAATAAAGTCTGTAACAAGAGATGAAGAAGGGCATTATATCATAATTCAGGGATCTTTCCACCAAGAAGATCTAACAACTATAAATATTTATCCTCCCAAATGTGGGACATGCAAATATATAAATCAATTAATAACAAACATAGAGAAACTCATTGGTAATAATACCATAATAGTAGGGGACTTCAACATTCTTCTTACAGTAGAAGACATGAATAGACACTTCACCAAAGAAGACATCCAGATGGCAAACAGACACTTAAAAACATGCTCAACATCACTCATCATCAGGGAAATACAAATTAAAACCACAATGAGATACCACCTCACATCAGTCCAAATGGTTAAAATTAACAATTCAGGCAAAAACAGATATTGGTGAGGATGCAGAGAAAGAGAATCCTTCTGCACTGCTGATGGGAGAGCAAACTGATGTAGATACTCTGGAAATCTCTATAGAGGTTCTTCCAAAAAGTAAAAATATAACTCCCCTATGACACAGCAATTGTACTACTAGGTATTTTCCAAAGATACAGGAGTGCTGTTTTAAAGGGGCACATGCAACCCAATGTTTTTAGCAATGCTATTGATAACAGCAAAAATATGGAAAGAGCCCAAACATCCATCAACTGATGAATGTATAAAAAAGATAGGGTACATATATAAAATGGAATATTAGCGATCAAAAATAATGAAATCTTGCCATTTGCAACAATGTGGATGTATTATGCTAAATGAAATATGTCAAAGACAAATATCATGTGACTTCACTCATATATGGAATTTAAAATACAAAACAGATGATCATAAAGGTAGGAAAGCAAAAATATAAAAACAGGGAGGGAGAAAAACCATAAGAGACTCTTAAATACAGAGAACAAACTGAGTGTTCCTGGAGGGGTTTGGGGTGGAGGATGGGCTAAATGGGCAAATGGCATTAGGGAGAACAGTTGTTGGGATGAGCACTGGGTATTACATGTAAGTGATGAATCACTAAATTCTATTCCTGAAATCATTATTACACTATATGTTAACTAACTTGGATGCAAATATAAATAATAATAATACATAAAATATAAAGTCAATATTATTTTTAAAAAAAAGAAATTTGCCAAGAGAGTAGATTTTAAATACTCTTACTACCTCCACCAAAAAAAGTAAGAAAAAAGAATATAAAGAAAAAGAAAAAATCATTCATGTCAGGTAATGGATGTGTTAAATTACCTCATTTTCATAATCATTTACCATGTTTTATGTCAATTATAACTCAATAAACCTGGGGGAGAAAAAGTCCTTATCTTTTGCGGAAAAATAATGCATTTGAAAATGAATTGAGATAATGTCTGGGATTTGTTACAAACAATCAGTGGCATGGGGTGGGGAAGGTGTGGGTGGTGGAAAGTGGATAAAACTAGACTAGTTCATATGGCTAACTGTTTGGCTGGCCATGACGTCTCGTGTTTCTACTCCACCTTGAGGCTCTGACTCTCCTCATTTCATGGCTCCACTCTGCATCCTTTTGACTTTAGCTTCTGATGGTAACTATGTCAATTACTAATTCAGAGGTAACAGGGACTTGGAGTCAGATTTCCCAGCTTTTCTATAGTTGGATCTGACAGTTCAGATCATTCTCTGCAGGGCAGAAGTGTTACTCCCCATGCATTTGATAGTCTTAATTTAGCTTAGTGGCTTACAAACTTTTTTCACAGACAGAAATATGTTTTCAAAATTTTACATAAAACTTCTTATATAAACATATGAAAGTGAAGTCAATCTAACTGACCACTCATCTAGGGGAACAACCTGTGCTTGTTTATGTCCAAGAAGGTACAAGTTCTAAGACAAGGCAGGAGGGAAGACAAATGCAAGGATACATCAGAGTAAGGCTCTTTTTAGAAGTGTTGTTGGATTGAGCATAGTGAGAAAGGAGAGAAGATACAGTCAAAGGTCTGGAGTCAGGCTTTGCGTCTGGCTTCTGCAGCAGCCTGTAATTCCTTCTTTCCTCCAGATCTGTTGTTGGGGAAGTTCCTTTGTGAAACTTTGTCTCCACTGTGGAACCCATTCTGTTCTTGTCCGCTATGATTGTTTGCTCATCCCATGTACCCATGCAGAGGCATTTCCCACTCAGGCTGTCCCCACATATGACCACACTCCAGTTTTCCTGGTTAATGAGGTTTTATTGTCTAACTGATTCACCAGTGAGTCCCACAACCAATGTACTTCATGTTTTACAAAAGGTCTTCAAATTTGTTTATTTCTAAGAACTAAATAGTAATTTTTTAGTTCTTGGAAAGGTTTAAGACACTTTACTATGTATAGGAGAATTCTTTCTTTTGGAACTTCTATTTTAGTGGATGCTAACTACCTGGTAGAATCCATAGTTTATTTTTTTCAAAAACAACCCTAATGTGTACCTCACAAAGCCCAAGATTCTTCAGCAAAAAGTGGCTGGGGGGGAATGCTATAATTATGCATCTGAAAGTCTTAACTTTTTAAATATTTATTAGTCTATTAATTTAATACACATCTGCAACCTTTCTCATTTCAAATTTTAACATATATTCATCAGTTGACAGATTCATGAGCTATAGAACCTGCTGGGGTCAACAAAGTGGGGGACTCATTATTATTTATTGTAGTTGCTTTTTAAAAACTTCATTTTTAAAAAGTTTTAGAATTTACAGAAAACTGTAATTGTTTTAACCTACATATAATTCTTGTGTTAACTGCACAGGAGAACATAATTATCTTCTTATAGTTAGCATTCAGTGTCTTGCCCCTTTCACCAATTTCCCAATCTGTTAAGTACACTGGCCAAATCACTTTGGATCTTTTGACTAGCAAATTCCACTCACAAGGGGTCCTGTACCCCAAAACCAGACCCAGGAAGGAGGAAGAGGGGAGATGAGATACCAGACATGGTCCATTGGATATATCCTTAGCATCGTTAACAGAAGGTTCTTTATACAAGCCAAAGTGGCTAGTTACTGTGTAACAGAAAGATAGGGAGGGAGGTGGAGACTAACTGAACCAGGGAAGAGAGTGATGGCAAAGTCAGCAGCCCAGGTTTTCAGACTATAATGGCCTAGAATAGATGAAAGCAATACAATGGTAGGAGGGGTCACCACAGAGCCAACAGGGTTGATGTGAGGCTCAGGCACTCAAGGGCCCAGCATGATACTTTTCAGAGATGCCAGGTCCCAATCACCACACAACCTTTACTTGTGGGTAAGTTGCTCTCAAGTGACTGGGAGTTCAGATGTTCCACAGAGAAACTATCTGCACATTAGTGCCCTCACCCCTCCCTTCCAGGCATTTCCCAAAAAACTAACTGTAGGGCCATTCTCCAGAACAATAGACTGAACATTGGACTCCCCCAGGGTCTTTTGAACTTTACTAAATTCAGATCTCATGGTTGTGAACCACTTCTCTTGAAGACCAAGCTTTTTCTTATGCTCCCAGAGTGGAGCCAGAGAGAAAGGAAAGACATAGGAACAATGGAAAGCATTGTGGTGAGACAGCAGCTTTCTGCCACCAGTACTCTGCCTTACACATCTATGACCCCAACCAGGGAGGAACCTACAGATCATGGTCCCATCAGCTATTGTGGAGGAGTAAAACTCCAAACCAATTCCAGGAAGGGGTCTATATCAAAGTGGTTCCAAATCTGAAGGTGAAAGCCCTAGTGCAACTCTGGACCTGTGAAGTGGTTGGACTGTCAAATAAAGAACCAGGCATGTCCAGGGGAAACAGATGAAATGAAGAAGTTGTGACCCGTGGCAAGGACCAGGGCTGCCAGAAACAAGGCAAATGGATTAGGCAGCAGACTTGTAGGCTGCAAAGTGGCTGCTGACTAGGCAAACTCTTTTCTGGCTCAGGATTTCATTTCCACTGTCCTAGGCACTTACACCTCTCCTGTGCCCTGATCTACCTGCTGAGAACAGCTCCATCAGCACAGTCTTTAACTCTGTAAGAAGGCTCTATCAGACAAATTCTAGCAAGAAAACTATGCACTCCAAACAGGGAAATGGAGGAGAGTTAATAAAAGAATTAGTTACAAAATATTGGGCTGGGTAAAGGAAAACCAAGGATGGTGCTGCTTCTATGTCAAAAGGGTCAAGAAGGAGGAGCAGGGCTGGGCCCAGAAAGCACAGCTCTAGGAAGGGACTGTCAGATGGCAGCTGATGTTCAGCAAAGGGAGCCTGTCAACCTGAAGAGACTTAGTAAGGAGCAAGATGAGGATATAAAAGCCCTGACCTCACTCTTCTCCTATTTGAGAAAAAAAGTGACTGATCTTTCAGCCAGGGTCTCTAGATGAGAAAAGGCAAACGTGTGAAACAGATCTGCAGTGCCCTCATAACTACAGCTGAGCTGCAGAGCCACAGATGTGCTACCCACTGGCAGCCCTTATGTAGCATGAAACATAAATTGATAGTTGTTTTGATAATCTGAGCCTCTGGGGGGCATCTGGGTGGCTCAGTCAGGGAATTGTCCGACTTTTGATTTTAGCTCAAGTCACCATTTCATGGTTTGTGAGATAGAGCCCTGCATAAGGCTCTACACTGACAGCGCATAACCTGCTTGGAATTCTCTCTCTCTGCCCCTCCCCTGCTCATTCTCTCTCTCTCTCTCTCTCTCTCTCTGTCTCTCTCTCTGTCTCTCTCTCTCTCAAAATAAATAAATTAAAAAAAATAAGCTGAGCTTGTTGGCTATGCAGCATTACTTGGTAAAAGCTCATTAAATCTCACCAGAAGCCTGAGGACAAAGTTCCTGAGTGGAGTAGTCCAAAAAATCTGTCTGTGGTCACCAAGCAGGGCTTTGGGAGATGGAGAGTGGGCCTGGGTGGGGGTGGGGGGCACACAGAAGATATCCAACCCAAAGGCCAGGGTTACCCATCTCTAGACATCTGCCCTGGTAGGAAGTCTCTGTCTGAGTTAGGGGCCTCGCCTAAGGCAGAGCTGGCAGCATGGTCTCTAGGATACTGGATTTCTTCCCGCTGACACCCCCTCCTAGGTGAATTTCCTAGTGGTTACTCATTCTTCTTTGTATTCTCTGTGCCCAGTCTGTGTTCATGGAGATTTAATAAAGATGCAGGTGCTGAGTAGGCATAGAGCCATTTATTTCTGCCACATTAGTTTCAGAGGATCACATTACCTAAGACTCCCTGGTTAGGGTCTTAAAAATTAATGTGAAAGATTTTTCTCCCAGTGTCAAAATGTTTGTTTAGCAGAATGTGCTAATGTGTGAATTAAAGAATGTGCTTGTTAAAATAGTTACTCAAATGTTTTCCCTTGAGTCTGAAGCTCTTAGTTCTTATATTCCTTCAATTCCACAGAAACTAGGATTGTTGAAAGGTTGATCTTCTGTTGTACTAAATGATAGAACCTGAAAGTCTTGAGGTGTGTCAAAATAGGCAGATCTAGAGTTTACCCCAAAAATGCTGTATCAGATATCACTAATTCTCTCCTCCAATTTTTTCTTGACTTAAGCTCTTGTTGGGTAATATGGCCCGGCAGAGAAGCTAAAAGATGAAGCGTGGGAGTGCCAAAGTGCAAAGAACTGACTCACACGGTGTCCTCCTCAAAAGAAAGTTTAGTAAATGAGTTGTGGCTTGAATTTCTTGTAGTCATTGTGGTTGAGCATTTCTAACCAATATCAAATCACTTTGTACTTTGTACTTCAATCACTAATGATGTCAGTTTCATGCAGGTGGCTTCCCTGAGGAACTTTAACCATAATCCCTTTAAATTTGTACTTGTAAAAAGTACAAATACTTATTTCAATAAATATTTTCTGAGTAAATAAAAAAGGATCCATAATTTTCTGAATTCTTTTAATAAGATTTTTTGCTTCCATGCCCTATTGCTTACTTTGAGCCATATGGCATAGTACACACCTTGCATGTATTATCTCCTTTAATACCATAATAACTCTGAGGTAATTTTGTTTATCCTCATTTTAATGTTAAGCAACTCACCCAAGTCAGCCTTCATAATACATCCAAAATTCAATAATTTGTCACCATTTCCACTACACTTACCTTGTCCAAGTCACCATCATCTCTCACTAGGATTATTGCTATCATCTCTTCTCAGGTATCCTTGCCTCAACTTTTGTCCCCTATGGTCTATTCAGATAATGCTTCTCCTCTGTTTAAATGCCTGTACTGGTTCCGTATTTCCTTGAGTAAAAGCCAAGTCTTTTCATTGAGCCTTAAAGCCCTGCTCAACATGTTCCAGTTACTTTTTAATACCTATTGTGTCTCCTTCTACTCTCCTCCTTATTCAGAATAAACTTCTTGTTATTTCTCAAAAATGCTGAACATGTCACTCTAGCACTATAGCTTTTGTCCCAGCTGTTTTCTCATACTTGAATACTCTTCTCCCAGATATCTGTGTGACTACCTCCTGATCTCCTTAAAGAATTTGCTTAAATAACATCTTCTCAATGAGGTCTACCCTCACCTTCCTATGTTAAATTGCAACCCCCCTGCTTTATTCCTCTGCATTCCCAACCTCTTGTACTTTCTCTACTCTTTCCTGTTTTCATAGCACTTAACATAATCTGATATACTATATATAATTTCTTCATTTGAGTTTAATGGATTTTTTCACTCTTTCCTTCTTCATGCTATAATATAAGTGCCATGAGGACAGGCAATTTTATCTTTGTCACTCAGTAATGTAACCTAAGTATTTAAAACAGTGTCTGGCACTTAGTGTGTGCTCAAAAAAAAATTTTTTTTTGAATGAATGAAGAAGTCACAGGGCAACAAAACAGAGCCCAGAGAGAAACCCATATCCCACAGACAAAATTGGTAATCTTATACACTAACACCCAGTACCCTAGAGTGAGCATTATAAAGTGTTTGGTCCTCTGTCACTGTGAATCTCTTCCTGTCCCTTCTGCTGTCCTGTTTCCACTGGTCTCAGCATTCCAGAGATTTCCACCTCATGTGGTGTGAAAGAGTTATAGATATGTGAACACATTACCTCCTCAGGCTCTTTGGGAGTCAGAACTTCCTGGTCAGTCTAGATGTGAGATTCTTCTTCTGCTTATTCCAGGCAGCTATGCAAAAGCACACTTTCTATGTGTGCTGCTATGTGAAAAAGTTTGCAAGCACAGCTTTAAGCAATCATACAGATAATTTAACTTCTCAAGTTTCTTACTGTTAAGCAAAATAAGAAGGGTACACAAAAAGAGAAGTTTAAAATTTAAAAGATGTTTTTAAAGTCTCAGAGAGACAGATATTCTTAGGTATTAAATGGAATGAATATTTAATTACATATATTGTACAAAAATTAACAAAGCTATAACTATAAACAATGCGATATTGGCATAAAATAGATCAGACTGTTTCTTTTCTATTTTTATTTTTAAAGGTTTTATTTACTTTTTAAATGTTTATTTATTTTTGAGAGAGAGAAAGAGAGTGCAAGCAGGGGAGAGGAGGGGGGACAGAGGATCTGAAGCAGGTTCTATGATGACAGCAGACAGTCCAATGCGGGGCTTGAACTCAAAAACCTCGAGATCATGACCTAAGTCAAAGTTGGATGCTTGACCAACTAATACACCCAGGTACCCTAAGACTTTATTAATTTTTTCTAAGATTTTGTTTTTCAGTAATTTCTATGCCTAACGTGGGGCTTGAACGTAACAACCCTAAGATCAAGAGGCACATGCTTCACTGACTGAGCCAGCCAGGTGCCTCTTTTTCTTTTCTTTTTTTTTAAATCAAATTTCAAGCTTATAACACATTTTAACTATAGTCTCATGTTGTATATTAGATCCCAAACTTATTCATCTTATAACTGAAAATTTGTACCCTTGTACCAACATCCCGTCATTTCTCTCCTCCCAGAGATCCTGGCAACCATTATTTTACTCTTTCTTTTTATGACCTTAATTTTTTTTTAATTCCACATATGAAATCATGCAGTTTTTGTCTTTCTGTGTCTGGTTTGTTACACTTAGCATAATGTCCTCTAGGTTGTTGCAAATGGCAGGGCTTCTTTATAAAGGCTGAATAATATTCCTCTGTGAGTGTGTGTGTGTGTGTGTGTGCCACACATGCTGCATTTTCTTTATGCATTCATCTGCTGATGGATACGGGTTATTCCATGTCTTGGCTATGGTGAATAATGCTACAATGAATATGAAGAGTACAAATATGTTTGAGATACTGATTTGATTTTATTTAAATATATGCCCAGAAGTAGGGTTGCTGAATCATATGGCAGTTCCATTTTTAATTTTTTTAGGAGCTACAATACTATTTTCCATAATAGCTGTGCGAATTTACAGTGCCATCAACAATGTACAAGCGTTCCTTTCCCCCCATATCCTCATCAACCATTATTACCGACTTTTTGATAATAGCCATCCTAACAAGGTGATTTTAATTTGTGGTTTCATTTCATTGTGGTTTTAATTTGTATTTCCCTGATGACTAGTGATGTTGAACATCTTTTCATTTACTTATTGGCCATTTGTATGTCTTCTTTGGAAAACTATTTATTCAGGTCATTTGCCAATTTTATCTTCATCTATCTATCTATCTATCTATCTATCATCTATCATCATCCATCTATCTAATCTCTTTATTTTGCTATTGAGTTGTATGAGATTATTGTATATTTTTTATATTAACCCCCTACTACATATATTGCAGAGGAGTGTAGTGCATATGAATCCCAGTGCATAAAAGTAGGAGTGCAAGAAATAAAACTTGTTTTAGTTTTCTCCCATTCAACCTAATACTCATTTGAAGGTTAGATTTCATTAGGGTAGCAGAAACATGATTTTAGCAAATTCAAGTTTCTGTCCTCCTTTTCCCAGAGCTGTATTTAAATTCCTGGGGTTTCCATAGTGCAAAGACATGAAGGATGGAGTGGGCACAGTCAGGTCTTCGATCTCTGCCTCCTAGATAGCTATCAGAGCATCCAGAAGCCCAGGCTGCTAGACGAGAAACACTGGTGCTGAGATAATATAAATATAACAATAGTTTACATAGTGATTATGTACTAGGCATTATCTAAACACTTTCCAAACATTACTTAATTTAAACAGCAACCCTTCAACGTGGTATTTTCTTTACTCCTGTTTACGGAAAAGGAAGTCGAATGATATCATTTGCACAAGGTCACACTGGCAGGTAAATGGCAGAGCTGGTGTTGGAACCCAGGTAGTCTGGCTGCAGTGTCTACATGACTATCCTTTGTGCAGGTCTGTGTGGCTCCTTCTAAAAGATCAGTTCTCCCTGCTGTTTCTCTGACATACTTGTAGTCTCAAGACTGTTTCTACTACCTCTATCTGGCCTCTTGTTCTAGATGTGCTCTGTTTGCTGGCTGAGTACTCTGCCCAGATACTGGACACAGGGCCACCTGTCCTCCAACTCTCATCCACCTCTTTCTCATTCTCATCTTCCTCCATTCTCTTCTCTTTTCTTTTCTTCTCTTCTCTTCTCTTCTCTTCTCTACTTGAGGAATCCTTTTCTGGTTTCTAGGGGGAAATCCCTCCTTCTATTATATTTGCTGTTTTCCTAGACATTTGGTTTTCAGGCTTTGAGTTTTTAGAAACCAAATCAATAAATAGACTCTTTATGTGTGTGTGTTGGGGGGAGTAAATCAGGGGAAAATGGCAGGAAAAGAAGGGAAGAAGACAGGGGTAAATACTGAATGAAAAAATAAAACTAAATAAAAATTTTTAACACATTCTATCGGTGTCTTTTAATTAGGGTATTGACCATCATGTTTATTGTCTTTCATTCTGAGTATTCCAAATATATCTAGGATGCCTCTAAGGATATTTTGTATATCTTCAGCCAACCAATAATAGTGCTTTGCTCTTATCCCTGTGGTTACTAGGTGTATATTTTTCAGTATGTTTGACTGCCACCTCATCAATGATGTTAGTGTGTCCTTAGTCATTCTTCCTATCTGTCACAGCAGTGAGGTAGGAAAAGGGCATCGCTTTTTTAAAAGCTGAAAGGCTGATGTGGTAAATTGATTACAAAATGGCTTAAGTTTTCCTTTCCTGTATTATTCTCTTTGCAATAAGACTTTGTGCTCACTTTCATCAAGAAGTGGAACCTATTTCTTTACCCCTTGATCTAGGGTGGGCTGTGACTTGTCTAAACATCGGAAGTGTCTGTGCAGGTTTCAAGCCTAGGTCACAAAGGCTTTACACACTTTTGTTCTCTCTCTTGCTCATCTGCCTTTACCATGGGAACATGCTGGAACTAGCCTGCTGGAGTATGAGACACATGGAGCTAAGCCATTCTTTATAGTCAAGGCCATTCTAGATCAGCCAAAGGCCAAATACCAAATAGGCAAGTGAGTGCAGGCACTACTGAGATTAGCAGAACCACCCAGCTGACAAACAGAATTGAAATACAAGATTGTTTTGAGCCATTGAGTTGTAGGATTGTTTCTTACATGGCACAATTTTGGCAATATATAAATGTTCCAACTGGGTACTCTCAGTACCTTACAAGGTTCTTAGCATTGGAACATTGTCTTTTTTTTTAAGTTTTAATTTAAATTCCAGTTAGTTAACATACAGTGTAATATTAGTTTCAGGTTTACAATATAGTGATCCAATACTTCCATACGATACCTGGTTCTCATCACAGCAAGAGCACTCCTTAATCCCCATCACTTACTTTACCCATCCCCACCTCCCACCTCCTTTCTGATCACCACCAGTTTGTTCTTTATAGTTAAGAGTCTGTTTCTTGGTTTGCTTCTCTTCCCCCCCTTTGCTCATTTGTTTTGTTTCTTAAATTATACATAAGAGTGAAATCATATAGTATTTGTCTTTCTCTGACTGACTTACTTTGCTTAGCGTAATACTGTCTAGGTCCTCCATGTAATTGTAAATGGCAAGATTTTGTTATTTTTGATGGCTGAGTAATATTGCATTGTATGTATATACCACATCTTGTTTATCTATTCATCAGTTGATGGACACTTGGACTGTTTTCTATATTTTGGCTACTGTAGATAATGTTGCTATAAACATCAGAGTGCATGTATCCCTTCAAATTCATATTTTTGTATCCTTTCAGTAAATGTTTAGTAGTGCAATTGCTGGATCATAGGGTAGTTCCATTTTTAACTTTTTAAGGAACCTCCATACTGTTTTCCATGCACCGATTAGAATTCCCACCTCATCCTCACCAACACCTGTTATTTCTTGTGCTGTTGATTTTAGACATTCTGACAAGTGTGAGATGATAGCTCATTGTAGTTTTGATTTATATTTCCCTGATTATCAGTGATGTTGAGCACCTTTTCATGTGTCTATTGGACATCTGGATGTCTTCTTTGGAAAAAGACATGAATAGATGGATTAAAATTAAAATTTTTTTCCTAGATGTTTTGGAGAGGCCTATTAATAGGTTCCTTTGATCTTCCTTTCCTTACAGTTTATCTAAGGGCAGGATCTTCATCTTCAGGGATCTTGTCCTTGAGGCAGGTGAGGCCACACTGTGTCCTCTCCACCACAGCAGGAAGAAATTTTGAGGCTCATTAGCATTCTTCTAGGATGTCACAATAGTATACATATATTTCTAATGGCCCCTTGAATAACCAAGATGTAGTTGTCATATTTCTGACTTTTAAAGAACTATAAATTTTTGTTATTGTCATTATGTTTGGAAAATGGACAGCATGGTGTCTCCACAAACATCTCTTTTACTGATCAAGTAGGAATGGAATAATATTATAATGTATGTATATTACATTGCCTTCATTTTTCTTATTTTGTCTTAGACCAATGAGAGTATTATCTTAGATCTGTACCAGTCCATGGATTAGGAACTTTTTGTATAAAAAATGGACAATTTTAACAATGCAGCAACAGCAATTCTTAGGGTTTTAGGAAGATACAATAAATGGTGAATGAAATGCTCTGTCTGGAATTAAACCCTTCTAAAACTATCACTTCCATAGTAAAACTAGTGGCTTTCTTGTTGAAGTTGAGCTGTCAGACTGCACTGTACTACTTCAATAAGGAGGTCTTTGTCAAACTTGACTGTGCCTCAGAATTAATCCTCAAGGTGATGAGATTTTTTGAAATCATATTACATAATAAAGTAGGTCTCCTGAACAAAGAGAAAACTTAGGTGTCTTTGCAGCATAGAGGGAACAGGGATTAAAGGGTGAAATTTCTAAATCATCTGCCCAGTGTACAAGCCAATGACTTACTAAGCAATCTTTCTCCAACAATCAAATTATGACTGTGCTTGCATAGGAATGGCTAACAAAACCTAGGCCAAACAATTCCCTCTGAGGTAAATTGAGACTGGGATATTCCAGGTAAATTTTTGGCCAAGAGAGTGTAGAGAACTTCTAAGAGAGGGGGTCAAGGATGATGGCATAGGAAGATCTTGAACTCACCTCCCATGAACACGCTAAATCTATTGGTACTTATGAATAATTCCCTCTGAAAAAGATCTGAAAACTAGATGAACTGCTCTCTACAACAAAGGATAAAAGGACTATATTGAAAAGGTAGAGAGGTAGACACATAGTTTCATAAAAAAAAAACCTCACTCCAGGCTTGGCAACACATAATAGAAAGAGATCTCACCAGACAGACACTTCTCCCAGAGGAGGGATGGGTTGGTGTCCTACATCAAACACCCTGGCCCTTGAGAGCTACACCGTAAAGATGAGCCTCCAGAATATGGCTTGGAAAAACAATACGGCTGATATCCAGGGGTCACAAAGTGCTAGAGGAGACTGGGATTCCCCTCTTAGAGGGCTCACAAGCAGCCTTACCATCTCTACATACAACAAAAAGAAAAAACACAGTAGTTTGAAATGTGCCTAGAATACATGTGAGAGAGATACATGTGCTGATCTGGGGATATCAGCTGGAGGGGTAGAGTACAGTTATGATGCTCCCCATAGATGGAGATGCTGGTGGATCTCATTGCTGCATTCTCCGCATAGCCTGCTAACACAGGCAGGTGAGCTTGAATGCAGTGCCCTCCCACAGCCTTGCTGAAATAGGCAGAGATGAGTGGTCACAGCACTTGCTGAACCTGGAGAGAACAGTAGTTGCAGTGCTCCCCACTCCCTGGTTAGGGTGGTTAAGTGCTAATGGTTGGAGGTCTTCCATTCCCTAAAGTCTGTAATGACAGGCAGTCACAACACCCCCTGCCCCCTTCTGAGGATAGGGAGAACAAGCAATAGCAGGATACTTATGCTCCCAGACTAAAACTGGTATGTGTGCAAAGACAAGGTTCTCTTTTACTACATTGCTGAAGACCATGGACACAGGCATATAAGATATGTTCCTACTGCCTTTCTGAAGCTAGCGAGTATGCTCCACCCACTACCCTCTTCAGATGCCTTGCCAAAGCAAACAAGCATACACAATGAACACTGGGAATACCCCTTGATTGCCTCACTCTGATGGCCAAGACGGCTGATATTCCACAGCTTCATGGAAAGCCCCTGCCCCCAGGGCATTACAAAGACAACAGACTGAAACATACCCAGTCTTCCTGTGAAAAAGGACTATTTACTTAGCTTAGAGCTTCAGTTTGAGGGAGATGTTTTAGATTCCAACACATCTAGAGGATGAGGAGGTACTTCGAGGAAATGTAAGCAGGGAGATGCACCCCCTTGGCCTTGCTAGAGATCAATGCTGTTTCCCAGGAAGGAGCTTATACACCATTTTAGACCCCTAATTATTGCACTGTCACCCAAAGGGATATCTCCTGTTCTGGAAGCTAGTAGGGATTATGATTGGGACCCCAAAGGACTGTATATATTTGCACACTTTAAAATCTATAGCCTGAGGGTTTGGTTTACAAACATCCTGAAAGTAGGTGCAAAATGAGATTCTTCCTTTTGAATCACTGACAAATCTTAGCACACTCTCAACAATGGGGGCATAGAAAGAATAAATCAAGTTGTTTAGAAAATCACAAAGGTTCAAGAGACGACCAAGGGCTAAGGCAAGGTTGAATGAGAAGGATCAGCATCCATAATAGGCTACTTCTTCGAAACTGAAAGAGGTAGATCTTTTACATAATATATAGACTTTATTTGCTGCTTGCTCTTTTTCCAGCCCCATTAGGTGTAAGGTTAGGTTGTGTATTTAGGACCTTTCTTGCTTCTTGAGATAAGCTTGAATTACAATGTATTTTCTGCTTAGGACTGCCTTTGCTGCATCCCAAAGGGTTTGGACTGTCATGTTTTCATTTTCATTGGTTTCCATGTATTTTTTAGTGTCTTCTTTAATTTCCTGATTAACTCATTTATTCATTAGTAGAATGTTCTTTACACTCCGTGTGTTTGAGGGCTTTCCAAATGTGTTCTTGTGGTTGACTTCAAGTTTCATAGAGTTGCGATATGAAAATATGCATGGTATGATCTCAATCTTTTTGTACCTGTTGAGGGCTCATTTGTAACACAGTATGTGGTCTATTCTGGACAATGTTCCATGTACACTCAAGAAGAAAGTGTATTCTGCTGCTTTAGGATGAAATGTTCTGTATATATCTGTTAAGTCCATCTGGTCCAGTGTGTCATTCAGAGCTGTATTTTCCTTATTGATTTCCTGCTTAGATGATCTGTCCATTGTTGTAAGTGGAGTATTAAAGTCTCTTGTAATTATGGTATTATTATCAGTAAGTTTGCTTATGTTTGTGATTAATTGATTTATATTTTAGTTCTTCAAGTTGGGGGCATAAATATTTTTATAATTCTTAGCTCTTTTTGATGGATAGATCCCTTAATTATGATTAATGCTCTTCTTCATCTCTTGTTACAGTCTTTGGTTTAAAATCTAGTTTTTGTGATATAAGTATGGCTACTTAGGCTTTCTTTTGATGTCACTTAGCATGATAGATGGTTCTCCGTCCCCTAACAATCAGCAGGTGTCCTAAGATCTAAAATAAGTCTTCTGTAAGCAGCATCTAGGTGAATCTTGTTTTTGTTGTTGTTGTTTAATCCATTCTGAGACTCTCTGCCTTTTGATTGGGGCATTTAGTCCGTTTACATTCATACTGATTATTGAAATATGTGAATTTAATGCCATTGTGATATCTGAATATTTTGTATTTTAGTGATATTTTCTGGTCCTTTGTAGTCTTTGCTGCTTTCCACTCACAGAGTTCCCCTTAGAATTTCTTGCAGGGATGATTTAGTGGTAACAAACTCTTTTAGTTTTTGTTTACCTGGGAAATTCTTTGTCTCGCCTTCCATTCTGAATGACAGCCTCACTGGATAGAGGAGTTTTTAGTGCATATTTTTCCAATTCAGCACATTGAACATTTCCTGCTACTCCCTTCTGGCCTGTCAAGTTTTAGTGAACAGGTATGCTACTAACCTTATAAGTCTACCTTTGTAGTTTAAGGACTGTTTGTCCCTAGCTGCTTTCAGAATTCTCACTTTACCTTTGTATTTTGCAAGTTTTACTATGATATGTTATATGTTGACCTGTTTTTGTTGATTTTGAAGGGAGTTCTCAGTGACTCTTGGACTTGGGATGCCTATTTAATTCCCCAGATTAAGGAATTTCTCAGCTATAATTTGTTCAGATTAGCCTTCTGCCCCCTTTTTTCGCTCTTCCTCTCCTGGAACTCTTATGATAGGCATATTGTTTTATTTCATGTAATCACTTAGTTCTCTGATTTTCCACTTATGATATAGTAATCTTTCTCTCTCTTTTTTTCAACTTCATTATTTTCCATTTTTTATCTTCAATTTCACCTGTTGTCTCCTATGCTTCTTCAATCCTTGTTGTCACTGTATCTAGTTTATTTTGCATCTCAGCTATAGCATTTTTAAATTCATCCTGACTAGTTCTTAGGTCCTTGACCTCTCCAGTAAGGGTTTATCTGGTGTCTTCTATGCGTTTTTTCAAGCCCAGCTATTAGTCTTGTGACTGTTTTTCCAAATTCTTGTTCAGATATATTGTTTATATCTGTTTTGAGCAAGTCTCTGGATGCGATTTCTTCTTGACCTTTCTTTTGGGGAAATTTCCTCCATCTGGCCATTTCTGTCTTTTCCATGTTTTAAAAGCTTGTTATGTGTCCTGCTCCTGAGAATACTACTATATTAAATAGGTGTCATACACTGTCCAGGGACTGGCACTCCAGGAAGTATTACTGACAGACATGTGATTTCTGCTACCGTGTTTTGGCTGCTTTATCCCACTGGTCAGTCCTCTGCAGAGCTCCTCCTTTCTTGCTTGGAGTGTTTGAACTTTTAAATAGGTGTTCTTTGATTTGTTTGTTGAAGTAACTCTGGGAAAAAAAGGTGGGGAGCCTGATGCCATAAAAAGAGAAAAGGAAAGGGAGAAAAGAAAAACAGAGAATCAAAAAACTATAAGGCTGATTCCAAAGAAAGAGAATGGGGAAAAAAAGAAGAGAAAAAGCAGAAGAAAAGAGAAAAAGATGGAACAAGAAGAGAATTTAAAAGGCTGATCAAAAATATGTATACATACATATGAAGAAATAAAAAAATAAATTAGAAACTATAAGCCTTATTCAAAACGAAAAAAAGAGAGAAGAGGGAGGAAAGAAAGGGAAAAGAAAAAGTTGTCTGTTGGTGCTTGGGGATGGTAACTGTGCTCGTCTACAGGAAAGGCTGGCTATATTGGGTCAGACTCAGTCTTGATTCAGTAAATGCACAATTGCCAGACACAGAGGGGCAGGGTTTGGTGTAAGTGTGTCCTGCCTCCACTGGGGGATGCTCTATTGCTTTCTGAAGTTCCCCCCCCCCCCATACATAGAAAAAAACAGAGAGTCAGGTACTATGAGAAAATAGAGAAATACATTCTAAATAAAAGAACAAGATCTCAGAAAAAGACCTAAATGATATAGACATAAGCAGTCTACCTGATAAAGAATTCAAAGTAGGGGTGCCTGGGTAGCTCAGTCGGTTAAGTGTCCAATTCTTGATTTTGGCTCAGATCATGATCTCACGGTTTACGGGATGATCTCACGGTTTACGGGATCGAGCCCTGCATCAGGCTTTTTGTTAATAGTGAGGAGGCTCCTTGGGATTCTCTCTCTTCCTCTCTCTTTGCCCTTCCTTGCTTACATGCTCTCATTCTCTCTCTCTCAAAATAAAAAAAAAAATTCAAAATAATGATCATAAAGATGTTCACTGAACTTGGGACAAGAATAGATAAACACAGTGAGAACTTCAACAAAGAAATAGAAAACAGGAAGAAAATACCCACAAAAAGTCACAGAGCATAAGAAAACAATAATTGGACTTAAAAATACAGTCCAATTTTTATTGGACTATATCCAATAAAACATATATATATGTTTTATATATATAGTATATATATATAGTAAATAAATGTAAATGGATACTATATCCAATAAAACATATATATGTTTATGATAAATATAACAATATCCAGTCCAATAATAACTAATAACGGCAGACTGGATGAAATTAAAAAAAAAAACTGGATCAGTGATATGGAAGACAGAACAGAGCACACCCAAAGCAACAGAAGAAAATAGAAAAACAATGACAATAATATAAGGGACCTCTGGGACCACATCCAGTGAAATAACATTGGCATTAAAGCAATCCCATAAGAAGGAAAGAGAGAAAAGGGTGCAAAAAAAATTATTTGCAGAAATAATGGCTGAAAACTTCCCTTACTTAGGAAACGAAATAGATATCCTCGTCCAAGAAACCCAGAGAGTTTCAAATAAAATGATCCTAAAGAGAGCCACACTGACACACGTTATAATTAAAATTTCAAAATTTAAAGATAAAGAGAATGTCTAAAAACAGCAAGAGAAAAACAAATTGTATCGTATTTGTATTTCCCTGATGATGAGTGATGTTGAGCATCTTTTTATGTGTTTTTTGGGCACCTGAATGTCTTCAGTGGATAATATCTTCTGCCCATTTTTAAATTGGATTATTCACTTCTCAGGTGTTGAGTTTTATAAGTTCTTTATGTATTTTGGATACTAACCCCTTATCAGTTGTCACTTGCAAATGTCTTCTCCCATTCAGTAAGTTGCCTTTTAGTTTTGCTGATAGTTTTCTTCACTATGCAAAAGCTACTTATTTTGATGTAGTCCCAATGGTTTTATTTTTGCTTTTATTTCCCTTGCCTGAGGAGACATATCTAGAAAAATGTTGCTACAGCTAGAAAATGTAAATATATGGTAAAGGTGACAGATTAATCACTTGCACAGCTACAGGTTAAAAGAAAAAGGTTGAAAAATTAACTAAACTGTAAAAATTCTTAAAACATCCATAAAATAAGAAGATGTAAAAAATGACATTGAAAACATAAAACATAGGGTAGGATAAGTAAAAATACAGAGTATAATATAGAGTATAAGTAAAAATATAGAGTGTGTCCAAATTTAAGTTGTTGTCAACTTAAAATAAACTGTTACTTACATAGGATGATATATGTGAACCTAATGATAACCACAAAGCAAAAACTTATAGTAAATACATAATAGAAAATGAGAAAGAAACCTAAACATAACAATAAGAAAGTCATCAAACCATAAAGGAAGACAGAAAGAGAAAAAAGGAACCAGCAAGAGCTACAAAAACAGCTGAAAAAGAATTAACAAAATGACAATAGGTATATAACTATCCATAATTAATCTAAATGTAAATGGAATAAATGTTCCAATCAAAAGATACAGAGTGGCTGAATGGGTAAAAGAAAGAAAAGGCAAGACACATCCATATAATGACTACAAGAGTCACTTTGGAAGTAAGGAGACACAGACCGAAAGTGAAAGCATGTAAAAAGATATCTCATGCAAATAGAAATAAAAAGAAAGCTGATGTAACTATACTCATACCAAACAAAATATATTTTAAACAGAGACGATAATAAAATAGAAAGATGGGCAGTACAAAATGATAAAAAGATCAATCCAACAAGAAGATATAACATTTGTAAATATATATGCACCGGAAATAGAACACCAAATATCTAAAGCAAATATTTACAGACCTAAAGGGAAAAACTGACAGCTCTACAATAATACTGGAGGATTTTAGCAACCTGCTTACATAAATGAATAGATCATCAGGACAGAAAGTCATTAAGGAAATATCAGCTGTAAATGACACATTAGACCAGATGGACTTAATATATATATATAGAACATTCCATCCAAAAGCAGCAGCATATATATTCTTCTCAAATGCATACAGAACATCTAGGATCGATTGCATGTTAGGCCACAAAACAAGTCTCAATAAATTTAATGAGATTTAAATCATATCAAGCATCTTTTCTAACCACAATAGCATGAAAATAGAAATCAATTGCAAGAAGAAAACTGGAAAAACTATGAATGTTTGAAGATTAGATATGTTACTGAACAACTACTGAGTCATAGAAGAAATCAAAATGGGAATTTAAAAGTACGTAGAGATAATTGAAAAAAGAAATATGACATACCAAAATCTATGCAGCAAAAGTAGTTCTAAGAGAGAAGTTCATGAACTACAGGCCTACCGCTCTATTAACTTCTTAGTAGACAGGTTGCCGTAGGCAAGGAAAATAAAAGCAAAAATATATTATTGGGGACTTTATCAAGGTAAAAAGCACAGCCAAAGAAACAACCAACAACACTGAAAGGCAGCCTATGGAATGGGAGAAGATATTTCCAAATGACATATCTGAAAACAGGTTAGTACCCAAAAGCTATAAAGAACTTAACAACTCAATAACCAAAAACAACAAAATAAAACAAAACAAAATCCAGTTAAGAAATGTGCAAAAGACATGAATAGACATTTTCCAAAGAAGACATACAGATGACTAACAGACACATGAACAAATGCTCAACATCACTCATCATCAGGGAAATACATATCAAAACCACGATCAGATACCACATCACATATGTCAGAATGACTAAAATTAGAAATACAGAAATAAAATATGTTGGCAAGGGTGTGGAGAAACGGGAACTCTCTTCCATTGTTTCTGGGAATGCAAACTGGTGCAGCCACTCTGGAAAACAGTATGGAGGTTCCTCAAAAACTAGAAATAGAACTACCCTAAGATCCAGCAATTGCAGTACTAGGTATTTACCCAAAGTATACAAAAATACAGATTTGAAGGGGTACATGCATCCCAATGTTTACAACAGCATTATCAACAATAGCCAAGTTATAGAGAAAACCCAAATGTCCATCAACTGATGAATGGATAAAGATGTGGTACATATAGACAATGGAATATTATGGACAGCAGTAAGAATGAAATCTTGCCATTTGCAATGATGTGGATGGAGCTAGAATGTATTATGTTAAGTAAAATAAGTCAGTTAGAGAAAGACAAATACCATATGACTTCACTCATCCGTGGAATTTAGGAAACAAAACAGATGAATATATGGGAAGGGGAAAAAGAGTATAGTGGGAAACAAACCACAAGAGATTCTCAATGATAGAGAACAAACTGGGGGTTGGTAGTAGGAGGTGGGTAGGGGATGGGCTAGATAGGTGATGGGTATTAAAAAGGGCACTTGTGGATGGAACTCGAGGGTGTCATGCTAAGTGAAATAAGTCAGGCAGAGAAGAGCAGATACCATATGTTTTCACTCATAAGTAGAACAGGAGAAACTTAACAGAGGACCATGGGGGAGGGGAAGGGGGAAAAACAGTTGGAGAGAGGGAGGGAGGCAAACCATGAGAGACTCTTGAATACTGAGAACAAACTGAGGGCTGATGAGGGAGTGGGAGAGGGGAAGGGGGGTGACGGGAATGGAGGAGGGCACTTGTGGGGATGAGCACTGGGTGTTATATGGAAACCAGCTTGACAATAAACTATAAAAGAAAAAAAAAGAGGGCACTTGTTGTGAGGAGCACTGGGTGTTGTATCTCAGTGATGAATCACTGAATTCTACTCCTGAAGCCAATATTGCCCTGTATGCTAACAAACAAAAATTTAAGGAAGAAAAAAAGAAAAAATAAATGTAGGCCTATCTCTAAACACAAGAGAAATATCAAATAAACCATTTAATATTACACTTACAGGAACTGGAAAAAAAAGAATAAACTAAGCACAAAGTTAGTAGGAAGAAAGAATAATAAAGACCAGAGCAGACATAAATGAAAAGACTATGTAAAAGGTTAATAAAACTAAGAGTTGTTTCTTTAAAAAGAAAAAAATTGACAAATCATTAGCTAGATTCACAATAAAAAATAATACTAGAGAGAATGACAGAGAGAGAGAGGGAGACAGAGAGAGGGAGCTCAAATAATCAGAAATAAAAGAGAGGACATTGCAATTGATAAAAAAAGTTGTGAAAAACCGAAAAAGAAATAAAAAAGTTATGAGACTACTATGAACAACAATATTGGACAATATAGAAGAAATGATTAAATTCCTAGAAATTTACAATCTTCCAAGACAGAATCTGAAGAAATAGAATATGTGAATAGACAGATTATTAGTAAGGAGATTGAATCTGAAACAAAAACTTTCCAACAAACAAAAGTCTAAGACACCAGATGGCTTCACTGGTGAATTCCACCAAAAATTCAATGAAGATTTAACACGTATCATTCCCAAACTCTTCCAAAAATTTGAAAAGGAGTGAACACTTCTAAACTCCATTTATGAGGCCAGCGTTACCTTGATACCACACCAGAAAAGGACACCACCAAAAAAATAAAATTAAAGACCAATGTCTTTGATACACATAGATGCATAAATTATCAACAATATATTAGAAACTGAATTCAATAAAAAATAAGGATCATACACATGATCAAGTGGGATTTACCCCAAGGATGCAACATTGGTAGAACATCCACAAATCAGTGTGATACACTACCTTAACAAAATTAAAGATAAAATCATATGATCATGTTAATAGATGTAGAAAAAGAATTTGACAAAGTTCAACATCCATTTATGATTAAAAAATCAACAAAGTGGATAAGGAAGGAATGTTACTCAACATAATGAGACCTTATATGAGAACCCCACAGCTAATATACTCAACGGTGAAAAGCTGGAAGCTTTTCCTTTAAGACTAGGAACAAGACAAAGATGTTCACTATTCTCACTTCTATGGAACATAATAGTGGAGGTTCTAGCCATAGCACTTAGGCAAAAAAAAAAAAAAATGAAATAAGAGGCATACAAATTGGAAAGGAGGAAGTAAAACTGTCACTATTTGCAAATGACATGAAATTATCTAGAGAAAAGACTCCATCAAAAAACTATTAGAACTAACAAATGAATTCAGTAAAGGTGAAAGATATAAGATTAAAATACAAAAATCTGTTGCATTTCTATACATCAATAAAAACAATCAGAAAGAGAAATAAGAAAATAATCTCATTTGCAATTACATTAAAAAATGTCTACAATGTAAAAAATCAAAAAGCATATAGGAAGACCTATATGCTGAAAACTATAAGACACTAATGAAAGAAATTGAAGAAGTCACAGATAAATGGAAATATGTCCCATGATCACAGATTGGAAAAATTCATATTCCTAAAATGCCCATACTACCCAAAGCAATTTACAGATCCAGTGCTATTGCTATCAAATTTCCAGTGACCTGGGGTGCCTGGGTGGTTCAGTTGGTTAAGTATCTGACCTCAGGTTTGAGGTTATGATCTCGAGGTTTGTCGGTTTGAGCCCCACATTGGGCTCTGTGCTGACAGCTCAGAGCCTGGAGCCTGCTTCGGATTCTCTGTCCCCCTCCCTCTCTGCCTCTTTCCTGCTCGTGCTTTCTCTTTCTCTCTCTCAAAAATAAACTTTTTTTTTCTTTTTTCTTTTTTTCTTTTTTTAATAGTTTATTGTCAAGTTGGTTTCCATATAACACCCAGTGCTCTTCCCCACAAGTGCCCTCCACCATGAGCATCACCCCCCTTCCCCTTTCCCCCTTCCCCTTCCCCCCTCAGTTTGTTTTCAGTATTCAAGAGTCTCTCATGATTTGTCTCCCTCCCTCTCCCTAACTCTTTTTCCTCCTTCCCCTCCCTAAAATAAATAAACTTTAAAAAAAAACATTAAAAAAATAAATTTCCAATGACCCATTTCACAGAGCTAGAACAAATTGTTCTTTCTAGTTTATTTTTTTTTTAATTCAAGTTAGTTAACATACAGTGTAGTAGTGGTTTCAGGACTAGAACCCAGTGATTAATCACATATGTATAGCACACAATGCTCATCGCAGAAGTGACCTCCTTAATGCCTATCACCCATTTAGCCCATCCCCTCAACCACCACCCCACCAGCAACCTTCAGTTTGTTCTCTGTATTTAACAGTCTCTTATGGTTTGCCTCCCTGTCTGTTTTTGTTTTTTTTCCCCTTCCATTATTTTATGTTCATCTGTTTTGTTTCTTAAATTCTACATATGAGTGAAATCATATACTATTGTCTTTCTCTGACTGACTTATTTCACTTAGCATAATACACTCTAGTTCCAATGATCTTGTTGCAAATGACAAGATTTCATTCTTTTTCATGACTGAGCAATAATGTATATATTATTATAATTAGTAATTAATTATATAATATATATATCACATATTTATCCATTCATCTGTTGATGGACATTTGAGCTCTTTCCATAATTTGGTTTTTGTTGATAATGCTGCTATAAACATTGGGGTGCATGTGCCCCTTCAAATCAGCATTTTTGTATCCTTTGGATAAATGCCTAGTAGTGTAATTGGTGTGTCATAGGGTAGTTCTATTTTTAATTTTTTGGGGAACCTCCTGCTGTTTTCCAGAGTGGTTGCACAGTTTGCATTCCTACCAACAGTGCAAAAAATTTGCCCTTTCTCCACATCCTTGTCAATATTGTATCCTGTTGTTAATTTTAGTCATTCTGACAGGTGAGAGGTCGTATTTCATTTTCGTTTTGATTGTATTTCCATGATGATGTATGATGTTGAGCATCTTTTTACGTGTCTGTTAGTCATCTGGATGTATTCTTTGGAAAAGTGTCTGTCCATGTCTTTTGCCCATTTATTCACTGGATTATTTGTTTTTTGGCTGCTGAGATTGCTAAGTCCTTTATACATTTTGAATACTAACACTTTATCAGATATGTCATTTCCGAATATCTTCTCCCATTCCATTGGTTGTCTTTTAGTTTTGTTGATTGTTTTCTTCACTGTACAGAAGGCTTTATATTGATATTTATAAAAATAGTTCATTTTATCTATTATTTCCCTTGCCTCTGGAGACATGTCTAGTAAGATGCTGTTCTGGCTAAGGTCAGAGAGGTTGCTGCCTGTTTTATCCTGCGGACTTTGATGTTTTCCTGTCTCACGTTTACGTCTTTCATCCATTTTGAATTTATTTTTGTGTATGGTGTGAGAAAGTGGTCCAAGTTTATTCTTCCAGATGTCGGTGTCCAGTTTTCCCAGAACAATTGGCTGAAGAGACTGTTTTTTCCATTTTATACTCTTTCCTGTTTTGTCAAAGATTAGTTGACCGTACATTTGTGGGTCCATTTCTTGGTTCTCAATCTGTTCTATTGATCTATGTGTCTGTTTTTGTGCCAGTACTCTCTTGACGATTACAGCTTTGTAATACAGCTTAAAGTCAGAAACTGTGATGCCTCCCACTTTGGTCTTCTTTTTCAACATTATTTTGGATATTTGGCATCTTTTCTGGTTCCATACAAATTTTAGGATTGTTTGTTCTAGCTCTGTGAAGAATGCTAGTGTTATTTTATAGGGATTGCATTGAATGTGTAGTTTGTTTGGGGAGTACAGATATTTTAACAATATTTGTTCTTCCAACCCATGAGCTTGGAATGTAGAATGTTTTTCCATTTCTTTGTGTTCTTCAGTTACATTACACTAAAAACAATAAGATACCTAAATAAGCCTCTTTACAAAGATGTAAAAATTATGTATGTTGAAAATTATAGAAAGCTTATGAATGTAACTGAAGAACACAAAGAAATGGAAAAACATAATTTATCTTTCTGCTGCTTCATTATTGGGGTATAGAAATGCAACTGATTTCTGTATGTTGATTTTATATCCTGTGACCTTGTTAAATTCATGTATCAGTTCTAACAGTTTTTGATTAAATATTTTGGTTTTTCAATGTAGAGTATTATGTCATCTGTGAAGAGTGGGAGTTTGACTTCTTCCTTGCCTATTTGGATACCTTTTATTTCTTGTTTTATTTGATTGCTGATTCTAGGACTTCCGATCCTATGTTGAATAACATTGGTGAATGTGGACATCACTGTTGTGTTCCTGACCTTAGATGATATTAGCTGTGGGTCTTTTGTATACAGCCTTTCATAGTGTTGTGGTCTGAAAATATCCACGGTATGATCTCAATTTGTGACCCAGTATGTGGTCTATTCTGGAGAATGTTCCATGTGCACTGAAGAAGAATGTATATTCCACTGCTTTAGGATGAAATGTTCCGAATATATCTGTTAAGTCCATCTGGTCGAGTGTGTCATTCAGAGCCATAATTTCCTTGTTGACTTCATGTTTAGATGATCTGTCCATTGTTGTAAGTGGGGTATTGAAGTCCCCTCCTATTATGGTATTATTATCAATGAGTTTCTTTATGTTTGTGACTAATTTATATATTTGGGTGGTTCACATTTGGAGCATAAACCTTTATACTTGTTATGTCTTCATGGTGGATAGACCCCCTAATTATGATATAATGCCCTTCATCATCTCTTGTTACAGTTTTTATTTTAAAGTCTAGATTGTCTGATATAAGTATGGCTACTCTAGCTTTCTTTTGTCGACATCTCTTTACTTCCAATCTGAAGATGTCTTTAGGTCTAAAGTGGGTCTCTTGTAAACAGCATATAGATGGGTCTTGGTTTCTTATCCATTCTGTTACCCCTATGTCTTTTGATTGGAGGGTTTAGTCCATTGACGTTTAGAGTGAGTACTGAAACATATGAGTTTATGGCCATTATGTTTCTTGTAGAGTTGGAGTTTCTGGTGGTTTTCTCTGGTTCTTTCTAGTCTTTGTTGCTTTTGATCTTTTTTTTCCCCCATCTTTTCTCCCCTTAGAGGGTTCCCCTTAAAATTTCTTGCTGGGCTGGTATAGTGGTCACAAACTCCTTTAATTTTTATTTGTCTGGGAAACATTTTTATCTCTCCTATTTTGAATGACAGCCTTTCTGGATAAAGAATTCTTGGCTGCATATTTTTCCAATTTAGCACATTGAATATATCTTGCCACTCCATTCTGGCCTGCCAAGTTTCTGTGGATAGGTCTACTGCAAACCTGATCTGTCTTCCTTTGTAGGTTAAGGATTTTTCCCCCCGCTGCTTTCATGATTCTTTCCTTGCCTGAGTATTTTGTGAATTTGACTATGATATGACTTGCTGATGGTCGGTTTTTGTTGAATCTTGTGAGTCCTCTGTGCTTCCTGGATTTTGATGTCTGTTTCTTTCCCCGAATTAGGAAAGTTTTCTGCTATGATTTGCTCATATAACCCTTCTACTCCTATTTCTCTCTCTTCATCTTCTGGAACCCCTATGATTCTGATATTGTTCCTTTTAAATGAGTCACTGATTACTCTTATTCTTAAATTGTGCTCTTTTGCTTTACTCTCCCTCTTTTTTTCCGCTTCATTATTCTCCATAAGTTTTTCCTCTGTATCGCTGATTCGCTGTTCTGCCTCATCCATTCTTGCCACCGTGGCATCCATTTGAGATTGCAGCTCAGTTATAGCATTTTTTATGTCATCCCAACTAGCTTTTACTTCTTTTATCTCCATAGAGAGAAATTCTAAACTATTTTCGACCCCACATATTATTCTTATTATCATGATTCTATATTCTGGTTCAGACATCTGGCTTGTATCTGTGTTAGTTAAGTTCCTGGCTGAAGTTTCTTCCTACTCTTTCTTTTGGGGTGAATTCCTTTGTTTCATCATTTTGAAGGAAGAAAAGGAATTAATAAGGTAAAAAAAAATTTTAAATTAAGAAATTGAAAACACCACACACACACACACACAAAGAAAAATCAAATAAATGATGCTAGATCCTAGGTATGATTTGGTCTGGTTATTGAAAGAAGCTTGATTGCTTAGAGAAAAAAGGGGGAAATTAAAATTAAAAAATTAAAAAGAATACATCCACACACACAAAATCCAATACATGATGCTAGATCATAGGTGTGTTTTGGTCTGGTTGTTGAAAGGAACTTGGTTGATTAGAGAAAAAAGCGGAAAAATTTAACATTAAAAAATTAAAAACAACACAGACACACACAATTAAATAAGAGATGCTAGATCCTAGGTGTGTTTTGGTCTGGTTATTGAAAGGAGTTTGATTAGAGAAAAAAGGGAAAAAATAAAATTAAAAAATTAAAAACAACACACACACACACACACACAAAATAAAGTAAATGATGCTAGCTAGACCCTAGATGTGTTTTGGTCTGGTTATTGAAAGGAGCTTGATTTATTAGAGAAAAAAGTGGAAAAATAAAATTAAAAAATTAAACACACACACACACAAAATCAAGTAAATGATGCTAGATCCTAGGTGTGCTTTGGTCTGGTTATTGAAAGGAGCTTGATTGATTAGAGAAAAGAGGGAAAAAATTAAAATTAAAAAATTAAACACACACACACACACACAATCAAGTAAATGATGCTGGATCCTAGGTGTGTTTTGGTCCGGTATTGAAAGTAGCTTGATTGATTAGAGAAAAAAAGAGGAAAAAATTAAAATTAAAGAATTAAAAAGAACAACAACACACACACATATACACACAATCAAATAAGTGATGGTAGGTCCTAGGTGTGTTTTGGTCTGGTTATTGAAAGGAGCTTGATTTATTAGAGGAAAAAGGATAAAAGAAAATAAAAAGAAAAGAGAAACAAAATCAAACAAAAACCAAACAGACAAAAAAGTTTGAAAATTTGAGAAAATGAATACGATAAAATGAATAACTTGAAATGTTGGAAGTAAAATAGAATTTGAAAAATTTAAAAAAAGTAAACAATTTAGTCAAAAGAAAAGAAAAGAAAATGTTTTAGTAAAAATTGAAAGTAAAAATAAAATTTTAAATTATCTTTCTGTATTCAAGTAAACGAAAAGAAACAAAAAAGAAAGAAAAAAAAAGAAAAAAGAAAATTGAATAGATGTGCCAGCAAACAGACTGAAATATGATTGGTATTACATCATTTTCCCCTAGAAGTCAAACTATTAAGCACTTTATAGTCCATAAACTAAGCAGGCAGAAAGATTTGTGGTGTTCCTGAAGAGCATTGGCCCAGCTGGGCAGGGCTTAGTGTAATGGCCCCATTTCTCCCCTAGATGGTGCTGCTTAGCTTACTGGGGTGGATTGTTGTGGTGCCTGTAGCTGTGTATGCGCATGCGCAGGCTAGGTGAAACTGGCATCACCCAGGTATCCAGTCTAGTATCAGAACTCTTGCTCTCCCCAACCAGGAATCATGCCTGTCTTTTGTCTTCAGTTTCAGTCCACTCCCTGCTTTTGCACTATAACTACACCATCATCTTGCTACTTGGCACCTGACTTCTGAGTTTTATCTGAGATGCGGCTGTATTTCCTGACCCCTCGCTTCTGAGGGACTGAGGCTTTGACCTGCTCAGATCCTCTGGGGGTGGGTCTCCGAGCAATGACTGGGTGCTGGCTGCACCCAGGAATGCTAGCAAGACCTTGCTGCTGCCAATGTACAGAGACTTGTGGCTGGGTGCCACCCTGGCCCAGAAAAGTTCACGTGATTGTGTAGCAGCAGCATTTCTGGGATTATTGAAGATCTTGTGTGGCCCAAGGACCTCCTGCAGCCTCTATTCTCCTGGGAATTCACCCTTCCCACCAGATCACCACTAGGTATTTGAGCTGCGGAGTTTCGGACTCTAGGATTCTCCCGTTTATAGAGTCTTAATGGACTTAAAACCCTCTCTTTTCTCCTTTCTCCCTTTTTAGTTCAGTCCCTGTGGCTGTTTCCACCTTTTTTTCACTTTCTTTCCAGCTGCTTTTTTGGGGGGTGCTTTTCCTGTACTCTTCCCCCATCTCTGTCCTCTCTCCACAATCAGAAACAGCTCACAGCCTTCCACATCTTCTCTCTCCCACAGTTCACCTCTCCATGCCATGTACCTGCTGAGTTCTGTGGTTCAGGTTGTGCAGATTAATCCTCAAATCCTCAAATCAGTTTTCTACGTGTGCAGGATGGTTTAGTGTTGATCTGGCTGTATTTCATGTACATGAGACAGAAAAAAGACTTCCATGCTTTTCTGCCATCTTGGCTCCTCCACCTAGAGTCTACTCTTGACTGATAGACTAACAGTCTATCCTTACTGGTAATTGATTATCAGTTGATTAATGCACATTTTTATGTCATATGTACTATACACTATAAAGTAAGCTAGAGAAAAGAAAATGCTACTAAAAATCATAAGGAAGAAAAATATATTTACAATAATGTATTGTAAAAATTCTGCCTATGAGTGAACCCATGCAGTTCAAATCCATGTTCTTCAAGGATCAACTGTATAAACTCATTTGATTCTTGCAACAACCTTATGAGGTAGATCGTTATTATTATGCCCATTTTATTTACAGGCCAGATGAAGCCTGGAGAAGTTACTAATTAGCCCAACTATCTGCCACAAGTAAGTCACAGAGAATCTTCTTTTTTTGAACAAGTCGCCCATCTCAGTCTCCCAATTTTTAATTTAAACTGAGTTTTGGTTTCTAGATGTTATTCCTTTTTCATTTTTAACTCTCCAGTGCTACCACACTACCAAGTGCCTGATACTTGGTTAAAAAATGAATGAGTAAAAAATATGTGCAATGATGGTACTGACTTGAATGACCCTAAAATTTTTTCCACATTTGGTTATTTTCCATTTAAAACCACAGGGCCAATGGACTGAATGCCCCAATCAAACGACACAGGGTAGCAGAATGGATAAAAAAACAAAATCCATCCACATGTTGTCTACAAGAGACTCATTTGAGACCTGAAGACACCTTCAGATTGAAAGTAAGGGGATGGAGAAATATCTATCATGCGACCGGTAGTCAAAAGAAAGCTGCAGTAGCCATACGTATTTCAGACAAACTGGACTTTAAAGTAAAGGCAGTAACAAAAGATGAAGAAGGAAGGACATTATATACTAATTACAGGGTCTCTCCATCAGGAAGAGCTGACAGTTATAAACATCTATGAGCCAAATTTGGGAGCACCCAAATATATGAAACAACTAATCACAAACAGAACCAATCTTATTGATAAGAATGTGTTAATTACAGGGGATTTTAACACTCCACTTACAGCAATGGATAGATCAACCAGACAGAAAATCACTAAAGAAACAATGGATATGAACAACACATTGGAACAGATGGAATTGATAGATATATTTAGAACTCTGCATCCTGAAGCTAGGAAATTCACCTTCTTCTCAAGTGCGCATGGCACTTTCTCCAAGATAGATCACATACTGGGGCATAAAGCAGCCCTCCATAAATACAAACGAATTGAGATTATATCATGCACACTTTCGGATCACAATGCTATTAAACTTGAAATCAATCCCAGGAGAAAGTCTGGAAAACCTCCAAAAATGTGGAGGTTAAAAACCACCCTACTAAAGAATGATTGGGC
>CM053568.1:58937056-58974136 GCA_028646485.1 Cryptoprocta ferox | reverse complement strand
TAGCCAAATCATGGAAAGAGCCTAAATGTCCATCAACTGATGAATGGATTAGGAAGATGTGGTTCATCTATACAATGGAATACTACATAGCAATGAGAAAGAATGAAATCTGGCCATTTGTAGCAAAGTGGATGGACCTCGAGGGTGTCATGCTAAGCGAAATAAGTCAGGCGGAGAAGGACTGATACCATATATTTTCACTCATAGGTCTAACAGGAGAAACCTAACAGAGGACCATGGGGAGGGGAAGGAGGAAAAAGAGCTAGGGAGAGGGAGGGAGACAAAGCACAAGAGACTCTTGAATACTGAAAACAAACTGAGGGGGGAAGGGGAAGGGGGAAAGGTAAAGGGGTGTGATGGTCATGGTGGAGGTCACTTCTGGGGAAGAGCACTGGGTGTTATATGGAAACTAACCTGACAATAAACTATAAAGTTAAAAAATAATAAAATAAAATAAAATAAAGTGAAATAAAATAAAATAAAATAAAATAAAATAAAAAGAAACTGATCCCATTCACAATTGCATGAAAAACCATAGAATACCGAGGAATAAATCTAACCAAAGATGTAAAAGACCTGTATGATGAAAACTATAGAAAACTTACGAAAGAAATTGAAGAAGACACAAAGAAATGGAAAAGCATTCCATGCTCATGGATCGGAAGAATAAACATTGTTAAAATGTCATTATTACCCAAAGCAATCTACACATTCAATGCAATTCCAATTAAAATTGCACCAGCATGCTTCTCAAAGCTAGAACAAACTATCCTAAAATTCATATGGAACTACAAAAGACCCCGAATAGCCAAAGTAATACTGAAGAAGGAAACCAAAACGGGAGGCATCACAATCCCAGACTTTAGACTCTACTACCAAGCTGTCATCACCAAGACAGTATGGTACTGGCACAGAAACAGACACATAGACCAATGGAATAGATCAGAGAGCCCAGAACCCACAAACGTATGGCCAATTAATCTTTGACAAAGGAGGAAAGAGTATCCCATGGCAAAAAGATAGCCTCTTTAATAGGTGGTTCTGGGAGAACGGGACGGCAACATGCAGAAGAATGAAACTAGACCACTCTCTTACACCATACACAAAAATAAACTCAAAATGGATGAAGGACCTGAACGTGAGACAGGAAACCATCAAAACCTTAGAGGAGAAAGCAGGAAACAACCTCTATGAACTCAACCACAGCAATTTCCTACGTGGACACATCCCCAAAGGTAAGGGAATCAAGAACCAAAATAAACTATTGGGACCTCATCAAGACTAAAAGCTTCTGCGCGGCAAAGGAAACATTAAAAAAAAAAAAACTAATAGGCAACCGATGGAATGGGAAAAGATAGTTGGGGCTAGTATCCAAAATCTACAAAGAACTCACCAAACTCCACACCGGAAATCCAGTGAAGAAATGGGCAGAAGACATGAATAGACACTTCTCCAAAGAGGACGTCCAGATGGCCAAGAGACACATGAAACAATGCTCAGCGTCCCTCATCAACAGGGAAATAAATATCAAAACCACACTGAGATACCACCTCACGCCAGTCAGAGTGGCTAAAATGAACAAATCAAGAGACTTTAGATGCTGGCGAGGATGTGGAGAAATGGGCACCCTCCTACATTGTTGGTGGGAATGTAAACTAGTACAGCCACTCTGGAAACAGTGTGGAGGTTCCTCAAAAAAAACTATCAATAGAACTCCCCTATGACCCAGCAATAGCACTGCTGGGGATTTACCCAAGGGATACAGAAGTGCTGATGCATAGGGGCACATGTACTCCAATGTCCATAGCGGCACTTTCAACAATAGCCAAACCATGGAAAGAGCCTAAATGTCCATCACCTGATGAATGGATGAAGAAGATATGGTTTATATATACAATGGAATACTACATGTTAATGAGAAAGAATGAAATCTGGCCATTTGTAGCAAAGTGGCTGCACCTCGAGGGTGTCATGCTAAGCAAAATAAGTCAGGTGGAGATGAACAGATACCATATGTTTTTACTCATAAGTCTAACAGGAGAAACTTGACAGGGGACCATGGGAAGGGGAAGGGGGGAAAGAGTTGAGAGGGAGGGAGGCAAATCATTAGAGACTCTTGAATACTGAGAACAAACTGAGGGCTGAAGAGAGGGGGGAAAGGGGATGGGGTGATGGTCATGGGGGGGCACTTGTGGGGAAGAGCATGGATGTTATATGGAAACCATTTTGACAATAAACTATAAGAAAAATTAAAAGAAAATATAAATAAAATAATGATCATAAATAAAATATATATAAGAAACAATTGATCATAAGGATACTCACTAGACTTGAGAAAAGAATGTAAGACTTAAGGGAGATCCTTAACACAGAGATAAGGAATAACATAGCAGAGATAAAAGTCTCAATAATCAAAATGAGAAACATGCCTGATGGAATGAACAGCATGATGAAAGAAGCATAGGAACAAATTAGTGATTTAGAGACAGAGTAATGGAATGTAATAAAGCTGAAAAATAGAGATAAGAGATACACAGAATGAGAATAGATTTAGGGAATTCTGGGACTCCATCAAACATAATAGCATTTGTATTCTAGGAGTCCCAGAAAAGGAAGAAAGAGAAAGGGGGACCGAAATTTTATTTCAGGGAATAAAAAGTGAAACTTCCTTAACTAGGGGAAGGAAACAGATATCCAGATCCAGGAGGCACAAGGAACTCCCATCAAAATCACAAGGAAGATCCACATCAAGACATATTGTAATTAAATTTGCAAAATATAGTGATAAGGAAAAAATTTGTAAAGGAGCAAGACAAAAGAAGTCCTGAACTCAAAAGGAAAAACACATAAGCTAGCAGAAGTTTTATCAACAGAGACTTTACAATACAGAAAGAAGTGGCATATATTCAAAGTGCTGAATGGGAAAAAAAATCTTCAGTTAAGAATACTCTACCTAGCAAGGCTATCATTCATAATAGAAAAAGAAATAAGGAGTTTCCCAGACCAAAAAAAAAAAAAAAAAAAAAAAAGACTCATGACTACTAAACAGGCTTGAAAGAAATATTAAAGGGGATACTTTGAGTGAAAAGGAAAGACCAAAAGTGACAGTATATAAAGGTAGGAAATACAAAAGCAAAAAAAAAATATTTTACAAAAAATAGGATATGAAGCAGAGAGGAGAAAAGAAAGAATGGGTTCAAACTTAAACAACCATTAACTTAATATAAACTGCTGTGTGACGAAGAGGTTATATACAAACCTAATGGTAACCATATATCAAAAACCAAAATAAACATGCAAGGAATAAACAGAAAGAAACCCAAATGTATCACTAAAGAAAATTAGCAAATCATGAAAGAAAGACAAGAAAGGATCAGAGAAAATCTTCAGAAACAATAACAAGTAATAAAATGACAATAATACATATCTATCAATAATAACTTTGTAAATGGATTAAATGCCCTGATCAAAAACAGTTATGCTATATATATATATATATATATATATATATATATATATATATATATAAAGACATATATATGCTGCCTACAGGAGGTTCATTTTAGACCTAAAGACACCTACAGATTGAAAATGAGGGGATGGAGAAATATGTATCATGCAAATAGATGTAAAAAGAGAGCTGGAGTCACAATACTTATACCAAACAAACTAGACTTTAAAACAAAGATAACAAGAAACCCACAACCATATGATCAATTAATCTTCAACAAAACAGGACAATGTTTTTTTGAAAATGGCAGCAGAGTAAGAAGACCCTAGGCTCATTGTGTCCCACAAACACAACTAGATAACTATCAAATCATCCTAACTACCCCGGAAATCATCCTGAAGTCTGACAAAACAAACTCCACAACAAAAAGGAGAGAAGAGACCACATTGAAGAATGTAAAAACTGTGTTGGTGTGGTTTAGGGGAGAAATCAATTGTGGGTGCTGCAGAGGAGGAGAAGCCATTGTAGTAGAGAAGAGCAAGAGTGAGTGAGAGAGAGAGAGAGAGAGAGAGAGAGAGAAGCACACAGGGGAATGAACAGGAAGAATACTTCCCCAAAGCCATTGGCTTTGAAAATGAGAGGGTCTTGGAAAAAACAAACAGGGATTAAAGCACACTTTTAAAGGTCAGTGGGCTTGAGTAGGATAGAGCCTGGGGTAAATGCCTTGATCCTGGAGAGAAAGCCAGCCAACAATATAGGAGCATACATTATGGAAACAGTGATCTGAAGAATGGGTTACACAGTGGGGTACACCTGAGTTCTCTCATTTCCAAGAGTGTCCCTGGGAAGCTGCATTCACAGAGATGCCTCTCCAGGAACAAGGTCTGGCTGGCACCATTTCTCTCCCCTGTCCCTCAGCAGAGAGCCACCTGACAGAAGCAACTCAGTGCCAACACTGGCTATCTAACTTGCTTACACCACGCCCCACCCCAATGCACTGTGGTGTGCATGCCCTTATTAGCCAAGCTTGCCTCAGTCCCAGTGCAGCAGGATCCTCCCCAAGAAGACCAGCACAAATACTTACCACGCCACGTCTCCAGACCAAAGAGTTCTGCAAGGTCTCAGTTTTGGTGGAGGTGATGTCAGGTGTCAATTCACCAGCAGACCACAGCACATATAGTTAAAACTTGCCACATTCAGTCCAGGCACCAAACACTGCCCACAGCAGACAAGGAGCCTAAACACAACAGCAGAGTGAATTCAGTACACACCACAGACACTTAGTGAAGCACCAGACCCTGGGCACTACATGGCCTCTTCTTCATAAGGCCATTAATTTCAGGACCAGGAGACATAATGGCTTTTCTAATACACAGAAGAAAGCAGAGAATTAGACAAAATATCAAGACACAAAAAAAAGAATAAAATACCTAGGAATAAACAACCAAGAGGTAAAAGACCTGTACTCTGAAAATTATAAAATATTAATGAAAGAATTTGAAAATGACACAAACAATGGAAAAAGATTTTGTGCTCATAGATTGGAAGAATTAATATTGTTAAAATGTCCATATTACTCAACCTACAATGCAATCCATATCAAAATATGAACAGAATTCTTCCACAAAGTAAAATAAATAATACAAAACTTGTGTGGAACCACAAAAAGACCTAGACTAGCCAAAGCAATCATGAGAAAGAAGAACAAAGCTTAAGGTATCACAATTCCAGGGAGGAATTAAGATGGCTAAGAAGTAGGGGGACCCTGGGCTTTTCCTGTTCCTCAAACACAACTGTATTGAAGTCAGATCACTTGAAACACCAGAAAATCAATCTGAAGACTGGCATAAGGATTTCCATTGGTGGAGGGAGACAGCTTGGCTGGTGTGAGGCTTATTTTAACAAACAAATCAAAGCACATATAGTTAAAGGTCCACACAATTCCCACTGCAAGAAAGAGCTCTGCAGAAAACTGACCACTGAGATATAGAGGCCAAAGTGCAACAGCAGAGTGCACAAAGCATACGCCGCAAACAGTTCCTGGAGTGCCAGGCCTTGTGCATTACTGTCAGGTGCAGGAAACATAGCAAGCTTTCAAAACACACAAAAGACAGAAAATTGGCCAAAATTATAAGGCCAAGGAGAAATCACAGCCAAGGACTGGCTCAAAAGAGATATAAGCAATATATCTGAACAAGAATTTAGAACAACAGTCATAAGACTCTTCACTGGGCTTGAAAGAAGCATACAAGACACCAGAGAAACCCTTGCTGCAGAGGTGAAAGACATGAAAACTAGTCAGGCTGAAACAAAAAAAAAATGTCTCAGATGCAAAAACAACTGGATATAGTCACAAAGAAGATTGAAACAGAGGAGAGAATAGGTGATATAGAAAATAAAATTACAGATAAAATGAACCTGAAAGATGAGGGAAGGAAAACTATTGGATCACAAAGGTAGACTTAGAGAACTCTACGATTTCTAAAATGAAGTAATAAATGTTTCATAGGAGTCCCAGAAGGAGATGACAGGGAAAAGGGGCAGAAGGTTTATTGGAACAAATTATAGGTGAGAACTTCCCTAACTGAGGAAGGAAACAGGCATTCAAGTCCAAGAGGCACAGGGAGAAGTCCCCTCAAAATCAACAAGAACAGGTCAACACCATGACATAACATAATGAAAACTGAAAAATACCAACATAAAGATAGAATTATGAAAGCAGATAAGGACTTAAACTACAAGGTCCTTAAACTACAAGGGTGGACATATAAGGTTAACAGAAGACCTATCCACTGAAACTTGGCAGACCATAAGGGAATGGCAGGAAATATTTAACATGCTGAATGGAGAAAATCTGCTGCCAAGAATCCTTTATCCATCAAGGCTGTCATTGAGAATAGAGAGAGAGATAGAGTTCCCCAGACAAACAAAAACTAAAGGAGTTTGTGACCGCTAAACCAGATCTGAAATAAATTTTAAGGGGAACACTTTGAGTGGAGGAAAAAAAAAACACCAAAGCAACAAAGACTAGAAAGGACCAGAGAACATCACCAGAATTATCAACTTTACAGGTAATACAATGGCATTAAATTCATATCTTTCAATAATCACTCTGAATGTAATAGACTAAATGCTCCAGTCGAAAGACATAGGGTATCAGAATGTATAAAAAACAAGATCCATCTATATACTGTCTATAGGAGATACATTTTAGACCTAAAGACATCTACAGCTTTAAAGTGAAGGGATGGAGAACCATTTCTCATGCCAATGGAAGTCAAAAGAAAGCCAGAATAACCATATTTATATCAGCAAACTAGATTTTAAAACAAAGACTAATAAGAGATGAAGGGCATTATATGATAATTAAGGGGTCTATCCATCAAGAAGAGCTAAAAATTGTAAATATTTATGCCACCAACATGAGAGCACCCAAATGTATAAATTAATTAATCACAAACATAATGAAACTCATTGGTTATAATACAATAATAGCATGGGATTTTAACACCTCACTTACAGCAGTGGATAAACCATCCAAGCAGAAAATCAACAAAGAAACAATGGCTTTGAATGACACACTGGACCAGATGGACTTAACACATATATTCAGAATATTTCATCCTAAAGCAGCAGAATGCACATTCTTCTCAAGTGCACATGGAACATTCTCCAGAATAGATCACATACTGGGTCACAAATCAGCCCTCAAAGAGTACAAAAAGACTGAGATCATATCATGCATATTTTCGGATCACAATGCTATGAAACTTGAAGTCAACAAGAAAAAAATTGGAAAGCCCTCAAATACACGGAGGTTAAAGAATATCCTACTAAAGAATGAATGGGTTAACCAGGAAATTAAAGAAGAATTAAAAAAAAAAACACATGGAAGCAAATGAAAATGAAAACACGACAGCCCAAACCCTTTGGGATGCACAAAAAGCAATCCTAAGAGGAAAGTATATTGCAATTCGGGCCTATCTCTAGTAGCACAAAAGGTCCCAAATACACAACCTAAACTTACACCTAAAGGAACTACAAAAGGAAGAGCACATAAAGCGTAAAGCCAGAAGAATAAGCGATATAATAAATATCATAATGTGATATAATAAATAACAGAAATAAACAATAAATAAACAAAAAAATCCAGTAGATCAATGAATCTAAGAGATGGTTCTTTAAAAGAATAAACAAAATTGATAAACCCTAAGGCAAACATCAAAAAGAGAAGGGAAAGGACCCAAGAGTTAAAGTCATGAATGAAAGAGGAGAAATCACAACCAACACCACATAAATAAAAACAATTAAAAGAGAATACTATGAAAAATTATATGCCAACAAACTGGGCAATCTGGAAGATGGACAAACTCCTAGAAAGTCACACCCTACCAAAACCAAAACAAAAAGAAATAGAAAATTTGAGCAGATCCATAACCAGCAAAGAAATTGAATCAGTAATAAAAAAACCTCCCAACAAACAAGTCTTGGGCCAGATGCCTTCCCAGGGAAATTTTACCAGACATTTAAAAAGTTAATACCTATTCTTCTCAAACTCTTTCAAAAAAATACAAGTGGAAGGAAAACCTCCAAACTCATTCTACAAACCCCGCATTACCTCGATTCCAAAACCAAAGACCCCCCTATAAAGTAGAATTACAGGCCAATATCCATGATGAACATGGATATGAAAATCTCAACAATTTACTAGCAAATAAAATTCAATAGTACATTAAAAGAATTATTCACATGATCAACTGGGATTTATTCCTGGGCTGCAGCGGTGGTCCAATATATGCAAATCAATAAATATGATACACCACATTAATAAAATAAATAATAAGAATCATATAATCCTGACAATAGATGCAGAAAAAGCATTTGACAAAATACAGCATCCATTTTTTATTAAAAGAAAACCACTTCAACAAAATAGGGATAGATGGAACATGCCTCAACATCATAAAGGCCATATATGAAAGACCCACAGCTAATATCATCTTCAATGGAGAAAAACAGAGCTTTTCCTCTAAGGAAAAGAACAGGACAAGAGTGTCCACTCTCAGCACTGTAAACGAACATAGTATTGGAAGTCTAGCCTCAGCAATCAGACAACAAAATGAAATAAAAGGCATCCAAATTGGCAAGAAAGAAGTAAAACTTTTAGTATTTGCAGATAACATAAAACTCTAAATAGAAAATCTGAAAGACTCCTCCAAAATCCACAAGATACAAAATCAATGTTCAGAAATACATTGCATTTCTATACACCAATAATGAAGCAGTAGAAAGAGAAATTAAGGAATAAATCCCATTTACAACTGCACCAGAAACTTAATAAGTTACCTAGGAATAAACCTAACCAAAGAGGTGAAAGACCTGTACTATGAAAACTATAAATCACTGATGAAAGCAATTGAAGATGTCACAAAGAAATGGAAAGATATCCCATGCTCATGGATTGGAGGAACAATTACTGTTAAAATATCTATACTACCCACATTTAATGCAATCCCTATCAAAACTCCACCAGCATTTCTCACAGAGCTGGAACAAACAATCCTAAAATGTGTAAAAAACTCTAAATAACCAAAGCAACCTTGAAAAAGAAAAGCAAAGCTGAAGCCATTACAATTCCAGACTTCAAGTTACATTACAAAACTACAGTGATCAAATATGGGACTGGCACAAAAATAAACACATAAATCAATGGAACAGAATAGAAAATCCAGAAATGAACCAATAACTCTATGGTCAATTAATCTTCCACAAAACAAGAAAGAATATCCAATAGAAAAAAAAAAAAGACAGTCTCTTCAACAAATGGTTTTGGGAAAATTGAACATCAACATGGAAAAGACTGAAACTTGACCACTTTCTTATACCATACACAAAGTATATTCAAAGTGAATTAAAGAACTAAATGTGAGTCATGAAACAAAATCTCAGAGGAGAAACAGGCAGTAACTTCTTTGACATCGGCTGTAGCAACTTCTTTCCTTGATATTTCCTGAGGCAAGGGAAACAAAAGCAAAAATAAACTGTGTGGACAACATCAAAAGAAAAGGCTTCTGCAGAGGAGGAAATAATTAACAAAACTAAAAGAATCCTATTGAATGGGAGAAAATATTTGCAAATGATGTATCTGATGAAGGGTTAGTATCCAAAATATGTAAAGAACTTATAAAACTCAACACCCAAAAATGAAATAATCTGATTAAAAATGGGCAGAATCATGAATAAACATTTTTCCAACGAAGACATCCAGATGGCCAGCAGGGAAATACAAATCAAAACTACAATGAGATATCACCTCACACCTGTCAGAATGTTTAAAATCAATAACACAAGAAACAACAGGTGTTTGGTGAGGATGTGGAGTAAGGGGAACCTTCTTGCACCATTGGTGGGAATGCAAACTGGTGCAGCCACTCTGGAAAACAGTATGGAATTTTCTCAAAAAGTAAAAATAGAACAACCTTATGATCCAGCAATTGCACTACTAAGCATTTACCCAAAGGATACAAAAATACAGATTTGAAGGGGTACATGTACCCTGATGTTTATAGCAGCATTATCAAAAATAGCCAAACTATGGGAAGAGCTGAAATGTGCACTGACTGATAAATGGGTAAAGAAGATGTGGTTACACACACACACACACACACACACACACACACACTAAAGAAAGAAATCTTGCCATTTGCAATGGCATGGATGGAGCTAAAGAGTATTATGCTAAGTGAAGTAAGTCAATCAGAGAAAGAAAAAATACCATATGATTTCACTCATTTTTGGAAGTTAAGAAACAAAACAAATGAGTAAAGGGAGAAAAAGAGAGAGAGGCAAAGGAACAGACTCTTAACTATGGAGAACAAACTGATGGTTACTAGAGGGGAGGTGGGTGAGGGGATAGGTTACATAGGTGATGGGGATTAAGGGGTGCACGTGGCATGATAATCACTGGGTGACATATGGAGTTGTTGAATCACTATATTGTACACCTGAAACTAATATTATACTGTATGTCAACTAGCTGGAATTTAAATAAAAACCTTAAAAGAGAGAGAAAATAAATAAATAAAAGCTAATCCTTTGAAAAGACCAATGAAAACAACCTTCATGAAACTGTTTATGACAAAAAATTAAAGATACACATAAATACATAAGATTAGGAATGAAAAAAGATAGTGACCATATAAAAATTAAAAATTACGAGAATATTATCTGAAAATGTATAGCAACAAATGTTAGTAGTGGGTGGAAATTGATGATAACCAGCAAGATACAAATGGCTAGAACTGAGCTAAGAAATAGAAAACATAAAAAGATCAATTTCCATAGAAAAAAATTTAAAAGGTAATGTTGTAAGCTGAATAATGATCATCCAAAGAGATCCACTCCCTAATTCTCTGAACTTGTGAGTATGCTGTTTTATACAGCAAAGGGATTTGATAGATAATGTTTAGGAGATAGATTATCCTGCATTATCTGAGTGGGCCCAATGATGTAATCTGGCCTATGAGGAAATATAGTAAGATAAATAATAGCTCCAAAATACATCCTTGAAATTTGTGAATGTTATGTAGGAAAGCAATTTTTGCCATTATAAGAAGTTATAAATTTTGAGATAGAGTGATTTTCCTGTATTATCTGGGAGGGTCCTAAATATAATCACAAGTTTCCTTGTAAGAGGGACTTAGAAGGTAATCTGACCACAGAAGAACAAAATGTAAGCATGGAAGCAGAACAAGATTTGAAGAGGCTACACTGCTAGCTTTGAAGGTGAAAAAAAAAGATGGGAGGCAAGGAATACAGGTGGCCACTAGAAGCTGCAAAATGTAAGAAAATGAATTCTTCTCTAGATCCTTTAGACAGAGTGCAGCTCTGCAGTCACCTTGACTTTAGCCCAGTAAAGCTGACTTGCACTTTTGACCTCCAGACTTGTAAGAGAACAAATCTGTGTTGTTTCAGGAAACGAAATATTTAGTAATTTGTTAACAGTAGTAATAGGAAACTAATGCTGTCAATTATAGGTCTACCATTAAATCAAGGCACCAGGACCAGATGTTTCATAACTGTTCTTTCTCTAACTCTTAAATAACACATAATTCTGATGGAATGTAAGTTCCTTTATTTACTTTATAAGGCCAGCGTAATCCTATTAACAAAACTAGATAAAGCATATTAAAATGTACAACTTTCAGGCCACTTTCACTTATGAATCTAAGCATAAAAATTCTAAATAAAATTAATGATATATTATTACTAAATGATGTATATTTTAGGAATGCAAGTATATCATCCAAAATTAATCATTTAACATCACTCATTACAACAGCAAATTAAAAAAGAAAAGCCACATGATTATATGAATACTGGCTAAAAAGACACTGATAAAAATCAGCAGCCTCTCCTAATAAAATCTCTACATAAAATATAAATAAAGGAAATCATCAAAAAATGAAAAAAGCAATGAATGACAATTACATTAAATATAATAACTGCTCATTCATTCATTCAATAAATACTAAGTACTCACCAGTAATAGGTATACTCTGGGGATATAACAGTGAACATGATAGATATAATTTGTGTACCCCAAATCTTACAGATAGTGGGAGTGGCGGGCAATTTATTGAAGCCCTTGATGTGGAAGTAGGATATGAGAACCCATGAGAAAGCACTAAGCCCAGTCAGGGCCATATGATAATGGAATTCATGAAGGGAGTGATGTTTCAACTGACATCAGAAAAGTAAGTAGGATGTATCCAGATTAAAGTGAGGTGATTGGAGAAAATATTTCTGGGACAGAGAATAGCCCCTACAAAGGCATAGATATGAAAGAACCAAAGTAAGTTCAGTGTAGTTAAGTATAGAGCAGGAAAAGGGTGAAGTATGTGATAAAACTGGTAAGAAAATCCCAGCCTAGATCAAGAAGAGTCTGGAAGCCCTATCGAAGATATTGATGTTAACCTTATGTGCAATGTGAAGATATTAATGAGTTTTAACCAGGGGGTTCTGTTGGATCTTCTCTGTTTCTGACTTCCCCTGTTTCTAGTCTCCTTAATCTTGCCCATACCTCTATAAATGTCCTTTTTATCAAAGCTTTTCACTTGAACCATCTAAATTAAAATCTATTTCCTTTAGGGAACGTGAATGATACAAGAATGATTAGATATTTCTGTTTCACAAAGATTACTTCAGCAGCTTTATGGGAAACAGATTAGAGGGTGGCAAGACTGGCTTAAAGACCAATGAGGGGGTTGTTCTGGAGGTAAGAGAGGATGGTGACTTTGGATAAGGTAGCAGAACTAGGAAATGGGAAGTACAGTTCCTGACAAAAATCCTATGTGTGATTTTTCAGGTCCTACAATAGAAAATTACAAAGGGTTTACCAGGCAGACTTCATAGGGAAAAGCTACCCTCTTGTACAAGGCTTGGTGCACATCTACTGTACTGTAGTGTCTAAAGGATATTGTAGTGAAGGGGTCAGGGCCCCCCTGGCCAGGCATGCTTAAATACATCTGCACTCCTGGTTAAGAGGTATTCCCCTTTGGAGGTCTCCTTATCAGAGGACCTGGAAGATATGTTCCCCACTCTGACAGAAAGCTCAGTATTTTTCTACTCCTACCCTTGCTGCCCTCCTTTTCCTCTTCTTTAGCCCCACAGTCCATAAAACTGTAGGAGCCTTTTGTTCAGGGATCCCTCAACAGTGACCTCACTTCCACACTGTTACATGGTAGAAAATGAAATGGTGGGAGTCAATTCTTTCTGGTTTTAGCCTCTTCCTTGTAATTGTATTAAGTGATTGAAGACTCGACTGTTACTCTCATTTTGGCTCCTTTTTAATCACCTACTCCAACACTGAAAGCTCAGCTCTCTCAAGCTCAGTTGAACTCCTGGCAGAGAAATATGTGGATTCCAGAAATAATTGGAAAATATAGTTGATAAGTTTGACTATTGATTAGATTTGGGTGGGTAGGGAATAAGACAGTGAGAAAAAATAGGATGCCAAGGAAGATATCTAGGTTTCTTATTTGGACAACTGAGTGAATGGTGTTCCCATTCACTGGAACATGAAACAAGGAGCAGAGCATCAGAGAATACTTCCATTTGGGGTCTGTGGATCATCCAAATCAGATGTTCAAAAAACAGTTAGAAATGTGAAAAGGAATTTAGGGTAAAGGTCTGGATCGTAATATAAATTTGAGAGTCATTGATTTAAAAAAGGCAGCTATGGACATGGATAAAATGGCCCTGGGAGAATATATACAATGAGAAGAAAAGATGATCTGAGATTAAGGACAACCATGGTCTCTTCTTGAAAGTGATCTCTTAGAGTTCTCTAGATAATTCTCTAATGATATACTTTTCTACGACTCTATCAAACCCCTTCTTAAACTTACTGAATAAAATAGAGAGTAGGTTATAATGGAGAGCCAAAATTTAAAGTCAGCCCCATTAACCCTACTGTTCTTTGGTCTCCATATTACCTTCTCCACATTGCTCAACTGCTGCCAAGGTGGAAGATGATAGACCCGATCAGGCCATCTCTTCTATTCTCTTTCCATGGAATCACACAGTACCAATTTCCCTTGCTTTGGAGCCTCTTCCAAAGAGCAAATAAATAGCCAAATTTTAGAGTTCAACTCTGACTTTTTCTTTATTTGAAAACATGGATAATAATAGCATTTACTTCATAATATCCTATATTAAATGAGATAATATAGATAAATTAAAGCACCCATGATAGAGCTAGGAACATTGTAGATACTCAGTGTAGGTAAACACTCTTGCAAACTCCATATATCTCTCAGGGCTCTGTTAAGAATCCTAAGAGCTGAATAAAGTACCTAGATAATGACTAAACTGTGCCTAAATGAAAACAGCTGTCATCACAATTACATGTGGTGTATTTTTTGAAATAACATATTTGTACATTTATATCAATTGTGTATAGTATTATTTCTTTTGGTTTACAAATTATCTCTCCTAAACAGCAAAAGTTACCATCTCTAAACCAAGCCTGACTAGACCCTTTTACAAGGAGAAAGGCTTCATGTCTCTGAGCAAAATTGCAGAATAATTTCTTGAAACTTTAAATTTTTCTTTTTTTACATTTTATATTGTCAAGCTGAACCAAACAGAAAGCTAAGTTCCCAAGGAGCCAGAAATATGGGGATCTCTGTGTGTAACTTCATCCTAAAAGGTTGAGTTTAAAGCAGTCTGATAAAGATGGGGATTTCCTGATTTTCTAGTTTCGTTTATATTGTCACATCTCTTTGCCTTACCTAAAATATTCTTTCAAAATAAAGACCTTGTAAAAATAATATAAAAATAAATAAAGCAAGGAGGCTGAGTAGACTCTCTAATCTCTCTTCTATCTCTTATGCCCCCATTTGGGGAGGCAGTACAGATCCCACAATTCTGTGGAAAGACACAGTTTTGGAATCACGCAGACATGGGCTCAAATATGAGCTTTACTACTAACCACATATGCAAAGTTGGATTAGTTACTTAACCTCTGAGACTTGATTTTTTTTTTTTATCTGTAATGAGAACTTCATGGGGGTTCTGGTGTGGGTTAAGTGAAGTAATGTATATAAAGCCACATGGGTGCTTTAATTTATCTATGTTATCTCATTTAATGTGTAATAAGCCCAATAAATGGCAGCCATGATAATATTTATTATGGAGTTTAGACCAGGCAGGAGAATGTAGTGGGCCCAGAAAACATTCCCCGAGAGGAAAGAAGAAGGGAAAAGAGTAGACAGGATGGAAAGATAATGTGGTTTTTTATTTACTTCTCAGGGAAATGACCATGAACGTGTGAGGGTCACTTGAAGAGCTGTCCTGGAAGCAGAAAATGCCAAGAAACGTTAATCAAGGCAAATAAGGCAGTTAAAAGTTCATTAAAACTTCTGTCTGCATCTAAGCAAAAATTCCCAAGAAAAAAATTCCATTTAGAGAGGGGGCTGCAATTCTCAAAAAGGATAAATAGATATTATCCCAGAGAAATCCAGAATTGACTCAGGGTGGAAGGAAGACATAGAGATAATACCTGGCAATAAGGACTTCACGGTCAGGTGATCTTGTTTGTTGGTTTGTATGTTTGGTTAGTTTTCTGTCTCCAAACCATTTCCATATCTTTGAGTGACAGATTACTATTTTACTTTAGGAAAATTACCTTTCCCAGTAGGTTGCAATCCTTTCCAAGACAGCCCATTTTGATTCTCTTTCCATGGACCTCAATCTTCAGCGGAGATTTAAAAATGAAAAATAGAATGAATTCTTCTAAGCAGGAGTGCCTTGCAGAGCCCCTACATTCACCCTACCCACACCAGTTTCTGGTTCCCAGATCTTATTGTTTGTTAAGCTGGATTCTCTCATATCCTTCCAAAAATACCTTTTATGCTTAAGTGAGAGGAACTCAGTGTCTCAGCCATGGCACTGAATCACCACATAGTTTATGAGAAAAGAGGCCTCTAAAACTAAGGGGATGATGAGAATCAATACTGTGATACTATTCCCTGGGAAAACTGATGTTTAGTTTCATTCTTGTGTTTTATCATATTCAATATTGCAGGATACTGGAAATCTACAAGCTACTTTTACTAAGTCCCTGCCAGGTGGTTTCCAGTTATATTCCTCCAGAGGAAGGTCTGAGAGAAAGACTAGAAGGGAAGAGGAAGAAAGAAGACATCTTTTTCCATTTTCTGCCCTTAGGAAAATAACTGCAGTCATTGTTTCAACAGTAGCAGCAATCACAGAGGGGCTCCAGCAGCACAGCCTCAACAATACAGCTCTTGTGAGCTCTGGGTATCATCACTGGTCTCTTTTAGCCCTTTTGGATTTTATTCCCTCTATTTGAAATGCCTAAAATAATTTTGCTTTTCTGAGTGCACACAGATCAATAACTGAGAGTGGTTTCATATTAAACATTATTAGGAATGTTAACACATGAGTATAATCAGTAAGGTATAGTGGAGTCAGATCCATGTTTAAACCTGGCTCCACCACTTATTAGCAGTGTTATCTTGGACAAGTAACCTAACCATGTCTCAGTTTCCTTATCTGTAAAATGGAGAGGACAAGACCCTTCATAGGAACATTATGCAGTTTAGACGATATAATGTTGCACATATAATGATATAATGTATGTAAGGTACCTTGCACTTATTAGGCACTCGACAAACTTAAATCTTCTATGCATGCCTCTCCCAGCACTTGTCTGAGCATGGTTTAGATGTGCAAGCATAGACACATTCCAGAGATTTTTGCTCCAAACTTATCTCAGGAATTAGGATATTAGAAATGAATTGTAAGAGGAAATCAGATACGGAGAGGAAATTAAGTTGTTGCTGACAGGGAATGTTAAGTGACAGTTCCAGACAGGAGGTTCTTAGAAGAGAAATATAATTCAAAAAATATTTAAAACTCATTTCATGACAACTTATTTCAAATAGTAAAATATGACCTGTACTCAGAAAAATGATGTTCCTACATTAACGTGGGAATTAGATATTCACCTGGAAAATAAAAATTGGCTACCAATCCTATTGTGGATATTTTCATAGTCTCATTTGGAAGATTGAATCAATTGTTTTTGACCTATCTATAGAAATTTCACATTCTTTGGCACAAAAACAGACACTCAGATCAATGGAACAGAATAGAGAACCCAGAAATGGACCCACAAACGTATGGCCAACTCATCTTTGACAAAGCAGGAAAGAATAGCCAATGGAATAGAGACAGTCTCTTCAGCAAGTGGTGCTGGGAAAACTGGACAGTGACATGCAGAAAAATGAACCTGGATCACTTTCTTATACTATACACAAAAGTAAACTGAAAATGGATGAAAGACCTATGTAAGACAGGAAGCCATAAAAATCCCAGAAGAGAAAGCAGGCAAGAACCCCTTTGACCTTGGCTGGGGCAACTTTTTACTCAACACGTCTTCAGAGGCAAGGGAAACAAAAGAAAAAATGAACTAGTGGGACCTCATCAAAATAAAAAGCTTCTGCACAGTGAAGGAAACAATCAGAAAAACTGAATGGCAACCGATGAATGGGAGAAGATATTTGCAAATGACATATCAGATAAAAGGTTAGTTAGTATCCAAAATCTATAAAGAACTTATCAAACTCAACACCCAAAAACCAAATATCCAGTGAAGAAATGGGCAAAAGACATGAATAGACACTTCTCCAAAGACATCCAGATGGCCAACCGACACATGAAAAGATGCTCAACATCATTCATCATCAGGGAAATACAAATCAAAACCACAATGAGATACCACCTCACACCCATCAGAATGGCTAACGTTAACAACTCAAGCAACAACAGATGCTGGCTAGGATGCAGAGAAAGAAGATCTCTTTTATACTGCTAGTGGGAATGCAAACAGTATAGAGGTTCCTCAAAAAATTAAAAATAGAACTACCTTACAACCCAGGAATTGCACTACTAGGTGTTTATCCAAGGGATACAGGTATGCTGTTTCGAAGAAGCACATGCACCCCAATATTTATAGCAGCACTACCAACAAGCCAAAGTATGGAAAGAATCCAATTGTCCATCGATGGATGAATGGATAAAGAAGATGTGTATATATATATATATATATATATATTCTCTGAAATTAGTCAGAGAAAGACAAATATCCTATTACTTCACTCATATGAGGACTCTAAGATACAAAACAGATTAACATAAGGGAAGGGAAGCAAAAATAATATGAAAACAGGGAGGGGGACAAAACATAATAGGTCCTCAAATAGGAGAAAAACAGAGGGTTACTGGAAGGGTTCTGGGAGGAGGGATCGGCTAAATGGGTAAGGGGCTTTAAGGAATCTACTCCTGAAATCATTGTTGCACTATAGGCTAACTTGGTTGTAAATTTAAAACTTTTTTAAAATTAAAAACAATAAAAATAAAAGAAATCCCACTCCTCAAAAAAAAATCACATTTTTATGATTTGAAGAGTCAGGTAGATGTTAAGAGAAAAAATATAGATTTTTCATAAGGGCCCCTTTAGTCCTTTGGAGCAATGGATTTCTAGAGTGAAATATTTAAGTCCAAAAGAGGTAAGTACAAATGACTAAAAGATCATGACAGGGACTTCATGAGAAAAGATTAAGCAATTAAAGATGTTTATGCTGGAACAGAATTGCAGGATACTAGTTTTCAATAATGCTTTAAAGATTCTCTTCTTCAAACCTCTTAATTTTTAGATGAAAACAAACAAACAACAACAACAACAACAACAAACTAAGCCCAGAGGAGGAGGGACCTGCTCCTAGTCACCATAGATTTGGCAGCAGAAATGTAACCAGATTTCTTATGTCTTATGTCCCTCTGGGGGAGGGAGGCCCCAAAAAGATGCTATTTGTTGCCTATCTTCTGGGACGGCACTGACAAAAGCATTTAGCCTCTAAAGGCAGGGCTAAAGAATGAAACTAGATCATTGGTGGGCTCGTGCTATTGGCTGGTGGGGTCACCATTACATAAAAATATGCCACTCCTTGAGCCCAACCACTGGCATTTCAATCTAGTATTGAATAAACAGATACTTACTTTCACATACATACTCCAATAAATTTTTATCATAATATTCACAGTGTACATAACTAAAAGTGATCAAAAAGTCCTCATTTTGAAGAATGAACATAAAATGAAGAGTGATTGATTTAGAAAGCACATTTCTTGAAATCCAGTCCACTGTTCTTTTCAGTTTCTCCAAAATACCTAATGATAGTATTGAAAACTATTGAAATACAGTTAACAGAACTGCATGAGTCCATTTTTTATGGATTTTTTTCAGTAAATACATTACAGTGCTGTACATGTGCATGTACTTAAAAGAAAGTTAAAAAAAAGCCATATGATTGTCTCAATAACATTTACCTTTCTCTAGTTTACTTTATTGCATATAATACATGTAACATAAAAAGTATATATCAATCAACTACTTATGGTATTGGTATGGCTTCCTGTCGACAGTAGGCTGTTAGTAGTTCAGTTTGGGGGAAGACCAAAGTTAAACGTGGATTTTCAACTGCACAGGTAATTGGTGCTCCTAACCCCCATATTGTATGTTGCCCTTCCTGAGTTTGATAAGTAGACATTATTTTTCCTTAAAAAGACAGTTGTAACAACAGGTCTAAATTTCTAGCATGTACAGCAGAAGGATTGAAGATAAATATTTTAATCTTACAATAATGATTACTAAGGATTATCACAGAATCACTACTTTTGGAGAGCTTGAAGAATAAGCTTGACAATTTAAGGGATGAAAAGATAGCCAGAAAAAACTTTAATTCCCACTGTTCTTTGAATGCAATGACAACTGATGCTGAGAAGTCCCTCCACAGAACCTAAGCCAAGAGGAATGAAAGAGAGACACAGCACTAGCAGTTAACTTAAGAAATCAGACTTTTTGAGTGGTTGCTGTTATTATTTTTCACCACCAGATTTTTAAAAATAATAGCTTTGTTGAAACATAATTAACCTACATACAATTCACCCCCTTAAAGGTGAAAAAATCAGTTGTTTATAATATATTTACAGAGTAATGGGACTGTTACCACACTCAATTTTAGAACATTTTCATGACTGCCGATGAAACTGTACCAATTAGCAGTCACTCCCCATTCCTTCTCTCATACTATTCCAGACCCTGGAAACTAATATCTACATTTTGTTTATATGGAGTTGCCTATTCTAGACCTTTCATATAGGTGGATTCACACAAAAGATCCCTAATATATGTAGTCTTTTGTGTCTTGTTTCTTTCCCTTAACATTATATTTTTCAAGGTTTATCCATATTATAGCATGTATAAGTATTTCATTCATTTGTATTGCTAAATAATATTCCATGATATACATATACCACATTTTGTTTATCCATTATCCAGTCGATTTACACTTAGGTTGTTTTTCTCCTTTTACTATTAGGAAAGTGTTGCTATGAATATTCATGTGCAAGACTTTGCATGGACAGATAGTTTCATATCTCTTGAGCATATACCTAGACATAAAAGTCCTAGGCCACAAGGGAATTTTACATTTAACCTTTTGAGGACTTTCCAGACTGTTTTATAAAATGGCTGCATCATTTTAGATTCCCAGGAGCAGGATCTGTGAGTTCCAAATCTCCACATCCTCTCAATACTTGTTATTATGTCTCTTTGATTTTAGCTATCTTAATGTGTATAAAGTGGTTTTGATTTCCACTTCCTTATTGAGGATGGTGAGTCATTTCATGTGTTTATTGGCTACTTATTTATTTTTTTGAAATTATGTTTTTTTGAAAGGTAATTTTCTAGACATAAATTTTTTGGTTGACAATTGTTTCTTTCAATACTTTCAAAATGTCATCCCACTGTCTTCTGCATCCATCATTTCTTATGAGAATTCAGCTGCCAACCCAACTGACATTCCATTGGACCTAATCGGTTGTTCTTATGCTTTCAAAAATTTTGCTTCAGCTTTCAATTTTTTACAGTATGTGCTATTTGCAGATCTCTTTGCATATATTCCACTTGGAAATCATTGAGCTTCGTAGATGTGTAGATTAATGCTTTTTATGACATTGAATCTTTAAACATTTTTTCTGCTCCTTTCTTCTTCTCTACTTGTGGTACTCCTGTTATATATATGTTTGCACACTTGATGCTCTTCCGTATTTCTCCGAGGCTGTATCCACTTTTCTTTATTTTTTCTGTTCTTCAGACAGCATAATCTCTATACATGCATTTTTAAGTTCAGTGGTTCTTCTTTTCAAATCTAGTATTGAGTCCCTCTATTCAATTTTTCTTTCAGTTATTGTACTTTTCCCCTCCAGAATTTCCACGAGTTTATAATTTCTCTTTATTAATATTCTCTATTTGATAACATGCTGTCAACATGGTTTTAAGCAACTAAAGACTTCACTTAGTTCTTTGAAGATATATTTAATAGTTCATTTGAAATCTTTTCAGCTAAGTCTATTTGGGTCCTCTCACAAGTAGTTTCTGTTGCCTGCTATTTTTCTTGTGTATTGCACTTTCCTGTTCCTTTGCATGTCTCATAATTTTTTGTTGAAAACTTAGCATTTTAGATAATATATTGTAGCAATTCTGCATACTGATCCCTTCCTCAGCTTATTGTTATTGTTCCTTGATTATTTGTTTACTAACTTGGCTAAACTATTTTAATAAAATCTTTGATTATGTTCCTGAGAAGGCTTAGCCTTGGGCTTGGGCACAGTCGCCCAGGGATTTAGTTTTAGCAGGGTTCTTTGTCTCTTTTCTTGTCCTCTTTGTTAAGTGATCTACTTCATTTGGTACTACACTCAGCTGTTAGTTTCCATTAATTGTAAGCTGACTGTTCCATTGTTTTGACACTGGGGCCTAAATCTCTCCATAGTCTGATCCAATTAAATTCAGACCTCTTCACAGGGATATTCTTGTTTGGGGCTTGTACTGATTTCAAGTAGGCTTTAGAACTCATTAGAGCTTTACCTGTCTCTAGCTCTTATTACGTTTTATCTATCCTTTTTCTGGCTCCATCTGGTAAATTGGCTTGGCCTACAGTGTAATTGTTGTTTTCATAGAATTACTATCTTCCTTTTAATTGCTTATCTTCAAAATCTCCATTTTTGATGTCTTTCTTTCTCTCTTTTTTAAGTATAGTTGGCTCACAATGTTACATTAGTTTCAGGTATATAACAGTGATAAAACAAGTTTATACATTATGCTATGTTCACCACAAGTGTAGCTACTATTTGTCCTGTTACATAATTATTAAAATACTATTGACTATATTACTTATGCTTTGCCTTTCCCCCATGCCTTCTTTATTCCATAACCAGAAGCCTGTATCTCCCTTTCCCCTTCACCCATTTTGCCAAACCTAACTCCTGCCCTCTTCCAGGTTTGTTCTCTACATTTATAGGTCTGATTCTGTTTTCTTCGTTGTTATTGTTGTTCATTTGGTTTTTTTAGGTTCCACTTATGTGTGAAATCATATGGTATTTGCTTTTCTAAGTATGACTTATTTCACATAACATTATTCTTTTTAGGTCTGTCCATGTTGTCTCAAATGGCACAATCTCATCCTTTTTATGGTTGTGTAATACTCCATTGTGTGTGTGTGTGTGTGTGTGTGTGTGTACACACACAACATCGTCTTTCTTTATCCATCTTTTGATGGACACTTAGGTTGCTTTCTGTATCTTGGCTGTTGAAAATAATGCCACAATAAACATAAAGGTGCATATGTCTTTTTATTTTTTTATTAAAAATTTTTTTTCTTACATTTATTTATTTTTGAGAGACAGAAAGAGACAGAGCGTGAACAGGGGAGGAGTAGAGAGAGAAAGAGACACAGAATCTGAAGCAGGCTCCAGGCTCTGAGCTAGCGGTCTGCACAGAGCCTGGCGCGGGGCTCGAACCCATGAACCATGAGATCATGACCTGAGCTGAAGTCGGACGCTCAACCGACTGAGCCACCCAGGCGCCCCACATATGTTTTTTTAGTGTATTTGTTTTATTTGTGTAAATACACAACAGTGGAATTATTGGATCATATGGTATTTCTATTTTTAATTTTTAAAGGAACCTCCACACAGCTCCACAGTGGCTATACCAGTTTACATTCCCACCAACAGTGCACATTGTTGTCAACATGCGTTATTTCCTGTCTTTTTGATTCTAGCCATTCCAAAAGGTATAAGGTAGTATTTCATTGTGATTTTGATTTGTATTTCTCTGATTATTAGTGATGTTGAGCATTTTTTCATGTGTCTGTTAGCCATCCATATATCTCTGGAAAAATGTCTCTTCAGGTCCTCTGCCAATAGTTCTTTATATATTTTAGATATTAACTGCTTATTGGATCTGTCATTTACAGATAGTTTCTCCCATTCAGTAGATTGTCTTTCTGTTTTGTTGATAGCTTCCTTCACTGTGCAAAAGTTTTTTGTTTGATGTCATCCCAGTAGTTTATTTTCACTTTTGTTTCCCTTGCTTAAGAGATATATTTAGGAAAATGTTACTATGGTCAATATCAGAGAAATTACTGCCTGGATTCTCTTATAGAATTTTTATGATTTGAGCCATTTTGAGTTTATTTCTCAAAAATAACTTATGTATGGTGTTATAAAATGGTCTAATTTCATTCTTTTGCTGTCCAGTTTTTCTAAGCCCATTTATTGAAGATACTATCTTTTTCCCATTGTATATTGTTGCCTCCTTTGTCAAAGATTCATTGACCAGTGTACGTTTATTTCTGGGGTCTCTATTCTGTTCTACTAATCTGTGTGTCTATTTCTATGCCAGGACCATGCAGTTTGATTATTATAGCACTGTAGTATATCTTGAAATCTGCAATTGTGATACCTCCAGATTTATTCTTTCTCAAGATTGCTTTGGCTAATTAGGGTCTTCTTCAGTTCCAAATAAATTTTAGGATTACTTGTTCTATTTTGTGACAAATGCTGTTGGTATTTTTATAGGCACTGCATTGAATCTGTACATTGCTTTGGGTAGTATGGACATTTTAAGAAAATTAATTCCTACAATCCATGAGTATGGAATATTTTTCCACTAGTTTGTGTCATCTTCAATTTCTTTCATCAATGTTTTATAGTTTTTAGAGTGCAGATCTTTCACTTATTTGGTTAATTTTATACCTGGGTATTTTATTATTTTGGGTACAATTGTAAATGGTATTTTTTCAAAATTTCTCTTTCTACTACTTCATTATTAGTGTATAGAAATGCTACTGATTTCTGGGTATTAATTTGTATATGCCATTTTACTGAATTCATATATTAATTTTAGTAGCTTTTTGGTGAAGTCTTTAGGATTTTCCATGTGTAGTATCATGTCATCTGTGGATAGTGACAGTTTAACTTCTTCTTTACCAATAGATGCATCTTATTTTTTTTCTCATCTGATTACTGTGACTAGGGTTTCCAGTACTCTGTTGAATAAAAGTGGTAAGGGTGGGCATCTTTGTCTAGTGTCTGACCTTAGAGAAAAAGCTCTGTTTTTTGCTCCATTGTTTTTAAGAGTGCCTTTGGGCTTAAATTTCTCCATTCCTTGCTCCAGATAAGGTTAATTTTCTTGCAGAGAGCTTTGGAACTCTATTCTTATGGCCTGCCTCCCCCATGGGCAAAATCTTTGTACTTATGCTCTAGAGCTTGGAACAGGCACAATGGTCAAATTTTCTTAGAGTGACATCTCATAGCACTGAGTAAGGTTGACTCCCTTTGGTCTTAGTTTGCATCTCCCAATTCGGAAACTACACTCTACCAGTGAGCTGTGGTGAGGGTATTCACGGCCCAACTATTCTTAGCCTGTATGCCTAGGGTACAGTCTCTGCCCTATGAATGGAGGCTGGGTGGAGAAAGGTAGACGCTAACTTCTTTGCCACACTCTCGTGGAATTTAGACTCTGCAGTAAAAAGCTGGGAAGAATGAAGAACACTGGAAGCCTAGCTTTCCCAGAAGAATCCCAAACCCCAGAGAAAAGGAGAGTGATGGAGTCTTGTATTCTCATCCACATCTACCTGGAGTGAGCTTCCTTTATGCTGAGCTTTAAGGTGGGGTGGGGAGAAAGGAGCAAATCATTGCTTAAGTCCCATACACCCTCAGTGTTTCTATCAATATCTAGTTTTTCTTGAGACTTCTGGGGAAGATAGTGGAGTACACTTAGGAGGGCCCTAAGCTCACCTGTCCCATGGATACAACTACATAACACCCAGATCAGTGTCAATAACCCAGAAAATGACTCAAACACTGGAAGAACAGACTCTCCACAGATAAATGACAGAATAGGCCACATGGAAGAGGATAAGAAAGACAAAGATGCAGTTGGGAGTTAAAGAGATCACACATCTGCCTGCAGGAAGGAAAGATGCCATGGAGGTAGAGAGGGGAGATAAACAGACTCTCACAACAGGGACCCCATACAAGGAAGATGAATCCCCATAACATTTAGCTTTGAAAAACAGAGATGCTGAATTTTGGGAGTTCTTACAATCAGTGGGGCTTAATCAGCAGTCCGAGGTCTGGGAGAGCTAGAGGACAAATGAAAACTGAGTCCCTACCCTTCAAAAGACAGCACAAAAAAAAAGTCCCACAAAGATACAGTATAGAAGCAGTAGTTTGAAAGACACCTGGGGTACACGAGAGGGAGATTTATTAATTTCAGAGCTGTGCTGTAGGGGAAATTATCAGTTGGAGATTTTCCAGGAACAAAGGATCTGGCAGTCAATATGCCATTGGCTGGATCCCATCCAATGCAGTGCCACAAGCCTCACGGTGTGCAAACAACCCCAACAGGAACCAGCACCATTCCAAAGTGACTTTGGCCTTGGAGAGAGGGAAAGATAACCACACACACCTGGCAGTGGGCTGGGATCAGACATCTGGTCTAACAGCAGACTCCACCCACTAATGAAAGCTTCTCAAGGGACAGCACAGGGAAAGTACCCTGCAGTTTGGTACTAGTGCCTCTCTGGCAAATGCTTAATCTGATCAACTCAAGCTCAAGGTGGCCTTACACTGCCCATTAACAACAAAGGAACCAAAACCTGCCCACAACAAATAGCCATTGCAGTTTACTAGACTGAAGGTAAAAATGGCTCACAACACACATAGGAGACACTCTTGAAGTGCCAGGTTGTGGTGAATAGGGAACCATGCACTGGAGGGAACTTCAAAAGCTGTCCTCATAAGGCCATTACTTTCAAGAGCAGGAGATGTAGCTGGCCTTTCTAACATAAAAACAGACATAGAGAATTAGACAAAATGAGAAGAAAGAAGACTATGTCCCAAATTTTAAAAAAAGGACAAAATCACAGCAAGAAACCTAAACAAAACAGAGATAAGTAACATGACTGATAGATAATTTCAAGTAGTGGTTATAAAGATACTCACTGCATTTGAGAAGAGTGAAAGATCTCAGTGAGACCCTCAACAAAGAGATAGAAAACATTTTTAAAAATCAGAGATAAAGAACTCAACTGAAATTAAAAATACACTAGAGTAGAATAAATAGTAGACTAGAAAAAGTAGAGCAGATCACTATCTAAAGAACAGAGTAATGGAAAGCAATTAAGCTGAACATGAGAAAGAAAAAAATAACAAATGGAAGTAGATTTAGGGAATGCAGTGATACAATCAGATGTAAATGGCTAAAATTAACAACTCAGGCAACAACAGATGTTGTCAGGGATGCAGAGAAAGGGGAACCCTTTGGCATGTTTGTGGGAATGCAAACTTCTGCAGCCACTCCAAAAAACACTATGGAGGCTCCTCAAAAAGTTAAAAATAGAACTACCCTATAATCCAGCAATTGCACTACTAGATATTTATCCAAAGGATACAAAAACGCTGATTCAAAGGGACACATGCACCCTAATGCTTATTGCAGTGCTAGCAACAACAGCTAAATTATGGAAAGAGTCCATATGTCCATTGACTGATGAATGGATAAAGAAGATGTGGTATATATATGTATGTATGTATGTATATATATAATGGAATATTATTTGCAATCAAAAAGAATGAAATTTTGCCACTTGTAAACCATGAATGGATATAGAGTGTAATTTGCTAAGTAAAATAGGTCAATAAGAGAAAGACAAATATCATATGATTTCACTCATATGTGGAATTTAAGAACAAAGCAGATGAACATAGGTGAAGGGAAGGAAAAATAAAATAAGATAAAAAAGAGGGAGGCAAACCGTAAGAGACTCTTTTTTAAAAAAACTTTTTAATGTTTATTTTATTTTTGAGAGCGAGAGAGACAGAGCACGAGTGGGAGAAGGGCAGAGAGAGAGGGAGAGACACAGGATCTGAAGCAGGCTCCAGGCTCAGAACTGTCAGTACAGAGACCGACATGGGGTTCAAACCCACGAACCACGAGATCATGACCTGAGCTGAAGTTGGACGCTTAACCGACTGAGCCATCAGGTGTCCTGAGACTCTTAAATACAGAGAACAATCTGTAGGTTGCTGGAGGGGAGGTGGGTGGGGGTATCTGCTAAATGGATGATGGGCATTAAGGAGGCACTTGTTGGGATAAGTCCTGGGTGCTATAGGTAAGTGATGAATTACTAAATTCTACTCTTGAAACCAAAACTACACCATATGTTAACTAACTTGAATTTAAACAAAACATTTTTTTTAAAAGACCCATTTATGCTACCTACAACAAGCTCAGTTTTCCTAAACACATCTGCAGATTGAAAGTGAGGGGATAAAGACACATTTACCAGCAAACTCACATGAAAAGAAAGCCAAAGTAGCGATACTTAGAGGAATAAGATGTTAAGCCAAATACTGTAACAGGGATAAAGACAGGCACTATATCATAATCAAAGGGCCTATCCAACAAGAAGATCTAACAATTGTAAATATTTATTACCCTAGCTTGGAAACATCCAAATATATAAAACAATCAATAACAAACAAGAGGAAAATTATTGATAATAATACAGTACGAGTAGGAGACACTCCACTTGCAGCAATGGACAAGCCATCTAAACAGAAAATCAACAAGAAAACAATGGCTTTGAATGACACACTGAACCAGATGGACATATACATATATTCAGAACATTTCATACTAAAGCAGCAGAATACACATTCTCTTTGAATACATATGGAACATTCTTCAGAATATATCACATACTGGGTCACAAATCAGCCCTCAACAGGTACACAAAGACTGAGATCATACCAAGCATATTTTCAGATCACAACTCTCTGAAACTTGAACTCAACCACAAGACAAAATTTGGAAAGACCACAAATATGTGAGGTTAAAGAACATCTTACTAAATGAATGAGTTAACAAGGAATTAAAGAATAAATTAAAAAACACATGGAAGTAAATGAAAATGCGTCCAAAACTTTTGGGATGTTGCAAAAGTGGTCATAAGAGGGAAGTATATAGCAATATAGGCCTACCTCAAGAAGCAAGAAAAACCTGAAATACACAACCTAAATTTCCAATTAAAAGAGTTAGAAAAGGAACCACAAATGAAGTCTAAAGCCAGCAGAATAAGGAAAATAATAAAGATTAGATCAGAAATAAATGATAAAGAAACACACCACCCCCCCAAAAAAACCGAACAGATCAATGAAACCAGGAGCTGGTTTTTTGAGAGACTTAATACAACTGATAAACCCCTAACTAGATTTGTCAAAAATAAAAAAGAAGGACCCATATGGATAAAATCATGAATGAAAGAGATCACAACCAACACCACAAAAATACAAATAATTATAAAAGAATATCATGAAAACTTTTATGCCAATGAATTGGGCAATCTGGAAGAAATAGATAATTTCCTAGAAACATATAAACTACCAAAAAAAAAAAAAGCAGAGAACTTGAACAGACCAATAACCAGCAAAGAAATTTAATGAGTAATCAAAAATCCCACTAAAAAACAAAAACCAGGGCCAGCTGTAGTCCCAGGGGAATTCTATCAAACATTTAAGGAAGAGTTAATACCTACTTTTCTCAAACTGTTCCAAAAAATAGAAATGGAAAGAAAACTTCCAAACTCATTCTATAAGGCCAGCATTACCTTGATCCCAAAAGCAAACAAAGATGCCAATGAAAAAGGGAATTATAGGGAATTTTCCCAATGAACTTGGATGCAAAAATTTTCAACACAATATTAGCAAATATAATACAACAGTACATTAAAAGAATCATTCATCACAATCAGGTCATATTTACTCCTGGGCTGCAAGGGTGGTTCAATATTCACAAATCAATGTGATACACCACATTAATAAAAGAAAGGATAAGAACCATATGATCTTCTCAGTTGATAAATAAAATGCATTTGACAAAGTACAGAATCCATTATTGATGAAAATCCTCACCAAAGTCAGGATAGATGAAACATATCTCAACATCATTGCTTTATATGAAAGTCCCACAGGTAATATTATCCTTAATGGGGAAAAACTGACAACTTTTCCTATAAAATCAGGAATAAGACAGGGATGTCCACTTTCACCATTTTTAAATAACTATGACTGGAAGTCATAGTCCTAAGCAATTAGACAACAAAAAGAAATAAAACGTATCCAAATCAACAAGGAAGAAATCAAATTTTCACTATTAGCAGATGACATGATAGTCTATGTAGAAAGCCCAAAAGACTGCACCAAAAATTGGTAGAATTGATACACAAATTCAGCAAAGTCGCAGGATACAAAATCAACATACAAAAATCTGTGGCATTTGTATACTCCAATAATGATGCAGCAGAAAGAGAAATCAAGGAATTGATCTCATTTACAATTGTACTCAAAACCACGAGAAAGGAAAAACCTAACCAAAAATGTAAAATATCTGTATTTTGAAAACTATTGAACACTTAGAAGAGTAATTGAGGATGACACAAAGAAATGGAAAAACATTCTATGCTCATGGATTAGAGCAAATATTGTTAAAATGTCTATATTACCCCAAGCAATCTGCATATTCAATGCAATCCCTATCAAAATAGTACTAGTACTAGTAAAGTACTAGTACTTTCCACAGGGCTAGAACAAACAAACATAAAATTTGTAGGCAATCTTGAACAACAAAAAAAGTAAAGCTGGAGGCATCACAATTCTGGACTTCAAGTTACAGTATAAAGCTGTAGTGTCAAGACAGTATGGTACCGGCATGAAAATAGACACTTAGATCAGTGGAGCACAATAGAAAACCCAGAAACGGACCCACAACTATATGGTCAACTAACCTTCAACATAGCAGGAAAGAATATCCATGAAAAAAAAATTCTCTTCAACGAACGAGTTGGGAAAACTGGGCCACTACATGCAAAAGAATGAAACTTGACCACTTTCTTACACCATACACAAAAGCAAATTCAATAGGGTGTCTGGTTCTCTCAGTTTGTTGAACATCCAACTCCTCATTTTGGCTCAGGTCATAACCCAAGAGTCCTAGGATCAAGCCTCGTGTCAGGCTCTGCACGTGTCAGTCTGCTTAAGACTCTTTCTCTCTCTCTCTCTCTCTCTCTCTCTCTCTCTCTTTCTCTCTGCGCCCGTCTCCCCTGCTCATTCTCTCTCTATTTCTTTAAAATAAAGAAATGAGCAGAAGACATTATAGACATTTTTCCTAAGAAGATATACAGATGGCTAACACACATGAAAAGATGTGCAGCATTACTCATCATCAGGAAATACAAATCAAAACTGGCAAAATATAAAGACAAAGAGAGAATTCTGAAAGCAGCTAGGGATAAAAAGAAATACAAATCAAAACCACAATGAGATACCACCTCACACCTGTCAGAATGGCTAAAATTAACACAGGAAACAACAAGTGTTGGCAAGGATGCAGAGAATGGGGAAACCTCTTACATTGTTGGTGAGAATGGAAACTGGTGCAGCCACTCTAGAAAACAGTATGTAAGTTCCTCAAATAGTTAAAAATAGAACTACTCTATAACCCAGTAATTCCACTAATAGATTTTTACACAAAGGATACAAAAATCCTGATTAGAAGGGACACATGCACCCTGTATTTACAGCAGCATTTTCAACAGTACCCAATTTATATCAAGAGTGCAAATGTTCATCAACTGATAAATGGATAAAGAAGATGTGGTGTATATATTTAATGGAATTATTTCTCAGCCATCAAAAAGAATGAAATTTTGCCATTTTCAATGACATGAATAATCTTTAGTGTATTATGCTACGTGAAATAAGTCAGTCAAAGAAAACAAATACCATTGATTTCACGCATATGCAGAATTTAATAAATGAAACTGATGAACACAGAGAAAAAAAGAGACCGGAAACCATAAAACAGACTCTTAACTCTAGAGAATAAACGGAGGGTTGCTGGAGGGGAGTTGGGAGCAAGGGATGGGTTAAATAGGTATGGGCATAAAGGAGGTCACTTGTTGTGATGAGCACTGGGTGTTGTATGTAAGAGATGATTCACCAAATTTTACTACTAATACTAATATTACAGTATATGTTAACTAACTGGAATTTAAATAAAAACCTTAAAAAAATAAAACCAAATACTATAACAAGAGATGAAGAAGAACACTATATCAATAAAAGGGTCTATCCAACAAGAAGATCTAACAATTGTAAATACTTATGCCCCCAACTTGAAACACCCAAATATATAAAACAATTCATAACAAACCCAAAGAACCTCATTGATAACAATACAATAATAGTAGGATACTTTAATACTCCACTTACACCAACATCGAAGCAGAAAATCAACAAGGAAACAACGGTTTTGAATGACACGTTGCACCAGATGGAATTAACAGATATATTTAGATAATTTCATCCTAAAGCAGCAGAATACACATTCTTTTCAAATGCATATAGAAGATTCTCTAGAATATATCACACACTGGTTCACAAATCTGCCCTTACTTGTTTGTCTTCTCAGGCTTTTGGTTTCTAAGTGAGAAGAGAAATAGTTGATGCTCATAAAGCACTTTGAAACACATGCTATCAGACTATCGCACCCACCAAATCTCCCATGCCTTATTTCAGCCATATTATCATCATCATACTGGATGAATTTTTTTTCTCATTAAAGATTTGATTACCTGGCTTACAGTCTTTCTCCATTATTTATCTTGTCATCATTATTGATGATTCTAATATTCATGAAAGTCATTCAAATAATATCCAAGTTATAATTCCTTTACCTCTTCACCTCCAGTGAATTTGTCTTTCAACCCACTGCAGGTGTTCTCTCCCTTGGTCATGGTGAAGAGCAATTACTGTACCATTAAAAAATTTTCTATTTCAAATATACTTCTTTCCATGACCTCTTTTTTCAGCTCATCCTTATTCCAACAAGTCTTTGAACTCACTGGCACCTTCAACTCACTGATCTTACCACCTTTGCACTATCTATTATTTCAATGATGTTCTCACTTCTTCTCATGTAGTTGACATTCCATAATCAGTCATTTTATCACTTCCTGGCATACTTCTCAACTCCTTTGTTCCTATTTCCCTTCATCATTCAAACTCAACATATTCCAACCTTTGTTATATCCAGTTCTCCATCTACTCAGCGCTTTCACATGAGTATATGAACATACTCCATGAAAAACACTCACCTTAGGTCTCAGTAGGTAGGTCTCACTTTAAATGTTAAGACCCCTAAATGAAGTGGTCTTGAGATTATACAGTATTTCATATTCTATTAACATTGACCAGCTTCTTGACCTTCCTCACTCTTTGTTCATGACCTGTTTTATTTTCCCTGGAGAAAATAAAAGAGAACTTTCATATCTTCCCACTCAAATATGCTAGTCTACTTGCCTCTGTGCCATATACTCTGTCTTCCTTTGTGCCATATACTCTGTCTTCCTTTAAAAAATTAATAAATATGAGCTTAGCTGCTTCATGTGTACATTATATCCTATCCCCTTGGGCGTGCTCAAAGACTTTAACACTATGATTACTCATTCCTTCACCTGCTTCATCACATTTCCCCTTCTCTACTCTCTAAGTCATATCAGCATGCAAACTGTTGCAATTATCTCCCACAACCTCCTTCTTTAGCTCCACATCAACCATCTACCATCTTTTTTTCCAGCAAAACTCTTTGAAAGAGTTGTTTATTTACATGATTTCTGCATTCCTCCTGTTGTTCTTTCTTAAAAGCTTGTCTCCACCCTCTCACTGAAGCAGAGCGTGCTAAAGTAATCATTATCTCGACATTGCCAAAACCAATGAGGAGTGCTTAATCCTATTCTTTCCTAACTTCTTAGACGATGTTTGACCATTAAAATATTTTCTCCACTTAACTTTCAAGACATCACATTATTCTGGCTTTCTTCTTACCTCATTCATGGCTCCTTACCTTAGTTGTTAGACTCTTTGAAACTTTATGATCCTTAAATGTTGAAAAGCTTCAGGGTTTGACCTTTAGATCTCTGCTCTTCACAGTCTACACTCCCTCCTGTTATGGACTGAACGTTTGCATTCCCCAAATTCATATGTTGAAGCTCTAAACCCCAATGTGAGGGTTACTTGGAGATGAAGCATTTGGGGGTAATTAGGATTAGGTGAGGTCGTGAAAATGGGGCCATGGTCTGATAGTATTAGTGCTCTTAAAAGAAAAGACAACAGAGAGCTTGCACTTTCTCTTTCCATATATGCTCAAAACACAGGTCATGTGAGCAAATAACAAGATGGCAGTCACTTACAAGCCAAGCCAAGAGAAGAGGCCACAAATTTCTGTGAAATAAATTTCTATTAAGCCACCTGTTCTGTGGATTTTGCCATAGTAGCCCAAGCAGACTAAGACACCTCCCTATGCAATTTCATCAAGTACCATGATTTACCTTTAAGTAATGAAAAACCTTCAATATGCCAAATATCAACCTCATATTTCCAGAAGCGTACTTGCATATCCACTTGAATATGCCTAGTAGACATCTTACATTTAATTCAGCCCCAAATTAACTCAATTCTCTCTCTCCACCTCACTACTCTCTCTCTCTCCCTATTCCTCACTATCTCAGTAAGTGATATCTCCTCTACCCCTCGGGAAGATGCTCTACTTTCTCCCACATTTCACCTGTAATTTTTAGAAAATCCTACTGCTTCCACCTTCAAAATATACCCCAAAGAAAAATACTGCCACCCTTTAGTTTAAGCCATTATCATCACTTCCCTGTTATTTCAATAGCCCCAAATTAAACTCTTTAAAAACAAAAACAAAACTCTTGTCCACTCTTGTCTCTAAATTTTTCCTCTGTATATATAGCAGCCAGAATAATTTTTTAAAAACATAATTCATAGAATATCAATTGATGACCAAAGATCCTCCAATAAAACTCACACTCCTTAATATGGCCTACAATGCCCTACACAGACTGATTCCTTGTCTCATCTCTGATCTCTCTTACCTTTCTCCTCATGCAAAGACCTTCAGACCCTTTGCATTCATTACTCTTCCTTGTACAAGCATTATCTTTCTTCAAGGTTCCTACATCTGCTGTTCTTTCTGCCTAAAGCTTTTTTTCCCAGATATATAAACAAATTTCCACTCATTTATTTCAAGTCTCTGTTTATATGTTACTTACCTAAAGACTATTTCCCTGATCACTCTTTTTAAAATAGCATACCTTGACATAATCTGTGCTGTTATCCAACTTTATTTTTCTTTATAGCATTTACCACAACCTGATATTATATCATACATCTATTTGTTTATTTGCTTATATTATGTCTCCCTCACTAGAATATAAGATCCCCAGGGTCAGGGGCTTTATCTGACTAGTGTTTGGCACTTTAGAGGTGTTCAGTGAATATCTGTTGATTGAATAAGTGCATTGAGTTGTAAATAGAAGAGAGGTTATTACAACTTGTAATTTTTTCCAGAGGAGGGGCATTCTTTAAGCAATATACAGAGATACAATGTTTCCAGTGTAAATGCCAGAGTTTTAAGCATTCATTATTGAGAATATGAGGAAAGAAAGCAGCACAATGCATAAATTATGCTAGTACATTCATTCATTCATTCAACAAATAGTTATTGAGTGCCTACTCTGTGCCAGGCACCATTCTAGGCATTGAGGATAAAATAGTGAATAAAGATACAAAAAACCACGGGGCTTTTTGAAGTAGGAGTACGGGGAAACAAACAAGATCAATCAGTAAGTTATACAATATATTAAAGAATGATAATCCAAGGGGAAACAAACACTACAGGTTAAACATCTAGAATTCAATTATTTTCATTGTAAATAAATTAATTAAGGGAGTATCAAACACAAAAAGTACTTTAAAATATGACTAAACTGGTGCTTAGAAATGAATATTTGCAAGATGAAAATAAAAAGTGCAAGAAAATAATTGCTATAAAGGTCAAGGCAGTTATTAATTATGGGAGGAATGACAGAATTGTAATAGAATGGGGCACATGGAAGGAGCTTCTGAGGGAAACCACAGACTCTGTTTCTTGACCTGTGAGGTTGTTACAAGGGTATTCATTTATAATGATTCATTCAACTATACATTTATTCTGGGTGGTTTTCTGTATCTGTGTTTCATTTTACAATAAAAGATTAAGAAAAACAAAAACAACAGGAAAACAATGAACCACTCCCATTAAGTCAATTACCAAACCAATACTCTTGTAAGTATCAACTCTGAACAAAATATAAATACAAATTCTTGAAAGTACTTGAATAATGAACAAAAACAGGTAGATTCTGAAGGGGGTTAATACTTGAAAGAAGAAAACAAGGGTCAATTTCCCATTTTGTTAGTGTAGCTTTTAGCTACCTGAGGTAGCTAACACTCTGATAATATACCATAGTCTTACTGGCGTACACAACAGAAAAAAGTGTTTGAGTTTAGGGTACCAAATACACTGGAAAGTGAGAGAGGAGATCCCAGGAATGAAAGCCAAAAAGTGGAAACTTAAAATTCTGGGTACAAAATTTGCCCAAATCTCTGGCTAACCCTTGAACATGCATATTGGGGAAAGACTCAAAGTTAAGTCTAAAAGAACTGAACTAAAATTTGATCCACATTCATTGAAGAGGAAAGTTAACTATGTTCTTTTAAAAATCAATATTCTTCATAAGAATATTCATATTCCAGAGCTTCTACAATACATTGTTCACCATATTGAGGACATAATTCAAAATTACACAATATTTCAACAAAGCAGGAAAATATGATTAATTCATAAGAGAAAATATCAACAGAAAGAAATCATCTAGGATTGCCCTGATGTTGGAATTAGTGGGCAATTATTTCAAAGCTTATATTAAAAACTGTGTTCAGTGATATGAATGGAAATATACTAACAATTAATAAAAAGATGGGAAGTTTCAGCAGAAGAAATGAGACTATTTTTTACAAGCCCAACTGTATATTCTCAAACTGAATAACAAAAGAGATGAAATAAAAAAATTCACTGAGTGGGCCTAAGAAGAGACTGGACTATCAGTGAAAAGAAACAATGGACTTGAAAATAGAGCAATAGAAATTATCTAATTTGAAGAGTATAGAAAATGTGTTTTAGTTAACAGAGCCTTATGAGACAATGGGCTGATATAAAAAGTTCTACCATGTGTGTAATTGGATATCTGAAAGGAGTGGAGAGAATTGAGAAAGAGAAATGGCCAAAATTCCCAAATTTACCATAAGACATAGATTCACAAATTTTAAAAGTCTAGTGATGCCTATAAAGGATACATAAGTAGAAAAAAACTTCCCATTTGCATCATTATCAAGTCAATAAAAATGAAAGAAACGTGTTTGAAAGCAATAGAGAAAATTGACACATTGCATATAAAGAAACAAAATGACAGCTGCTTTTTCATAATAGAATTGGAAGCCAGAAGACAGTAAAATGTTAAAGTTCTGGTGGGTGGGGGTACACCTGTTAATTCAGAATACTATATCCACTACAATATATTTCATGAATGAATGTGAAATAAAATTTTCATTTTATTTTATTTTTTTTTAACTTTATAGTTTATTGTCAGGTTGGTTTCCATATAACACCCAGTGCTCTTCCCCACAAGTGACCTCCACCAAGACCATCACCCCCCTTTACCTTTTCCCCTTCC
>CM053568.1:58907371-58936556 GCA_028646485.1 Cryptoprocta ferox | reverse complement strand
GTCTTCTTTCTGGCGTCTGTTTCTTCTTTCCCCCACTTGCAAATCCAAGTTTTATCCCTTCAGTCCTTCTCAGTTCAATCCATACGGGCGTGCACGGATTACAGAGCTCCCTGCTCTTCCGCCATCTTGTCCTCCTCCCCCTGAAATAAAATTTTCAGATTTAAAAAAAAACTAAGAGAATTCATCACCACCACATCAGCAGTACAAAAAATAATGTTGAAGAAAATTCTTTAGACTGAAAAGAAATAAAAGCAGATGGAAACTCAGATCTTTAGGAAGGAATAAAAGATCATTGTAAATGGTAGCTATGTATGTAAGTATAAAACCTGTTTTTGGGACACCTGGGTGGCTTGGTTGGTTAAGCGCCGACTTCAGCTCAGGTCATGATCTCACAGTTCGTGAGTTCAAGCCCCGCGTCGGTCTCTGTGCTGACGTTCAGAGCCTGAAGTCTGCTTTGGATCTTATGTCTCCCTCTCTCTGCCCCTCACCTCCTCACACTCTGTCTCTCTCTCTCAAAAGTAAAATAAACATTAAAAAATTATAAAAACTGTTTTCTCCTTAATTTCTTTAAAATTCACATAACTATTTGGACCAAAAATTGTAAAATTGTATTCTAGGGCTTATAACATATGTAGATGTAATGCATATGATAACCATAGCATGAGGAATGGTAAATGGATCTATATACTCGAAAGGCATGCACATTTTATGTGAAGTATTTATGTGAATATTAACTCAAAGTAGACTGTTAAAAGTTACGGATATGAACTGAAATACCCAGAAAAGCCTAAAATGCATATATATCTATATCTATATGAATATATATCTAAAAAGCCAGTAGGTCCCTCTTTTCCTCCCTGGCTGTTTGAAGTTCAGACACCATGATGAATGACACAGTAACTATCAGGACCAGGAAGTTCATGACCAACCAACCACTTCAGAGGAAATAAGTGGTCATCAATGTTCTTCATCTTAGCAAGGCAACAGAAACTAAGACAGAAATTCTAGGAAAACTAGCCAAAATGTACAAGACCACACCAGATGTTGTCTTTGTATTTAGATTTAGAACCCATTTTGGTGGTGGCAAGACAACTGGCTTTGGCATGATTTATTATTCCTTGGAATATGGATAGAAAAATGAACCCAAACATAGACTTGCAAGCCATGGCCTGTGTGAGAAGAAAAAGACCTGAAGAAAACAGGAAAAGGAACACAGGAACAGAATGAAGAAAGTCAGAGGGGCTGCAAAAGGCAATATGGGTGCTAGCAAAAAAAAGAAAAAAAAAGAAAAGAAATGTCTACCAGTGAGCTGGAGACTGAACAAGAGAAGGAGTAAAGTTTCTACACTGACTTTATCTGTGGTTATTGTGCAGATTTTTCATGAGAAGATGAACCTTAAAATAAATAAATAAATTAAATTAAATTAAAATCCAACAGGTGAATTAAAATAGAATTCCAAAATGTATTCATTTAATATAAAAGAAGATAGGAAAGAGAAAGGAGATAAATAAAAAAACAAAGGTGTCAAAGTGAAACAAATAGAATGGTAGACCTGAATTTAATCATATCAATAATTACATCAAGTGTTAACAGATTAAATACTCAAAAAGGCAGAGAGTGTCAGGTTGGAATGGATTAAAAAGAGAAATTCAAATATATGCTGTCTACAAGAGATGTACTTTATTATTTTTTTAATATTTATTTATTCATTTTGAGAGAGAGAGAGAGAGAGAGAGCTCAGGGGAGGGGCAGAGAGGGAGGGAAGCTGAGAGTTCCAAACAGGCTCCACACTGTCAGCATGGAGCCTGATACAGGCTTGAACTCAGGAACCGTGAGATCATGGCCTGAGCCAAAATCAAGAGTCCAATGCTTAACCGACTGAGCCACCCAGGTGCCCCTATAAGAGATGTACTTTAAATATAAAGACACAGATAGGTTGAAAAAATGGATGAAAAAGATACACAAACTAAGAATAAGACTGCAGTAGGTCTATCAGTATCAAATAAAGTAGACTTGAGGGCAAGATATTATGAGTGATAAAAGAGGGACATTTCAACAGAATAAAAGGAAGATAAAATAATAATGAATGTGTATGTACCTAATAACAGAGACTGTAAGTACATGAAGTCAAAATTGACAGAGAGAAATAGACAATTCCACAATATGGTTGTAGATTTTACACTCCTTTTCCAGCAACTGATAGAACAAGATGAAAATTTCTGTGAAGACATAAAAGATCTAAACAACACTATAAGTCACCTTGAGCTAATTGATATTTACGAAGGCTACATCCAGGTGAGAAATTATGATAACCTTAGACCAGGTGAAGCATAGTGAAGTGGTGACAAGTGATAAAATTCACTTCACATCTCAAAGCATTGCTTATAAATCAGTAAAATGAGGATAAATCATATTGACCTCATTGAGTCATTGTGGAATTAAATGAGATAGTACTTCTAAGGTGCTTAGCACAGTACATGACTCATATGTGCAATCAGTCCCCTTAGTAAATAGTCTTACTATTACAATCTGGGGAAATCATTCACTGAGAAAACACTTATTGAGTCCTCCTATGTACCAGGCCCTAAGTTAGGTACAGAGAAAATGTTTAAGTATAATGAGGCTCACCAAGGAGCTGACAGCTTATAGATGAAATGAAATCTAAACACTGCACTTCACTGCAGTATCAATGGGAAGAAGGAATGCCCAGCAGCAATAACAATGGAATATAAAAGCTACTACATTCATTTGTTAAAGTATCTTTCAGTAGAAGATACCTATGATTTTACCACTCCCACAATTTTATCTTTGAGCCCCTATGCAGAATAAGATTAACTAACAATAGCTTTAAGTCAAGAGAATATTGGGGAAAAGAATTAGTAATACCTGATACAGGTTTTCAGGTTCAACCTAACTGAACCTAAAGTATTTGGCTTGTATTGTTTTTCACTAAAGGAAGACTGATCTAAAATTCAGGAATATTTGTATTCCCTTTATGATCAATACATAGATTTTAGAAACTGTCATTTCTATCATTAACTTCCAGACTTATGGGCTATCTTGTCATGTATTTATTTCTGGCTTATTTTTCTTAACATTACAAGATATTGTTATCATTTACAGTCAATATTTGCTTAGCATTCTCTCCATATTTAATGTATTCTTTGTTCTTCAATTCCACTTGAATCTCAGACCTACTATTTGGGGATAACTTCCTCTGCCTAAAGTATATCTTTTACAATTTCATTTTTTAAAGTCTGTTGATAGCAAATGCTCATTTTTAGCTTTCTTTCTTTTTTTTAGAGACAAAATAACATAATTATATCTCGCATATACCACACATCTATCCTAAAAGGAGACAGCCTGAAGGGCAGACTTGGTATTTGAGAAAAAACAGGAGAGGAAAAAGAAGTATAAAAAAGTCATAAATGCAGCCCGAAAATCCAACGAATCATTGGGGTGATGATATCTCAGTGTTCATCTATTACTCTGGCCTCATCATTAATAATATTTTTTTATTCTCAAAAGTTTTATAGTTTGGATAATAAATTCTGTGGTTACTTAAGAAAGCTCAAATGATCTGTAGTCCTCCTGGCTTCTGGAACCATGCTTTCATTTGTATTTAACTTTAACAGCTAGGGACTTCCACTTATGATGGAATGAAGTAGCTTGTGGCAGTCACTGTTGCCAGTGACAGTAACCAGAAAGAGCAGATAATGTCCTGCCAAAAAAGGTTTAAAGGCAGGAAAAAGCAGTTGATGCACTGAGGATGAGAAGTCAACATTCCCAGGAGAGATAAGCTGACAGTTATAGCTGCTTTTTCTCCCATGGAATTTGCCAATTCAGTGTTCAGGAAGCAGGGAACTGGGATTTTGTCTGGGCAAAAGGCTACAGCTAGGAGATAGATATCAGCAAAGACTTTACTTGTCTTGTGGAACTTAAGAGACAAAATCAGATGCCTGAAGGGCCAAGAACCCAGTGAAAGAGAGGAGTGGAGAACTGAGCCTAACATACAAAGAGTTTTCTCCTCAGAACATTTTCCAAATATGTAGTTTCATGGGACAGAGGCTAAAAAAATCATAAAGTCTCTTAAAAGCAGAGGTGTAGTTTTGCCAGATTTTTTTTTTTTCAGTCTTACTATACTGATGAGACAAGAGTTATACTGCAAGACTGCTAGGGGAAAATTTAATAGTTTTTAAAAATGGATTAATCCAAAAGAAGCAAGAAAAGAAAATGAAGCATAAACAAGAGGACAAAATAAAGGAAAATAAAGCAAAATAGTACAAATACATCCAAATATATCAGTAATTACAATAAACGTAAATAAAGCAAATATTTCATTTCAAAGACAAATGATAAACTGGTTTTAAAACACAAGATATACTGCTTATAAAAAACACTTCTTAAAATAAAGATATAGGGGAACATTTTGTAATAATGAAGAGTTCAACAATTATAAGGCCACACTATTTATCTCTTGTAATCTCAGTATTTGCAAGAATTTACGGGTTAGAGCATGCTGACATTCCTTTGGTTGTTGTCACCTTTCCCTCCCTTTGTTTTCTAATCAGAACTGATCATCTTGGCTTCCTGATTGCTTGCGTTCTTTCTATACTGTTTTATCCTAAGAGTAGACAAAGACTTCTTCCTTCATTGCTCACATACACAACACTATGGTTTGTAGCAGATAATTGCTCAGGTTTTGGAATGATGGAAGGGCATTACTACACAGAATAGGAAAAACTTGGGGTGTCTGGGGATGCTCAGTCGGTTTAGTTTCTGACTTCAGCTCAGGTCTTGATCTCATGGTTTGTAAGTTCAAGCCCTGTATCGGGCGATCTGCTGTCAGCAAAAAGCCTTCTTTGGATCCACTGTACCCCTCTCTCTGCCCCTCCCCTGCTTGCTTGCTCTCTGTCTCTCTTTCAGAAATAAACAAAAAAATAGGAAACAACTTCAAACTGGATAACAGATCTTAGTGTTCCTCAGTTGTTTTTTCCAAAAGGTACTCTATCACAATCATCTCTCTCCCAAACCCTGGTAGGCCACATGTTGTTATCTCATCCTCATTTTCCCCTAGATTCCAGAATCCTAGCATACTATTCCTCAGTATTCCAAGAGGAAAACTAAAAGATTCCTGTTATTAGGACACCAGGGTGGCCCAGTCGGTTAAGTGTCTGACTTCTGTTTTCTTATTTTGCTTGTTTTGTTTTTTAGATTCCACATATAAGGGAAATCAAGCATTATTTGTCTCTTTATGACTTATTTAACTTAGTATAATACCCTCAAGGTCCACCCATATAATTGCAAATAGCAAGATTTTATTCTTTTTTATGGCTGAGTAATTTCATTACACACACACACACACACACACACACACACACATCTTCATTATCTAGTAGTACATTGATTGACATTTAGGTTGTTTCTGTATCTTGACTATTGAAAATAATACTACAATTAATATAGGGGTGCATATATCTTTTCAAATTAGTGTTTTTATGATAGATACTCAGAAGTGGAATTCCTGGATAATATGGTAGCTTTTTTTTTTTTTTAATGGTAGCTCTATCTTTAATTTTTTGAGAAACCTCCACATTGTCTTCCATACTGGCTGAATCAATTACATTCCCTTTAACAATGCACAAGGGTTCTCTTTTCTCCACAGCCTTGCCAACACCTGTTATTTTTTTGTCTTTTTGATAATAACCATTCTGACAGATGTGAAATGATATCTCATTGTGATTTTAATTTGCATTTTCTTGAAGAATGATGATGTTGAGCATTTTTTCATGTGTCTTTCATCTGTATGTCTTCTTAGAAAAAAACTTAGTCAGATCCTCTGCCCCACTTTTTAAATGGATTGTTTTGTTGTTGAGTTGTATAAGTTCTTTATAATTTTTGGATATTAACCCCTTATCAGATATACACTTTGCATCTATCTTCTCCCATTCAGTAAGTTGTCTTTTCATCTTGATGATGATGATTTCCTTAAATATATAGACGCCTCTTAGTTTGATGTAGTCTTATTTGTTTATTTTTGCTTTTGTTTCCATTGCCTTTGGAGAAAGACCCACCACCACCACCACCAAAAAAAAAAAAAAAAAAAAAAAATGGTAAGATCACTGTTAAGGAGCTTAGCAACTCAGTTTTCTTTCTTCTAGTTTTCTGCTTTCCGGTTTTACATCCATGTCTTTAATCCATTTTGAGTTAATTTTTTGTATACCGTGTAATATACTACATTTCATTCTTTTGCATTTAGCTATCCAATTTACTCAACATCATTTCTTAAAGAAACTGTCTTACCCCATTGTATATTCTTGTCCCCTTGTTGCCAATAAATTGACCATATATGCTTGGCTTTATTTTTAAGCCCTTTTTTGTGTTCCGTTGATTTATGTGTCTTTCTTTATGCCAATGCCATACTGTTTTGACTGCAATACCTTGGTAGTATACTTTGAAATCAGTGAGTGTGGTACCTCAGGTTTATTTTTTCTAAAGAATGTTTTGGCTAGTGGAGTTCTCTTCTAATTCCAAACAAATTTTAGAATTATTTATTCTAGTTCTGTGAAAAATATTGGAATTTTGATAGGGATTGCATTGGGTCTCTAAATTGCTTGGGCAGTATAGGTCTTAAAAGACTAATCAGTACTAATCTTCCAACCAGTGAGCACGAAATATATTTCCATTTATTTGTATCTTCTTCTATTTCTTTTATTACTGTCTTATAGGTTTTCAGAGTGCAAGTCTTTCACCTTCTTGCTTAAATTTATCACAAGGTATTTTATTCTTTTTGATACAATTGTAAATGGGATTTTTTCTTGATTTCTTTTTCTGAGAGTTTGTTATTACTGTTTAGAAACACAACAGATTTTTCTATATTAATTTTGTATCTTGCACCTTTATGGAATTCATTTATTCTAAACGTGTTTTGGTGGAGTCTTTGGTTTCTTCTATATAGTATCATGTCATCTGCAAATAGTAACTGTTTTACTTCTTCCTTTCCAATTTACTTGCCTTTTATGTATTTTTCTTACCTAATTGTTGTAGCTAAGATTTCCCATACTATATTGAATAAAAGTAGTGAGAGCAGACATCCTTGTCTTATTCATTATCTTAGAGGAAAAACTTTTAGCTTTTCACCATTGAGTATAACATTAGCTGTGGATTTAACATATATGCTTTTATTATGTTAAGATATGCTCCCTCTGTAACCACCTTAAGATTAAAAAAATTAAGTTAATTTATATTGAGGGAAATAGATAGCACAAGCAGGGGCGGGGGGGGGCAGAGAGAGAGAGACAGAATCCCACACAGAGGCTTGAACTCAGAAGTGTGAGATCATGACCTGAGCTGAAATCAGAGTTGAGTACTTAACTGACTGAGCCACCCAGGCACCCCTAAGATCTTTTTTCTAATTTTGTCAAATGCTTTTCATGTATTTATTGAAATGATAACGTGATTTTTACATTTTATTTTGTTAATGTGGTCTATCATGTTTATCAATTTATGGGTGTTCTATTATCCTTGCATCCCCGGAATTGATACCACTTGATGATAGTATACGATTGTTTTAATGTATTGTTGAATTTGTATTGCTAATATTTTCTTGATGACTTTTACATCTATGATTATGGTAGGATATGAACTGCTGATTCAATCTCCTTACTAGTAATAGGTCTCTTCAGATTTTTTTTATTTCTTCATGATTCAGTTTTCGAAAATTATAAATGTTTAGGCATTTGTCCATTTCTTCCTCATTGTCTATTTCATTGGTATATAATTGTTTGTAATAGTCCCCTATGATATACGTCTGTATTCCTGTGGTACTAGTTGTAATTCTATTTCTGATTTTATTTACTTGAGCCCTCTCTTTTATTCTTGGTGAGTCTAGCTAAAGGTCTGCCAATTTTCTTTATCTTTTTAAAGAACCAGATCTTTTAAAAAATATTTATTTATTTTTGAAGACAGTGCAAGCAGGGGAGGGGCAGAGAGAAGGGGACAGAGGATCTGAAACAGGCTCTGCACTGACACGCTGACAGCCACGAGCCCAATGTGGGGCTTGAACTCACAAACCATGAGATCATGACCTGAGTCGAAGTCAGATGATCAACCACTCAGGTGCCCCTAAAGTCCAGATCTTTGTCTCATTGATCTTTTACATAGTCTTTTCAGTCTCTACTTCATTAACCTTTGCTCTGGTTTTTATTATTTCCTTCCTTCTACTAACTTTGGGCTTTGTTTTTACTTCTTTTTTTAGTTCCTTTAGATGTAATGTTAAATGATTTATTTGAGATTTCTCATGTTTCTTGAGATAGACCTCCACTGTTGCTAATTTCCCTCTTAGAACTGCTATTGCCACATCTCACAGACTTTGGTATGTAATATTTCTGTTTTCACTTCTCTCTAGATATTTTTAAGTTTCTTCTTTGGTTTCTTTTATGATCCAGTAGTTCAGTAACATGTTGTTTAATCCCCAAGTATTTGTAGCTTTTCCAGTTTTCTTCTTATAATTGATCTCTAGTTTCATACCAATGTGGTCAGAAAAGATGCTTGATATGATTTCAGTCTTTTTGAATTTGTTGAGACTTGTTTTGTGGCCTAACATATGATCTATCTTGGAAGATATTCCATATGCATTTGAGAAGAATATATATTCTGCTGCTTTTGTATGGAATTTTCTGTGTATATCTACTAAGTCCATCTGGTTTAATGTGTCCTTTAAGGCCAATATTTCCTTAATGGTTTGTCAGGATGATCTATTTATTGGTGTAAGTGGAGTGTTAAAGTCTTCCACTATTACTGCATTGACGTCAATTTCTCCTTTTAGGTCTGTTAATATTTGCTCAACTTACATATTTTGATTTTACTGTATTGGGTGCATATATATTTATAAATGCTTTATCTTCTTGCAGGATTGGCCCATTTATAATTATGCAGTGCTTCTCTTTATCTTTTATTAATCTCTGTTTTAAGATGCATTTTGTCTGACATGGGTATGGCTACACTAGCCTTCTTTCCATTCCCATTTGCATGGAATATCTTTTCCATCCCTTCACTTTCAGTGTGTGTATATTCTTCTGAAGTAAGTCTCTTGTAGGCAGTATATCAATGCTTCCTTTTTATTCATTCAGATACTCTATGTCTTTTTATTGGAGAATTTAGCCCATGTACATTTAAGGTAATTATTGATAGATATGTACTATTGCTAATTTGTTCATTGTTTTCTGGCTGTTTTTGTAGCTCCTGTCTGTTCTTTTCTACTTCTCTTTCACTCTTCCTTTGTGGTTTGATGACTTTCCTTAGTGTTGGTTAGAGTCCTTTCTCATTTTCTTTTGTATATTTACTATAGTTCTTGTTTTGTAATTGTCATGAAGTTCACATACATCATCCTATGTATATAATAGTCTATTTTAAGTTGATAGGAACTTAAATTTGAACACATTCCAAAATTGGGCTTTTTTTTGTTTCTGATGTCACTTCTTACATCTTTTTGTATTTTCTTATTTTATGTTTTTGATGCCACTTCTTACATCTTTTTGTATATTCCTTACCCAATTATTATAGTTTTAGTTAATTTTACTGCTTTTTTCTTCAAACTTAATAACTTTATAAGTGATTAATCTTCTACCTTTACTTTATATTTACCTTTTCCAGCGAGATTTTTACTTTTGTATGTTTTCTTCTTATTAGTTAGTGCCATTTCTTTTCACCCTAAAGAAGTCTCTTTAATATTTCTTGCATGGCCAGATTAGTAGCAATGAAGGTCTTTACCTTCTGCTCATCTAGAAAGCTCTTTATCTCTCTTTCAAATCTGATTGATCACCTTGCCAGGCAGAGTATTCTTGGTGTGAAGTTTTTCCCTTCAGTGCTTCAAATATATCATTCAACCTCCTTTTGGCTTGCAAAGTTTTTGCTGAGAAATCTGCTGATAGCCTTATAGTGTTTCCTTAATATGTAACAAATTGGTTTTTATCTTGTTGTTTTTAGGTTCTTTATATTTAACTTTTGACATTTAATTATAATGGAATCTTGGAATGGAACTCTTTAGGTTCATTTTATGTGAAACTCTCTGAACTTCCTAGGCTTAGATGTCTCTTTCCTTTCCTAGGTTAGGGAAGTTTTTAGCCATTATTTCTGCAAATAAGTTTTCTGTCCCTTTCTCTTTGCTCCTTCTGGGACCTCTAAAATGAAAATATTATTCCACTTAATATTATCCCAGAGTCCCTTTAAGTTATTGCCATTGCTTTTCTTTTTTCCTTCTGTTGTTCTGTCTGGTTGAGTTCTATAGCCTTATCTTCTAGTTCACTGATCCACTTCTGTTTCATCCAGTCTGCTGTTGAACCCCACTAGTGTATTTTTAAGTTCAGTTATTGCATTCTTAAACTCTGTGACTTCTTTTTGGTATTTTCTTAAGTTTCTACCTCTTTCATGAAGTTCTCATTGTGTTCATCATTTCTTCTCCCAAGTTCAGTGAGCATCTTTATGGCCATTACTTTGAATTCTTTATCAGGTAGATTATTTATCTCCATATCACTTAGGTCTATTTCTGAGGCTTTGTCTTGTTCTTTTGTTTAGAACGTATTTATATATTCTCATTTTGCTTGACTCTCTATTTCTATGTATTATGTGAAAGAGCTACCTCTCAGTCTTGAAAGAGTAGCCTTGTATAGATGATGATCCTTCTCATTCAACCTTGGCCTAGCATTTGATTGTCTCTCAAATCCATGTGATTATATAAATAACCTGATTTATTCTTGATATGCTCCCGTTGTTGAGAGTTTACTAAGACCTGTCAGTGTTTCAAGGGGAAGAGTCTCATTTAGCATTTAGTTTCAGGCTGATTGGAAGCCATACCCTCAGGCACCAGCTTTTAAAGAATTCAAATATACAGCACTGTGGAGTCACAATCATATTCCCTGTTGGCTTCCAGAGCAGGAGATATGGAGGTGTCTTCTGGTTGATAGTTGCAATAAGTGGAGCTCTGGAAGAGTGTATAAGCAGGGGAGGGGCCAAGATGGCAGAGAAGTATGGAAGTTTTTTTGTGTCTCTCATCCCTGAAATGCAGTTAGATCAACACCAAACCATCTTGCACACCTAGAAAATTGATCTGAAGATTAACTCAACAATCTAAAGAACTTGAACGACAGAACTTGGCAGGTATGCAGCATGGAGAGGTGAACTGGGAGAGAAAGAAGCCACGGAGGGTAGGGAGGGATTTTGCTTACAGAGAGAGAATGGAGAGAGGGGCAGAGTACAGGAAAGGCACTCCCCCCAAAAGCAGCTGGAGAGAAAGAGAAAGAGTAGAAACACCTATAAAGGAATTAACAAAATAGGGAGAGAGAAGTGGGTTTGGATACAAATAAGACTCTATGAACAGGGGAGTGCAGAGTCTGAAATTCCACAGCTCAATATCTGGTGGAGCACTGGTCAGAAGGGTGAATCCCCAGGAGCAGACAGGTCCAAGGGGTCCTCAGGCCACACAGGGAGAGGAGATTACCTTGCTGAGAAGGCATTTAGTAGAGGCTGTGTAGTCTCCCCACTGGCAAAAGTCCCAGGAGACCCCAAAGAACAGCCATGCTTGCTGGTGTGAAAACAAGGATATTAAGAGGTGGTGAAGCCTGGTACCAGATGTGTGTTGTGATTTACCATGATCCCTGAAATGCTGCTGCTACATGATTGTGTGAACTTTTTCTGGGGTGGGGTGACACCCAACCACAGTCTCTGGGCATCTGCATTGGTGCAGTCATGGGAGCATTCCTAGTGATGGGCAGGCATCATCCATTGCTCAGCAAGACCCTCCCCCAGAGGGTCAGAGTAGGTCAAAGCCACAGGGTCCTCAGAAGTGGGGGGTTTGGAAACACAGCCCCATCTGAAGTAAAACTTGGGAGGGAGGTGCTGCTTGGCAGGCTAATGATTTGGTCACAGACAGGGTAGAAGTAGGGAATAGATGGAGGCCAGAGACAAAGGAGGGGTACTTGATTGCCAGTCAGAGAGAGCACAGAGTTCTGATACCAGAGACTGGGTAGATGGGTGAGACCATTTTCACCCCTCCAGCGCATGCACATACACGCCTGTACGTGCCACAACAATCCACCCCAGTAAGCTAAGCAGCACCATCTAGTGGAGAATGGAACCATTACACCAAGCCCCATCTGACTGTATTGACCACGCTTTAGAGGAACACCACAAGTCTCTCTACCTGCTTAGTTTACAGACTATACACTGCTTCATAGTTTGACTTCTAGGGGAAACTGGATGTAATTCCAATCATATTCTATTCTGTTCGTTGATCAATCTATTCAATTTTTTTTACTTTTTCTTTTCTTTCCTTATTCTTGAATAAAGAGAAAAATTTATTTTTATTTTCCATTTTTATAAAAAATATTTTTCTTTAATTTTTTCTATTTTTTTACTTTTTTGAAAAATTTTTATTCCATTTTTCTTTCATCATTTCATTTTATTCTATTTCATTGTATTCATTTTTTAATTTTCAAACATTTTCCTTTTTCTTCTTTTTTCTCTTTTCTCTTTTCTATTCTTTTCTTTTCTTTTCTTTCCATTTTTCCTCTATTCTATCAAGTTTCTTCCAACAACCAGACCAAAACACACCTAGGATCTAGCATCTTTTCTTTGATTTTTTGTGTTGTTTTTAATTTTTATTTTTCATTTTATTAATTCTTTTTCTTCCTTCGATGTGACAAAACAAAAGAATTCAACCCAAGAGGAAGAACAAGAAGAAATGACAGCCAAGGACTTAATTAACACAGATGCAAGCAAGATACAACCAGAATTTAGAATCATGATAATAAAAATACTAGCTGGGGTTGAAAAAAGCATAGAATCCTTTTCTGCAGAGATAAAAGAAGTAAAATCTAGTCAGGACAAAATGAAAAATGCTATAATTGATCTCCAATCTTGAATGGAAGCCACAGTGGCAAGGATGGATGAAACAGATCTGTGAAAATGTGATTTAGAGGACAAACTCATGGACAATAATGAAGAGAAAAAAGAGGGAGACTAAGGCAGCATGATACAAGAATTTAAGAACTCAGTGCTTCGTTAAAAAGGAATAACATCTGAATCATAGGGGTCCCAGAAGATGAATAGCGGGTAAAGGGGTATAAGGTTTATATGAGCAAATCATAGCAGAAAACTTCCCTAACCTGGGGAAAGACACAAAATCAAATCCATAGAACTCCCATTAGATTCAACAAAAAACAAAATCAACAAGGCATATCATAGTCAAATTCACAAAATACACAGACAAGGAAAGATTCATGAAAGCAGCAAGGGAAAAAAAGTCCTTAACCTAAAGGGAAGACATATCAGGTTCGCAGCAGACCTATCTACAGAAAAGTGCCAGGCCAGAAAAGAGTGACATGATATATTCAATGTGCTGAATCAGAAAAATATGCAGCCAAGAATTCTTTATCTAGCAAAGTTGTCATTCAAAATAGGAGAGATAGAAATTTTCCCAGACAAAAACTAAAAAGTTCATGACCACAAAACCAGCCCTGTAAGAAATTTTAAGGGAAACTTTATGAAGGAAGAAAAGATGAAACAAAACAAAGAAGACCAAAAGCAACAAAGACTAGAAAGGACAAGAGAACACCACCACAAACTCCAACTCTACAGGCAAAACAATGGCAATAAATTCATAACTTTCAGTACTCACTCTAAATGTCAATGGACTAAATGCTCCAATCAAAAGACATAGGGTAACAGAATGGATAAGAAAACAAGATCCAGCTATATGCTGTTCATAAGAGATCTATTTTAGACCTAAAGGCACCATCAGATTGAAAGTAAAGGGATAGAGAACCATTTTTCATACTAATGGTCACCAAAAGAAAGCCAGAGTAGCCATACTTATAAAAGACAATCTAGATTTTAAAATAAAGACTGTAACAAATGATGAATAAGGGCATTATATCATAATTAAGAGGTCTATCCACCAAGAAGATCTAACAATTGTAAACATAGATATGTCCCCAACATGGTAGAAACCAAATATATAAATCACAATTGATTGATCAATCACAAACATAATAAACTCATTGACAATAATACCGTAATAGTAGGAGATTTCAACACCCCACTTACAGCAATGGACAGATTATCTAAACAGAAAATAAACAAGGAAACAATAGCTTTGAATGAGACATGGGACCAGATGGACTTAACAGACATATTCAGAACATTTCACCCTAAAGCAGCAGAATACACATTCTTTTCGAATGCACATGAACATTCTCCAGACTAGATCACATACTGGGACACAAATCAGCTCTCAACAAGTACAAAAAGATGGAGATCATACCATACATATTATCAGACCACAACACTATGAAACTTGAAATCAACCACAAGAAAAAATTCAGAAAGACATCATCAAATACTTAGAGTCTAAAGAACATCCTACTTAAGAATGAATGAACTAACCAAGAAATTAAAAAGGAAACGAAAAAGTACATGGAAGCCAATGGAAATGATAACACCACAGCTCAAAACCTCTGGAATGCAGCAAAGGTGGTCATAAGAGGGAAGTATAAAGCAATTCTGGCCTTCCTAAACAAGGAAGAAAGGTCTCAGATACACAAGTACCTTACACCTTAAAGAGCTGGAAAAAGAACAAGAAACAAATCCCCAAACCAGTAGGAGGCAGGAAATAATAACAATTAGAGCAGAAATCAATAGTATCAGAGGGAAAAAAAACCCCACAGTAGAACAGATTAATGAAATCAGGAGCTGGTTCTCTGAAAGAATTAACAAAATTGATAAATCCCTAACCAGTTATATCCAAATGAAAAATGAAAGGACCCAAATAAATAAAATCAAGAATGAAAGAGGAGAGATCACAACCAACACGGCAGAAATATAAACAATATAAGAGAATATTATGAGCAATTTTATGCCAATAAATTGGGCAATCTGTAAGAAATGGACAAATTCCTAGAAACATAGAAAACTACCAAAACTGAAACAAGAATAAACAGAAAATTTGAAGAGACCCCAAAATAGTAAAAAAAAAAAATCGAACTAGTGATCAAAAATCTCCCAAAAGACAAGAGTCCAGGGCCAGATGGCTTTCCAGGGGAATTCTACCAAACATTTAAAGAAGAATTAACACCTATTCTTTTGAAGCTTTTCCAAAAAAAAAAAAAAATGGAAAGAAAACTTTCAAACTCATTCCATGAAGCCAACCGTATCCAAAAATGCATTAAAAGAATTATTTATCACGATCAAATAAGATTTATACCTGAGATGCAGGACTTGTTCGATATCTGCAAAACAATCAAGGTGCTACATCACATCAATAAAAGAAAGGACAAGAACCACATGAACCTCTCAATAGATGCAGAGAAAGCACTTGACAATATACAGCATCCTTTCTTGATAAAAACCTTCAAGGAAGTAGGGATAGAAAGATCATACCTCAGGGCTCCTGAGTGGCTCAGTCTGTTGAGCATCTGGCTTCAGCTCAGGTCATGATCTCGCGGTTCGTGGGTTCGAGCCCCGCGTTGGGCTCTGTGCTGACAGCTAGCTCAGAGCCTGGAGCCTGTCTTCGGATTTTCTGTCTCCCTCTCTCTCTGACCCTCCCCTGCTCACGCTGTCTCTCTCATTCTCTCTCTCTCTTCTCTCTCAAAAATAAATAAAACATTTAAAAAAATAAAGAAAGCTCATACCTCAAGATCATAAAAGCTGTATACGAAAGACCCACTGCTAATATCATCCTCAATGGGGAAGAGCTGAGAGCTTTCCCCCTAAGGTCAGAAACACGACAGGATGTCCACTCTCACCACTGTTATTCAACATAGTATTGGAAGTCTTAGCCTCAGCAATCAGACAACACAAAGGAATAAAAGCCATACAAACTGGCATAGAGGAAGTCAAACTTTCACTCTTTGCAGATGACATGATACTCTATATGGAAAACCCAAAAGATTCCACCAAAAAACTGCTAGAAATGATCCATGAATTCAGCAAAGTTGCCGGCTATGAAATAAATGCACAGAAATCAGTTGCATTTCTATACACCAATAATGAAGCAGCAGAAAGAGAAATAAAGGAGTCAATCCCATTTACAATTGCACCAAAAACCATAAAATATCTAGGAATGAACCTAGCCAGAGGTGAAAAATCTATACACTGAAAATTATAGAAAGCTTATGAAAGAAACAAAAGAAGACACACACACACACACAAAAGGAAAAATATTCCATGCTCCTGAATTGGAAGAACAAAAATTGTTAAAAATCTACCCAAAGCAATCTACATATTCAACGCAATCCCTATCAAAATAACATCAGCATTCTTCACAGAACTAGAACAAGCAATCCTAAAATTTGTATGGAACCAGAAAATACCCCAAATAACCAAAACAATCCTGACAAAGAAAACAGAGCCGGAGGCATCACAGCCCTGGACTTCAAGATGTATTACAAAGCTGTAATCATCAAGATGGTATAGTACTGGCACAAAAACAGACACTTTGATCAGAGAAATAGAGTAGAGAACCCAGAAACGGACCCACAAATTTATGGCCAACTAATCTTTTAAAGGCAGGAAAGAATATCCAATGGAATAAAGACAAGACTCTTCTGCAAATGACGCTGGGAAAACTGGACAGTGACATGCAGAAAAATAAACCTGGACTACTGTCTTACACCATACACAAAAATAAACTGAAAATGGATGAAAGACCTAAATGTAAGACAGGAAGCCATAAAAATCCTTGAGGAGAAAGCAGGCAATAACCTCTTTGACCTCGGCTGCAGCAACTTTTTACTCAACACGTCTCCAGAGGCAAGGGAAACAAAAGAAAAAATGAACTATTGGGACCCCGTAGAGATAAAAAGCTGCACAACGAAGGTAACAATGAGCAGAACTAAAAGGCAACTGACAGAATGGGAGAAGATATTTGCAAATGACATATCAGATAAAGGATTAGTATCCAAAATCTATAAAGAACTTATCAAACTCAACAACCAAAAAACCTCCAAATAATCCAGTGAAGAAATGGGGAAAAGACGTGAATAGACACTTCTCCAACGAAGACATCCAAATGGCCAACTGACACATGAAAAAATGCTCAACATCACCCATCATCAAAGAAATGCAAATTAAAACCACAGTCAGAATGGCTAAATTAGCAATTCAGGCAACAACAGATGTTGGCAAGAATGTGGGGAAGAGGATCTCTTTTGCAGTGCTGGTGGGAATGCAAACTGGTGCAGCCACTCTGGAAAACAGTATGGAGGTTACTCAAAAAATTAAAACTAGAACTACCCTAAGACCCAGCAATTGCAATACTAGGTATATATCCAAGGGATACAGGTGTGCTGTTTCAAAGGGGCACATGCACCCCAATGTTCATAGCAGTGTTATCGACAATAGCCAAAGTATGGAAAGAGCCCAAATGTCCATCAACAGATGAATGGATAAGGAAGATGTGGTATAAATACAATAGAGTATTACTCAGAAATCAAAAAGAATGAAATCTTGTCATTTGCAACTATGTGGATGGAACTAGAGAGTATTATGCTAAGTGAAATTAGTCAGTCAGAGAAAGACAAATAGCATGTGACTTCACTCATATGTAGAATTTAAGTACAAAATAGATGAACATAAGGGAAGGGAAGCAAAAATAATATAAAAACAGGGAAGGGGACAAAACATAAGAGACTCTTAAATACAGAAACAAACTGAGGATTGCTGGAGGGGCTGTGGGGGGGTGATGGGCAAATTGGGTAAGGGGCATTATAGGAAGACACTTGTTGGGATAAGCACTGGGTATTATAAATAGGGGATGAATCACTGGAATCTACTCCTGAAAACATTATTGCACTATATGCTAACTAACTTGAATGTAAATATATATATATATATATATATATATATATATATATATGATGTGTGTAAGCTTCTGGGAAGTCTCATCAACCTCTAGCAAGGCCAAGAGGGTGTGCAAGGGTGGTGTATCCCTGCTTATATTCCCTGAAAGCACTCCTACCCTCTAGATGTGTGGAATACCTAAAGCTTGTCCTTCAGGCTGAAGCTCCAGACTAAGTAAATAAGCCTTTTTCATAGGAAGACTGGGGTTTTACTGTCTGTGCAATGCCCAGGGCTGATGGCCTGCCAAGAACTGTCTTTCCAATTATTACAGTATTGGCCACCAGGGTCAGGCAATTAGTATGTCCCCTGTGTGGACTGCACATGCCCATTGGTTTGGGCAAGGCAGCTAGAGAGTAGAGGGGGTGGGCCACATTCACCAGCTTCAGAAACGCAGTGGGCAAATGTCTTCATCGCATGCCCCCACACGCTTCAGGAATGTAGTGCAAGAGTGCCTTGTCTGTGCACACACACTAGCTTTAAGCTGAAAGCTGGAATGTGGTAACTACTTGCTCTTGCTCACCCCAGCCAGGAAGTGGGAAAGCACTTCAACTGTCTGTGCTCTCCGGCCTTAGCCAGTGTTATGACCACTTTCCTTCTCCTTCCATCATAGCAAGTTGGTGAGAGGGTGCTGTATCTGAGTTCACCTGCCTGTGCTTGCAGGCTATGTGGAGAGTGCAAAAACTGTATCCACCAGCGTCTCCATTTCCAGGAAGTACCCCAATTGTCCTGTCCCTCCAGCCAATACTTCCAGATAAGCAAATGGAGTCCCTCACATAGAGTATAGGTGCTTTTCAAACTGCTGTGTTCTTTAGTGGTTTTTTTTTTTTTTTAACTGGGTCTCGGGGCAAGTAAGACCACATGTGAGTTCTCCAAGAAGAGAATCTCAGTTTCTCTTTGCATTTTGGGACCTGTAGATGTCAGATCCATTGGTTTTCCAAGCCAGATTTCTGGGGCCTAGTATTTCCAGTGTGGATCCCACAGACTGGGGCACCCAATATGGTATTCTAACCCCTCACTCCTCTGGTAACTCCACATTCATCTGGTGACATCCCTCCCTATTCTATGTTTCTATGCCAGGGATTGGGTTTTTTTGTGACTGTATCTTTGCCTCTTCTACCTATCTTGATGTGGTCCTTTTATCTTTGTTGTATCCTTTTGTTGCTATTCTTTGTTTTGGAAAATAGTTCATCTAGTTTTCATATCTATTTCAGAAGGAAATGATCCATATGTAGCTTTAGATTTGGTGTTTTCATGGGAGAAGGTAAGTTCAGGGACTTCTCACCATCAACTAAAACTTCCTCCAAAAATTTCAAAATGAATGGTGCTGGAAGTGAAGTTCAACATTGAAGAGAGCCAAATTGTAATGTGTGGGGGCAGAAGATTGTGAGTTGCAGATGGGAGTGGGGATTGCATGTGAGATAATTCTGCTACAATTTCTGTTGGAAATTTAAAAAACTCAGAACATAAAATCCATAACTTCTTGTTAAATTTTGAGATGGAGACGAGGAAAAGGCAGAAAGTAGGGAATCTTGAATGCTGACAGAATTGTAATTCTATTGGCTCTTTACATGCAGTTAAAACCTGCCAAAATCTCACCCACTTAGATCTCCTTCCTTTGGTGATTTTGTTCTCTGCCAAACTTTGGGTAATAAATAGAATCTGCAAGCCCTCTGAACACAGAGCTGCAGCTTTTCAGAAGAAAAATCAAAACAAGATTACACGGTAAGAATAAGACTAATATTCTGGTAGATTTTTTTCTCAGGTTTGGCAAAATAAGATCTTGGGAACCATGGAGAACTATTTTTTATTTCTATAAAATAAAGGATTAGGCTGAATTGTTGCTATTTATTGCCAATACCAGCAAAACTTGAAAATAATAATAGTTGCTACTAACTTATAATTGCACTTTAATTTGGAAAATTATTAATAAATTGCTAAAATTGATTATCAGTAGTCTTTATAGTAAGTTTCTCTCCTCCGCCACAAAACTTCATAAAACAAGTTGATAATTGTACTTCCAAGACAAACCTACCCCAGTTGTTTACCAGTGGTTTCAAAAAAGGAGGACAAGTAGAACTGAGAGGGGTCATCCCTTCAAAATCATCTACTCAAAAATAAACTATTTTTGAAAAAATAAGTAATTGACATCCTAAATGACTAAATGAGTAAATTCAAAAGCTTATTAGTTTTGCTACTATTCCTCATTTAGACAATTGCATTAAAGATTGATTTTTTCTCTTTATTTGTTGCTGTCTGCCTCATGGCAATTTTTTCTCCTTGCACTTTTCTCTGCCTTATCTTTCTACACATGAATACATGCCTCCAGACTATTTTAATAAAGAAAATGGCACAAATCCAAAAGTACTATTGTTGCACAAAATTGATTCCAGAAGGTCTTGGAAATTTGAGAGTTTAGGAGTAAGTGTTTGGATCTTCCTGACTCTCACTCCCTCCTCAGCACTGTGCTTCTTCAGCTTGAATCACCCCTGTATACTGTGGTCCTATGCTGTTCCCAATATCCCTACCTATTGCTTCTCACATTTGTCTTTAGAATACTTGACATTCCTCTTAAAAATTTATTCCTAAAAGGGCATGTCTCTGTGTTCAGAAAACTTCAGAATCCTCCATTTCTGAAAGAATCACCTAATTGAGTAATATGCTTAAATAGTTAAGAACTCTTTGCACAAGCATCACTCTGCAGCTCAAATTTCACATTTTCTCCACTCTTCTCTGAAAGGATCCTAGATTTCCCATCAAGCCTTGGCTGGTAGCTACATAATTCATTTTCTCAGCAATGACCTAGATATTTTTCTATTTCCCATAACTGTTTAACTTACAATGTCTACAGCCAGAATGTATCTCTTTCTCTTTCCCATTTATAGAGACGGAAGAATTCTTAGGAGACTTTTTACTTAGGGTTTGAAACAGGGCTAAAAGTAAGGCAAGAGATTGAGAAATGGGAGCTGCCACTCCTGGTTAGGGTCTGCAGAGAGTTAAAGAAACAGAGCTTACAACTAACTTCTGGGAATGTGTGTGAGATTCAATTGTAAAAAGTTCACTCATGGGGGAATTAAATCATTACCAGCAAATATTGTTGGGTGTGTGTATGTGTAGCACTGAAGAGAGAAAAAATAAACACCAAGGAAAATTTATGTGAGTAAATTTGACAGAACAAGGCCTTTTTTGGAGACACTCACACAGAATTAAATCTTTACAGGGAATACTGCAGAAGCGACAGCTTTGGGGTGAAGAAAATTCAGGGACTTTTTATGCCAGTGAATCTGGTAACATGAGGTCATTTTTGGAGATGTGAGTGCAACTGTGCCAAAATCAATGTATCTTTCATTCAACAAGTTGAAATTTTGGCAGACATGGTAGGAATCAAGAGTGTTAAAATCTTTCTTTATATCACAGCTTGTAGAAGGGGCATTTAGAAACAATAAGAGCAAAAATAATCTCCTTGAAGAACAGAATGAAATCTTAATTCCCTCAAAAAAATGATGCTTGGTTCAAGGACTTCAGAAAATCATGGTAAAACCTCTAATCTTTTTTTCAGTTTCCCTCTGGTTTCTCTGGTGCTGACATCTGCATGCAAAAGGAAACTTTAAGAGGACACAGCCTCACAGGGCAGGCAAAGTTCATTATTACAGGATAGTAATGGGAAAATAAGGAGTTTGGGGCACTTCCTCCCTGAAACAGACTCCTGGCACATACTCTTATGTTGGCCTTGTTACTGTCGGTAAATCATGCTATATCTGTGAACATTTTTGTTTTTGTTTTTGCTTTAAGTGAAGAGTGCAACATAGCATAATAGTAAAAATACACATATTTTTTGAGTCAGACAGGCCTTAAATCCATCATCTATCATTGACTACTTGTGTGATTTGCGATCTTTCTTAACTTTCCTGACCCTGAATTTTTCCCCTCTGGTGCAAAATATAAAAATAAACAAGCAAATAACAACAAAACCCATCCTACCTTAGAGAGGTGTTTTGATACCTATAAAGATAAAGCAAGCCAAAAGTAGTCATTAAAGGTAACTGTTATTAATCACTGAACATGTACTAACTGTAAGATATTGCCACTCTGGAAAACAGTGTGGAGGTTCCTCAAAAAACTAACAATAGAACTCCCCTATGACCCAGTAATAGCACTGCTAGGAATTTACCCAAAAGGATACAGAAGTGCTGATGCATAGGGGCACATGTACTCCAATGTTCATAGCGGCACTTTCAACAATAGCCAAATCATGGAAAGAGCCTCAATGTCCATCAACTGATGAATGGATTAGGAAGATGTGGTTCATCTATACAATGGAATACTACATGGCAATGAGAAAGAATGAAATCTGGCCATTCGTGGCAACGTGGATGGAACTCGAGGGTGTCATGCTAAGTGAAATAAGTCAGGTAGAGAAGATCAGATACCATATGTTTTCACTTATAAATGGAACAGGAGAAACTTAACAGAGGACCATGGGGGAGGGGAAGGGGAAAAATAGTTGGGGAGAGGGAGGGAGGCAAACTATGGGAGACTCTTGAATACTGAGAACAAACTGAGGGCTGATGGGGGAGGGGGAGAAGGGAAGGGGATGATGGGCATGGAGGAGGGCACTTGTCAGGATGAGCACTGGGTGTTATATGGAAACCAACTTGACAATAAAATATAAAGGAAAAAAATAAATGTAAGATATTTCCCCACATTATCCCATTTAATCCTCAGCACTTCTGTGAGATAATAACATTCTCTATTCATAAGGTTAAGCAAGTAAGATTTGGAAAGATTGTACTAACCCAAGATAATGCAATCAGCAAATTTCAAACAAGAGGTTAAAATCCAGAGGTAAGTCCCATGAAGGAAAAGGACCAAGAAGGAAGATGGATTCCAAACATCTTCACTTAGTATGACCTTAATCTTTTTGTAAAGCCATTTTCAATTCAAATTTCCATTATTTTCAAATACAAAAACAGTGAGATGACATTAAAACCGTCCACCTATTTTTGGGGGTCTACACTCATTGCCATCTGAAGAAAAATTTCCCTGCCAGCCACCGTTTTCTTATGTAACTTTCTTTTGCCATTCCCATTGGTATTGCCAGAATCCACAAACTGGCTGATTGCTTTCACTTTTAACTAGCACAACAGTCTACATCTAATTCCTCTTCACCCTGAACGCCTCATAAATTAGATGATTCCCACAATTTTCCCTCATAATACTAGTACATCTGAGACCTTTAACAATCATGTTTTGCTCATTACTTCTCTTGAATTTTCTAGCAAAGAATCAATGTTTTCTTAAAGAGTTTGACAGCGCTTCGTTTTTTTGCATGTCTTCTGTGTTCAATATCAACCACCCTAACTTCTTAGCCTGTTTGGCTCTATCAGTAGCAATAAGAAATGCTATCAAGCAGTTTATATTTTCTTAAAGAGATTATGTGCTTTTTAAAAGTTTCAGATGTAATGTAATTTGAAAGAAAAGAAGGAAAGAAAAGAAAGAAACAAAGGAAAGAAAGAAAGAAAGAAAGAAAGAAAGAAAGAAGAAGGAAGGAAGAAAGAAAGAGGGAGGAAAGAAAGAAAAAAAGAAAGAAAGAAAGAAAGAAAGAAAGAAAGAAAGAAAGAAAGAAAGAGGGAAGGAAGGGAGTGAGGAAAGAAGGAAGGAAATACGGAAGGAAGGAAGGAAGGAAGGGAAAGAAAGAAAGCTTCCATACTGTTAATTTTTAAATTTCTCTTAATAATCAAATTTAATATCATCTAATACATGATACAGTTTATCACTAGGTGGCTATTTGGTTGTGAAAAATGTCTCATGATTTATCCAGGGATGATGATTTTCATGTATGTTCTGATGTTCTGGTACGGCATGAGCAGAAATAAATAGAAAAAGAACTAGCCACATGGAGTATGCCCACTGAATAGCAACATTAGGAGAGACTCTCATTCTAGTTTTAGACTATACCAGCCAATTTGGTATAATGTGTCAGTGAGGGTGGTGTGGAATATCTAAAGTTTTACAGAACTATTAACAACCTGCCCAGTATTTCTGTTACTATTTGATAGGCATATACCAAACATAGGAGAAAATTCCTATAAAAGTTATGTAAGCAGTAATTTCATTCTTTGTACAAAGAAAAACTTTCACATATTATGAGAAAATATTTACAATTAACTCCTGAATATAAGTAATCTGAAATGATATTTTGAACAGAAAACAGTTTTTAGTGCTTTTCTCTTTTGAGTATCATTATGGACTCATGATTTTTGTTGACATTCTTGTAACTTAATCATTTTCAAACTCAACTTGTTTTGATTAGTTATAATTTTTTTATTGTTTTGACTCAAATTGTCACTATTTGGTACATAAAAGCCCTTTTATGCTGGTTCATTTGCTCTTTTATTAATCACCTTAAAACTTTGAAAAATGCATCGCTGCTTTCAGCAAACAAGTTATTCAGGCTCACCTTGCATTTCTTCTACCTGTAACAGAAACCAGCTATTCTCCAAAGAACTTTGATTTCTTTACGGGAGAACATTATTAGATTACAAAATATGGGCCCTGGGATATAGACTAGATTATTTCATCTTACTACTGACATTAAATTAGTCCAGTTACACAGATAGGGGAGAAAATATATATATATAAAATCATGAGTTCATTTTGGCAATTTCACTGGATCCTAATATCACTGTATTATACATGTAGTTGAGTTTTTACCTATTTTACTATGCAATGAGCATGGAATGTTGAATGTAAGTGATAAATCACTAAATTCTACACTTGAGAAAATAATAAAATACAAATATTTTAGTTAAAAATATATTTTTATTTATACTTTGGTCCAATCGTTTAAGTTATTTTTAACTTTGAAAATGTTAATGCCTTATTGACAGTTGTTTTTGCCCCTTTGTTAGCTACATTAGTTACTGGAGGACATGAAAACCTGTTTGAAAGTTCATTTTATAAATAGGATGTTAACTGAAGTTTTATGTTCATAGTGTTTACAAGTCATTTCATTTTGTCACTATTTGTCCAACCACAATGACCTATATTTATATGTATATGATTTTCATAATCACTTTTACATACAATTATACAAATTTATACATGCAAAATTTTTTGCAAAATTTTTTGGTAAACAAATCCAATTGATGTTTTGCAAAAATGAAATAACAATAATAATAATAATACTATGTTGGCAATCTATAAAATTAATAATAAAAATAGTAATAACAGTACTGTTATTGGCCATCTGAATTTATTTTTAAAAGAGCATATCAGTTACTTATAAGTCTTCAAAATCTTGTCCTGATACAAAAAGTTTATCTTTTCTATTTCTGACATACCATGTTTTTACTCTCATATATAATATGTTAATTTTTTATGTATCAATTTATATATTCATATTATGATCCATAATTTTTTAAACATAACATTATTTAAATATTAAACTGTTCACCTGATATGGAAAACAGTATGAAGGTTCCTCATAAAATTAAAAATAGAACTATTATATCATTCTGTAATCCCACTTTTGGGTATATATCCAAAAGAATGTAAAGCAGAATATTGACAAGATATTTGTACACCCATGTTCAATGCCATATTGAACATGTCAAAAGAGCCAACAGGTAAAATCAACCCAAATGTCCATTCACTGATAAATGGATAAAGAAAATGTGATATATACATATAATAGAATATTATTAAATCTTAAAAGAAAGAAATCTTGCCACATGCTACAACATGGATGAACCTTGAGGACATTATGCTAAGTGAAATAAGTCAGACACAAATACTATATACTATGTCATTCCACTTATATGAGGAATCTACAGTAGTCAAACGTATAGAAACAGAGAGTAGAACAGTTTTGACTGCGGCCTGGGGAAGAGGGAAATGGGGAATTGTTGCGCAATAAATATAGTTTCAGTTTTGCAATATGAAAAAGTTCTAAAAACCTGCTGCAGAACAGATCTAGTAACACTACTGAAATGCACACTTAAAAATTGTTAGATGGTAAAATTTATGTTTTACATTTTTTACATTAAAAACTAAAGGAAAAAAACAAGAGCTTTGAGCATGGCAGGGGGTGGGAAAGTTCATGGGAAATGTTTAAATAATCCAGCTGTATTTAAAGATATGGTTAAGTCAACGTCCAGAATACATTAGTTGTTTGCCATTTCATTTTAGGATTTAGAAAAAGCCAATGTAGATTACGTTTAGACAAAGAAAGAGAATTTGTATCACTTGATATGCTTTAGCTGCAAAAATAGAATAACGAATTAGAAATGGCTTAAAATAGAAGGACACTTGTTTCACTTAACAAGAAGTTCTGAAATGGGCAATACCAGACTGTCCATGATCTCTTCCTTTATAGGATATGGATGGCTGAGCTCTGAGAATTACAACTTCACAGCAGCCAAGTCAAAAAGTCAAAAAGTCAAAAAGTGCTTACTCCTAAGGAGAAAAATTGTCCCACAAGTCCCAGATATGGCACCCCTTTGTCTCATTGGCAAGATCTGGGTTACATGCCTACTCCTAGACACTGTTGGCAGATGGACAGGATTGCCATGAATGGCTTATGTTTCTACATATCTAAATTTTGTTTTTAGTGAAAGAAAAGAGATTTGTCAGCTAAGAAACAACATTCATCCTAGGTAACAAATAACTTCCTAGGATGTTGACATCCTCTGATTTCTGCAGGACTCTAACCATTTTTGGTTTTTAAGAACTTCTGCAAAGGGCAGCCAAACTCTTTTCGAAGTTACCCTGAGGGTTCTACCTTACTCCAAAAAACACCGCAAAAATCTCTTTTAATCTGATTAATTTTCAATTCTTTCAGGTCAGAAAACTAAGACTTTCATCGGACATATCAGAACCACTTATTTTGTACAAAGGGAAGAAGACAATGTGTTCATTTCCTGTCTGACCATTTTCCAGTCACCTCAATGCATTCTTTTTTTTTTAATTTTTAACGTTTATTTACTTTTGAGAGTCAGAGATACAGCATGAGTGGGGGAAGGGTGGAGAAAGGGAGCCACAGAATCTGCAGTAGGCTCTAGGCTCTGAGCTGTCAGCACAGAGCCCAATGCAGGACTCAAACTCACAGACAGTGAGATCATGACCTGAGCCAGTCGGACGCTCAACCGACTGAGCCACCCAGGCACCCCAGCTCAATGCATTCTTAAACACAGACACTGACATTTCTTTTATTTTTTTAAACCATGATATAGAGGGCTTATTTAATTCGGTCAGTGTCTCTTTGACCATCACATTTAAGAATGTGGAATCTGTACATTTTAGAATTCACTGATAGTCTTTCCTTTAACTGAAAAAAATTTTCATTAACATATAACATACACACGCAAAAACTGCACAAATCTAACTGTATAGCTTAGTGATTTGTTGCAGGGTGAACAAACCTAAGTAATTATTTAAAGAAATAAAAGAGTACAGAACTCAGAGCCTCCCCATGCCCTCTTCTAGTCACTCTCTACCTCAAGAATAGCATTATACTTTCTAACATCAAACACCATATATTCAATTTGCCTGTGGAGTTTTTGAGCTATTTACAAATGAATTCTTACAGTATATGTCTTTTTGTGTCTAGCTTTTCACTCAACATTATGTTTGTGAGATCCCTCTGTATAGTTGAACACCTGTTTATTATCATTGATGGTTAGAATTTCTCTAAATAAATGTGACACGATTTATGTATTATAATGTAGATGAACAATTTTCCATATTTCCAGCTTAGAGTTATATAACTAAGACTACTATGTTCCCTTACTATGCCTTTTGGCATTTTTATGCCTTTTATATATACCTTTGAGTAGAATTGCTGGGTCAAAAGTATGCACATGCTTAGCTTTAGTGAATGCTATCAAATTATTTCCCAAGTGGTTGTAGCAATTTATACTCTCATCAGCCAAGTATAATAATTCCATTTGTGCCAAATCCTTACAAAAACTTGATATTTTCTATCTTCTTCATTTTAGCCATTTTGATAGGTGGGCATGTGGCTCTCCTTAGAAATACATTGTCAGTCTGGGGAGCTAGTAATTTTTTCCCCAAACTTGAGTTAGCTAGCAGACACACTTTAGAAAAATACATATCATCCCTAAGATTGTAATTTTGGAGTTGAGGCATTTGTTCTATGTGTCCCAGTTGCAAAGCAACATTAATTAGGGGTGAGGGGGAACAATTATATTGTATTTGGGATTCAGGGGGGAAAAAGTGAGGGACCACTTTTTAAAAGTGTAATACAATAGTAGGAAAAAAAAGGATTATTCTCTTAACCCCATGGCCACAAATTTAGTTTTTATAAACTGTGTGCTTGTTTTGTTTTGTAGTTAACAAATCTGCACTTTTATTTCTTTGCTTTTCAGTAAGTTTAAATCCTTAAGGCATACAGCATCACAGGGATTCTGTGGCTTTAGCAGGAAGTTTACTTTGGAATTTGGCATGACCGTGCCACTATTTCCATGAGCATGAGTTACTTTTCCCCAGATTACCAGGATTTTGTTTGGTTTGCCACCAGGAGTTACTGGGTTATTCTTTGCTTTGTACATATAGGGATATCTCTTGCTTGGTAGAATTCATTTTCATCTCGAGCATAAATACCTTCTTTTTTTTTTTTTGCCAGTTCAGTATTTATTATTTATTTCTTCTTTTATAGTTTATTGTCAGGTTGGCTTCCATATAACACCCAGTGCTCATCCCAACGAGTGCCTTCCTCCATGCCCATCACCCCCCTGCCTGTCTCCTCCACCCCCATCAGCCCTCAGTTTGTTCTCAGTATTCAAGTCTCTCATGGTTTGCCTCCCTCCCTCTCCCCAACAATTTCCCCCTTCCCCTCCCCCATGGTCCTCTGTTAAGTTTCTCCTGTTCCACTTACAAGTGAAAACATATGGTATCTGATCTCTGCCTGACTTATTTCACTTAGCATGACACCCTCGAGTTCCATCCACGTTGCCACGAATGGCCAGATTTCATTTTTTCTCATTGCCATGTAGTATTCCACTGTTTATATAAACCACATCTTCTTGATCCATTCACCAGTTGATGGACATTGAGGCTCTTTCCATGATTTGGCTATTGTTGAAAGTGCTGCTATGAACATTGGAGTACATGTGCCCTTATGCATCAGCACTCCTGTATCCCTTGGGTAAATTCCTAGCAGTGCTATTACTGGGTCATAGGGGAGTTCTAGTGTTAATTTTAGAGGAATCTCCACAGTGTTTTCCAGAGTGGCTGCACCAGTTTACATTCCCACCAACAGTGTAGGAGGGTG
>CM053568.1:58873443-58906871 GCA_028646485.1 Cryptoprocta ferox | reverse complement strand
GCAATAGCACTGCTGGGGATTTACCCAAGGGATACAGAAGTGCTGATGCATAGGGGCACATGTACCCCAATGTTCTGAGCGGAACTTTCAACAATAGCCAAATCATGGAAAGAGCCTAAATGTCCATCAACAGATGAATGGATTAGGAAGATGTGGTTCATTTATACAATGGAATACTACATGGCAATGAGAAAGAATGAAATCTGGCCATTCGTAACAAAGTGGATGGACCTCGAGGGTGTCATGCTAAGCAAAATAAGTCAGGCGGAGAAGGACAGATACCATATGTTTGCACTCATAGGTCTAACAGGAGAAACCCAACAGAGGACAATGGGGAGGGGAAGGAGAAAAAAGAGTTAGGGAGAGGGAGGGAGACAAAGTATGAGAGACTCTTGTATACTGAAAACAAACTGAGGGCGGAAGGGGAAGGGGGAAAGTTAAAGGGTGGTGATGGTTATGGTGGAGGTCACTTGTGGGGAAGAGCACTGGGTGTTATATGGAAACCAACCTGACAATAAAGTTAAAAAAATTAAAAAAAAAATAAATAAAAAAATAAAAAAATAAAATAAAAATAAAAAAATAAAAACAAAGAGAAAAGAAGAAAAAATATTCTCTTGTATGGTTATTATCAGTTGATGGACATTGTTTCAATTTTTGGGCTATTATAAACAGTGCTTCTATGAACATTTGTGCACAAGTTTTTTTGTGAATATATTTTCATTTCTTTTTGTTATACACCTAGGAGTAGAATTTGGGTAAAATAGTAACTATGTTTAGCTTTTTGAGGAATCAACAAACTGTTTTCTGTACTGGTTGTACCATTTCACTTTTTTGCAAATATTGTATGAAGGTCTCAATTTTTCCATATTCTTGCCAACACTTGTTATTTTCCTTTTTAAAAAAACTTCTCCCTCCCACCTTGATAGGTATAATAGTATTTTTTCAATTAATTTTTTTTCAAATAATCAATTTTTTTAAATGGAAACTATTCTTCTATCTTTGCTCATTATAATGTATTCATTCACATAATGCAAGTAGCTATCAAGATAAAAATAAAAACTGTCCATAATGCCATCAATCCATTGATAGCAACTGTCAGCTTTTGGAAGAGGGCAATAGTTTGAAGTGCTGTTTCAGCTAGGTCTTGGCAACGCATACCCTGTTGAATATATCTCTGTATGAACTGAAGTTCTTCTTTGCCAGAGTTCTAGATAAATACTACCTGATTTTTGGAAATTACTCACTTCCACCCCCCAGCTCCTGTTTAAACAATCTTGAGATAATGCTTAGAAACAGCTTTACTTAGTCAACTGCTTCTCCCATCCATATTATGTCTGAAAAGTGAGAAACAGAGTAACCATTTATTGAGCTTCTGTGAGACACCAGGCATGGCATTAAGGCACCTTCATTGTATTACCTTATTTAATATTCAGAACAGCTCTTTGCAGCAGATCTTATTGTCATTCCACTTCACAGACTGAAACAGAGGCTTAATGATGTTAAAAGTAATTTACTAATAAGTCTAAGGCCATGATTTTCCAACCTGGGTCTGACAACTGAAAAACCGTTTCTCATGTTGTTGTTGTTGTTTTAATTCAACATCATTGTTGCAACATCATTTGGTGGGTTACTTCTTTATTCTATTGCAGTTTTTATTAATTCAGTTAATCATGTATAAAGCAGTTAGTGGTGAATAACTTTAAGGACAATGCAATAAGAAACTGAATAAGAGAAAGTGTTTCAAAAATACAGTTATTAATTATTGATACTGTAGGCCTATTAAATATCTTTAAACATTCTGATAGTTTTATTGAAGCTTAATAGACAACCAATAAACATAATTTAAGATGGAAAATTTGGTAAGTTTTGTAATATGAATGCTCCTGAGACACCATCACAGCACAGTCAAGATAGTGAGCATATCAATCATGCCCAGAGTTTCCCCTTGATCTATTATAATTGCTCCTTTCTTCCCCACTACTGTGCACTTCCATCCTCAACCAACCACTAATGTGCTTTCTGTTACTATAGATTAGTTTGCATGTTCTAAAGTTTTTATAAATAGAATCATTTAGTATGCACTCTTCTTTTTAATCCAGCTCTTTCACTCAGCTTAATTATTTTGACAATCATCCATGTTGTAGTGAATCTCAATAGTTGATTCCTTGTTAGTAGTGAGGAGTAATTTTATTGTATAGATACACTGTAGTTTGTTTATCCATTCACCAGTGGATGGATATTTGGGTTCTGGTTTTTGACCATTGCAAACAAAACATATATGAGCATTCATGTTTTTGTACAGAAATATGCTTCTATTGCTTTTGGGTAAATACCTAAGAGTGGAATGGCTAGATCATATGATAGATGCATGTTTACTTACACGGATGTATATTGAATGTGCACAGAAGATGGTGGTGGTGGTGGTGTTTATATGGGTGTATGGTACACATGGAAATGTAATAAAAGAATTCAGTATAAAGGGATCCAAGGGAATTTGGGCAGAACACCAATATTGTTCACGTCACCAGGGTTCTTCTATCTTTCCTTCCTACCATTTTTAATGTATTGACCTTTATCCCCATGTTCATTGCCCCATGGTCACAAGTTGGCTATTCTACACTCAGCCTCATATAGGTAAGAGGTCTAGGTCTAAGTAAGAGAAAGGCGGAAAGGGTGAAAGACAAAAAGTGCATTTTAGTTGAATATGTCCCCTTTAAAAAAGTTTTTCTTGGGGTGCCTGGGTGGCTTAGTCGCTTAAGCATCTGACTCTTGATTTCTGGCTCAGGTCATGATCCCAAGGTTGTGAGATTGAGCCCTGTGTCAAGTTCTGTGCTAAGCATGGAGCCTGCTTAAGATCCTCTCTCTCTCCCTCTGCCACTTTCTCCCACTCACGCTGGCTCTCTCTCTAAAAATAAATAAATAAATAAAAATAAAGTTTTTCTCAAACCCTTATCCTGCCTATATTTTATTGTTCAGAACGGTGTCAAGTGGTTATCATATCTACTACATGGGAATCCGGGAAGGTGTATAATTTTGAGTTGGGGATATTGCTGCCCAGTACAAAATGAGATTCTGTTGGTAAGAAAGTAGGGATAGTGGTGATGGATATTAGGTAAACAACTACAATATTTGGTACCTTCTCATTTTATAGAGAATAAACAGAGATTGAGAGAGGTCACATAATTTGCTGAAGTTGTGCAGCCTGTAAGCAGTAAATCAAACCTATGTTCTTTTTAAAAAAATTGTTTTGTTTGTTTGTTTCTGTGTGTATGTATGTATGTATTATGTATGTACATATGTATGTATATATGTATGTAATCTCTACACCCAGCGTAGGGATTGAATTCATGACCCTGAGATCAAGAGTTGTAGGCTCTTCCAACTGAGCCAACCAGGTGCCCCCAAATCTATGTTCTTAATATGCTGGGTAGTGATTCATGCATTCTTTTTATGGGAGTACCCTATGGGGTAGGGACTATAAGTGTTTCATCATCATGGCACTTCAACAGAAGTAGCTCATTGCTTCTATCTCTACCAATTTGGCTTTAACTTTTATCTCTCACATCCATTTCTCAGAGTCCTAAGCCCCCTAATCCCAAACCTGACTGGGACCTGAAGAAGGAACCTATTTAACATGACCCTGAGAATGGATATATGAATAGATCAGGGTGGGTGGTAAGGTATGGGGATAGAAAATTCACTCTTCTTTCTTTCCCTAATGAGAAACTCACACTGATCTCTCTTACCTTTCTGCAATTGTGTACTGCAGAGTTGGAGTTTTAATACATAAATTGTACATGTTTTAAGTTCCATGTGGACAAGGAGCATAGTTTAGTTTTTTTTTGGGGGGGTGCTTTCATGCTACCTAGCAAAGTCCAATACACATGACATGTATTTAGGGAGCAACTGCTAGAGGACAAGATTTCTGGGCTGTATAGGTCATTGTATGATGGGGTGGGGGAGGAATTTTGGGACAAGCCTGGCCCAATCTCCACCAGAGTACTCTTAAGATTTTTCTATCCGTCATGCAACTTCTCAGCATGAGGCACAAAGGTTGAAGTTGTTTTATTTTTTGTCCTTTTTTTTTTTTTTTTTTTGCTGATGTGGGGGGTTATAATTCAATCTTTTTAGATTTTAATCAAGCTGTTGCATTCTTGTTTTAAATGTTTATTCATTTTTGAGAGAGAGGGAGAGAGAGAAAGTTGGGGAGGGGCAGAGAGGGAGGCACGGAATCCGAAACAGGCTCCAGGCTCTGAGCTGTCAGCACATAGCCCAACATGAGGCTCAAACCCACAATGGCGAGATCATGACCTGTGCTGAAGTTGGATGCTTAACTGACTGAGCTGTTAAGCTGTTGCATTCCAATTAAATTAACAATTATTGTTAACAATAATTGCTATTATTAGCAATTATTAGCAATTATTTTTCCAGATCCTCTGAATCTTAACTCTTACTTCATTTTCTTTTCCAATTTTAGGTCATATTATGTATTCAAATAAAATTTTCTTGACAGTATTTCAAGGTATCCAATGAATACATAAAAATCTAATGATTATAAATAAAATGAGGAAAAATAAGTTTTGATATAATTGTTATTTTTATACAATGAAATGGAAAAATTCCCTCCAGTTATGTCTGTGTTATGGATCATCAAAACACATGACAGTAAATGACAAAAGGCCATCGCCCGTTTAATATTTTAATCAAATAATACTCAGTATAGTGATGGTACAAAGCATTTTTAGAAAAGGAGAATTGAACATGAAAAATAAGATAACCAGGCTGAAAAATACCTAAATGAGTCAGAGGTCAGGTTAAATTTCCTTTGGCAGGTGTATGTTGGCTGTTTGGTTTTGGGTAAAGGTCACTGAATAGCTCCTCTATGCTTGCCAGTATGATGGGCACTGGGAATTACAAAAGTATAAAAGACACGATCCCTTCTCTGGAATATCTTACTTAGTTTTGAATGACCAAAAATATCAGACAAATGACTTACTCCATATACCAACATTGGCAGAGTAAAGTATACTTACTTTCACTTAAAAATTTCAGAATATTTAGTCATTTTATGACAAAAATGTGGCCTCACAGACTTTTGAAAAATACAATTTATTCAAGAACTTAAACAATGTAATAGAAATATCTGGTTACCTAAAAACAATCGTTTTAAGTATATCATAGAGATGCATATGATTAACATTTAGTGTTTTTCAGAGAGGATGATATAGATTCTGCTTTTATTTTTGTCTCCAAAATAAAATTGGCAATGCAATGAAAGATCTATTGTTATTTATAATTGTTTACCCTCACACAGTAATTCTCAGCCTTTTTAATGTTATATTCCATCAGCATCGTAATCTAATAGATTTCACCAAATTAAAATTAAAAAGCCTATACTTTCTGAAAAAGGTACATTTTATAAGTATTGTTATTAGTTTCATCATTTATTGTCAGTGTTAAGCCTATGAAAAATTATAGTAGAATTAAGGCCTTAAAATAAGCAAAACTATTCCTTTAGTAGTTGGACAATCTTATTATATGGTTGAGTATGAATTTTATTACCTTAGTACTGTAAAATGCAAAGATATTTAATCAAAAATATTTCTCTTAATAGGTTTATACGAAATTCTACAACACCAGGTAGATGAAGTAGAATAAAGATGGCATCCATAGATCACATGATATGTAATGAAGCTAAGGAGGCACAAAAGGTATATCAAGAACATAGTTGGTCAAAAGAATGAAGAAGGAAGAAAAGTCAAATAAATATTCCATAGTAAGTAGGGTAATTGGGAAGCTGGACAAGAAAAACATGTATACGTGGGAAGAAAGTATTAGAAGAAATTTTGTCCAGGGTGACATGTATATCAGAAGTCATAGATCCCTGGAGGATAGGGTCAGAAGGACATAGTATACCACAAAATTAAGGGATAGCCAGTTATTGGAATTGTGATGGTAATCCTGTGTCCTATCTAGGCTCTAATAGATTAGAGGATTTCTTGATTTACTGTGGTACTTGGATCTCATGGTATTTGGATGTCCTAAGATATGTTGTGTCTCAGCGCTTTAAAAAAATGTTTTAGTGTCAATTATATGTCTGAACTAAAATTTATTTCATTTCCTAATATAAGAATGCCTTGCTTAAAATTAACTAAGTCTATAAAAATCAGCAGTTTACAAACAATTAGAGATAATATTATTTACTTTACAAACACTGGATTTATTTTTCTTTATGCTTTGCCTGTCTTTGTCTTTTCGCATATTTATATTATCTGCCTACCTATGTAGGTATCTGAAGTTTTGGGTATCTTCAAACAAATTTGGTGTTTTATTCCAGTTGTGAAACGGTTAGTCCAAGTAGACCTGGTTGTCTTTTCACCAATAGCTTTAGTGTGTAAACTCATTGTTTGGAACAAGGGAAAATTATGTCTCTGTGTAGCTCTTTAAAATGGATCTGTCTAAAGTGAGACTTGGATTAAGGCCCTTGCTTCTCTCCAGAGGTCTAAGCTCTAAATATGAAGTTCTTTCTGTACCGAAAGCAGAAAAAATTAAAGATCAGGTTGTATCTATTCTGAGGTCTCTTTAGCAATACCCTATTGAATATGTAATGATAGAGAGGAAAATAAAAAGCAGAAATGAAGGACCATAAAAAATATTTACACATAATGAGAAAAACATTCCATAGCGTATTAAGTACCCTCCATTTCCCTTAAGTGTTATCTGTCTCTTTATTTCTTGATCATTTATCCAGTGGTAGCTATTTGGGCTATCCAACACAAGATCCACAGCTTTCCATAACATTAATTTCAAGAGAGCTTAAATATGATATTTTCTATACTTGAATCCTTAATTTGATCCTCTACTTTAATTAGAGCAAGGTGGTTATCCTTTACTCCTATAAACACTCCAGGATCATTCTTACATTCAAATGAAACACACTTGGAAGACTTCCTATGAAGGAGGAAGAAGGCCTGGTCTGGCAATGGGTTTTCACATTTTTGTAGCTGAGGAAACAAGAAAAAAAGCAACCAGTATGTGAGTGGGAAATCCAAAGTCAATTATAATCTTACTTATAATCTTACTAAGTAGAGGATGGGAATGGGGGAGGAGGAAGTTAGTAGAGGGCTGAAGTGGGGTGGATTTAATTTAATTTATTGATGGTCTATATACTTTAAGAGACTTTATAGCTTAGAATGACTGGGTTTAGATGCAGCAGCTCAGGATTTGTGCCCCACTTTTGCCATGTAATATCTCTGAGATTTGTGGATATTGCTTTACCTATCAGGCGTCAATTTATTAGTCTAATCTGTTTTCTACATGTGAGTGATATAAATGATTATTAAGTTTTGGGAATGATTTGTTATACAGTAATATCTGACAAAGGCAATAATTCCATTATAGAATTACTGCAAGAATTAAAGGAGACTCCTTGTAAAACATTTAGCATGGCATTTGGCATATATAGAATTCTGTATGGGTCAGCTCTTACTACCAAGTAATTATATATGCCAAACACTGTTATATACATTGAGGAGCATTGTTAAGGAATATGTTGGTTACCATCCAGTGTTTATGTTAATACCTTACATGACTGTATTAGTTAGATTTATAATTTTGTATTTATGTAATTTGTCATCTATATTATACTCTTATATTTTCTTCCTGGTCTCTATCTTTGGCTTGTTTGTTCTCGAGATGTTTATAATTCTTCATCATGATCAATATTATACTACCATTTACTAACTGAAAAAGACTATGTAGTGAATTCTATGATTAGAATATAGATTATTTTTTACAATGATAATTGTAAATCTTGCCAGATGGAAATATTTATGACTTTCCCATTAGCAGCTTGGAGTGTAAAATTACTTTTGCATTTGCCTGAAAACTATTTTATTAAGAAACACTTCCTGGAAAAACAAAGTAGTTCCTAAAGATGAGTAGAAAGGATTTCAGATCATTATATATAGTAGTGCTTTTCAAACTTTAATGTGCATATGAGTCTCCTGGAGATTTGTTAAAATGCTGATTCTCATTCAGTTGTGAGGAAGCCTGAAATTCTGCATTTCTAACAAACTCCCACGTGATTCTGCACTGCTGGCAGAGCCCAGACTTTTCAGTTGCAAGGCTATACATGCCATTTCCTTCCCTTCCCTACTCCAGAAGCGAGTTATTAGTAGTAATTGTATTTTATATACAATAGTACAAACAAAACTTCTTCCTTGAAATATGCCAAACACCCAAATCTGCACAAATGAGTGGAGTCAATTATGACAGTTAAGTGCATATTTCTCTTACCTCCACAGAGTGTTCTTTGTTATTGGCATGCAACAGGAAGTCTTTGTCTTTTGTAGGACTCAGGTTTACCAATAATGTCTGGCCATCAACAGCATCACCTTGCAATTTAAAAAATATGTAAATTAAAAATAATAAATTAATTTAAAAATGTAAATTATAAAGCTAAGAATATAACTCATTTTAATTTAAATGAATTTAACACCTAGGAAAATAATCCAAGATATAATGTAAAATAATTGCTTCACTAACCAACATGTCTTTTAGAAGTATTTGTACCCAAATGAAACTAAAGAGTCCCTGGACAACTTGGGAGTAATTTTAAGCTCCTAAAGAGTCATTGGACAATTATGGGGTATTTTTAAGCTCCATAGCTTTCTTATATGCTTTCTAATTGTAGAATAATGACTCTATTGGGTATTTGTCTGGGTGTCAGCTTCCCTGTCTCCATGTAAAGTCACTGATAGTTGTCCTTCAATATCCCAACTACTCTCCTTGTGTAATAGAACATTTCCCAGTCTGTTTTCTTGTGACTAAATGTAGCAATGTGACTAAGTTTTGACCAATATGAGGTGAGTGGACGTGTCAGGTGCAACTTCAAGGTTTTGTCCTTAAAGGGAAAGATAATTCATGCATCTGTCTTCCTCTGTCCTCCTGATTGGGGATTGCTGTGGTAGCAAGTAATCTCGAACCATGTAGATGTTGGCAGAGTGACAAAGAGAGAAGGAGCCGGGTCCCTGGATGACCTGTTGAGCAGTACTGCCATTCTTGTCCTGGCTAAGATAGAAATAAAGTTTTATGTAGCTTAAGCCACTATTATTCTGGATCTCTTTTAAATGTAAGCCTTCATCCTAATTATTAAACTGCACAATGGATGGGATGGAATAAATTCTCTAAGAATCTAAGATTTTACCATGAGTGTGGGCTGGGAGAACCTTCTGAGACTGCCTTCCTTTTTTATGGAGCATTTTTGGATTTGTCCTTACCCCAAATTCAAGAATTCAAGTACTACAGCTACCTAGCCTTCCAAATTACCTGTTTCATGTGAGGGAGGTTGGGAATCATAATAACGGAATAACACTTTATCTGAAAGAGAATGCATAAAATCCCTTTGGTGAGATACAATTTTATCAAAAGGTTTGAATTTTAACAAATGCATAACATCAAAAAATATCCTCTTATTATACATCAATAAAACAACTTTTGTGATTTTAAAAAGGTCTGAAAAATGTATGAATATGCTCTGACGAATTCTCTAACACAGTCATTATTAAAATGTTCAACATATTGTTCATAACACTAGTATATTCTTTTATTTGAGGTTGTACTTTGGTGATATCGATAGGGCTGGAAAGATATAGTAGGTAATTTAGCAATAGAAAATATATGTGGTCTCTTCATTCATCTTTTTCTATCTTTTAAAATTAAGTTTATTTATTTATTTTGAGAGAGAGAGCATGAGTTGGGAAGGGGCAGAAAAAGAGAGAGAGAAAGAGAGAGAGAGAATCCCAAGCTGATCTTGTGCTGTCAGTGCAGAGCCTGACATGGGGCTCGATCCAATGAACCGTGAGTTCATGACCTGAGCCAAAACCAAGAGTCGGACACTTAACTGACTGAGCCACCTAGAAATCCCTCTTCTTCCATCTTTCACAACATATACCACTTCTCAATATCAGTATTCTTCCCTATTCAACCCTTCACTAAGTTTCTGAATTCTCTTCAACTTAGTGATATTTAGGCATCTCTGCCAATGCATTGGAGTTAGCACACAGTATGAAATCTATGTGTCATGTCTGAAGTAATACATTATTTATGGTTTGGTAAATTCATTTTTTTACTTTACAAGTCATAATTATATCATTATAGACAAAAGGAAATATTCTACCTTTCTCTTGATTTTTTCCCAAGTCTTCTACGTAGATCTCATAACTTCCATCCTCAAAAACGAAATAAATAGATTGATCATTGTATGTGCTCAGGGAAGCAGAATATTCTGTAATAAGTGAAAAGCTTGTCATTAAAAATTCAAAATAACTTGTTTCCATGAACAATCTTCAGCAATTTAAAAAAATGCTTCCTTAAAGATTTTTGGTTTTGTTTTTCCAATTCGAGCTGTACTTTGTCCACCATTTTTGGATAGATAAAAGCCTTTGGTGCAAGCTTAACATAGCTCAAAGGCTGAGGTTTGCCACTTGAATGGAATTAAAGATGCTGGTCTCCTGCATGAAGACCATAGGAGGTCATGTTAGTGTGCTTATGGAAGGATTTGGTGGAGAGAAATAAGGTGGAAAGTGACAGACTTTGCCTGCTTCCTTGTTTCTTATGGTCTAGGGGACTGTGGACAAGAAGGGACTGTATTTTGATAGATATGGTTAAATGAATACTCATCTGTAAGTTGTGGAGTTAGAGACCCACTCTGCCCTCTGGCTAATAATAGAGACACTTAGAGCAGCACTCTCAACTTTTAAAAAAATGTCCCAGCACACATAGAAAATGATATTTCTATGGCATGCTGGGGTAAACTGGTGTAGAATTAGGACCTATGTTGGTCCTGAAAGAATAGATTATTATATTTTTCTTTATATTATAGAATTGTGCTGAGAAAAATAATACACAAAATATAAGAATGTTAAATATTGAATATATAAATTTATAAAGTAAAATGATATAAAATTCTTTATTTAAATTTTAGTTAGTTAACATACAGTGCAGTATTGGTTTCAGGAGTAGAACTCCATGATTCATTACTTAGATACAACACCCAGTGCTCTTCACAACAAGTGCCCTCCTTAGTACCCATCACCAATCTAGCCCATCTCCCACCCATCTCCCTCCATGAACCCGCAGTTTGTTATCTATCATTAAGAGTTTCTTGTGGTTTGTTTCCCTCTCTTCTCTTCCTCCCTTATATGTTCATCTCTTTTGTTTCTTAAATTCCACATATGAGTAAAATTATATGGTTTTTGTCTTTCTCTTATTGACTTATTTTGCTTAGCATAAATTCTTAATGAGAAACTTAGTATGCTTCTGGGAACTTAAGACATTTATATCAGGAATTATGCTTGAAATGGCCGTATGCAATTCCTGGTCAAGTTTTCTTAATAATCTCTTCACTTCTTGATAGTTACTATCAACTTGGATTTTACTTGCAGAAGTAGATGATACAACTTAAAACCATTTTAACAACTATTTAAAATGTTTAAGAGTTTAAATTATATTTTAAAAATATAATAGTTCTTCATTTTCTTTCATTGTCAAAATGTTGAAATTTGGGGAGGAAATGTGTTTTTTTCCCCTGAAGGATTATATATTTTCCCCAGGAATAATGTATATGGGATTCCAACCCATAATAAGCATTTCAAAATAATTATGGAGGGCACTATAGAATGCACATTCGTTGTTAGAGCAGCTACACTGTACCTAATTTGGATACCAGTAAATGGGTACATTGGCAGCAAATGGACAAAAGTTTCTGTTACACAAGTAGGCATGGACTTGAAGCTGCTTCCTGGAGTGGCACTTGCCATGGTCCTGTGTCTTATCTCCCTCCTCACACCCACACCACCCCCATCACCAGGCATACCTTGGATAGCTGGAACATTAGTTGTTCCAATGCATTTCTGGACCATAGGCATATCAAAGGCTAAGCCCTCTACAGGCCGTTCCAGGTGCTGACGACAGGCAGTGAATACTAGATGTTCATACTTTCCAGCTGCAGGACGGGGTGGGAGTAGGAGTGGACTGTCAGTACTCACTCTGCCCAAACCCCTTACCCCCACTTTGAGGATTCTGAGTCAAAGCTGCTTGCTGACAGTGATGACTGACCCCAGGGCTTTAGCCACCCCATAGTCTGAAGGGATCAATAATACCTGGCACACTTATACCACAGTAGGGTACACTCATTGGAGTCCAGATGGGAGAAAACTAGTTACCCACAGTCTCAATACCCAAAAAACAACTGCTATTAACATTTTAGTTTAATTCCTTTAATGAAAAAAAAACATTTAAAATATTGTAAATATATTTATACTATAATTTAATATCCTCTGTTTTCACTTATTATAACATGACTATTTCTACCATGCTATAAAACTTTTTATAATGTCCTTTTGAAAATGGCCAGAAAATAGTTCAGTATCTTTACTATTTTTCAGAAGGAAAATTTGGTGGAGGGAAAAAATTATATATATATAAGATGTGGTAAATGATGGCAAATAGATGCCCATTACCATAGTGAAGAATTACCAGGAAATGTAGTTTCCCCTTACCTGTTCTTGGTGAATGCGTTTTGGTGGTTTCTTTCCTAAAATAACAGGCATTCTTTTCTATGATAAGGCCAGAACGTAGTTGCATAAAGTACATTTGGCAAACTTCTTCAGCCTTCTGCTGGGATTCTAAACAATTGAAAAATTGTGATACTGTTTCATTCCATCCATCTTTATCTCTTTACAAATCCTGAGCATAGCAAGCCACTAAAGCAACTAAAGGTCCACAGTATCTTATCAGAAAGCTTGGGGCCAGTTGTGCTTCAAACTTCAGAGTTTTTTTATTTTTTTTAATGTTTATTTATTTTTGAAGGAGAGAGAGGCAGAGCATGAGCAGGGGAGAGCAGAGAGAGAGGGAGACACAGAATCCGAAGCAGGCTCCAGGCTCTGAGCTGTCAGCACAAAGCCCGATGCGGGGCTCAAACTCACAAACTGTGAGATCATGACCTGAGCTGAAGTCAGACGCTTAAACAACTGAGCCACCCAGGCACCCCAAATTTCATAGTTTTTTAGATTTTAGAGTTGTCATGTAGAGTATATACTATATATATGTAGTACTCCCAGCAGGGACTAGGGTAGCACTCATAACCAAATATTAATTAATAATTTTATAGTGAAATATAGGAAAATTTATATAAAGTGAAATAAATAAAGACTTCATGTTGGTTCAGGTCAGGATTTAATTATCATATGACTTCAGATTATATTTTATTAGCAAATGAGTTATGGAAAATTTTAGGTCTTTAGAAAAAGTTTTGGTTTCCAGAATTCCATATAAGGGAGTGTGGATCTACATCAGGCTTATATCAATCTTTGTCTAACTGAGGTGGAACTTTTGTGGTCATATGAAATGTATGAAATGTAAAAGAAGATTTTCTTTTACTTATCTAGAATATACTTTTAATAATTTTAGAGGGATGGCTATAGTCTCTAGAGGTTATTGATATTAAAAATAACTGATCTGTGTCTTCAAGCTTTTTTCCTTTATTTTTTTAAAGAGTTTCATGTCTAACATTTAAGTCTTTAATCCATTTCAGGTTAGTTTTTGTGAGTTCTTTTATATGTGGATATCAGTTTTCCCAGCACCATTTTTTGAAGAGACCATCTTTTTCTCCTTTGAGTATTTTTTCTCCCTTCTCAAATATTATTAGCATGTCTACCGCAGGTCAAGCACTGTGCTAGAAATTTTACTTACTCTTTCATTTAATCCATTACAATAATATTACAATGAAGTTATTCTCCTCATTTTCCAGATGATGGTCAGAGTCTCTGAAAACTCTTAAGAAGGGCTCTGATATTTATCAGCAGGAGGAACTGATTAGTGATTCATGAAAAAATATGAATGACAAATTTGGCTTTTGCTGGTTATTTTTCAAACAGTAAAGGCACACCCCCCCCCCCACCCTGCCCCACCCTTCCTCACAGCTCTTAACTTTCCTGGTAGGTCCCTTTTTTTATTTTATCTTAGAGTTAGGAGCAGATTCTTTTTTTAAAAAAATTTTTTAATGTTTATTTTATTTTTAACAGAGAGAAAGAGAGACAGAGCACGAGTGGGGGAGGGGCAGAGAGAGAGGGAGACACAGAATCCAAAGCAGCCCCCAGACTCCAAGCTACCAGCACAGAGCCTGATGCGGGGCTCGAATCCATGAACTGTAAGATCATGACCCGAGACGAAGTCGGACACCCAACCAACTGAGCCACCCAGGTGCCCCTAGAAGCAGATTCTTGTCTGATTTGTTGCAACGAAAGAATATCTATTGGTCTTCCCAGAAGCCAAACAGTGTTTCCAAGGGTGCATGTTGGAACCTTTGGAAGGCATCATGTTACCTTTACAAGGAGCCTGGGAAAGACAAGCTGGTGGGCTCTGGGACTCTCTAAGGAGACACTCTATTTGGACTAGAAGACAGTTGTTGGTTTCATTTGCTGATTCCAAATGAACACAAAACCAAAGAACAGCTCCGCTGCCATTTGTATCCACATCTCAAGACTAGACTAAATCAAGGCATAATCGAGTGGAAAGAAAATCCTTGCAATTGACAAGAATTTTGTTGGAGGTCCAGGTCCTTGATTATCAGCTATGTGATTTTAGCCAAGCATCTTAACCTCATTGGTCCGCAGGTCATGTGCCTACTCTGTTTCAGAAAATTGCTAGGAGGTTTAAGTGAAATAACAAAAGTAAAGCCCAGTTCCTGGCCCATTATGGATGCTCACAAACACACTTGCCTAAGGTTACAGGTCTTCTGAGAAGTTGTAAATCAAGTATGTCTAGCGTCAAAGCTACTCTTTCTACTTCCATCTAAGAAAATGCTACACTGCAATTTTAGGAACTAACATAATACAAATTCAAATTAAATCAGTTAAAGTAGAAAATTTAATCACCTATTTAGTAATTCTTTCATTTAATCAAAGAAAAAGTCTCAAATAAAAATATTAAATTTTCTACTTGTAAATTCATAAAAGGCTTTTCAGCGTCAAACAGAAAAGAAAGTTGTAACACTTGAGTCATGGCATCTCAACTTTTAATGTTATAGTAAATGAATTATCAAACAATTTGTACCAATACAGCCAAATTTCAATTCACAGTAATTCAGAAAATGAAAATTGTGACTTTAGGATCCATTCTATGATATTTTTTTTAATGTTTACTTATTTATTTTGAGAAAGAGAGAGAGAGAGAGAGAGAGGGAGGGAGGGAGAAGGGCAGAGAGAGGGAGGGAGAGAGAATCCCAAGCAGTCTCCATGCTCAGTGTGGTACCCAACATGGGGCTTGATCTCATGAACCATGAGATCATGACCTGAGCTAAAATCAAGAGTCAGACACTTAACAGGCTGAGCCACCTGTTTTTTTTTTTAATTTTCTAGAAGATTTGTCTTCCTGATATGCTTTTTAAAGTTAAGTAAACTTTTGTTAGTTACTATTTTCAATTATCTATATCTTACCTCCAATTCAGATGGACATCTACCTTTAGGTATCTTCAACTGTCTGAATGGGACAAGACCACTTAATTATACTCACATGTACCCTGGAACTCCCTAACATTGCATCACAATTTATAAATACCAACTGTAGTATCACGTTTCTGTAATGCTTTTACTATTGCAAAGATAATTTATAAAGCTATGCCAAAGGCAGCATTGAACTTGGTTTCCTGATAATTAATTTAATAAAATACTTTATTAACTGTATCACATTGTCTCGCCAGACCTAAAAAGCATAAGATGATACTGAAAGCATGCTCATTCTTTACATGCTTATCTTAATTATATATTCAGAATCCCATTGGACATAACTGACAGGCATGTCTAATATTGAGAGTGGACCCTGTGGGGAGCAGGATGTGGGTCTTGGGTAGTTAGAAGTAAGAGTCATGATATCGAGGAAGTAGTATGGATAGAAGGAGAGAGGGGCTAAAGATGTGATATAGGGGTTATCATCTAGTGGGATGAACACAAGTATAACTTACTGAGGGATGAATACATTTGAAGTATTGAAGATGGAGCACCTGGGCGGCTCAGTCTGTTAAGCGTCTGACTTCTGCTTAGGTCATAATCTCATTGTTTGTGGGCTTGAGTCCTGCATCCAGCTCTGTGCTGACAGCTCAGAGCCTGGAGCCTGCTTCAGATTCTGTGTTTCCCTCTCTCTCTCTGCCACTCCCCTGCTTGTGCGCTCGCTCGCTCTCTCTCTCACTCTCTCTCTCTCTCCCCTCTCTTTCCCAAAATAAATAAATAAACTTTAAAAAATTCTTTGAAGTATTGAAGATAATTTACATTGGGAGAATTTGGAAGAAGGTATACTTTCTTGTTCAGGGCAGCTGAAATTATGGTGTGAAGGTTGTGTTCTCAGATGGGGAGCACAAAGCTGGCATGGCCCTAGGGACTCTGTAGGAGAGAGTGTTTTGCTGGGGTCAGAGGGCCAACTCAAGCTTATGTAATGGTTGTTGCCACTTCCTATGTCTCTATCCTGTCTGATGTCTGAGGGCAGTGTCTTAGATGGCTTTTAAGGAAATTCTCATAAGTAATTTCATCATAGCAACAACATGATGAAATCTTTCACGCATTTCTGGTGAGTTAATAGGAAGGGGCTTGGAAATCTTTCTATACTTCTGCCACTAAAAAAGCCAGACTATGACTGACAGGAACTACATAAGTGAATCACTCATCTTTCATTTCTTCCCCAAACACCTATTTCACCAAAGTCTCTCCTCACTGCTTACTACCCTTGATTTATCTGTGGCATTTGACTTTGGGAACCACATCTTTCTCTGAAACTCATTTTCCCTTATTGTCATGTCACCGGTCTTCTTATGTTCTCCTTGTTTCTCTCTGATCATCCATCTCTGTTTCTTTTTTGGTTTTTCCTTGTCTGATTGCTCCTAAAATGTTGGTATTCCTCAGGATTTGTCCTTTGCCTTTTACCCTCACTCTAGACTTTCTTTCTGGGAAACGCTGATCCAATAACATCTTTTTATATACTGATGACTCCCCAAACTGTACCTGTACCTTAGTTCTCTCTCCTGATCTTCATATCTGTTGCTCTTTCTTCACAGGGTATTTTGACTTCAGTTATCCCAAAGTATCTCTGTATCTATCTCTGTGAAGCCTCCAGAATTCTATACATCTCTACCTGGATGACCAACACGTACCCCATGTTCAAATAGACTCATAAAAAAAAACTTTATATTTTTCTACCTAAAATATGTTCCTCCTGAAATCCTATCTTGAAAAACAGTACCACTTTCTACAATTGTCTGCCCATTCTTAAATCATCCTGAAAGCTGAGAATCATCTATTTTTCCATCTCTGTCCATCCCTCAATTTATCTGGACTGTCATTAAATTTTACTGATTTCACTTTCTGAATGTATCTGAAATTTAGTCCTTCCTTTCCATTCTGTTGTTTTAGGTTAGGTCCTCATCATCAGTCACCTAAAAAATGCAGTAGACCTCTAACCAGTTTTTGTTTCTATTCTTGCCCTTCACTCTATCTATATACCACCATCAATGTGGTCTTTCTAAAATAAAAATATCAGGTGCCTAGGTGGCTCAGTTGGTTGAGTGTCTGACTCTTGATTTCAGCTCAGGTTGATTCCAGGGTTGTGGGAGCATCGGGTTCCACACTGAGCATGGAGTCTGCTTGAGATCGTGTTTCCCTCTCTCTCCTTCTGCCCCCCTCTGCTCATGCACTCACTCTCTCTCTAAAAAAAAAAAAAAATCTTGCTATTCCCCAATTAAATGTTTTCAATTATTCCTTACTGTCCATAGGATAAAGTTGAAGCTCCATCACTGTAACAGAAGATATTCCATGGACATACTCAAATTAAAGGGTGTAACCTCTACTCATTTCTATTGCCAATTATTGCCATGTAGGGTTTTGGGTCCAGTGTTGCTAGATTTTCATATTTTTCAAGATATTCAGGTTTTTATGCACAATCTTCTAATTTTTAAATGTTTCCTCAATTAAAAAACAACAAAAGTACTGTTCAGACCATATAAAATACTTCTGCTGGAGGGATCTGTCCCATGGCTTTCATACTGTGACGACTGGCTAGATTCATTAGGAAGCTGGATTGTAAGGACAGAGAAAGTGTTGATGAATGTAAGGGAGAGGAAGTATCAGAGGAAAATAGCTAGACTTTATGAGTAGCTTCCTGGAAACTAGGAAGAAAAATGAGTTTGGGAGGGGCTTTTTGCTAGTTTATTAAGTCCTGTATCTTATTGGTACTAGAGATGAAATACTTTGGTGGTGACCAGAACTCATATGGAACCTGATTGTATGTATACCTCTAGTAGATAGATTTTGAGTTTTGTGGCCTTGTGATTAGGTCAGATCCTGCTAGTCCAAAGGAGAAGGAACAAAATGAGCTTTCTTGCTTTGTTGCTTGGGGGCTCAGAGCAGTTAATTTAGAAAAATAAGATAGAGTATTACTTGCACCTTGAGTTTTGAGAAGTGCACCTGCCACACACTTTATACATATCTGTTGAAATTTTGGTGAAGAGTGTCTAAATAATGACAATCTTAGTGTTAAACTGAGTAATATTATTGGAAAAGAATATCTGCTAAAGGACAATAAGAATAATGTGTTGTCTTTCAAAGCCATATAAATGATTTGGGGATGATCTTTATCATGTTTCTCTAAATGGTATAAATAAGCTGTCAGGGCCACTGTGCACTTATAAGAGGGGTTACATTTTAATTTTTGCATCAATGGCAGCAACTCTGGCATAAACTCCAGCCTGCTCCTCCACTCCAGTATCTATAAAGGGGCCACATCTCCTGGTGCACAAAGAAAACACATTCTTTATTAAGAGGACATAGAGTTAGTTCCACTGACTCACTGTTTCTACACAGAGCATTTTGATTCAGACACAAATAAGAGGATTAACTTAACTGTGATTTTCTGGCCATTCAGAAACTATACTTAAATTAATATTTTCTTTGGTTACTAAAAACAACATGGGTGGGCCACAGCCTTGGGGAAGACAGCAAATGATATTCTTTACCACTGTTCTCTCCCCTAGCCTTAAAGATGTTCAAAGAAATGAAGAAAACAAACAGCAAAGATACTCCAGTCCCCGTATCATTCCTCATCCTCTATTTTCTCTCCAGTCTTACCAGACTTCTATTAACTTTCTTTTGTTTTACCTGTTTTGTATGAAAACCATGAGTATAAATTTGCATAATTCTTTCCTAGGATGATTTTTCAGGATCAAAGATATAGCTCTTTAACCTTAAAACTATGGCTACTACCTGCCTTTATTTACCCTTCTATTTATGCCAATTCCTTTGAGTTTTCAATTGGATAGATGAGCATCATTTGATCAACTCTGCTTTATTTGGAGCACAGATTATTCAAATATCTTCACTTATTATTCTCTCCCTTATCAGAAGTTGCAAGTCAATACCACAGCTTGTAGACCAAAGTTTTGTATACACAATAAGTGTTTGTTGAAGGAAAGAGAATCAGTTTAAAATTTTATTAACCTGGGAATAAGATTTTGGGATTAGGTAGAAAGAGGTGTGGGTAGAGAGAAGGGATTGATATTAAGGGTTATTCATGTTTATCACTATTAGCAGGTTTAAATTACCCAAACCATTCTTGTGCTGGTATGTATCAAATAAGCAAAAATTGGCTATATATAGTCTGTCTAAAACCAAAGACTGCTGTATTACAAACTTATGAGCCATCCCTCCTAATTTCAGCTCTTGTATTCTTAGTAGCTTTTGGCAAGTTCATCTGTATGAACATCAGAATCATAAAGACTTGATAACAGATAAATATAATGTGTAAAACAATCAGAAAAGCTTAAGTTCTTACTTCTCAACTTGGGAGATTTTACCAAAGCCTTGCCTACTGAGCTGTTCATCTTTGCTGGGGAAATTTTGGTGGTTGAATACTTCATTTTAGTCTTCATTTTTCAGGCTTCTGTGGATTAAAATATAATATTAGTTCAATTGTCTCAACTTGAAAATAAACAAAAACAACTGTGGCAAACTCAAAGTAATATTAATAACATAGCCACATAAAGAAAATAATCATTTCAGTAAAATTTGAACATGGTTTTCTGAAAATATTTCTATATTGGAATATAGTCAGAGGACAAAAAGAACTGCAAAGAAATCTTAAACTTTACTTAGTGGGTTTATTGATAGTGATATTATTGATTTTGGGATTCTGAAATATTTTCGCTATACTAGAGGATAGAGGAAGTAAGTAGATGTACTGATGTTACAGGATTTTTACTGTAGGGGAAAGGAGATACAAATATAAAATATAAGAAGCTAAGGGGAAATCTTTGTTGTGTTATATCTGAATCAGCAATATCAGTATGCTCATCTTAGTTTCTAAACAGTTTTTGCACTAAAAAGAACCAGGACTCTAGATATGGGCTGGGAATGTAGAAGTGAATATGGAATATTCAGTAATGCTAGAAAGCAGCAAGTCATTCAAAAATTTTTGAGGTCGTGTCAAAAGGACACAGGAGCCCCCTTAAGGGTTTCCCATTGGCCAAATTTGGCATAGTCTGAGCATCAAAAAGAAAAATGATGGTAATTTACTATAAAGCATTTAATGCAAAAAGAAACCCACCAGTCCTCAAGAATGAGAAATACTATGAGTAAGAATGAGGGATTTATTCATTACAGAAGGAATGGTAGAATTAGAAAAATAACAGTCTTGTAGCCCATAATTTAATATTTGATTCAGGCAAGGATCATCAATGGTTGCTGTGCCTTGACTATCAAACTGGGTGGCAGTATCTTACTGAAAGAATGTTCATTCTCTGTTATAAATTGCAGAAAGCCTCAAATTCTTTCAGTAAGGTACCATTGAAAGTACCAGCCTGGCTTCAGCATCAAGGTAAGGCAGTGGTGCTGTGATTTGTGGAGAGAGCAGGATTTCTCCAGCCTTAAATTCTCTCCTATATTGCCTGAAATTCTACTAATAGTTACTTCTACTTGTATTAAGCATTGCTCTCTGTTTTTCCTAGATTATAAAAATGATCAGTTTATCCCAGGAGTGGTTATTATTTAAATCTATTACAAATTTTATATGAATCTGCTCTTCTAGCAGGGTAAGGAATGAGCATTGAGTTACTGAATTAGAGGACTCCTTGGAAGATAAACTTCATACAACTTTATTTTTGTCTCTGGACAGCTTCAAACAGGTTGAAATTTCATTGTTGTTGTTGTTGTGATGGAAAATATTACACGCAATCATCCTATTTACACTGGGTTTCATGAGCAAAATTCTTCAATGGTAAGAACACTTAGAAGCAGAGAATCTTTGATATCAATATTCCTGAGCCCCTAAAACAATGGATGAGTAGGGTAAAACTGGAAAATTAAGTGCCTTGCCCAAGATCACCAAAGGAAAACTGGGACCAGAATCTAGTCTCCTGATTTCCATCTTTATGCCACAGTTTCCTACCCGGTCTTCTCTCTTCCTCCTCCAAATGTAAAAAGAAAATAATCAGAACTGGGAATTTAATTTCAAATGCTTGGCCAGTTGTCCAGCTTCTTTGGAAATAATAAATTTCTAAATATGGTAGTTAATTTGTAATCATAGCATATGGAATAATTTGGTCTTATTGTAGTTAAATTTTAAATTGTATAGAAAATAGTTAAAATAATACCCTGCACACAGTAGGTGTGCAGGTAACACTTTACTGATAAAATGAAAATTATAACACTGGATTGTTTTTTAGTTTGTGTGTTTCCTTTTTTATCCAAGGATCCTTATGTTCCAGAAAAAAAGTTCTCCTGGATGGACATTAAAAAAAAAAAACTGTTACATTTTCAAATAAATCTAGGAAATGTCCCTATTCCACCTCTTGTGAAGTCAGAACCACATTACCAGAGTAAAGATGTTAACAGTCTTTCATTGAAGATTCATGGGTACTTTAGTTTAATTATTTTGGGTAATTATTTGATCTTGTAACTTCCCCCACTACCTCTATTAACAACACAGTTAACATGGACTATCTGTTAACATGGGTTAATTTGAGATAATATACTTGGAGGAACTCAGCTTTAAACCAAAATTAGCTTTCTGATTTAAGCAACATAGGTAAGAAACTGAAATACCATATTTACAATGGAGTCATTGACACAGAGAAAGTCAGCTGCTAAGAATCAAATGGTAAGTCAAAAGCATAGTCAGGAAATATTTTCAAATCCTATTCGGGAAAAAAAGCATTTCTTTAAACAACATACAAATCTTTACTTTAAAAAATACAAGCATTCTTTTCACCTTTTTTCAGACTTAAAATTTACTCTTTACTTTTCTATTTTTAAATCAGAAATATTTCAGAATATATAGCAATATAAACATCACTGGTTCTTTCATGCTACTTTTCCCAAAAACATAGGCAAATATACTTGTACACTGGTTATGACAACTCACCTTAGTTATAAACGTGAAGGGCGGGCTGGTCTCAAATAATGAAGTTTCTTGTCATCAACATTTGGTAGTAGTTGATGCAGTTATATTTCAGCTCTACTTATATACACACACTTGGATTAAGCAACATTGGGTGACAGATTTGATGAATGAGGCAATGTAAATAGTGCTAGTTGAATGGGTTAGAATGAGTGGGAGTATATTTTATTCCCACAGCCAAATCCTAAACAGAACTTTTAGATTATTTTAACTGCAGCAATTTCAATAAGATATACCCAGTTAATCATTAATTTTTATGAAACTTCTATGGCATTGACTCTAGGTACTGTTTATTGCTCAATGTAGAGCATACAAGGGCACAGATTGTTACATTGCTTTTCTCTTTTCTTGTGGGAAGTTGAAAACTTTAGGTAATTTTTTTCTGATTATAAAAATGATGTATGTGGAGGGGTAAATGATAGGAAAGCATATATGCTATATTTCTTGACATTCTTTTTCCAAAGTAGAAATACTATGCATATCTATTTTTTCATACAAATAGAACCTACCACAAATATTATTTTATAAGCTGCTTTTTTGATTTTCCAATTAATACTACATCATGAATACATGTCAGAAATATTCTTTTATAGGAAGCATTATAATTAGCATTCAATTATATAAGTATCCCATAACCAATCTTTTATTGATTAACACTTTGGCTGTTTCCATTTTTTCCCCTTTCTTTTCTTCTTTTCTAATATCACCAATGTTGCAGCTGACATCTGTGTGTGTGTGTGCTGTTTGTGTGTGTGTGTGTTGTGATTCGTGGTAAACTTTTGTGTGTTCATTGGTAGCACAAATTACTCATATTGGGATTGCTGAATCAAAGGGTTCTTGCATCTTACATGTTGATAGATATTATCCTATTGAATTCCAAAAGTTTGTATTGATTTATAATTTTTTCAACAATCCAGGTGAATGCCTTTTTCACCATTGTCTTAGCAGCAATGGGTATCATCGCCTGTAAGATGTTTGCCTTTCTAGTGGAATTTAATAAAGAAAACAAAGGAGCAAAGGGGGAAAAAAGGGAAGCAAACCAGGAAATGGACTCTTGACTATAGAAAACAAATTGATGGTTACCAGAAGAGAGATGAGAGGGGAAATGGGTGAAATAGGCAATGCGGTTTAAGGAGTGCACTTGTGATCAGTGCCAGTGCTATATGGTAGTGTTGAGTCACTATACTGTACACCTGAAACTAATATTACACTGTGTGTTAACTAACTTTAAATAAAACTTTAAATAAACTTTAAATAAAACGTTTACTTTAAACTTTAAATAAAAACTTAAAAAAGGTTGCCTTTCCAAACTTTAAATAAAAACAACTAAATAAAAAAAATCAACTAAATAAAACTTAAAATAAGTTTTAGAAAGGTTACCTTTCTAAAGAATGGAAAATATATCATGGTTTTGAATTCTATTTAGTGAAATTCAGCATCTTTTTTTAAAAAGTGTATTTGTTATTGGGGTGCCTGGGTGGTTCAGTTGGTTAAGAATCAACTTTAGCTTAGGTCATGATCTCATGGTTAGTGAGTTTGAGCCCCATGAGTTCCAGCCCCTCATCAGGCTGTCTGCTGTCACCACAGAGCCCACTTTAGATCCTCTGTCTGCCTCTCACTCTGCCCCTCCCCCACTCACACGCATGTGTGCTCTCTCAAAAATAAATATTTAAAAATCTATTTGTTGTCAATTTTTGTAAATTATTGATTTATATGAATCCTTTGTAAATTAAGAAATGAAAGCCTTATCTCTGCATGTGTTGAAAATTTTTCTCCAATACCATTTGTTTTTAGACTGTTAATGGCATTTTTTTTTTTGCCATACATAAATTTTCAAATCTTATGTGGTCAAATTTAATCACTGTTTTAGAATTCCTGGATTTTGTGTCCTGCTTCAAAATACCTCCCCCCTCCTAAATTTATAAATAAATTTATTACACCATTTTCTAAAATTGTATCATTTACTACTTAACACTTAAATCTTTGATCCACTATTATTTTTACTATTAAGAATAAGGGATTTTTTTTCCCTACAGTGCTTATATCCAAACTCACATATAATCCAATTTAGACAAAATGATGTTTCATGTGTTATGTTGGAACTAACATGCAAAGGGCTATGAACGCAGCAATAAGGAGTTTCAATTTTATTCCGTAGCCAACAGGAATCTTTTAAAAGTTTCTTAAGCAAGTGAAAAGTGTTATAAAAACTGTTTTATGAATGTAATTTTACGGTTGTGTGAAAGAACATCTGAAGGAATGAAAGAAGAAAAGACAGGAAACAGGATCAGTCAGGAAGCCAATTAAAATAACCCAGGCAAAAAGCAGTGAGGGTAGGGCCAGGGCAATGTTAGTGAGGCCAGTAAGGAGGGGATAAGGTAATGAGAGCTGCAGGCATTTTATAGAGTCCTGGAATATTAGAGTGAGAAAAGGCCCCAGAGATCCCTGTTCTAGCTCCACTAAGTCACTTAGCTTCTTAGTGACAGAGTCAGGATTAAAAACCCAAGTTTCGCTCTCAGTTCAGGGTTGTGTCCCCTACAGAGCCTCCATAGCTCTTTTTGGATGTGTTTGTATCAGCTCTGGACTGGGGAAGGGGGAGGCAAAAGGAATTGAAGGAGGTGCCAGTGGTTCAGGGTAGGAAACTAAGGTGGGGAGTCCGTTGTCAGGCATGGGTAATGAGTATCATGTGGGGCAGATGGAGTTTGAGATACGTGAGGATCATTTACATGGAAATTTCAGCACTGAGCTGGAATTAGGTTGTGGGTGGGTGGGGGAGGCCAGAATTTGCTGTGTGGATTTGTTCATTTGTTACAGCATGAGAGTTAATGACGTAGGAGCAAATGAGATTGCCTCAGCTGAGTGTGGAACAGGAAGAGCAAGCTATGGCTATATGGAACTATAAGAAAGCTTACACTTAAAGGGTAAGAGAAGAGAAGGAGTTAGCGAAGAAGACTAGAAAGAGAACCAGAAAAAAGAGGTCATATATTATGAAGGCTAAGAGAGAAGACCATCTCAAAAAGCAACATTTGGTGATGAGTATTACAGAGACCCAGCTGGAGATTAGAGACCTTCTAGAGAGATCATTAAGCATGGGAATCTCCAAGAAACTGTAGTGGATTGCACAGTGTAGAGGAGGAACAGACTTTTTCAAGAAATATAGTAATGAGAGGGACATGAAGAGAGAAAGGTATTTGGCCAGAGTAGCATGGAGAAGGGAAGATACTGCTTACTAGTTAGACAATCTTGGTCAAGGTACTCAATATTTCTAAACTCTCAGTTTCTTCATCATAATAATTTTCTTCATAATAATTTGAACTCAGTGGGTCATTGTGAGAATTATATGAGAAGGTATATTTTAAGCAGTTGGGACAGTAGCTAGCACATAGTGGGAACTTAATATATGTTGTTATTATTATTACTATTACTGATGTTTTTTTATTGGGATATGGGACTCTTGGGCCTGTTACAATGCAGAGAGAAAATGAGAATGAAAGAGAGAAATGAAAAGGAGAAAAGTGATATAATAAAGTCCCAGAGGAGACAGAGAGAAGGGAGAGAGCCCTAGTGGAGGGGTTGGCTTTGAAAAGGAGGAGGCATTCTTCTTTCTGTATTAGAGGAGGAAAAGCAAAAGAATGGTAGAGATGTGAAGTTTTAAGGGACAAAAACTTGACAGTCTTGTAAAAATGGCTTGAATCTTCATAAAGTAAGTTGTGGGAAGAGCTACAGAAATTAAGAGAAATGAGCATGTGTTTTAATTTCTGAAGATGAGTAGGAAAAGTCTGAAACAGTTCCTTAGAGAATGTAAAAGGGAATTTACTAAGAAATGGGGAACTACTGTTCATGGATATCAAGTTTCAGTTTTAGAAGATGAAAAATGTTTTGGAGATGGATTGTGGTAATGGTTACTCAGCAATATGCGTGTACCTCATGCCACTGCACAATATACATAGAATGGTTAAAATGGTAAATTTTACCACAATTTAAAAAGTAATTTTAAAAATAATTTAAAAGTGGGAGTGGGAGAAGTAGAAAGACTGGAGATTGTTTGTAAACCGAGGAATTCCAGTGTTCTCTATCTTGGAGATAGAAAAGTTCTGATAATAATGGTAGTCAGGATAAGGTTTTGCAGGTGAGCTGTAGAAGAATATTAAAGAGTCATCAAAACACTGGAGTCACCAAGGATGACCTCAGCAGCAGCACCATCAAACAGAAAAGGACTTCAGAGTCTCTGTCAACCTGAATGGAAAGGAATAACATAAGTAGTTGGGTAGTTGGACCCATGATGTGGGTTAGCAAGGGCAGTAGAAGATAAGAAATGTGTCACTTCTCTATTGTCTCTGGAAGATGGGCACACAAGCAAAGGGAGTGGGTTTTGAGAATAGAGGCGTCACCGAGGGAAAGCCTCATTTTAATTAATAAAATGAAAAAGAAGGACCTTGTTAAGGAAAAAGGAGGGAGATGACATTCCAGAGGAAATGATACACATTTAAATTATGGGGAAAAAAACCCCAAACAACTTGAAAGAAGATTTTAATCTATCAAGAAATAATATCTTGCATGGAAATTCATTAGTTGGTGATTCACGTCTGAGCAACAACAACAAAAAATGTATGAAGTGTAGTCATTTTCCCGAACTGCAGTGTTTTGTTTATCTTTTTGCCTGGCGAAGGCTTCCAGAAACTTACACATTCAACAAATATCAAGTGCCCATTACTTGCCAGGGACTATGTATTCCAACTCTATTAACCCATGAGACACTGCATGAAAATTTTCATTTCACTGTCTTATTATCTACGTTTGATCAACTGGAAAATCATTTATTGAATTACCAACCACCTCTCATATGTCAGGCAATGCCCTTTGATAAGCAATTTCCTTCTTCTAAAATACCAATACCCTTTATAATGTTAAGTTGGCTGTTGGTTTCTCTTTTTTTAATTGTGATTTTACTTGTAAAATAAATTCAATTAATTAGATTGATTTCTTGTGAAGAGGCTTTCATTAACATGCAGAGTTTATAAAAAGTTTTTATTAAAAATACATGTTAATTATGGAAAATTTGGAATATAAAAGATAAAGTTCAACATTTGATGCCATAGAAAGTAGCAAAATGCTTTGAAAAAAAATTCCTAGGGGCACCTGGGTGGCTCAGTGAGTTAAGTGTCCGACTTAGGCTCAGGTCATGATCTCTTGGTTCTTGAGTTCGCGCTGAGCCTCGTGTCAGGCTCTGTGCTGACAACTCGGAGCCCGGAGCCTGCTTTGGATTCTGTGTCTCCCATTCTCTCTGCCCCTCCCCCACGCTCTGTCTGTCTCTTTCTCTCAAAAATAAACATTAAAAATTTTTTTAAAAAAGAGAAAGAAAAGAAACATGCCTAGTAATCATTGTAAAGAAATTCTGCTCTTCTAACATTCTAAGAAAGGTCCCAAATGATGTTGGATTTGTACATGTCTATACTACACCATAGAGTGCTGCCTAGTAATTATAACAGTAATAACTCAAACACTTGTCTAGTGCTGGGCTAGATGCTGGGGTATAGTAGTGAACAAAGCAAAGTTTTTCCTGCCTCCTGGAGTTTACTCTCTTTGGGAGAGACAGATGTTGAACAACTAATCATGCAAATAAATCATTTATTTTTTTAAGTTTATTTTTATTTTGAGAGACAGAGAGAGAGAGAGAGAGTGAGAGAATAGGAGAATGTGTGCACAAGCAGGAGAGGGGTAGAGAGAAGGAGAGACAGAATCCCAAGCAGCTTCTGCACTGTCAGTGGGGCTCAAACTCATGAATGAGCTGAGATCAAGAGTTGGATGCTTAACCGACTGAGCCACCCAGACACGTCACAAATAAATCATTTATAAACAGTGATAAATAAGAACTAGGCTGGTAATGAAAATAAAGAGTAGTATTAAAGTAGTGTGAACACAGAAAGTGGCATTTACGTTGCACTTCAAGGGTGTGAAGAATATATGGAAGGGAGGGGACACAGAGAGTGCTTTCTGGGCAAAGAAAACCCCAGGGTCAAAGGCCATTACAGAATTTGTAGTATTTAAGGAAATGAGAGGGCTAGTATGGCTGGAGCGTAGTGGTCAAGGAGGAGAGTATAATGTAATGGTGTTGGCAATAGAAGGGGACAGAAGCAAGGTAGGGCTGGGCCCTGGAGACCAGAAGAAGGAGCTTGGATTTTATTCAAAATTCAGTGGGAACACAATGAAGGATTTTTAAGTAATATGGGATGTGACTTGGGTTTTGTTTTTTAAAGAGTGCTTAGGCTGTCATATGAGGAATAAATGGAGGGTAGAAAGAGGAAAGAAATGAAATCAGCAAGGAGTCTGCATTAGTTCAAGCTCTTAATAATGGTGGTGGTGATGATGATAGTGGTGATGGCAGTTACAGTGTCTTGGGCATCTTCTGTGGGCCAGATGATTTGACATATGGTTATCTCTAATTGTCACCATGACCCTGGTATTTGAGTATGATTGCTTCCATTTTAGAAGTGAGAAAATAGAGACTCAAAGAGATTAAGTGTGTTGCAAAAGACCACATAGCTAGTAAGTAGCAAAGCTAGGATCTGAACTCAAGTCCATCTGGTTCTTTCTCTGATTCCAAGGGAACTGTTGGTAGAATGAGGTGAAATTAAATTCTTAGGCTTAAATTCCATTCACCACCTTGTCAAGCTTGCATACTTTTGCATGAGCAGAGGATCTATGAAGGTATAGTGGAGTCATACAAACCACTGTTGGGTACTAGAAAATTACTGGAAGACGACAGTGCCCCACAAGTTGTCCTGGCTGGTAGGAGGGACAGGAAATGGGGAGAATGACTAAGTTTGACAACACTATATGACTTCATTCTGGGAGATTTTACAGGAGAGCAGGAGAGAGAGGGTGAGATGGGAGGGTGATCACATTATTATTCCCTTGGGTATAGTGGTTTCACTTCTTTCTTGGAGGAGATCAGAAAAAGTGATGTGGAAGAAGGGGAGGTTGAAGTTTGGGGAACAATGAGATAGCATTGTCCTTGTTCAAACTGAATCACTTCCTGTTCCTGACTCCCTGGAGCTCTGAAAGTTTCTACATGCCTCTTACCTGGACCCATGATAGAACTTTTCTCCCAAGGAGAGGAAACACTATAAAGAAATTTGGCAAATCAGTATATTATTTGAGCCAAACCCTTTGTGAGAAGAGAGGAGGGATGTTATGAGTTTTTAGAAAAACTTTCTTTTGTTTTTTTACTTAGCATTTGTAAAGCACTTCTATGCTGTCCCACAGTATTCTAGGATGCATTCCTACCCAGTCATTTTTATTCACTGGCACTTCCTGCCCCTTCAACCTTTCTAGCCTCGCACAACACCCCTTCCACCCCCACATAGACATATTGTACATTTTATATCCATTGGACTGCTTACCGTTCTTCAATTCACCACACACTTGTACACCTCCATGCCTTTGCACAAGCTGTTCCTCTTGCTAGAGATGCCTCTTCCTCTTTGCCTGGGAAACTTCTATTTAACCCTTAGAGCCCAATTCAAATGCCTTTGTTTCACTAATCACCCACAATCAAACAGAATTTATTGCTTCCTTTCTTACTTGCTTATCATATCCACCTAAATTCGTTTTCCTATCTCCTCTGCTGGAATGCTAGCTCCTTAGAAACAAGGGTTGTACCTTAGTCATCTTTGTTTCCCAAGCAATTATTGATAGCAGGCACTCAGTAAATGTTGTGTACTTTGGATCTGTCCTTGCAAAAACCCGAAAAAATATGTAAGACAGGTATTACCCACTGAAGAGATGTGGAAATCCTGTTCAAGTCCCAAAGATTTTGGAATGGCAGAGCTGTAACTGTGGGTTGAACAGTATAGAGTTGGCGCTACTACATTTTGACCTACAAAGATGCAATTTTATATGACTCAGTCTAATGAAACCCAGGTCTTCTTGTTCCTGTGTCAATGCTCTTTCTAAAGCATTCAAGAAAGCTGATTTTCTGTTTGGTCTATGGCCCTGTGGTTTTAGAGATACCAAACATTTCGAATTGTTCAGTTCAATGTATTGCTTTTATTCTCCTCCAGTACCCCTCCCCATGCCTCACTTACTTTGGAGATCTAGCTATGTGTTAAAACAAATCTTTAACAATTTTGAAGAAGCAGAAGAATAATGACCTCCATTCCTAAGCTTGGATTCAAGATTTACTCCCTCTCTGCGGGGCTCTTCAGCTCTCTCGGTCTTAGTTTCCTCTTCTCAAAAATGAGGAGGATGCATGAAAGCCAGAGTCTTCCCATTCCTTTGACTCCTTCCTGTGCTCCTATACAGGCTTCCACTTTAGCCCCTTCCTTCTCCTTTCCCTGGACCTGCTTCTTCAATACAAGCAGCTGTACCAGCCACTTACCCACCCAAAAGATGTCAGCCTCAGAAAAATGCGCAAGTTCGGCTTCATCCCCATACCATCCTCTTCTCCTTTCACTACCTTACAGCAGATAGGATAATGTGGTTAGACAAGGGGGGAATAAACTAACCTAGGGTCGTGTCTTGGCAGAGGCAGATCTGAAATCCAGGTAAGCCATCGATTTGGCTACATTGTGTCTTAGGGCAAAATTACAGGGAGAGAGAAAGTCTATAGAGTCTGTAGTATGTTTTTTCTTTTTTATGGATTCAAAAAACTCTTTAGGGGTAGAGGAAAGCAATGTATGGGAAAGAAACAACATGGAACAAATACATCTTTGGTTTTAGTTAATTCTGAGGTTTAAAGTTGAGATCATTTTTTTTACTTAAAAATTTTTTAAGTAAAACTGGACAAATTATATATAAATTACGAATGTTGTAAAAATTTAGTGGAGAATAAAAAATTCAATAGGAGTATGCAGAGTTAAAAGTTCTTCTGTGTTTTTAAAAATTTACCCTTATATAGTGGTTACTATGTGCCAAGTATTGTACTAAGTGCTTTATATAGTTAACTAATTCAATGATCATAGCAATTTTGTCAAAAGGGTATGATTATTTTCCCTATTTTACAGGTGATGAAACTGGGGCACAGAAAGATCAAATAAGTTGCCCAAGGTCCCTTGGCTAAAACCTGAAGCAAATGTTTTCAGAATTCATGAGGTGCTCTAGAAAGGGGTGGAGGAACCTAACCTCTTGGGTTTCAGATCTTTCTCCCTATCCTCCACACCAGAGCAGAAACTCCTTATCTATAGGTGGTTTCTGCTTAAAGTTTACTTGGTCAAGAATATTTTGCTACAAGAAAAATTAAGGGTTTGAGAATATGGCATAAATCCATGACACCTGGATTATTTAACCTTGTAAAGGGAGAGTGAGACTAAAGTCCAATTCGGATACCATCAGTGGTGGTCTCATTGGTGAGGAGATTTAGCAACATCATAAGAAGAAATCATTCTACTTTAAGGTTGGAAGAGGGAATTTTCAAAACTTTTTCAGGTGTAGAAACCTTGTCTGAAAAAGAAATATTGCATAGAACCCCCAAAGAGATTTAAAAAATCAGTAATTTATTAATATATTTTTATATGTTTAATTTTTTAATATTTGCTCATTATAAAGTTAATCACAGACTTCTCTTTTCAGCATAATGGTAGATTAGTTACTATGATCAATCCTCCTGACTTAAAACAACTAAAATGCTGAAAGAAATATTTTAAAAAATCTTTTCAAACTCCTTTGTTGAACTGGAATGAAAGTAAAGAATGTATAGTGTTCAAAACACTGGGAGGCAAGACACTTTGGCTTTTTCCTTAAAGTTGTCTGCTATATTCTAGAGACAGGGTAGACAACTTCATGAAGAGCAGGGCCCAGGAGATAAAGTCCAGGATATGCCTAAAATGGGGATTCTAATAGGAAACTGCATGCCCTAAACCTAAACATGCAAAGGGCTACACTTGAAGTGTAAGGGTAATTGAGATAAATAAGCCTCACCTACAGAAAGGGACTGCTAGGAAGCTCTGGTAGATGGAGGGAAAATCATTCTTCTGAGGATTTATCTCCTCATGAAAAGTCAACCCCCACATGGATTTGCAGTTTGAAATCACACTATTTGTGTGTTTCCAAAAGTATTAAATAGATAATTAAATGTTAAACAGTTTCAGGTTGGTAGTGTCCCAAGACAAATGGGAAAGGCAAACACAAATCCTATCTTGATGAACTCAGCTGCAGCCTGCCACAAAGTATTCATCAACACAGAAGAATTTCCAGGGCAAATGAAAAGTTTGCAGTCAAGATTTATAAAACAAATAAAAATACTTGGCACCATGATGAGAGCCACAGAAGGCACAGACAGCAGAAGCCAACCTGAAAGTTGGTTCATGTATTAGAATAATCAGAAATGACATATAGAACAACTGGTTTTAATATCTTTAGGTAGAGTTCTAAAAATATTGAAAACATGAGTAAGGAAAATTTAGATTTGAAAAAGGTCCAAATAGAATATCTATAAATAAAAAATACAATATTGAAATTAAAGCTTCATTAAATAGCAGATTAAATGGCAGATTAGACATAGTGAATTAGATGAAGAAGAGTCAGTGAACTAGAAAATGTATCTGAAAATATTCATTGGAATACAATTCAAAGATACATAGAGATGGAAAATGTGAAAAAGAGGATGAGAAACTTGGGAGGATGGAATTTAACAGTCTAATGTGTATCTCTCTGGAATTTTAGAAGAAGATGATCAAATAGGAAAGGGAAAATATTTGAAGGTATATAAAGATTGAGAACTTTCTGGAATTATTGAAAGACTCCAATCCTCAGATCTAAGAATCCTCAGCAAGTTTAAAAAATTAAAGAAATCCGCGAGGATGTGGAGAAACGGGTACCCTCCTACACTGTTGGTGGGAATGTAAACTGGTACAGCCGCTCTGGAAAACAGTGTGGAGGTTCCTCAAAAAACTATCAATAAAACTCCCGTATGACCCAGCAATAGCACTGCT
>CM053568.1:58824404-58872943 GCA_028646485.1 Cryptoprocta ferox | reverse complement strand
GGCTTGTTTCTTGAGGTATCCCTGAAAAGGAAACAGACTAGCATACAGGGAACAAAAGCATGCACACGCACAGACAAATCAAACAAACAAGCAAGCCAAAAGGGGAAAGGAAGTAAAGAAAAAAAAGGAAAGGAAATAAAAGAAAGAAGAGAAGAGAAGAAAAGAGAGAAGAAAAGGAAACAAAAACAAAAACAAAAAGAAAAACAAGGTGGGGACAGAGACAGCAAAAAACTGTGGACAGTCTAAAAGCATATAACCAGCCAGGAGGAGAGATAAGAATATGCTAAGGGAAATATATCTGGATGGCAGCAGAAAAGGAGAAGCAAAGAAAAAAGAAAAAAAAAAAAAAGACAACTCCCCTGTGTGGATGGGCGTGGTTGGGCATCAGGTCAGGTCTCGGGGGCTGCTCTCTCCGAGGTACAGGCTTGGTGGTTGCGGGAAGAAGTATGGCGCCACTTCAAAGCTTTGCCGGAACCAAACGTTGCAAGCTGCCTTTCTGAGTCCGATCTCCCTGTGCCGCGGGCGAGCCAAACTGTATTCTCCAAGCTCCGCCTCACTTGCAAATCCTAGTCCATGCAGTTCAACACCGTCACCGGGGATGAGATGCGTTCCCGCTGGCGGCCGGCCTCCCGGCCCAGCTTGCGCTGCCCTTTTGGCGGAGCCGCTGCTGCTTTTCAAGGCGCCTTTCTCGGCACCACCGCCGCCGCTTTTCCCACCGCCGCTGCCTTTATCTGTGCTGCCGCCTTTCACGGTGCTGCTTGGAATGGATGCCACTGCCGCTGCGCCCAAGGAAGAGTTCACCGGCCAGTTGGGACGGATTTCTCTCCCGGCGCCCGGCAGTGATATAGGGGGAGACGGGCAAGTTTTTCCTCCCTTAGAGATGGTTCTAGATGCATTTTCCATCTCTCTTTCTCTTCCCCTGGTCTCTCCGGGGCACAGCGCGCTCTCCCTATCTTGGGCTGGGGCTCCTTCCCCCTGCACCACCCGGACCCGCCCGTCCCCTAATTTCCCAGATCACAGTCACTCACTCAGGCATCTTTGAGGTTGTCTTCTTTCTGGCGTCTGTTTCTTCTTTCCCCCTCCTGCAAATCCGAGTTTTATCCCTTCAGTCCTTCTCAGTTCAATCCATGCGGGCGTGCGCGGATTACAGAACTCCCTTCTTCTCTGCCATCTTGCCCGCGTCCCATACAACAGCATATTATTCAGCCTCAAAAAGGAATAAAGTACTGATAGATGCTACAACGTAGATAAACTTTGAAAGCATTATGCTAAATGAAAGAAGCCAGTGGTTTCATTTATATGAAATACCCAGAATAGGCAAATCCTCAGAGACAGAAAGATTAGTGGTTTGCAGTGAATGTGAGTGCAGGCCAAGGCAGGTGGAGAAGACAATGAGAAAGGATTGCTAACACGTATGAGATTTCTTCCTGGGGTGATAAAAATGTTCTAGAGTGAGACAGGGACGGATGCACAATCTTGTGAATATAATAAAAACATCTGAATTGTACAGCTTAAAATGGTGAATTTTATGGTGTGAATTACACCTCAGTTTTTAAAAATGACCCTGTTTAGTATTTGTCTTTCTCTGGTTGACTTATTTCACTTAGCCTGATACTCTCTAGCTCCATCCATGTCATTGCAAATGCAAGATTTTATTCTTTTTTATAGCTGGGTAATATTCATGTGTGTGTGTGTGTATCTCACATTTGCTTGTCCATTCATCCATCAATGGATACAGTTGGGCTCTTTCCAGAATTTGGTTATTGTAGATAACACGGCTATAAATATCAGGGTGCAGGTATCCCATTGAATTCATTATTTTTGTATTCTTTGGGTAAATACCTAGTAGTTCAACTGCTGGATTGTAGCAATTTTTTAACTTTTTGAGGAACCTCCATACTGTTTTCCAGTCTAGCTGCATGAATTTGCATTCCCACCAATAATACAAGAGGGTTCCCTTTTTCCACATCCTCACTAATACCTGTTCTTTCTGGTGTTGTTGATTTTAGCCTTTCTAATAGGTGTGAGATGGTATCTCACTGTAATTTTGATTTGCATTTTCCTGATGATAAGTGATGTTGAGCATCTTTTCATGTGTGTGTTGGCCATCTGGTCATCTGGAAAAATGTCTTCTGCTCATTTTTTAATTGGATTATTCAATTATGGGGTGTTGAGTTTGCTAAATTCTTTGTAAATTTTGATTACTAACCTTTTATCAGATATGTCATTTACATACATCTTCTCCCATTCTATAGGTTGCTTTTTAGTTTTGCTGGTTGTTTCCTTTGCTGAACAGTGCACATGTGATGTGCACTGGGTGTTGTATAGAAGTGAGAATCACTATATTGTACCCCTGAAACTTATATTACTGTATGTTAATTAATTGGAATTTAAATTAAAACATTAAAAATTTTAACAATTAAAATGAACTTGCTTAGAAGTAGTAAATTGCTTAGTATGCCACTACTAGTATAAATAATAGAATAGGGATTAAATGTTACAAATATGAAGATTAAGACTCAGAGGGATTAAATATTGACTCTTTTCCTTCAGACCTGGTTTGGCCATTAGGAATAAAAACCTTCTCAAAGTTGTTCAACAATAACAACAACAACAACAACAACAACTGGTATTGGTTCACATTCTTGAAAGAGAATCATATTGCCCCAGCATATCTACCTACCAAGCTGTTCTTGATTACTGGTCCATCCAGTCTGCTATGGCCATGGGGATCACATTCATATAATATAAATATGAACACCTTCATCAGGGACTACCAGTTGAAATAGGCATCCTAGAACACGTCTCTTACTTTATGCCAGGACCACAGTCAGTGAGTGGTGGAGTCACAGAACCTAATAAGAAAGAAAAATCAATAGACTTGATGGCTGAAGAATCAAGATTAATTCTTAGATATTGAGCCTGAGAGACTGGGGAAAATGATGCTGTCAGAAACATAAATGAGGAGGTGGGAAACAAGAATTAGTGGTAAGGAAGAGAATGAGTTCGTTGGAATAGTTTGAGTGTGAGCTGAAATGATCATAAGGAAATACAGCCAGAAATAAAAATGGTGTAGTCCACAACCTTAAGTATAGTTGGTGATCAAAACATTACTTGTCTTCTACCATCCCTTGATTCAATCCTGCCTCTTATATTTTTCCACTTATTCTTGATAGACAGTCCTATTGTCATATTAAGTTGCAAATAGTCTCAATACAATAATTAGAATGTCCAGTTCAGTGCAATATTCAAATATCTGAACTTAATTTAGCATCACATCTTTTCCCACCCCTACCCTTCCTTACTCCCACCCCAAAATCCTGCTTCCGGCTGGGGTGAGGAAAGGGACTTAGACTTCTGGTCGCATTCTCCTTCAGTTGTTACCTGAAGATTTGCTCCCCCTAGGGATTGAAATTGGGTGGGGGAGTGAAGAACAGAGAGAATAAAGAATAGAGGAGAAGTAAAGAGGTAAAACAGTTCTTTATTACTTGGGTGGCTTCAAGTTTGCCAGTCTTAGCAGATAATTAAAGCTGATATATCCCTGAACCAGCTTGGCACATGATTAAAATGATGAAAGTTGATGCTTTCTTGCAAAGGGCCCTTTAAAAATCCGCTGCTGGGCTTCTCTCTCCTGCTGCTGTCCAAAAAGGCTGTAGGGTTAGAAGTGTTGGAATATGTTACAGTTTCTTCCTCAGCCCCTTGTCATTAACTGATACACCTTCATCCTCTTTCCACTGGGGTCTCCTTGCCCTCTCACAAATGTCCCCTTGATGGCTTTCTCTCCTGCATGGCCCCTTCTGGTCCACAAGAAACACTCAAACATTTATTATGGACCATTTCAAACACATCATAAGTTTAAAAAAATACTCTTATAATAGTAACGACGACCCATCAGACAGCTCCAACAGAGAATTATCAATAATTCTCTATTCTTATTTAGTTGATTCCCCACTTCAACCCTAGTAAATTTTTTATTTTGTTGCTGGAGTATTTATTTGATGGATGTAATTTCTCCCATAAATAGCTTAGTATCCATTCTCTCTGAATTCACTGTTCTATGGTTTCATCTTTCTTTATCCTACCCTCCCCTAACCCTTCCCCGCACATATCTTTACACACATATTCTATCAAAACTGTTCTAACAAGGTAGCATAAATACCTCCAAAATGAAAAATCCAATACTCACTTTTCAGTCCATTTCTTCTACTGCTCCCAGCTGCATGTGTTCTTCTCAACCACTCCATTCTTATTGGGTAGTCTCTTTTACTTTGGTTTCTATGATATACCTCCCTGGCTTCTCTTCCAACTTCTCTTACCACTCTTCTTGGCTGCCCAAACATTCTCTTTTTCTCTCTGTCATCTTAAGTATTTGTGTTCCCATATAAGTATATTTGGCCCATTTTCTCAGATAAGCAAGGGCTTACTTAGATCCTAGACCTAGGCTGGGAATGCCAAGTCTGAGTATATGGATAATTTAAAAAACACAAGTCATTTTCCTCTACAGTCTGGGGTGGTGACCTGACTGCCAGCTGAATTTACAGCCAGGAGTGATGTGGCTTGAAGTGTTGGGGTTAAGAGCCAGTGACCAAGAAAGAATTCTTGAGATGTCTTCAGTGCAAAAAGGTGGTTTAATTAAAGCACAGGGACAGGACCTGTGGACAGAAAGAGCTGCATGGGGTTGTGAGGAGTGACTGATTATACACTAGGGAGTTGGAGGAGGTAAAGGCAAAGGGAAGTGTCCAAAGGGACTTTTAATATGTTAAAGAAGACTCACAGGATCCTGGAGGCCTAGATATTGTCAACCTAAAGTTGTTTTTCCCTCTAGCAAAGCATTAACATGTATGTAAAAAAAAAACAAAACCCACAGTGGAGTCCCAAACCCTTAGACTCGTCACTTCCTGGTTCTTCTTCCCCTCTCTGTTTCACATGAACTTATTTTCCTGTTTTTTTGCTTTTTTCTCCCACGGGCTTTGCAATGAGCATGCACCAAAGACCAAGGGAGGAGGACTGAAAGTCTCTGTGTCACCTCAGGGAATGTAAATTTGTTCCAATCAGACTACTTTTTGTCTTACTTGGGCATAGGTGACATCCGGATGATGAAGGACAATGGGCGGGCTGAGGACAAAGTGCAAGCTAACTCACCCCACCCCCCAGGTGCGATGTGTGTGATATTTTTCAGACACTCCTGGCTGCCCAAGGACAGGAAAGAAAGAAAAGGAAACAAATGGCCAACTGGTAGAGATCACAGACATACAGGACATGGGTCTCCATCATTTAACAAATATATTAGTAAATTACAAGAAAAAGGCAATCTTATCAATAGCCTGATCTTCAGAAACCTATAGCTCAGTTTCCTGGAGCCCCAACATCACTCCTCCATAGTGATATGGAGAACAAAGGCAAGAATGAAATGACAGGTAAAATTAAATTTCCTCATGACCTGCAGCGCATTGACAAATACTTGAGGGAAATAGAGTATAAAATTTCTACAGGAACCCCCTACTGTCCTAATGTTAATGCCTTACCAGAAGAAAAACATTAGCTTGACAATAGCAAGACATCAGGTATCTTAGGAGTCCTCTTTAGTATATCAAAGTCCCTCTGGAAGCCTCTCTTTTAAATTTACCTCCCTAACTCCATAGTATAAAGCCAGCCATTCTGTACAACCCCAGCTCAGCTCTTTCTACCCTTGGGTCCGGGCCCCATGCTTTAATAAAATCACCTTTTTGCACCAAAGACATCTTCAAGAATTCTTTCTTGGTTGTTGGCTCTGGACCCCCCACCATCACCCCAAAACCTCATCATGGGTAAGGCTGTAACCTCTGTAGCACTCGGCCAAAGAGGAACCAGGGGAAGGACTTGCATGCTAGGAGATAATTGTCTGCTGTAACTACCCTGAGTGTGCCTGTCCATCAGACACCCGCTCTTGCAAGAACGTTGATTAAAGCCTCCATTCACTGTTCTCCCTCTGTGTCCCTTCTTTGATTTTGTTGATGGGCTTATTTCTAACAGGTGGCAGAGAGATATTGTGCTGTAGAATGAAAAGCAAAAGAGGGGGCACCTGGGTGGCTCAGTCAGTTAAGCGTCCAACTTCGGCTCAGGTCATGATCTCACGGTTCATGAGTTTGAGCCCCACGTTGGGCTCTGTGCTGACAGCTCAGAGCCTGGAGCCTGCTCCCGATTCCATCTCTCTCTCTCTCTCTCTCTCTCTCTCTCTCTCTCTCTCTCTCTCTCTCTCAAAATTAAATAAACATTTTTTTAAAAAAGAATGAAAAGCAAAAGAGAACAAGAAGGCTTTAGTCCAGATAAACTCCCTTAAAAGAAGATGGTTGTTGAAGTAGACTTCCTATATATGCTGGTGAATTGTAAAATCTGAAATTCTGTGTGCTGCTTGACAGCTGTAAGCCTCATAGCGTCCCAAAAGCCTATCATGAGTTCCCTTGCTCCCCACAGATATCTCACCTATTAGCCCAGCTAGCTACCTACACCTTACCTGGCTCCTCAACCTAATAGGCTTCATCTCTTTGCCAGCCCAAGTTATTATTCAAATAAACACACTCTACAACAGGGATCAAGGGTCACCTCACTCTCTTGTCATTATAAATCCTGCCTCCCACAGCCCTTGCTGGTTCACTCTGCTCCCAGGAGAAACTCCTTTGGGCCCTCCTCTCCCCAGGCTGTGAGTATATGTGACTAATAAACTGCTGCCAATCTCATCTGATTATGTCAGGTGTTGTGTGTTTGGGCATCTCAAACTACTTAGGGCAAGGGATCATCCTCCCTTCATTAATAGAGTAAATAGAAGGTAGTCAGAACATCTGGCAGCCTGCTATTGGTTGGGAACGGAGTGGTTAGCAAGGTCTCAAGGAATCTCAGACACTTGACCCTCTCATTCCTCACTCCACATTGCCAGCCCCCAACTAGCCCCATCTCACACAGGCCATTAGCTCCCAGGAGTTTAGCTATTCTTTTAAGGACTAATACCTCTTTAGACCAGATATCTTTTCTGATTAGAGACCACCTCTGCTTCCTATTGCCTATGGGACACTGCCATTTAGATGTACTTTAGATTGTTCAAACTTAACACAACTCTGACCAAATGCATTCTTTTCCTCTATCTCATCAACAAAGTAATTCTTATCTCCTCATCTCTGTATTACCAGTACTTAACACAGTGTCTGGCACTTTTAATATTTTTTTTTATCGAGTATATGAAGGAGAGAGTCAAGGCTCCATGATGAGTTTATTCCCTCCTGCTACATGATGCTCTGCCCTTCTAGTTCAGAGGTTCCCAAATATTAACATGCTTAAGGATAATCTGAAAAGTTTGTTAAAGCACAAATTCCTGAGCCCCAGCCATGGAGATCCTGATTCAGATCAAAGTGGAACTCATGGATTTGTATTTATAACAAGTTAATATGTGATGGCAATACTACTGGTCAGGGGATCATATCTGAGAATCAATATTCCAACTCATACAAATGAATGGCCACTGATTAATGGGGAAAACAAAGACAGAAGGACCTGTAGATAAAATTAAATGTCCTTATAACTTGCAGTCCATTGGCAGATAACCTGAGATAGGCAGAGTATGACATTATTCCAGGAACTCCCAACTGTCTTAATGTTAATGCCTTGCTAGAGGGAAAAACAACTTTAGCTTGACAATATCTAGGCCTCCAGGATCCTGTGAGTCTTCTTTAACATAAGAAAGTCCTTTTGGAAACTTCCCCTTGACTTTATCTTCCCCAACTCCCAAGTGTATAATCAGTCACTCCTCACAACCCCACTGTAGCTCTTTATGCCCACAGATCCTGTCCCTGTGCTTTAATAAAATCACCTTTTTGCACCAAAGACATCTCAAGAATTATTTCTTAGCCATTGGCTCCAAACCCCAACACTTCAAATCACATCACTGGTTACCTATGCTTGGGATTATTTCTCTGCATGATTATTGTTTCTTGTAACAAGTTCTTTTGGGTCTCTGATATCTGTTTTGCCTTGAATTATGATACCTATACTTGCCTCTCTGCCAGCTTTCTCATTTCTACTGACCAACCAATCTTGCTACTACACTCTTTGAATTTTCCTAGTTCTCTCTTCTTGCCTTGACCAAAGGCCCTAAGCTGCCCTCTGCTCAGTCCTCACATTAAGCCTAACATTTGCAAAGGTTGAGATCTAAAGAGATTTCAATATTGTATAATGTCAAATTTATCAAAGACCAAAATATCAAGGTTCTGTTTAAAGTACATAGTGTGATCAAAGATTTCCTAATACAAGGAATATAAAGAGAAAGGTCTCATTCTATGCCAACCACAATTAGATAAGACCATTCCAGAAACCATAGAACTAATCAGTAAAAACAGTAATGGGTTCCTTTGTATCAGACCTCCATATTAATGAAAGCATGATGGACAGCAAAGAGTATGAATTTTGGTACTAGAGAGATCCTGGTTCTAATCTTAATTTCTGCCATCTATGTGACTTCACACTGCTCTGTACCTCAGTGTCATTGCCTGTAAAACAGGGCTAATATATCTTTCAGATAGGGATCTTGAGAAGATGGAATTAGGGAAATGATTGTAAGCACCTAGCACAGTGTCTGGACTATATTGGGATCAACAAAAGTTAATCCTATTTCTCCCTTTTGACATACATTTGCAATGTAATACCCAATAGAACTTTTTCTTCCTCAAGGGAGGCCTACTTTTCAAAGAACCACACTCAAAGAAAACAAACAAAACTGGTTAAATCACTGCAGTTGAATGTGATCCTCACACAAAAGCATTGTGTAAAATTAAAGGAAAGAAGAAAACTAAATATATTTCTGCTTTTTGCTGCTGATAGCATACAACTATTGCATCATACTGGCTTTGCTTCTATTAAAAGAATGATTACTCTACATTATCTAAGCAAACACTTGGGAATTTTGGAATGAGTCTCAGCTGACACCCTACCTCTTTGACATAAACAGTCCTTCCTCAGTGAGAAGTCTTTTTCAAAAATATTTATCTATTTCTGAGAGATAGGGAGACAGAGCATGAGCAGGGGAGGACAGAGAGAGAGGGAGACACAGAATACGAAGTAGGCACCAGGCTCTGAACTGTCTGCATAGAGCCTGACATGGGACTCTAACTCACGAACCATGAGATCATGACTTGAGCCAAAATTGGATGCTTAACCAACTGAGCCACCCAGGTGCCCTGAGAAGTCTTAATTATAGTATAGAGTTTTAAGAATAGTACGAACCAATTCAGTATTCAGTTCCATGCAAGTGTAACTTATTTAACAAGACTTTTCTATTTTTCCTTGAATTGTCACCAAGACACCATTGCAGGACTGAAAACCAGTAATTACCCAATATTTGAAATTCAGTTATTTGAACAAACCATCTCATCCTTCCTATTCAATGCAAAGGACTGGCAGGGGATGGGAAATTCATGTGGTTGAGGAATGCTAAGCTTGTGAAGAAAAACATTCCCCTCCCTTCATCTCTTGGAAACCAAAAGTAAACATTTCCCATAAAATCACTGATAAATTTTGGGAGCCAGCCAGAGAAGGAGCCTGACATTTAATTGCCCAGCTGATGCCTGCTCTACTACAGGCCTTGCCTTTGTACTGCTGAGCCAAAAAAAGGCACACTTGGGAAAGAATGTAGGATGGTCATAAGACTTCTCCCTCAGTATATGACAGAACAAGCAGGCCAAAAGAAAAAAGAAAAAGCAGTAAGGAAATAGAAAACATGCAACACTCTCAACTAAATTCACCTAATTTATTTGGGTCTTTTCTGTTTTGTTTCGTTTTGTTTTGTTTTGGAGAGAGAGCAAATGCAAGTAGGAAAGAGGGTCAGAGAATGAGAGAGAATCCTAAGCAGGGTCCCAGCCAAGAATAGAGCCTGATGTGAGGCTTGATCCCATGACCCTGGGATCATGACCTGAGCCCAAAATAAGAGTCAGATGCTCAACTGACTGAGCCACCCAGGCACCCCTCTCTTCTCTGTTTAATAAGTCTAGTTAGGGGGTTATCAATTTTATTAATTCTTTCAAAGAACCAGCTCTTAATTTTGTTGATCTATCCTACAGGTTTTTTTTTTCTTTGTTTGTTTATATATTGTTTATTTCTGCTCTAGCCTTCACTATTTCCCATTTTCTGCTGGCTTTATACTTTATTTGCTGTTCCTTTTCTAGGTCCTTTAGGTGCAAGGTTAAGTTGTGTGTTTGAGACTTTTCTTGTTTCTTGATTCAGACCTGTATTGCAATATACTTCCCTCTTAACTGACTGCTATATCCCAAAGTATTTGGACTGTTGTGTTTTCATTTTCATTTGCATCCATGTCTTTTTTTTATTTCTTCTTTAATTTTCTTTAGTAGGATGTTCTTTAACTTTTATGTATTTGTAGTCTTTCAAGTTTTTTCTTGTGGTTGACTTCAAGTTTCATAGTGTTGTGGTCTGAAAACATGCATTAAATCTTTCAGGATTAAAAATAAGGTTACATCCATGTTTTGTGTAGATATTCTTTTTATCAGGTTGAGGAAGTTTCCTTCTATTTCTAGTTTGCTGAAAGTTTTAAAATCTTGAATAAATATTGAATTTTCCAAATGCTTTTCTGTATATATTGAGATTATGATATAATTTTTTTATTCTGTTCATATGGCAACTTACAATAATTGATTTCCAAATGTGGAACCAACATTGTGTAACTGGGATAAATCCCACTTAATGATATATGATCTTTTTTTATATTACTGATTTTACTTTATGAATACTTTATTAAGATTTTTGAAAAAAAATTAAAAAAGGGGGGGGCCTGGGTGTCTCAGTCAGTTAAGTGTCCAACTTCAGCTCAGGTCATGATCTCACAGTTCATGGGTTCAAGCCCCGTGTTGGGCTCTGTGCTGACAGCTCAGAGCCTGGAGCCTGCTTCAGATTCTGTCTCCCTCTCTCTCTCTGCCCCTCCCCCGCTCATGCTCTGTCTCTCTCTGTCTCTCAAAAATAAATAAAACGTTAAAAAAGCTTTTTTTAAAGTTTTTTTGAGTTAGGTTCAGAAGGGATATTGATTAGCACATTTTCTTTATACTTTTATTTGGTTTTGCTACTGGGAATAGTGCTGTCATCATAAAGTAAGTTGCTAAGTGTTACCTCCTCTTTTATTTCCTGAAAATTTTGTGTAAAATTGTTATTATTGTTTCCTTAATTGCATGGTAGAATTCACTAGTGAAGCAAGCTGGGCCTGGAGATGTTTTGTGCCGCATTTTGGACTATGAATTCAATTCTTTAGTAGATATGTTTTTATTCATCTTATCTTTGGTAATTAACTTATTTCAAGAAATGTGTTCTTTTTATCTAAGCTATCAAATGTACCAGCAATAAGATGTTCAAAATATTCTCTTATCTTATAGGATCTATAATGTCCCTTCTTTCATTTCCCATATTGATAATTTGGGTTTTCTTTTTTGTTATTTGATCAATTTGGTGACAGGTTTATCAGTTTTACTGAGCAATTATTCAAAGAACCAGTTTTTAGTATCTTTATGTTTTTTCTCCCTTTTTTTGTTTTCTCTTTCACCAATTTTTCCCTTTTATCTTTTTTAAATGTTTATTTTGAGAGAGAGAGAGAGAGAGAGAGAGCACCCATGCAAGGGAGGAGGGACAGAGAGATAGAATCCCAAGCAACTCCTGCTATGTCAGTGCAGAGTCCAAGTCGGGGCTCTATCTCACAAACATGAGATCATGGTCTGTGCCAAAATCAAGAGTCAGATGCTTAATTGACTGAGACACCCAGGCACACCATCTAGTCAATTTTAAAACCAGCTTCTCAAAACTCAGTCATGATTGTGGTAGAGATTTTAATCAACATATATGTAACCTATATATAATAACCTAGATCAACTGCCTTCAACAAAGATGTAAATCAACAGAAAAAGAATGGTTTTTCAATAAATGTTGCTTGAACAATTGAATGTCCCTATGTAGAAGGAAGGAAGGAAGGAAGGAAGGAAGGAAGGAAGGAAGGATAAAATTCTGATTCTATTTCACACCAGACACAAAAATTAATTTGCAAAGATCATAGACTTAAATATAAGAGCTAAAAATACAAAACTCTAAGAAATTACATACACACACGCACACACAAAATCTATGTGACATTGAGTCAACCAAAGATTGGTTAGATAAAACACAAAAAGCACAAACCTTAAAGAAAAAATGTTATTGTATGTTATAAGTATTAAGAATCTCTGTTCCTCAAAAGACACTAAGAAAATGAAAAGATAAGCCTCAGACAGGAGAATATGTTTCCAAAACATTTATCTGATAAAGGACTTATATTCAGAATGAGATATAAAGAATTCTTACAACATAGCAACAGTACAAATAACCCATTAAAAATGGACAAAAGATTTGGACAGACACTGAATAAGATATATGGATGACAAATAAGCACATTAAAAAATGTCCAATATCATTAGTCATCAGGGAAATGCAAATTAAAACCACACTGACATACCAACTACTACTATATAACTACTATGCAACTATTAAAATAGGTAAAATCTAAAAGACTAGGAATATCAAGTGCTGTCAAAGATAAAAAATAACTAGAATTCTATCACATTGCTAGAAGAAATGCAAAATTGTTCAGTCATTTTGGAAAACAATTTGTCAGTTTCTTATAAAATACTCCACTCTTAAGTATTTACCTAGGAGAAATTAAAACATATTCCCACATAAAGACCAGTATGTAAATGGCTTATAGAAGCTTTATTCATAATAGCCAATAGTAGATACAAACTACTAATACATGCAACAACATGAGTGAATCTCAGTAGCATTATGTTAAGTGAAAGAAACCATAAGTAAAAGGGCATATACTGTCTGATTTTTATTATATGACATTTGTAAAGTCAAATACTATTTAGACAGAAATTAGATTTGTGGTTGCCTAGAATGAGAATAGATTACAAAAGTCCATAAGGGAACTTCTTGCATATCTTGACTGAGGTGGTGATTATACATCTATATGCTTTATCAAAACTCATCAAACTGTACACTTAATAAGTGAATTTTATTGTATGAAAATTATCCCTCAATAAACGTGACTAAAATAATAAAGTCAAACATCAATTGGCCTGATAAAATACAGTGTAAACTCAGTCTGCCAGCCTGTGAGTGAACCCACTTAGCATTTTTTAGAGAGAGATGAAAGTTCAATAGTGGTTTGGTTTGAGTTTTAGTTGTTTTATTTTGTTTTTTCACTAAAAACTGATTTAAAGCTTGTCAAAATGCTAAATTCCTCAGTGGAATTGGAATTCGCTCTTGCCTGGAATAACAGGAAGATAAACTGCTTCCAGTGAGAGGTGGTAGAAGAGAGTGGCTAAAGGAAAAAGACATGATTACAATGAGATATCATTAAATATCTAGTAGAATGGCTAAAATCCAAAATACTGACAATACCAAATGCTAATGAGAATGTGAGGCAACAAACTCTCATTCATTGCTAGTGGAAACACAAAATGGAATAGCAGCTTTGGAAGACAGTTTGGCCACTTTTTAAGAAGCTAAATGTAGTCTTACCATATGATCCAGCAATCTTGGTCCTTGGTATTTACTCAAATGAGTTGAAAAACTTAAGTCTACACAAAAACTGGCCTTTGAAAGGGTGTAACAGTTTCACTCATAATTGCTCCAAATTAGAAAGCAACAAATATGTCTCTCAACTGGTGAACAGATAAAAATACCATAGTATATCCATAAAATGAAATATTATTCAGCAATTTTAAAAATGAGTTATCAAGCCACAATGGGGCATGTAGAAACTCTAGTTGCATACTGTTAAGTGAAAGAAGCCAGTCTAAAATGCTACATATGGTATGATTCCAAGTATATGACATTCTGGAAGAGGCAAAACTATGGAGACAGTGAAAAGATCAGTGATGCCAGAGGCTCAGGGAGGAAATGGAACAGTAAGGGATATGAGATGGTGCACAGGGGATTTTTAGAGCAATGAATCTATTCTGTAGGATACTATAATTGTTGATAGATGACATTATGCATTTGTAAAAAACTGCAACAGAGTAAAGTCTAATGTCAACTATGGATTTTAATTAATAATAATTTTCAATATAGGCATATCTTGTTTTATTGTGCTTACCAGATATTTCGTTTTTCACAAATTGAAGGTTTGTAGCAACCCTGCATCAAACAGGCCCATCAACAACATTTTTCTAAAGGTATGTCATCATTTTGTGTCTGTGTCACATTTTGGTAATTCTCACAATATCTCAAAATTTTCCTTATTATTATATGTTTATAGTGATCAGTGATCTTGATGTTATCATTGTAATTGTTTTGGGACACCACAAACCACACTTATATAAGATAGTGAACTTAATAGATAAATGTGTGTGCTCTGACTGCTCCACCAACTGGTCATCCCCTTATCTCTCTCCCTCTTTCCAAGCTTCTCTATTCCCTAAGACACAATATTCAAATTAGACGAGTTAATAACCATACAATAGCCTCTAAATGTTCAAGTGAAAAGAAGAGTCACACATTTCACTATAAATCAAAATCTAGAAATGATTAAGCTTAGTGAGCAAGATATGTCAAAAACTGAGAAAGACCGAAAACTAGGCCTCTGGGCCAGTTAGCCAGGTAATAAGCACAAAGGACTACTTCTTGAAGGAAATTAAAAGTACTACTCCGATGAACACATGAGTGATTAAAAAAAAAATTTTTTTTAAGCAGAACAGCCTTATTGCTGAGACAAAGTTTTAGTGGTCTAGATAGAAGATCAAACCAGCCACAATATTCCCTTAAACTAAAACCAGAGCAAGGCCCTAACTTTTTAAAATTTTATTAAGGATGAGAGAAGTAAGGAAGCTATAGAAGACAAGTTTGAAGCTAGTAAAGGTTAATTTATAGGTTTAAGGAAAGAAGTTATCTCTAAAACAACAGATTTACCTATACATATGAAACACTCTGATATTGGAAGTGAATGTCATCTAAGACTTTCATAGCTAGAAAAGTCAGTGCCTCGCTTCAAAGGACAGTCTGATTCTCTTATTAGGGGCAAATGCAGCTGGTGACCTTAAGTTGAAGCTAATGTTCATTTAATATTCTAAAATTCCTACAGCCCTTAAGAAGTATGCTAAATCTACTCTGCCTGTATTCTGTAAGTGGAACAACAAAGCGTGGATGACAGCATATCTGCTTATGACAAAGTTTACTGAATACTTAAACACACTGTTGAGACCCACTTCTCAGAGAAAAAGATTCATTTCAAAATACTATTGCTCATTGACAAAGCACGTGGCTACCCAAAAGCTCTGATGGAAATGTGCAACAAGAGTAATGCTGTTTTCATGCCTGGTAACACAACACCCATTCTGCAGTCTATGGTTAAGGAATAATTTCGAATTTCAAGTCTTATTATGTAATAAATACATTTAATGAAGCTATTGCTACCATAGACAGTGATTCCTCTGATACATCTGTGTCAATTGAAAACCTCCTGGAAAAGATTCAATGTTCTAGACGCCACGAAGAACATTTGTAATTTATGGGAAGAGGTTAAAATATCAATATGAGGAGGAGTTTGAAAGAAGTTGATTCCAGCCCTCAAGACTTAAGGAGAGGAGATATCTTCAGATGTAGTGGAAATAGGAAGAAAACTAGAATTAAAAGTGGAGCATTAAAGGGGTGTCTGGGTGGCTCAGTTGGTTAAGCATCCGACTTTGTCTCAGGTTATGATCTCACAGTTCGTGGGTTAGAGCCCCTTGTCAGGCTCTGTGCTGACAGCTCAGAACCTGGAGCTTACTTGCTTCAGATTCTATGTCTCCCTCCCCGCCCTCTCTGTCCCTACCCCGCTCATTCTCTCTCTCTCTCTCTCTCTCTGTCTCTTTCTCTCCCTCTCGCTCAAAAACAAATAAACATTAAAAAATCCTTTTTTAAAAAAAGTGGAGCATGATGATGTGACTGAACTGTGGCAAACTCATGATTAAACTTTAACAGATGAGGAGTTGCTTCTTATGAATGAGCAAAAAGAGTAGATTCTTGAGATGGAATCCATACCAGATGAAGATTCTGTTAAGATTGTTGAAATGATAAACAAAGGAGTTAGAATATTACATAAACTTAGTTGATAAAGCAGCAACAAGGTTTGAGAAGATTGAGTCCAATTTTAAAAGAAATCCCACTGTGGTGAAATGCTATGGAACAGCATTGCATGCTGCAAAAAAAGTGTTCATGAAAGGAAGAGTCAGTCAATATGGCAAAATTCACGGTTGTCTTACTTTAAGAAATTGCCACAGGTCATTTCATCCTAAAGGAGCAGAATACACATTCTTCTCAAGTTCACATAGAACATTCTCCAGAATAGATCACATACTAGAACACAAATCATCCCTAAACAAGTACAAAAAAACACCTTGCATATTTTCAGACCACAATGTTATGAAACTTGAAATCAACCAGAAAAAAAAAATTGGAAAGACCGTTAATACTTGGAGATTAAAGAACATCCTACTAGGGGCGCCTGGGTGGCTCAGTCGGTTAAGTGTCCAACTTCAGCTTAGGTCATGATCTCGTGGTTTGTGAGTTCGAGCCCCAAATCTGGCTTTGTGATGACAGCTCAGAGCCTGGAGCCTGTTTTGGATTCTGTGTCTCCCTCTTTCTCTCTCTCTGACCTTCCCCTGCTTGCACTCTGTCTCTCTCGAAAATAAATAAACATTAAAAAAAGAACATCCTACTAAAGAATGAATGCGTTAACCAAGAAATTAAAGAGGAAATTTAAAATTACATGGAAGCCTGTAAAAATGAAAACATGACAGTCCAAAACCTCTGGGATGCAGCAAATGCAGTCACAAGAGGGAAGTATATAGCAATCCAGGACTTCCTAAAGAAGGAAGAAAGGTCTCAAATATACAATCTAACCTTACATCTTAAAGAGCTGGAAAAATAACAACAAATAAAGCCAAAACCAGTAGAAGAGAAATAATAAAGATTAGAGCAGAAATCAAAACAACAATAGAACAACAGAACAGATCAATGAAACCAGGAGCTGGTCTTTTGAAAGAATTAACAAAACTGATAAACCAGTAGCCAGACTGATCCAAAAGAAAAAGGAAAAGACCCAAATAAATAAAACCACAAATGAAAGAGGAGAGATCAAAACCAACACAGCAGAGATACAAATAATAATAAGAGAATATTATGAGCAATCATATGCCAACAAATTGGGCAATCTGGAAGAAATGGAAAAATTCCTTGAAACATAAACTACCAAAACTGAAACATGAAGAAATGGAAAATTTGAACAGACCGATAGGCAGTAAAGAAATTGGATCAGTAATCAAAAATCTTCCAAGAAACAAGAGTCCAGGGCCAGATGGCTTTCCAGGGGAATTCTACCAAACATTTAAAGAAGAGTTAACACCTATTCTTTTGAAGCTGTTCCAAAAAAAAAAAAAAAAAAAGAAATGGAAGGAAGACATCCAAACTCATTCTATGAGGCCAGTATTACCTTGATTCCAAAACCAGAAAAAGACCCCACTAAAAAGGAGAACTACAGACCAATTTCCTTGATGAACATGGATACAAAAATTCTCAACAAGATACTAGCAAACAGGATCCAAGAATACATTAAAAGAATTATTCACCACAATCAAGTGGGATTTATTCCTGAGGTGCAGGTCTGGTTGAATATTCACATTATACATCACATTAATAAAAGAAAGGATAAGAACCACATGATCCTCTCAATAGATGCAGAGAAAGCATTTGACAAAATATAGCATCCTTTCTTGATAAAAACCCTCAGTAAAGTAGGGATAGAAGGAACATACCTCAAGATCATAAAGGCTATATATGAAAAACCCAAAGCTAATATCAGCCTCAATGGGGAAAAACTGAGAGCTTTCCCCATAAGGTCAGGAACACGACACGGATGCTCCCTCTCACCACTGTTATTCAACGTAGTGTCGGAAATCCTACCCTCAGTAATCATACAATAAAAAGAAATAAACGCATACAAACTGGCAAAGAGGAAGTCAAACTTTCACTCTTTGCAGACGACATAATACTCTATGTGGAAAACCCAAATGACTCCACCAAAAAATCTTCTAGAACTGATCCATGAATTCGGCAAAATTGTAAGATATAAAATCAATGTACAGAAATCAGTTGCATTTCTATACACCAATAATGAAGTGGCAGAAAGAGAAATCAAGGAATCGATCTCATTTACAATTGCATCAAAAACTGTAAAATACCTAGGAATAAATTCAACCAAAGGGGTGAAAAATCCATACACTGAAAATTATAGAAAGCTAATGAAAAAAAATTGAAGAAGTCAGAAAAAAAGGGAAAACATTCCATATTCATGGATTAGAAGAACAGATATTGTTAAAATGTCAATACTACCCAAAGCAATCTGTATATTCAATGCAATTTCTATCAAAATAATCTGAGCAATCTTCACAGAGCTGGAACAACTATTCTAAAATTTGTATTGAATCATAAAAGACCCTGAATAGCTAAAGTAAGGTTGAAAAAGAAAACAAAGCTGGAGGCATCACAATTCCAGACTTCAGGCTGTATTACAAAGCTGTAATCATCAAGACAGTATGGTACTGGCACAAAAACAGACACTCAGATTAATGGAACAGAATAGAAAACCCAGAAATGGACCCACAAACATATGCCCAACTATTCTTTGACAAAGCAGGAAAGAATATCCAATGGAATAAAGACAGTCTCTTCAGCAAACAGCGCTGAGAAAACTGGACAGTGATATGCAGAAAAATGAATCTGGACCACTGTCTTACACCATACACAAAAATAAACTCAAAATGGATGAAAGGCCTAAAAATAAGACAAGAAGCCATCAAAATCTTAGAGGAAAAAATAAGCAATAACCTCTTTGACCTCAGCTGCACAACTTCTGACTCAATACATCTCTGGAGGCAAGGGAAACAAAAGCAAAAATGAACTATTAGGACCTCATCAAGATAAAAAGCTTCTGCACAGTGAAGGAAACAATCAGCAAAACTAAAAGACACCTGACAGAATGGGAGAAGATATTTGCAAACGACATATCAGATAAAGGGTTCTAATCCAAAATCTATAAAGAACTTATCAAACTAATCACCCCCCCCAAAAAAACCCCCACAAATAATCCAGTGAAGAAATGGGCAAAAAGACATGAATAGACACTTTTCCAAAGAATACATCCAGATGACTAAAAAGACATCCAGATGGCTAACAGGCACATGAAAAAAATGCTCAACATCACTCATCATCCGTGAAATACAAATTAAAACCACAATGAGATACCACCTCACACCAGTCAGAATGGCTAAAATGAACAAATCAGGCAACAGATGTTGGCAAGAATGTGGGGAAGAAGATCTCTTTTGCACTGCTGGTGGGAATGCAAAACTGGTGCAGCCCCTCTGGAAAACAGTACGGAGGGTCCTCAAAAAGTTAAAAATAGAACTACCCTATGACCCAGCAATTGTACTGTTAGGTATATATCCAAGGGATACAGGTATGCTGTTTCAAAGGGACACATGCATCCCAATGTTTATAGCAGCATATCAACAATAGCCAAAATATGGAAAGAGCCCAAACATCCATTGACAGATGAATGGATAAAGAAGATGTGGTATATATACACAATGGAGTATTACTCAGCAATCAGAAAAAAATGAATCTTACCATTTGCAACAGTGTGGATGGAACTAGAGGGTATTATGCTTAGTGAAATAAGTCAGTCAGAGAAAGACAAATATCATTTGATTTCACATATATGTGGGATTTAAGAAACCAAAAAGATGAATATAGGTAAAGGGAAGCAAAAATAAGATAAAAACTGAGAGGGAGGCAAACCATAAGAGACTCTTAAATACAGAGAACAAACTGAGAGTTGCTGGTGGGGTGTGGGTGGGGGGATGAGTTATATGGGTGATGGACATTAAGGAGGGCACTTGATGGGAAGAGCACTGGGTATTATATGTAAGTGATGAATCACTAAATTCTATTCCTGAAATCATTTTTACACTATATGTTAACTAACTTGGATGCAAATATAAATAAATAAATAAATAAATAAATAAATAAATAAATAAATAAATAAAAATAAAAAAAGAAATTGCCACAGCTACCCCAATCTTTAGCAACCACCACCCTGATCAGCAGCCTTCACCAACAAAATAAGATCCTACAGGAGAAGGCCGAGAAGATGGCAAAGTAGGAGGACCTTAAGCTCCCCTGTCCAGTTGATAAATATTCACATCAGTGTAAATAACCCAGAAAATGATCTGAAGACTGGGTGAACAAATTCCACAACTAAAGGTAGAGAAGAGGCCACATCAAAGAAAGTAGGAAGTACACAGATAAGGTTTGGGAGTAAAATAGACCATGGCAGTCCTCAGTGGGCAGGAAGCCAGTGACACAAAGAAGGGTGAAAAACAGACTTTCAAACCCAGAAGCCCACACAGGGAAGACAAACCCCCATAAAATTTGACTTTGAAAGCAAAAGGGGCCGAATTTCATGAGTTCTTACAACCAGTGGGACTTAAAGCCTAGAAGTTTAAAAATCATCAGGTTTGGCCTGCAAGAGCCCAGAGGGCATTAAAGATACAGCTGGACAACCAGTCTGAGCAGATACAGCATAGAACCATGAGTTTGAAAAATGCCAGGGGCAGACCAGAAAGAGAGTGACTTACTCATCTCAGAGTGTAGCCCAAAGAGGCAGGGGTCACAGAAAGACCTCTCTAAGAACAAAGGAGTAGGCATATAACATTACCACACACCCCTTTCACCGCCCCCCCTCCACCGAGCATAAACACATCCACCTTGGGAATCACCAAGGGACCAATAGTCACTATTTAACTTGTTTTCACCAAGCCCCACCCCTCTGCACTTCAGCAGATCTGCCCTTTCCAGTCACCCTTGCCTCCATCTTCAAATTGCAGGTGAACTTCCCTGAAGAATGGCACAAACCCCAATAACACTGGGTCTCCTGACCCACCCATTTTGCAGGATGTCAGTTCCAGTGGTGGTGGTAGGTCTCATTTAGCAAGCAGAGCAGTGCACACTTCGTTAAAATGGACTGCATCTCTGCTAGGGACCAAAGACTTCCCATAACAGGCAGAGAGCCTCTGCAGGCAATGGGACTAAGGGAAAAAGTGGCCAGGAGTCAACAGGAGAGCACATGCAACACACATAAGAGACACTCTCTGAAGCGCCAAGCCCTGGCATTACACTGCAGAGCACTACAGGGCCTCGTCTTCATAATGCCATTACCATTAAGAGCAAGACATGTAACTAACTTTCCCAACACAGAGAAACAGACACAGAGTTAGAAATATGAAGAGAGAGAAGAAATATGTCCCAAATGAAAGAACAGGACCAAACCAGGTCTCAGGAAGAGACCTGAGTGAAACGAATATAAGTAATATGTCAGATAAAGAATTTAAAGTAATCCGGGGGGAGGGGGGCAACATGGCAGAGAAGTAGGGAGATCTGTACTTTCTGCATCTCTCAAACAAAGAAGGGCTGAAGCCAAAGGCCTCTGAACCCCAAGAGTCTGGGAGGAAAGGAAACGGAGTCTACTAGGAAGAAAACAGGAAAACCAGATTGCAAACTGGGGGAGATAAAACGGGCCATGGAGGCATGAAGGGAAGGGAACCCCTTCTGCAGAGAGACAAAGGGAAGAGAAGGAGTGGCTGGGAAGCGTAGGGCTGTATCTGGACAAGAGAAAAACCTCAGATGGGGACGGAGAGGGAACCCATCATCCCATCTCTAACTGTAGGGCTTTCAGAGAGGGATCACATCTCTAACTGCAGGGCTTTCATTGGACTGGGGCCCACTGCCCTGTTTGCACACTTGGGGAAGAGGGGAGTCACCTCAGGTTCGGTGGTAGGCCAGGGGCACAGTTGGCAACAGGAGAAACCGCTCTCCTTCCCTGAAGTGCTGCAGCGCAGCCGCAGGAGCACATATCGGATGGCAACAGTAACACACACAGAGTGAGAGTTTAAAACCTAGCTAAGCGTGGAACATAGGAGACAGTGGAGTGAGACAGCCTGCCTCATCTGCGCTCGTGGCACAGTTAAGATGGACCCAAAGAAGTGATTTGGTATACCTGGTCCGTGAAGAAGGGACTGGGGGGTTGCCATTTTTCTCCCCACAACCACCAAGGCAGGGCCTCAGGGATCAGTCTGTGGGGTCCACAGTGGAGGCAGGACCTGCCTACACCAAACCACACCGTCCCCTTCTGCCCCTGCACTGAGGAGCTACGTATCTACTGGAGCTGTGGAACCAGCACCATAGCATTGCCTGGACTAACTCTAGGTCAGTTATTTTTATTTAGATACATTCTCCCTTTTCTCCTTCTTATCTCTATCCTCCTCTAGGCTGGTTACTCTGGTTATTGGTTTGCTGAAAAAAAATATTTAATCCATTCTCTTGATGCACGTTCTACATCTCTTTCTTTACTTTACTTTCTCTCTCTAGAATAATCAGGCCATATAATTTCTCTGAGTAACTTTATCTTCATTTCTTTTTCCTCGCCTCCTTCCTTATTCTCCTTTCTCTCTCTCTGGATTAAGCTTTTTAGTCTCTCTGCCTGGTCAACGTTCATTTTCTCTTTCTCCCCGCCCCTGTTATTTCTCTCTTTGTATATGCTCTTCCATCAGCACTGCCTCCACCCTGTTCTTTACTTGTACCTGGTGTTTCTGGTTTTATGCTTTTAGATTGTCTTTTGTTTTGGGGTTTGATTTTTTTTTTTTGTCTCTTTGCTTGCTTGTTTTATTTGTTTGTGCGTTTGCATGTTTTTGTTTCCTATTTGTCTGTCTGTTTTCCTTTCCAGGGTTACTTCAAGGAACAAACCAAAGCACATCTGGTGGAGGGTCCAAAACATCACTACAAGTAGGGAAATAAAATAACCAGAGTCACAACAACAGAGAGAAAGTAACACTCTTCAAAAAACACCTCCTGAACAGCCTGGATAGTGTATGAGCCCCCTTTAATATAGCCGTACTCACAGGTGCAGAGCACATAACAGCTTTTAAAACTTACAAGAGACAGAAAACTAGCCAAAATGACAAAAGAAAAGAATTCTCCTCAAAAAAAATTCCAGGAAGAAATAACAGCTAAAGAATTGATCAAAACAGATAAAAGCAACATAACTGAACAAGAATTTAGAATAGTCAATAAAATTAATCGCTGGGCTTGAAAAAAGCATAGAAGACAGCAGAGACCCCCATTAAAAATAGTCACGATGAATTAATAAATGCTATAAATGAGGTGCAAAATAAAATGGAGGCAGCTACAGTGCACATTGAAGAGACAGAGGGGAGAATAGGTGAATTAAAGCTAAAATTATGGAAAAAGTGGAAGCCGAGAAAAAGAGAGATAAATTGATCCAAGGGCATGAAAGGAGAATTCAAGAACTGAGTGATGCAGCCAAAGGGAACAATATCCATATCATAGGAATTCCAGAAAAAAGAAGAGAGAGAGAAAGGGGCTGAAGGGGTCCCTGAACGAATCATAGCTGAGAACTTCCTCAACATGGGGAAAGAAACAGACATTGAAATCCAAAAGGCACAGAGAACCCCCTTCAGACATAACTTGAATCCACTTCCTGAATGACATATCATAGTGAAACTGGCAAAATACAAGGATAAGGAGAGAATTCTGAAAGCAGCTAAACATAAATGGGCCTTAATATACAAAGGTAGGTACATAAGGGTAGTAGCAGACCTATATCCTGAAACTTGGCAGGTCAGAAAGGAATGGCAGGAAATCTTCAATGTGATGAACAGGAAAAGTAATGCAGCCAAGAATCCTTTATCCAGCAAGCCTATCATTCAGAATAGAAAGAGAGATAAAGGTTTTCCCAAACAAACAAAAACTGAAGAAATTCATCACCACTAAACCAGCCCTACAAGAGAGTCTAAGGAGGACTCTATGAGGGAAATGTTGCAAGGAACAAAAAGTACCAGAGACATCATTACAAGCATGAAAACTAAAGATAACATGATGACTCTAAACACATATTTTTCAATAATAACACTGAATGTAAGTGGACTAAATGCTCCATTCAAAAGACATAGGGTAGCAGAATGGATTAAAAAACAAACAAACAAACAAACAAACAAACAAAAAGACCCATCTATTTGCTCTCTACAAGAGACTCATTTTAGACCTGAGGACACCTTCAGACCCAAAGTGAGGGGATGGAGAAATATCTGTCATGCTACTGGAAGTCAAAAGAAAGCTGGAGTAGCCATTCTTATATAGGACAAACTGAACTTTAAAGTAAAGACAGTAACCAGAGATGGAGAAGGGCGTTATATAATAATTACAGGGTCTATCCATGAGGAAGAGCTAACAAATATAAATGTCTATGGACCGAATTCAGGAGCACCCAAATATATAAAACAACTAATCACAAATATAAGCAATCTTATTGTTAAGAATGTGCTAATTGCAGGGGACTTTATTACTCCACTTAGAGCAATGGATAGATCAACTAGACAGAATATCACTAAAGAAACAATGGCCCTGAGCGCCACATTGGACCAGATGGACTTGACAGATATATTTAGAACTCTACATCCCAAAGCAGTGGAATACACTTTCTTCTCAAGTGCACATAGTACATTCTCCAAGATAAAGCATACACTGGGTCACAAAGCAGCCCTCAATAAATATAAAAGAACTGAGACTTTCATGCACACTTTCAGATCACAATGCTATGAAACTTGAAATCAACCACAGGAAAAAGTCTGAAAAACCTCAAAAGCATGGATGTTAAAGAACATCCTACTAAAGAACGAATGGGCCAATCAGGCAATTAGAGAAGAAATTTAAAAATATATAGAAACAAATCAAAATGAAAATACAACAATCCAAACCCTTTGGGATGCAGCAAAGTCAGTCCTAAAAGGAAAATACATTGCAATCCAGGCCTATCTCAAGAAACAAGAAAAAAACCCAAATACAAAATCTAACAGCACACCTAAAGGAACTAGAAACAGAACAGGAAAGACACCACAAACCCAGCAGAAGAAAAGAAATAATAAAGATTAGGACAGAAATAAATAATATAGAATTTAAAAAGGTAAAACAGATCAATAAAACCAAGAGTTGGATTTTTGAAAAAATAAATTGATAACCGCCTAGCCAGGCTTTCCAAAAAGAAAAGAGAGAGAACCCAAATAGATGAAATCACAAATGAAAAAGGATTTATTACAACCAATCCCTCAGAAATACAAGCAATTATCAGGGAATACTATGAAAAAGTATATGCCAACAAACTGGACAACCTAGAAGAAATGGACAAATTCCTAAACACACAAGCACTACCAGAACTCAAATGGGAAAAAATAGAAAATTTGAACAGACCCATAACTCATGAAGAAATTGAATCAGTTATCAAACAAATAAGAGTCTTGGATCAGTTGGCTTCCCTGGGGAATTCTACCAAGCATTTAAAGCAGAGTTGATACCTATCCTTCTCAAGCTGTTCTAATAAATAGAAATGGAAGGAAAACTTCCGGAATCATTCTATGAAGTCAGCATTACCTTGATTCCTAAACCAGACAGAGACACCACAAAAAAGGAGAACTACAGGCCAATATCCCTGATGAACATGGATACAAAAATTCTCAACAAGATACTAGCAAATTGACTTCAACAACATATAAAAAGAATTATCCACCACGATCAAGTGGGATTCATTCCTGGGTTGCAGGGATGGTTCAAAATTCGCAAATCAATCAATGTGATACATCACATTAACAAAAGAAAAGATAAGAACCATATGATCCTGTCAATAGATGCAGAAAAAGCATTTAACAAAATACAACATCCCTTCTTAATAAAAACCCTCGAGAAAGTCGGGATAGAAGGAAATTACTTAAACATCATAAAAGCCTTTTATGAAAAGCCAATGGCTAATATTATCCTCAATGGGAAGAAACTGAGAGCTTCCTCCCTGAGATCAAGAACACGACAGGGATGTCCACTCTCACCACTGTTGTTTAACATAGTGTTGGAAGTCCTCGCATCAGCAATCAGAAACAAAATGAAATAAAAGGCATCAGAATTGGCAATGAAGTCAAACTTTCACTTTTCGCAGACGACAGGACACTCTACATGGAAAACCCGACAGACTCCACCAAAAGTCTGCTAGAACTTATTCATGAATTCAACAAAGTTGTAGTGTACAAAATCCGGCTTCATTTTTATACACCAATAATGAAGCAACAGAAAGAGAAATCAAGAAACTAATCCCATGCACAATTGCACGAAAAACCATAAAATACCTAGGAATAAACCTAACCAAAAATGTAAAAGATCTATATGCTGAAAACTTATGAAGGAAATTGAAAAAGACCAAAAGAAATGGAAAAACATTGCATGCTCATGGATCAGAAGAATAAACATTGTTAAAATGTCAATATTGCCCAAAGCAATCTACACATTCAATGTAATCCCAATTAAAATTGCACGGACATTCTTCTCAAATCTAGAACAAACAATTCTAAAATTCGTATGGAACCATAAAAGACCCCGAATAGCCAAAGTAATATTGAAGAAGGAAACCAAAATGGGAAGCATCACAATCCCAGACTTTAGCCTCTACTACAAAGCTGTCATCATGAAGACAGTATGGTATTGGCACAAAAACAGACATAGACCAACCCAGAAATGGACCCACAAATGTATGGCCAATTAATCTTTGACAAAGCAGGAAAGAGTATCCAATGGAAAAAAGGCAGCCTCTTTAACAGGTGGTGCTGGGAGAACTGGACAGCAACATGGAAAAGAATGAAACTAGACCACTCTCTTACACCATACACAAAAATAAACTCAAAATGGATGAAGGACCTGAATGTGAGACAGGAAACCATCAAAACCCTCGAGGAGAAAGTAGGAAACAACCTCTTTGACTTCCGCCACAGTAATTTCTTACTCGACACATCTCCAAAGGCAAGGGAATCAAAAGCAAAAATGAAATATTGGGACCTCATCAAGATAAAAAGCTTCTGCTCTGCAAAGGAAACAATCAAAAAAACTAATAGGCAACTTATGGAATGGGAAAAGATAGTTGCAAATGACATATCGGATAAAGGGTTAGTATCCAAAATCTATAAGGAACTCACCAAACACAACACCTGAAAAACAAACAATCCAGTAAAGAAATGGGCAGAAGACATGACTAGACACTTCTCCAAAGAGGATATCCAGATGGCCAACAGACACATAAAATGATGCTCAGCATCACTCATCATCAGGAAGATACAAATTAAAACCACATTGAGATACCACCTCACGCCAGTCAGAGTGGCTAAAATGAACAAACCAGGTGACTATAGATGCTGGCAAGGATGTGGAGAAATGGGCACCCTCTTACACTGTTGGTGGGAGTACAAACTGGTGCAGACGTTCTGGAAAACAGTGTGGAGGTTCCTCAAAAAATTAACAATAGAACTCCCCTATTACCCAGCAATAGCACTGCTAGGAACTTATCCAAGGGACACAGGAATGCTGATACGTAGGGGTACATGTACCCCAATGTTTATAGCAGCACTTTCAACAATAGCTAAATCATGGAAAAAGCTTAAATGTCCATCAACTGACGAATGGATAAAGAGGATGTGGTTTATATATACAATGAAATACTATTTGGCAATGAGAAAGAATGAAATCATGCCATTTGTAGCAACATGGATGGAACTGGAGGGTATTATGCTAAGTGAAATAAGTAAGGCAGAGAAAGATATATACCATATGTTTTCACTCATATGTGTATCATGAGAAACTTAACAGAAGACTATGGGGGAGGGGAAGGGGGAAAAGTTACAGAGAGGGAGGGAGGCAAACCATAAGAGACTCTTAAATACTGAGAACAAACTGAAGGTTGATGGGGGGAGGTGAAAAGAGGAAAGTGGGTGATAGGCATTGTGGAGGGCACTTGGTGGGATGAGCACTGGGTGTTGTATGGAAACCAATTTGACAATAAATTATATTAAAAAATAAAAGTAAAAAGAATTTAAAGTAATGATCATAAGCATACTCACTGGATTTGAGAAAATAGTGGAAGACATTAGTAAGGCCTTTAATAAAGTGATAAGAAAAAGAACCAATCAGAGGTGAAGAACATAATAAATAAAATAAAAAGTACACTTGAACGAATAACTATCAGGCTAGAGGAAGCAGAGAAACAAAATAACAACCCAGAAAATAAGGTAATGGGAAGTAAACAAGTTGAGCAAATGAGAGGAAAAACAAATTATGCAAATTATGAATTATCTCAGGAAATTCAGTGACTCCATCAAACATAATAACATTTACATTGTAGGGATCGCAAAAGAAGACAGAGAAAAAAGAGCAGAAAATGTATTTGAAGAAATAATGGCTGAAAACTTTCTTAATCTGGGGAAGAAAACATTCAGATCCAGAAGGCAGAGATGCCCCCCCAAAAGTCAACACAAGAAGGTCCACAACAAAACACATAATAATTAAAATGGCAAAAAATAGTAATAAAAAAAAACCTTTTAAACAGCAAAGAAGACAGTTACATATACGGGAACCCCCATAAAGCTATAAGTGGATTTTTCAGAAGAAACTCTGTAGACTAGAAGGAAGTGGCATGATATACACAAAGACCTGAAAGGGGAAAATCTGCATGCAAGAATCCAACAAGGCTATCATTCAGATTAGAAGAATAAGGAGTTTCTCAGGCAAACAAAAACCAAAGGAGCTCATAACCACTACAAGAAATATTAAAGGGGGCCCTCTGAGTGGAAAGGAAAGACTGTAAGTGAGAGTATGAAAAGGAAAAAACACAAAAGCAGAAAAAATAAATATTTTTGTAAAAATCAGTCAAGGGATGCATAAAGTAAGAGAGTGTAAAATATAACACCATATTCCTAAAACGTGATTGGGGGGTGGGGATTCAAGTGTAAGATTCAAACTTAAGCAACCTTCAAATTTATATAGACTGCTAAACAGAAGAGGTTATATACAAACTGGTAACCACAAATAAAAAACCACTAATAGACATGCAAAGAATAAAGAGAAAGGAATCCAAGTATATCACTAAAGAAAGCCAACAAAACATGGAAGAAAATAAAGGATCAGAGGAAAACTACAAAAAACAACCACAAAACACATATCAAAATGGCAATAAGCACATATTTATCAATAATTAATTTGAAAGAAAACGGACTAAAAGCTCTAATCAAAAAACATAGAGTGACAGACTGGATTAAAAAAAACAAGACCCATCTATATGTTGCCTACAGGAAATTCATTTGAGACCTAAAGATACCTGCAGATTGAAAATAAGGGTATGGAAAATATTTATCATGCAAATGGATCACAAAAGAAAGCCAGGATAGCAGGGGGAAAAAATAGACTTTAAAACAAACACTGCAACAAGAGAAAAGTAATGACACTCTATGATAATAAATGGGGGGAGAAACAATGAAAAGATACAAGAACTATAGCAAATTTTCTAGGAGTGAAGTTTATAGCAATAAGGTCTACTTCAAGAAGCAAGAGAAATCTCAAATAAACAACCCAACCTTACACCTAAAGAAGCTAGAAAAAGAACAAACAAAACCCAAAGTCAGCAGAAGGAAATCATAAAGATTAGACCAGAAATAAACAATATATAAATAACAACAATAACAACAACAAAATAGAGCAGACAAAGGAAACCAGGAGTTGATTCTTTGAAAAGATGAAGAAAAATCATAAACCTATAGTCAGACTCACCAAAAAACAAAAATAAAGAACTCATATAAACAAAAACACAAACGAAAGAGGAGAAACAACTGAAACCACAGAAATACAAGGTACATTTAAGAGAATATTATGAAAAATCTTATGCCAAAAGTTGGACAATCTAGAAGCAGTGGATATATTCCTAGAAACATATAACCTAACAAAACTGAATCAGGAAGAAGTAGAAAATGTGAACACATCAATTACCAGCAATGAAATTAAATCAGTAATAAAAAAATTCCCAATAAACAGAAGTCCAAGGCCAGATGGCTTTATAGGCGAACTCTACCAAACATTCAAAGATGAGATAATGCCTATTTTTCTCAACTGATTCCAAAAAGAAAGAAAGAAAAGAAAGGAAAACTTCAAACTTCATTCTAGGAGGCCAACATTATCCTGATATCAAAACCAGAATAACACAGGGGCACCTGGGTGGATCAGTTGGTTAAGCATCCGACTTCAGTCCGGGTTATGATCTCACTGTCCTGAGTTCGAGCCCCATGTCGGGGTCTGTGCTGATAGCTCAGAGCCTGGAGTCTGCTTCAGTTTCTGTGTCTCCCTGTCTCTCTGCTCCTCCCCTGCTCACACCGTCCCTCCTCTCTGTCTCTGTCTCTCTCAAAAATAAACAATAAAATGTTTTTATTTAAAAATTTTTAAAAAACAGAATAACACAACAAAATAAAGAGAACTAAGGCCAATAACTCTGATGAACATAGATGCAAAAAATCCTCCTTAAAATATGAGCAAATTGAATCCAACAATACATTTAGAAAATAGCATACACCACCATTACATGGGATTTATCACTGAAATGAAAGGATGGTTCAATATTCACAATCAACCAATGTGATACATCACATCAATAAGAAAATAAAAATCATATAATCATTTCAGTAGAACAGAAAAAAGCATTTGACAAAGTAGTTCAACATCCATTCATACCTATAGTTAACATCATATTCAGTAAGGAAAAACTGAGAACTTTCCTCCTAAGGTCAGGAACAAGACAAAGATGTCCACTGTCACCACTGTTATTTAACATAGTACTGGAAGTCTTAGCTATAGCAATTAGACGACAAAAAGAAATAAAAGGCAACCAAACTGGTAAGTAAGAAGTCAAACTTTCACTATTTGCAGATGACATGATACTCTATGTAAAAAACCTGAAAGACTCTGACAAAAAAATTGCTAGAACTTATACATGAATTAAGTAAATTCATAGGACACAAGATCAATGTACATAAATCTGTTGCATTTCTATATACCAATAATGAAGCAGCAGAAAAAATTTAAGGAATAAATCCCATTTAGAATTACACCAAAGGCAATAAGATACCTAGGAATAAATCTAATCAAAGAAGTGAAAGACCTGTACTATAAAAAACTATAAAACACTGATGAAAGAAATTGAACACAAAGAAATGGAAAAATATTCCATGATCATGGACTGGAAGAAAAAATATTGTTAAAATGTCTATATTCCCCAAAGCAATGTACACATTTAATACAAATCTATCAAAATGCCAACAGCATTTTTGACATAACTAGAAACGCTAACATTTGTATGGAACCATGAAACACCCTGAATAGCCAAAGCAAACTTGAAAAAGAAAGGCTAAGCTGGAGGCATCACAATTCTGAACTTCAAGTTATATTACATAGCTATAGTGGTCAAAAGATTATGGTACTGGTGCAAAAATCAACACATAGGTTAACAGAACACAATAGAAAACCCAGAAATGAACCCACAACTATATGGTCAATTAATCTTCCACAAAGCAGGAAAGAACATCCAATGGGAAAAAGGCAGTCTCTTCAACAAATGCTGTTGGGAAAAGTGAACAGCAACTGCAAAAGAATGAGACTGGGCCACTGTCTTACACCATACACAAAAAAAAGTTTTAATGGATTAAATATCTAAATGTGAGACTTGATAAGGGGCCAAGGTGGTGGAACAGCATGGAAGTTTTTGCATCTCTTGTTCCTGAAATGCAGCCAGATCAACACTAAACCATCTTGCACACCTAGAAAACTGATTTGAGGATTAACACAACAGTCTGCACAACCTGAACAACAGAACTCACAGGCAACAGGTACACAGTGCAGAGAGGTGAACTGGGGGAGAGAGAAGCCTCAGAGGGTACGGAAATGTTTTTGCTTGCTGCCTGCAAAGAGGATGGAGATGGGGGGGGGAGGAGTAGGGGAAAAGGAACTCCTCCCTGAAGCAGCTGGAGAGAAAAAGGAAAAGTGGAAACAGCCACAAGCGTCTGAACAAAAAAGGGAGAAAGGAGAGGGTTTAAATTCCATTAAGACTCTATAAACAGGGAGAGTGCAGAATCTGAAACTCTGTAGCTCAATACCTGGCGGTGCTCTGGTGGGAAGGATGAATACCCAGAAGCAGAGAGAGAGAGATCTGAGGGGTCCCCAGGGCCATATGGGGAATGGCAGTTCCCCTGTTGGGAGGACATTTGATAGAGGCTGTGCTGCCTCCCCACAGGCAAAGGTCCCAGCGGACCCTGAAGAACAGCCACATTCACTAGTGTTGGAACAAGGACATTGAGGGTGAAGGCTGTCACCAGATGTGTGTTGTGATTTACCATAATCCCTGAAACACTGCTGCTACATGATCATGCAAATTTTTTCTGGGGCAGGCTGGCACACAGCAGCAGTCTTTGGGCATCAGCAGCAGCATGGTCTTGCGAACATTCCTGGGGATGGGCTGGCACCCGGCCATTGCTCAGTGAGACCCTCCACCAGAGGGTCTGAGTGGGTCAAAGCCGCATCCCTCAGAAATGAGGGATTGGGAAACACAGCCCCATCTGAGATAAAACTCAGGAAGGAGGTGCTGCCTGGCAGCCAGATGGCTTGGTCACCAACAGTACAGAAGCAGGGAGTGGATGCAAGCTGGAGACAAAGGACAGGTGCTTTATTGCTGGTTGGGGAGAGCACCAAGTTCCAATACTAGAGACTGGGTAGCTGGGTGATGCCATTTTCACCCCTCCCATACAAGCACATAGACACCTTCACGTGCCACAACAATCCACTAAACTAAGGAGTGCCATGTAGTAGAGAACAGAGCTGTTACACTAAGCCCTGCCCAACTGGGCTAAACGTGCTCTTGATGAACACAAATCTTTCTACTTTCTTGGTTTATGGACTATAAAGTGCTTCATAGTTTGACTTCTTTGGGAAACCAGATGTAATTTCAATCATATTTCATTCTGTTTGCTGGTCCATTTATTCAATTTTTTTCTTTTTCTTTTTTTATTCTTGAATAAGAAAGAGAAAAAATTATTTTTATTTTCCATTTTTATTAAAAAGATTTTTATTTAATTTTTTCTACTATATATTTTACTTTTTTGTAAATTTTTAAAATTCTATTTTACTTTTATAATTTCATTTTATTCTATTTTATTGTGTTCATTTTTTCAAATTTTCAAATGTTTTCCTTTTTTCTAATTTTTCCCTTATTTTTTCATCTTTCCCTTTTTTCTCTAATCTTTCAAGCTCTTTTCAACAACCAGACCAAAACACACCTAAGATCTAGCATCCTTTCTTTGATTTTTTTGGTATTGTTTTAAATTTTTTAATTTTTATTTCTTTTTTACATTATTAATTCTATTTCTTCCTTCAAAATGATAAAATGAAGGAATTCACCTCCAAAAAAAGAACAGGAAGAAATGACAGCCAGGGCTTAATCAACACAGATATGAGCAAGATGTATCAGCTGGAATTTAGAATCATGATAATAAGAATACAAGCTGGGGTTGAAAATAGATTAGAATTTCTTTCTGCAGAGATAAAATAAGCAAATGCTAGTCAGGATGAAATTTAAAATGCTACAACTGAGCTACAATCTCGAATGGATGCCATGGCGGCAAGGATGGTTGAAGCAGAGCAGAAAATCAGCAAGAAAGAGGACAAAATTATGGAGAATAATGAAGTAGAAAAAAAAAACAGAGACTGAGGCAAAAGAGCCCTATATAAGAATTAAAGAACTCAGTGACTCAATAAGAAGGAATAACATCAGAATCATAGGGGTCCCAGAAGATGAAGAGTGAGAAAAGGGGGCAGAAGGTTTATGTGAGCAAATTATAGCTGGAAACTTCCCTAATTTGGAGAAGGACACAAACGTCAAAATCCAAGAAGCATAGAGACCTCCCATTAAATTCAACAAAGGCTGACCATCAGCAAAATATATCATAGTCAAATTCTCAAAATACACTAACGTGAAAGAAATCCAGAAAGCAGCAATCGGGGAAAAGTCCTTAACCTACAAGGGAAGGCAGATCAGGTTTGCAGCAGATCTATCCACAGAAACTTGGCAGGCCAGAAAGGAGTGGCAAGATATATTCAACATACTGAATGGGGAAAACATGCAGCCAAGAATTCTTTATCCGCCAAGGCTGTCATTCAGAGTAAATGCGAGATAAATAGTATCCCAGACAAACAAAAACTAAAGGAGTTCATGACCACTAAACCAACGCTGCAAGAAAAATTAAAGGGGACTTGTTGAGGGGAGGGGAAAAAAAAAAGACCAAAGCAACAAAGACTAGTAAGGACCAGAGATCACCACCAGAAACACCAAATCTACAGGCAACACAATGGCACTAAATTTATATCTTTCAATAATCACTCTGAATGTAAATGGACTAAATGCTCCAATCAAAAGACATATGGTATCAGAATGGATAAAAAAATAAAACAAGATCAAGGGCCACATGGGTGGATCGGTCTGAGTTCAGCTCAGGTCATGATCTCGTGGTTTGTAAGTCTGAGCCCCATATTGGGTTCACTGCTGTCAACCCATCAGACTGTCAACACAGAGCCCATTTCGTATCCTCTGCCCCCCTCTCTCTGCCCCTCCCCTGCTTGTGCTCTCTCAAAAAACAATATTAAAAAAAACAAGATCCATCTATATGGTGTGAAAAGAGACTCATTTTAGACCTAAAAACACCTGAAGATTGAAAGTGAGGGTATGGGGAACCATCTATCATGCTAATGGATGTCAAAAGAAAGCCAGAGTAGGGGCACCTGGGTGGCTCAGTTGGTTAAGCGTCCAACTTTGGCTCAGGTCATGGTCTCACGGTTCATGGGTTCAGGCCCCATGTCAGGCTCTGTGCTGACAGCTTAGAGCCTAGGTCCTACTTCAGATTCTGTGTCCCCCTTCCTGTCTGCCCCTCCCCTACCAGTGCTCTGTCTCTCTCTCTCTCTCTCTCTCTCTCTCTCTCTGAAAATAAACACACATTAAGAAAAATTTAAAAAAAGAAATCCGGAGTAGCTATACGTATATCAGACAAACTAAATTTTAAAACAAAGACTATAACAAATGATAAAAGAGGGCATTATATCATAATTAAGGAGTCTAACCATCAAGAAGATCTAACAATCATAAATATTTATGCCTCAACTTGGGACACCCAAATATATAAATAAATTAATCACAAACATAAAGAAACTCATTGAAAATAATAAAGAACAATAGGAGACTTTAACACCTCACTTACTGCAATGAACAAACAGTCTAAGCAGAAAATCAACAAGGAAACGATGACACACTGGACCAGATGAACTTAACAGGCATATTCAGAGCATTTCATCCTAAAGCAGCAGAATACACATTCTTCTTTTAATGCACATGGAAGGTTCTCCAGAATAGATCACATCCTGGGTCACAAATCAGCCCTCAACAAGTACAAAAAGATTGAGATCATACCATGCATATTTCAGATTACAACACTATGAAACTTGAAATCCACCACCGAAAAAATTTTAGAAAGCTCTGAAACACACGGAGGTTAATGAACATGCTACTAAAGAATGAATGGGTTAATCAGGAAACCAAAGAAGAAATTTTAAAAATATATGGAAACAAATAAAAACGAAAACACTATAGTCCAAAACCCTTTGGGATTCAACGGCAGTCCTGAGGGGGAAGTACATTGCAATGCAGGATTATCTCAAGAAGAAAGAAAGGTGCTAAATATACAACCTAACCTTACACCTAAAGGATCTAGGAAAGGAACAGCAAATAAAGCCTAAAGCCAGCAGACTAAGGGAAATAATAAAGATCAGAGCTGAAATAAATGTTATAGAAGCAAACAAATTAAAAAAAAAAAGTAGAACATAGTAACAAAACAAAGGGCTGGTTCTTTGAAAGAATAAATAAAATTGATAAACCCTTAGCCAGATTTACCAAAAAGAAAAGAAAAAGGACCCAAATAGATAAAATCACGAATGAAAGAGGAGGGATCATAACAAACACCACAGAAATAGAAACAAATATAAGAGAATACTATGAAAAATTATATGCCAACAAACTGTACAATCTGAAAGAAATTGACAAACTCCTAGACAGTCACATGCTACCAAAACTCAAACAGGAAGAAATAGAACAGACTCATTACCAGCAATGAAATCGAATCAGTGATCAAATATCTCCCAACAGACAAAAGTCTAGGCCAAAGTCTTCCCAGGAGAATTCTACCAGACATTTAAAAAGAATTAATGCCTATTCTTCTCAACTGTTCCAAAGAATAGAAGTGGAAGGAAAGCTTCCAAACTCATTCTATGAAGTCAGCATTATCTTGATTCCAAAACCAGACAAAGACAAAATACTAGCAAGTCTAATTCAACATTACATTAAAGGAATTATTCACCATGATCATGTGGGATTTATTCCTGGGCTGCAGCATTGGTTCAATATTTGCACATCAGTTGAGATATACCACATTAATTTTTAAAAAAGGATAATAACCACATGCTCCTCTCAATATATGCAGAAAAAGCATTTGACAAAATACAGCATCCTTTCTTAATTAAAATCCTCAACAAAATAGATGAAACATACTTCAAAATCATAAAGGCCATATATGAAAGACCCACAGCTAATATCATCCTCAATGGGAAAAAAATGAGAACCTTTCCTTCACATTCAGGAACAAAACAAGGATGTACACTCTCACCATTACTATTTAACATAGTACTGGAAGTCTTAGCCTCAGAAGTCAGAAAACAAAAAGAAATAAAGGGCGTACAAATCATCAAGCAAGAATTCAAACATTTACTATTTGCAGATGACATGATACTCTCCATGGAAAACACAAAAATCGCTAGAACTGATACATGAATTCAGCAAAGTCACAGTATATAAAATCAACATGCAGAAATCTGTTGCATTTCTATACACCAATAATGAAGCAACAGAAAAAGAATTGAAGGAATCGATCCCATTTGCAGTTGTACCAAAACCCAGGGTGCTGACTGCTCAATCGGTTAAGCATCAAACTCTAGATTTCAGCTCAGGTCATGATCTCACAGTTTGTGAATTCGAGACCCTTATCGGGCTCTGCACTGGCAATGTGGAGCCTTCTTGGGATCTTCTCTCTCTCTTTCCTTCTTTCTCTCTGCCCCTCCCTAGCTTCTCTCTCTCTCTCTCTCTCTCTCTCTCTAAGTAAATAAACTTAAAAAAATTACACCATAACCCATAAAATACCTAGGAATAAACCTAATCAAAGAGGTAAAAGATCTGCATATTGAAAATGATAGAATGCTTATGAAAGAAATTGAAGAGGACACAAAGAAATGAAGAGACATTCCATGCTTGTGGATTGGAAGAATAAATATTGTAAAATGTTTACACTACCTAAAGCAATCTACACACTTAATGCAAACCCTATAAAAATACCAGCAGCATTCTGCACAGAGCTAGAACAAACAATCCTTAAATTTGTATGGAACCACAAAAGACCCCAAATAGCCAAAGCAATACTGAAAAAGAAAACAGAACTGGAGGCATCATGGACTTCAAACTATAGTGATCAAGACAGTATGGTACTGGCAGGAAACAGACAATTAGATCAACAGAAGAGAATAGAAAACCCAGAAATCGAACTATATGGTCAAACAATATTCAACAAAGCAAGAAAGAATATCCAGTGGAAAAAAGACAGGTTCTTCAACAGATGGTGATGGGAAATCTGGATTGTGACATGGAGATGAATGAAACTGGGCCATTTTCTTACCCTACACACAAACATAAATTCAAAATGGAGCAAAGACCTAAATGTGAGAGAGGAAACCATCAAAATCCTAGAGGACAGCACAGGCAGCAACTTGTTTGACCTCAGCCGGAGCAGCTTCTTACTACACACATCACAAAGGACAGGGAAACAAGAGCAAACATAAACTACTGAAACTTCATCAAGATAAAAAATTCTGCACCGCAAAGGAAACAAAAAAAATTAAAGCAGCCTATGCAATGGGAGAAGATACTTGCAAAGAACATATTGGATAAAAGGTTAGTACCCAAAATCTATAAAGAACTTATCAAACTCAATACCCGCAAAACAAACAACCCAGTTAAGAAATGGGCAGAATACAAAAGAAAGAAAGACAGAAAGAAAGAAAAACAGAAAGAAAGAAAGAAAGAAAGAAAGAAAGAAAGAAAGAAAGAAAGAAAGCGGCAGAATACATGAATACACACTTTTCCAAAGAAGACATCCAGACAGCTAACAGACACTTGAAAATATGCTCAATATCACAGAAAGAAAGAAAGAAAGAAAGAAAGAAAGAAAGAAAGAAAGAAAGAAGGAAGGAAGGAAAGAAAGAAAGAAAGAGGCAGAATACATGAATACACACTTTTCCAAAGAAGACATCCAGACAGCTAACAGACACATGAAAAGGTGCTCAACATCACTCATCATCAAAACCACCATGTGATACCACCTCTCACCTGTCAGGATGGCTAAAATTAACAACACAAGAAACACACTGTTGGTGAGAATCCAAACCAGAGCATCCACTCTGGAGAACAATATGGAGGTTCCTCAGAAAGTTAAAAATAGAACTACCTTTAGGGGGGAAAAAATAGAACTACCCTAATATTCAACAATTGCACTATTAGGTATTTACCAAAGGATAGAAAAATACAGATTCAAAGGGTCATATGCACCCTGATGTTTATAGAAGCATTATTAACAATAGCCAAACTATGGAGAGAGCTAAAATGTCCGTTGGCTAATGATAAAGAAGATGTGGCATGTATACACAATGGAATATTACTCATCCATCAAAAAGAATGAAATCTTGCCATTTGCAACAATGTGAATGGAGCTAGAATGTATTATGCTAAGCAAAATTAGTCAATCAGAGAAAGACAAACACCATGATTTCAATCATGTGTGGAATTTAAGAAACAAAACAGATGAACAAATTGTAGGTACGGGGAAGAGAATATAGGGAAATAAACCACAAGAGACCCTTAAAGATAGAGGAACAAACTGAGGGTTGATGGATGGAGGTGGGTGGGAGGTGGGCTAGACTGGTGATGGGTATTAAGGATGAGCGTATTGTGTGTAAGTGATGAAACAATAAATTACTCCTAAAACAAACAAAAACAAAAAAACAAAAACAAACCTCAACACACACACAAATAATCCAATTAAAAAATAGGAAGATGACATACACAGACATTTCTCCAAAGAAGACATCCAGATGGCCAACACATACATGAAAAGATGTTCAACATCATTCATCATCAGGGAAATGTATATCAAAACCATGACAAGATAACAACCTTACACTTGTCAGAACTGCAAAAATCAAAAGCTCAAAAGACAACAAGTGTTGGATGTGGAGAAAAAGGAACCTTATTGCACTGTTGGTGGAAATACAAACTGGTGCAACTACAGTGGAATACAGTATGGTGGTTCCTCAAGAAAATAAAAATAGAACTATCCTATTTTCCAGTAATCACACTACTGAGTATTTACCCAAAGAATACAAAAGTACTAATATAAAGGGATATATGCACCCCTAAGTTTATTGCAGCATGATTTACAATACCCAAACCATGGAAGAAGCCCAAGTGTCCATTGACAGATGAGTGAATAAAGAAGAAGTGATATAAATATATATAATGGGATATTATTCAGCTATGAAAGAAATGAAATCTTGCCATTTGCAACAACATGGATGAAGCTACAGAGTACAATGCTAAGCAAAATTAGCCAGTCTGAGAAAGACAAATACCATATGATTTCATTCATATATGTATTTAAAAAAACAAAACAGTGAAAAAAGGAGGGGGAAAAAGAGACAAGCTAAAAAGCAGACCCTTAACTATAGAGAACAAACGGATGGTTGCCAGAGGGGAGGTTAGTGGGAAGATGTGTGAAATAGGTGATGGGAATTATATTGATGAGTTGGAGAAATATATGGAATTGTTGACTATAATGTACACCAGAAGCTAATATAACACTTTATGTTAACTGCACTGGAATTAAAATGAATAAAATATCATTTTAAATAAATAAATAAATAAGCTATGTCAACATCATAAATTCCTTTTATGATGTAATGAGAAGGGAACAACAGCACTTCTATAACATTCTTGCCAAAACACAAAACTTCAATATACTTATGAGAATACATCAAGCAATCTCAAATTGAGGAACATTATACAAAATAACAAACTAGGACTACTATTCAAAAGTGTCAAGGTCAGGAAAGATAAGGAAGAACCTAGGAACTGTCATAGATTGTTGGAGACTAAAGAAACATGGTAACTAAATGCAACACTGGATTGGATGCTAGATCAGGAAAAGGACATTAGTGGGGAAGTTTGTGAAATTTCAGTAAGGTCTGTAGATTTGTTAATAGTATTGTATTAATGTTAATTTTTTTTGGTTTCAATAATTTACCTGGTTATGTAAGATGTTAACATTAAAGTAAGGTGGATAAAATATATACAGGGATTCTTGCAATCTCTTTGCAACATTTATATGAGTCTAAAATGTATTCAAAATAAAGAGTTAAAAAAAGAAACTGTGTTAACACAAAGAAATATGTATCTATTGTTATTGCAGTCCCTGCAAAACTTACCCTTGGTTTTAATCTTTTAAATTAAAGATTATAATCTTTTCCAATTGTTTGATATATAAATGTGCAGACCAAGAAAGAATAAGACCCAGCCTTAATTTGCCCCTATCCTTAATAAGGACATTTATTAAGGCTTCCCATTTCCTATGTGGTGGGTGTACAAATCTGGGAAGGAAATTTGGTCTTCAGAAAGCTATCAGATTTTACCAAGGAATAATGGATAATAGACCCAGCCCTTAAGGTAAGGTTTTCTAATTAGCTTACCTGTGGTTCTGCAGAATCTACAATCTGTTGTTCAAACCATCCTCTACTTCCTCCACTTCTGGAGAAAATAGCTAAGACATCTTACCCAAACAACAAATAGCAAAACCCAACTTTGAGAAACAAATAAGTCACTGATTTTAAAGTGTGTGTGTGTGTGTGTGTGTGTGTGTGTGTGTGTGTGACATTTCTTCTTTAAGGAGAGTTACCAAAAAAGGCCAAGCATTCTGATTCCCTTCATCATTCTCTAGTCTAGGTTAGATACCCCCTCTCATACTGCCATGACACTATTCTTCCGTCACTCTTATTAAATGGTATTATTATAGTTATCTACTTATTTCTCTTTGTGAGCAGGTGCCATGCCAATCTTCTTTACCACTTTATCCCCAAGCATCCAGCAGAAAGCAAGAATATAACAGATGCTCAAAAGTATTTGTTGGCAGCCACATGGGGTTCAGGGAAGCTCCAACAACAAAGTGAACAAAACTGAGGCACAGAAACGTGCTGGCAGCAACAGTGAATGACAGAAAGGCATCCAATCCAGCGTGTAATTGAGCATCTATAATTATGTGAGGAATATGACTGTCTGAAAAAAATGAGTGACATTCTCCAGCATGTGATAATGCAGAGGTGTAACTAGAAGTCAAGGTAGACTGCCAAAAGATCTCATGTCCAAAAAGTGACATGGAGATTGACTTCATCAAGTGGCAAAAAGACATTCCTCACTCATATCCCACCCTAACAACAATAATTTGGCATTCATTGATGAACAAAAGTGCCTTTGTGGGAGCTTTGGGATCCAAGTAGGAGACTGTGAATCTGAAGTTCAGTCCAGATTGAGAAGAGCCATTTTGAGAAGGCAGGTCCACACCTAGGCAGCTAACTCACCAGCTGTTGTCTTAGCTACAGACATGGAAACTGCTCTGTATCCATGAGAACCTATCTATACACCATTTGGCTTTGATTCTGTCACCAGTACCATAGGTCAAAGATACCTGGAAGGACCTTCACACCCACTTGTGCAGAGTCAGACCACAATCTTGACTGTGGAACCTGAAAACAGCCTTGGGGCTCAGTTCCAGCCCCTTTCAGACACAGTCCACAGTGAGTCTTACCTGTCCAGGGACCCATTTAATGACCTGGCAACCACCCTCTCAGGGACCTAGTGGAAACAACACCTGTCTACATCCCTGGTAATAGGCTCACTGTCTGAGGACTCAACTGTGGACCCTGAAGCAGACCCTTATCCCATTACCACCCTACTGAACAAGGCACTAGAGGCTATCTCATACACCCATGGACCAGACAAGATGCCGGACAAGATACCACCCAAGCCCCTGGTAACAAGCCCACCAACCACAGTCACCACTGTAGACCTAGTAACAGCCTCATCATCAGCTCCAACTCAGCACAACTCTAATTCCAGAGATAATCCCATCAGCTTGGGGAACTGACAAGACAATGTCTTTACCTGCTGAAACTAGTTATTTTTCACAGAAATAAAAAAGGCAATGCTAAAACTTTTGTGAAACTACAAAAGAGTTAGAATAAAAGCAATATTGAGAACAAAGCTAGAGGGCTTCATATTCCTGTTTTCAAACTATATTACAAAGCAGTAGCAATCAAAACAATATATTATTGGCATAAAAAAAGACACATAGACCAATGAAATAAAGTTGACAACCCAGAAATAAACCCATGCATATACGGTTAATGAATATTTGACAAAGAAACCAAGAATATTTAATGGGGAAAGGATAATCTTTTTGATAAATGTTGCTGAGAAAACTGGACATTCACATGCAAAAGAATGAAATTGGACCCCTATCTTACATCACTCACAAAAATTAACTCTAAGTGGATTAAAGACTTAAATGTAAGACCTGAAACAATATACTCCTAGAAAAAAACATAAGGGAAAAACTCCTTGACATTGGTCTTGACAATATTTTGGATATGACATCAAATGCATAAGCCACAAAACCAAAAATAAATAAATGAGATGACATCAAGCTAAGAAATTTCTGCACAACAAAAGAAACAATCAGCAAATGAAAAGACAACCTATGGAATAGGAGAAAACATTTGCAAACTATTTATTATATAAGCAGTTAATATCCAAGTGATATAAAGAACTCATACAACTCAATACATACAAACACATAACCCAATTAAAACATGGGCAGAGGAACTGAGTAAACATTTTTCCCATGAAAAGTTACAAAAAACCCACAGGTACATGAAAAGGTGTTCAGTATCACTAATTATCAGGGAAATGCAAATCAAAACCACAGTGGGGTATTATCTCACAACTGTTAGAATGGCTATCTTTGAAAAGACAAGAGATAAATGTTACAAGGATGTGCAAAACGGGTACTTTTGTGCACTGCTAGTGACAACGTAAATTGGTGCAGCCACTATGGAAAACAGTATGGGGGTCCTTCAAAATATTAAAAATGTAACTAGAGTATGACTCAGCAATCCTATTTCTAGGTATTTATATCTTAAGCAAAGACAATCACTCTCTTGAAAAGATATCTGACCTCCCATATCCACTACAACATTGTTCATTAGAGCCCAAGACTTGGATACAACTTAAGTGTCCATCGACAAATGGATGAATAAAAAGGTATTAGTCAAAGTGTACAAACTTCCAGTGGTAAGATAAATAAGTTCTGGGGATCTAATACATAGCATAATAACTGGTTAACAATACTCAATATACCCTTGAAAGCTGCTAAAGAGATCTTGAATGCCTTTAGTGCAAAAAGGAAAAAAAATTATAATTACATGAGGTGAAAGATGTATTAACTAATCTTATTGTGGTAATTATTTCACAAAATCAAATCATTCCATTGCATACCTTAAATTTACATATTATATGTCAATTATATATCAATAACCTGGACGGGGTCATTTGTTGACTGAATATAGTAATATATGCAGAAAATATATCTATTCTCACTATAGCTGGTGACTATATAGCAACAATTCCTAGAATGATTTTCTGTAAGAATTAGATTTAAGTCTGTGTTCAAAAAACACAGCCAAGTTCCAATTAGAAAAGTTTCCCTGGTCCAATGGCGTTTCTAAGTTGGACCCAGTCTGACCCTGGACCCGGTCTGGTTTTGAAGTCCTGCCCCGCCTGATTTTGGATTCAGTACTGTTTTCTAAGTCAGACCCTTTCCAACCCCAGACCCAGTTCCAGTCCGGCCAGTTTCTGGACACAGTCAGGGGAGAGTCAAACAAACAGTCTGTTTGAGTCAGTCAAATAAAGTCTGAAAACGCTTTGGGGCTCAGATCCAAAATCTAGGAGCGGCTTATCCACCACCTCCAGAAGCAGCAAGAAAGCAGCAGAGTTCAAGAGGACAGAAACAGAGGGAATACTTCCTAACTTATTCTATGAGGTCGGAAGGGCAAGATGGTGGAATAGGGAGCTCCGTACTTTTCGCCTGCCCGCATCTCTCAAACAAAGAAGGGCTGAAGCCATTGGACACTGAACCACAAGAGTCTGGGAGGAAAAGAGACACAGTCCACTAAGAAGACAGACTCAGATGCATGACTGCAAACTGGGGAAGATAAAAATGGGCCATGACCCAGAGACACGGAGGGGAGGGAGCCCCCTCCGCAGAGAGCTGCGGAGAGCCACGGAGAGAGGAGGGGAAGAAAAAGAGTGGCTGAAATTACTCATAGAACTGTCCCTGGAGAAGAGAAAACCTCGGCAGGGGATGCAGAGGGATCCTATCATCCCATCTCTAATGGCAGGGTGTTCAGAGAGAGATCCTATCTCTAGCTATGGCGCTTTCTTTGGGCTGGGTACCCCATCCCAGGCGGCACCAGCAGAAACTGCTCCCCTACTCCCTCTACTCGATCCCAGCTAGGAAGCAGTGGCCGTGCCTGCGGGATTACATTTTGGGCGGTATCATTAAAGCTTGAGGACTAAGATCTGGAAAGGAGGTGGGGCTTGTGACATAGAACGTGGCCCACCTTGGGTATGCCTGTGACACAGGGAGATCAGACCCAAAAGAGTGATTTGCAATGCTTGGTTTGAGAAGGGACTGGGGTGCCTGCATTTTTCTACCCACAACCACCAAGGTAGGGCCTCAGGGAGTGATGGGGGACTACAGTGAAGGTGAGACCTGCCTACACCAAACCACGCCCATCTGCCCTGGAGAACTGGGTTTTTTTTGTTTGTTTGTTTGTTTGTTTGTTTTTACTGGAGCCTGGGGCAAGACCAACATTGATGCATTGTTGTGATTAACTCTAGATCAATTCTTACTATTCAGATGTATTTTCCCTTATCTCATTCTTATCTCTCCCTTCCGATGGACTGGGCACTCTGGTCATTGGTTTGCTTAAAGAGTCACATTAATCCATTCTCTTGATGCCTATTCTACACTTCCCTCCTTACCTTCCTTTCTTTCTCTCTCTGGAATAATCAGACTATATAATTTCTTTGGGTAACATTATCATCGTTTCTTTCTCCCCGCCTCCTACCATATTCACCTCTTTCTCTCTCTGAATTAAGCCTTTTAGTCTCTCTGCCTGGTCAAAGTTCAATTTTGCTTTCTCCCCACCCCTGTCATTTCTCTCTTTGTATATGCTCTTCCATCAGCACTGCCTTCACCTTGCTTTTTATTTGTAGCTGGGATTTCTGGTTTTATGCTTTTAGACTGTCCTTTGTCCTTTGTTGTTTTTGTTCCCTCCCCCCTTTTTCCCTCCTTTTGGTTTGCTTGTTTGATTTGTCTGTGCGTTTGAGTTGTCTGTGCTTTTGTTCCCTGTGCGTTTGCTGTCTGTTTTCTTTTTCAGGGCTACCTCAAGAAACAAGCCAAAGTACTCATGGTGGAGAGTCCCAAATATCACCACGAGTAGAGGAATAAAATAACCAAAGGCACAACAAGACAGATCAAGGGACACCATTAAAAGAACACTTCCTGAATGGACAGGCCATGGACAGTCAATAAGCTTCCTGTAATATACCAGAACTCGCAAGTGCAGAGCACATAACAAGCTTTTAAAACTTACAAGAGACAGAAAGCTAGCCAACATGATGAAACAAAAGAACTCTCCTCTAAAGAAATTCCAGGAAGAAATCACAGTTACAGAATTGGTCAAAACAGATATAAGCAACATAACTGAGCAAGAATTTAGAACAATTGTCATAAAAATTAACTGCTGGGTTTGAAAATGGCATGGAAGACATCAGAGAAGCTATTGCTACAAAGACTATGGACCTTAAAAATAGTTGTGATGAATTAAAAAATACTATAAATGAGGTGCATAATAAAATGGAGGTGGCCACTGCATGAATTGAAGAGGCAGAGAGGAGAATATGTGAATTAGAAGACACAATTACAGAAAAAGAGGAAGCTGAGAAAAAAAGAGATAAATTGACCCAGGAGCATGAAAGGAGAATTCAAGACCTGAGTGATACAATCAAATGGAACAATATCCGTATCATAGGAATTCCTGAAGATGAAGAAATAGAGAAAGGTGCTGAAGGGGTGCTTGAACAAATTATAACCAAGAACTTCCCCAATCTGGGGAAGGAAACAGACATTGAAATCCAAGAGGCACAGAGATCTCCTGTCAGACATAATTTGAATCGACCTTCAGCATGACATATCATAGTGAAACTGGCAAAATATAAGGATAAAGAGAGAATGCTGAAAGCAGCTAGGGATAAAAGGGCCCTAACATACAAAGGGAGACCTATCAGAGTAGTAGCAGACCTATCTACTGAAACATGGCAGGCCAGAAAGGAATGGCAGGAAATCTTCAATGTGATGAACAGAAAAAATGTGCAGCCAAGAATCCTTTATCCAACAAGCCTGTCATTAAGAATAGAAGGAGAGATAAACGTTTTCCAAAAAAAAACAAAAATTGAAATACTTCATCACTACTAAAGCAGCCCTACAAGAAATCCTAAGGGAGACTCTATGAGGGAGATGTTGCAAGGAACACAAGGTACCACAGACACCACTACAAGCATGAAACCTACAGAGAACACAATGACTCTAAACCCATATTTGTCAATAATAACACTGAATGGAAATGGACTAAATGCTCCAATAAAAAGACATAGGGTAGCAGAATGGATAAAAAACAAAATCCATCTATTTGTTGTCTACAAGAGACTCATCTTAGACCTGAGGGCACCTTCAGATTGAAAGTAAGGGGATGGAGAAATATCTATCATGCGACTGGAAATCAAAAGAAAGCTGGAGTAGCCATACTTAGACAAACTGGACTTTAAAGGCAGTGACAAGAGGTGAAGAAGGGCATTATATAATAATTACACAGTCTATCCATCAGGAAGGGCTAACAATTATAAATGTCTACACACTGAATTTGGAAGCACCCAAATACATAAAACAATTAATCACAAACAGAAACAATCTTATTGATAAGAATGTGATCATTGCAGGGGACTTTAATACTCCAATTACAGCAATGGATAGATCAACTAGACAGAAAATCACTAAAGAAACAATGGACCTGAACAACACAGTGGAACAGATGGATTTGATAGATATATTTAGAACTCTACATCCTGAAGCTATGGAATTTACTTTCTTCTCGAGGGCACATGGCCCATTCTCCAAGATAGATCACATAATGGGTCACAAAGCAGCCTTCAATAAATATAAAAGAACTGAGGTCATACTTTGCACACTTTCAGATCACAATGCTATGAAACTTGAAATCAACCAAAGGAAAAAGTCTGGAAAACCTCCGAAAACATGGAGGTTAAAGAACACCCTACTAAAGAATGAATGGGCCAATCAGGCAATTAGGGAAGAAATTTAAAAATATATGGAAACAATTGAAAATGAAAACACAACAATCCAAATTCCTTGGGATGCAGCAAAGGCAGTCCCAAGAGGAATGTACATTGCACTCCAGGCCTATTACAAGACACATAAAAAAAAAAAAAACGCACAAGTAGAAAATCTAACAGCGCACCTAAAAAAACTAGAAGCAGAGCAGCAAGAGCACCCCAAACCCAGCAGAAGAAGAGAAATAATAAAGATCAGGGCAGAAATAAACAATATAGAATCAAAAAAAAAAAAAAACTGTTGAACAGATCAATGAAACAAAGAGTTGGTTTTTTGAAAAAATAAACAAAATTGATAAACCTCTAGCCAGAATTCTCAAAAAGAAAAGAGAGAGTACCCAAATACACAAAATCACGAATGAAAATGGATTACAACCAATCCCTCAGAAATACAAGGAATTATCAGGGAATACTATGAAAAATTTTATGCCAACAAACTGGACAACCTAGAAGAAATTGACAAATTCCTAAACACACATGCACTATCAAAATTCAAACAGGAAGAGATAGAAAATCTGAACAGATCCAGAACTAGTGAAGAAATTAAATCAGTTATCAAAAGTCTCCCAATGAATAAGAGCCCTGGGCCAGATGGCTTCCCTGGGGAATTCTACCAGACTTGAAATCAGAGTTAATACCCATTCTTCTCAAGCTATTCCAAAAAATAGAAATGGAAGGAAAACTTCCAGACTCATTCTATGAAGCCAGCATCACTTTGATTCCCAAACTGGACAGAGACCCAGAAAAAAAAAAAAAA